>CM020512.1:11075904-11725904 GCA_009823395.1 Thamnaconus septentrionalis
TGAGTCTCCCGCCAGAGTCGACTCCACCTGGAGCGACGAGGGCGCTAACGAAGTTAGCGTCTCCTGGGAAAACTCACGTCAGAGCGTAACTCCCGACGTTTTGTGTCTGAATCCAAGTCTCTAAATCCCAGCGGCTCTCGGCTCTCCAACTGGGAGTTTTATTAGCGCGCACGCAGCAATGTGTGTTGGCGATTTTTTTCTTCGCTGCGCCGCTAATCTCTGCTTCGCAAGTGGCTACAAGTGCACAACTCATTTCGCCCTCCACTGAATGACTAAATCGCTGCGCCGCAGCGCCATTAATTCTTGTTGAGTTCCAGTTTATCGCCTCCCCCGCGTTGGTAGTTTTCTGATTTACGGTCTTGATGAATATCCAGCTGGTCAATGGGGAATTACTCAGGTTTGTTTCAATGAGCAGGAGAAAAAAAAAACACCTTGTTGCTGTTGTTCAAATTGAGGTGAGAGCTCAGTGAGACCTCAATTTGGAGCAAACTGTGTCAAATTTGAGAAAGGTTAAGGGAACTTATTGCCTCTTTGAACTCATTACTGGTTTTAGTCAGAAAACTTCCAGGTGGGTAAACTGGTTTAAACCCAGTCAGTATGATCACGACTGGATGACGTTCCCTCAGGAGAAGAACAGCAAAAAAAAACACTGTGGGATTTTTTTGGGGCTTTTTTTCTCCTTTTATTAATAGACTTTGAGTTGCAAAGTGTTTTCTACGAACTCTTTACAAACAAAATCAAATGGCTTCCGTTTGCTCTTTTGCTGCTATTGTACAAAATGAGGGTTTTGTTATTGTTGCTGTTGCGATACCATGTGTGGCCATAGGTGATTGGTGTCAAATGGGTAATGTGGTTGCGTTTTTTTTTTTATTTCGACTTAAATTCGAGAAGAAATCTGGACCCTAAAAAGTAACTCAGAACAAATGAAAATGTATTTATTTTGTGTCTTGGACACCACCGTCTTTTTTATTGTTGTTTGTTCCTGCCTGCGCAGGGCGAGGTGCCACATCGACCTCATCGACAGGAAGTTGATCCTGACGCAGAAGGGACTGAACAGCCTGCCGCCACCGGAGGGCAGATAGCCAGAGTGAAACTGCAGCGTGTTGCGGAAAAAAAAGAAAACTTTCTGCACACCGCTGCAGATGAAGCCGCCGGGGCTCCGACCTCATCGACCCCCCCGCAGCCGCAGCGGAGCGTCTTCCTCAGCCGCCACCGATCAGCGGAGGACGCTCGTCAAATCAGCCGATTAGCCTCAGCCACGGCAGGCTGCTCTTCTGGTGGTGGTGGGGGGCAAGAAGTCAACAACAAAAAAAAAGAAGTGCTTAATGAAGTAAATGTTTTCTTTTGAAAAAGCAGCGCAAGAAAGAAAAATCTGAAAAACGTCTTCAGCAAAAAATACGCCACGTTCGCCACGTAGCGCCGTCCCATTTATCAACGTTGGCTGCATGATGGACGACGAGCAAGGCTGTTGTGTGTTTTCTTTTCCTTCACTCTTTTTTTTTTTTTTTTTTTTTTTTATTGGCGGGAGGCTGATGAGCTCTGACGCACTTTGGTGCCGCAGGTCGACTCTAATGGCGGTTAATTGAGCACAAAGTCAACGCGTGTGATGCATTAGAGGATGTGTGTGTGTGTGTGTGTGTGTGTGTGTTTGCGCGCACGCGTGGCTGCGCTGTGATGATGATGATGCGAGTGAGCAGATTGTCCAGCTGTTGTCCCAGTTTGTCAAACACAAGGCTGCAGACAGTGAGCTAAAGTGATGTCATGCACGTACACACACACACACACACACACACACACACACTCACAAACACGCACGCACGCCCGCCTCCCCCCGTCACCTCGCTCCATTGACACGCGCTGCGTAGTTTCTCTCTCGCCCGTCGCACTCGGCTGACGTGCCGCCGCTGATTGTGTTTGTGTTGCCTGAGATGATTTGGATGATGACACACAGTAACAATGGCGGCGGCGGCGGCGGCGGCGGAGGCACAACGGCAGCGGCGGCGCCCCTCCGGAGCCACTGACGGCGATGACACCATTCGCCGTCAATCAGCCGAGAGTCAACAGGCAGCAGAAAAAAAACAGGTGTGTGTGTGTGTGTGTGTGTGTGTGTGCGTGCGTGATGACTGGCGGCATTCCTCTGAGAAACAACATCAAGAGGACCGGAGGAAACAGACGTCAGACTCTCGAGGGCTGCAGTCACGACTCAGCTGACCAACATGTGACACCTGAGTTCTGTTCATTTTTAAAAAGCTGTCTTTTTTTTTTCACAGCAAGGAGGTTGTGAGTTCGATTCCGACCCTGGGACCTTTGTTTGTCTCTATGTGGACTTGTGATGAACTGGTGACTTTGTCCAGGGTGTCAGCCTGCCTTCACCCTATGGCAGCTGGGAGAGGCTCCAGCAGAGTGCAGGAGGAAGCAGGTATTGAAAACGAATGGATGGAAAAAAAAACCAAAGGACGGAGCTGCCAGGCTCCCGATCAGCCTGAGGGTGGCGACGCTTGACAATGGTGGGCGGAGCTTGACAATGATCTCCGCCTACATCCACTTGCAGACAAAAGGATGACACATCTTTGCAGTGGCAGCTCCGTCGGCGAAAGAGACCTTGTTAGGCCACGCCCCCGTCGCCCCGGGAGCTCCTCCGGGCCGCGGCTTTATAAATCAAGCTGAAGTCCCGCAAATTAAGAAACTCAGGTCGGCGTCCCTCGGGAGGCGCTGCCTGCCCTCCACCGATTGGCCGAGCCCGCTAGTTAGCGCCGCTCGTCCGGGTTCCGACACTTTTCCCCGCCGCTTAGCCGCCGCCCCCTGATCCCCGCTCAGCCCGGCGCTTTGATGGGATCGTTTGCTAACGTTCCGCCGAGGATTTGGACCCGAGTCACGGTGCTGCGGCGCTACAGTGGAGCGGAACGGCAGCGTGACTCTTACAAACCGCTTGGGCTTCGCGCACACACACACACACACACACACACACACACACACACACATCCTGAAGTCACTGGATAAACAGGCAGATTCGATTACGATCGACGACGTCGGTGGAAGCTGAATTTCAGCCACTTCCTTTTTCCCTTCCACGAGCCCAGCAGCAAATTTTAAGTGCCGACCTTTGACCCCCAGACGCACAAATCACATTACAGGCTCACGAAACTTCCGACGGTGATCTCGCGGGTGTCCAGAAGAGACGGAGAGAGCCTGTCCAGGAACATTTCATTTAAGTAATTAGCAGGCGCTCGAGGAGATAAAGTGGATGAAGAAATTGGAAACTCTGCGCTTCTTCTCGGCCTTGTTGACACCACTTGTGCCGTAATTGCGGACAGATTCCAGAAAACAGGGGGAAAAGCTTCTAGCTTGCGATCTATCTGGAAAAGACTCAGACTTCAGATGAGCGTTTTTCAAGGGCGGATCTTTGAGGTTTTGTCGCTCGAAACTGCAGCTGAAAATAAAAATCCAATTACCAAGCCGGAAAGAAAAGCTCCCGCTCATCTATCGATCATCTATGCTGGCCGTAGCTCCGCCCCTTCCTCCTTACAGGTCCACTCGCGTTCTGCTCGGCTGAAACAGGATTCAGGCCCCGGAGCTTTTCAAGACGGATTAACAGGGAATTTCAGCCTTGAACTCTGGGCGACGTGTCAATCGCAAAGTCAATAAGATTGAAAATAGGAACGAGAAAAGAAAGAGAAAAAAAAAAAAAACAGCAGAAAGAACCTGCACAAACCCCCAGAAATCAACACCACTGTCCAGGCGGCTCTCCAGAGACCATTTAAAACTACAGCGTGTCGTCTCGCTCTCGTAGCTCATCAGCGTATAGATTTATTTGTCTGCCGCTGCAGGCACGGCGGACCGCTGCCTTCCCTTTATTTCCCATTTCGTACCAATTTATCCCTCGGCAGCAGCAGCTGGACCACCAGCAGCAGCAGCAGCAGCAGCAGCAGCAGCGTCTCATCTCTCAGCGTGATGGATGCAGCGTGCCGCCGCTCGCAGCTCTCTTTAAAACCACACAGTCAGTCTGCACTCCGTCACGGCCGCCGTCGGCAGACGAGGGCGCCGAGACAGCGGCGGCGCCGAGTGAAAAAAAAATAATAAAAAAGTGGGAAACTGTCACGGCAACCGATGAAGTTGTACCGAGCACGAGTACACCTTTGACTTCCTGCTTCCGTCGTGACGACTTTCTGTGCATGGTCTGCAAAAAAAGGCCCACCATCATCATCATCATCATCATCATCATCCGCGCCAGCATTGAATTGTTCAAGAAAAATTTGTCGGTATTGAAAGAAGGGAAACGAGGACGAGAGATGAAGGATGGCAGGATGGCGGGATGATGATGAAGGGAAGCAGACGAGTGCAGTTAATTCATAAAAAATAACTGCAAATGACACATTGCAGTTAATTTAGACTGTAATATTAAATAATTGATGTCAACATGAGACTCGTAGACTTGCAAACTCCCACAAGGAGAACTAATTGTTCCCGGCTTCTTATCTGGAATTTTTCCAGAAGAACTCGGACGTCTCTGCACAGCATCCAGACGGCGTTCCGAGACCCTGGCGGAGCTCCGCCTGAAATCTGGCCTTTTGAAGACAGGCAGGCAGGCAGGCAGCAGCGGTCAGGGGCCTGGAACCGCCTCCGCCTTATTAAGATGATAAATGGTTTGACAGCCACACAGGTGCATATCTCATTCCTCCGGCTCAGAGGAGCTCAGCTCCCAGAAAAAGGAAGGAAGGAGGGAGGGAAGGATGGAGGGAAGGGAGCGTCAGCGCGGCTGCTGCTGCTCTCTGGACACGATTCTGTGTCGGGGAGACGAGTGTGTTCAGACTCTCCGGCACTCAGGCTTCGTATTAAATCCCTGCAACATGTCAACTAACTGACCAAGCCCTCGGATTAGTTAACTCAACTTGTTGACGGCGGGAGAAATGATTCTCCATCACCGACAGCTAGCTGTTAGCGGCGGGACAGCACGCTAGTTAAGAAGTCATCCTACACTCCAGGGGGCGCTCTGAGTGGGTGGCGCCAGTGGAAAAAAAGACGTCGGGACTTCAAGGACTTCAGGGGGGGCTAGGTTCCGATCCAGCAGGTCCAACAGAGGCCTAATGAGGTGATTCATCCCACGAACTGGATGGAATGACTGGAGGTTTTAGAGCAATGCAGCCACTGCCAATCCGTAGCTTAGCATTAGCGGATTTAGCTTATAAAAAAAATTGCAGTTCTCAAGTCTGGCCCTTGTTTTCTTCCAATGTTTAGATTTTTTTCAATAACAATTTTACTTGAGTGCAAAAAAAAAAACAACTTTACTTCAAAAACTGTCTCTTAGAGGAATTCTGAGCAACGCTTGCATTCTGTCACATGACTCTCCGCCTCGCCGCCTCTCCAGCGGCTGAAGTGAGCTATTATTTATAGCAGAGCTTGTTCTCAGAGCGTCGCTGGTGCGTGCGGAAAGCCGAGGTCTCCTTCAGGGTGTCCTCGAAATGTCCCGCCACCTTCCCCGCTCTTCTCCCGTACAAGCGGGGAGGGGGGAAAAAAACCTGAAGTGAGCAAACGCGAAAAAGAATCTGCTTTGAGAGTTTGATGGATGATTATATGGCACCGAAATCCAATGAAGGGAAAAGCACATCGGCTGTCAGGAGGAGGGCGGGGCCGGACGGGAGCCCTTTTATCATCCGGCTTGTCGAGTGGGCGGATCCTGTCGCGGATCCTTCCATCGTTCCGCGGCCCACAGTGCCATCCAATAATCTCCCGGCACCTGCCGCTGATACGCCGACTATTTTTAGTGCCTCAGTCAGCAGCTGAAAAACACAAAAGAAAAATACTTCCCGTTCCCGAGCTGTTTTTTTTTGTGCTCCACCAACAAAAAATAATCAATAGCGGTGTGAGATTTTCCGACAAACATGTCATTCAACTCATCGGGGGGCGCCGCAGAGAGACGGAGCAGCAGCAGGTTTTAGAGTTTTAGCGTGGAGCAGGTTTTTATTATTTATCAGACACGCAGGCGGGATGAGTTGCGCCCACACAGGGTCGCCTTCCTTCCAACCACGACTCTGCTTCCCTCCGCCCACCTCCACCTACTCACCTGCCTCCCGTGACTGCGTGTTGACGTTCGACAGATTGAACATTCAAGAACACGAACGTTCAGGCTTCCAGCATCGCGAGACCGAGGACGAGAGGATGGAAAACCCCAGTGGCTCCTTTCCTCTGATTGGTTGGTGGATTGAAAGGTTGAAGTACAGGGTGAAGGAAGTTGGCGACCCCAAGGCAGGTGATTGGGCAAAAGGCCAGTCAGGTGACCTCACCCGTGAGGGTGGGGGTAGCAGGTGTTTCCTGGAAGTTCCACCAGGGGACAAAACTAAAAACAACACAAAGACATGAGGGCAGGGTAAGCAGGGATGGATGGATGGATGGATGGATGGATGGATGGATGGATGGATGGGACTTAATGTTGCCTCAATGGATCTCACAGAGCTGTAGGGTAGAAGAAATGAATGTATGTATGGATGGATGGATGGAAGGACGGATGGCTGGATGGATGGATGGATGGATGGAAGGACGGATGGATGGAAGGACGGATGGATGGCTGGATGGATGGATGGATGGATGATGGAAGAAGGGACCTCCGGCTTGGTATGAGCGCCGCTGTTAAAAGGCTCTAACAGGCACTTCACGCCATTCACTGCAAATTGAATTAGGCTCCTGGGGGGGTTGAGGTTTTTATCTCCCTCTGACTTCCGCACTGACATTAAAGCAACAAAAAAAAAGAAGCCTTTTACAGTCACTGCCGTGAGGAGGATGAATATCTGAGTCTGTGTGAAATTACACACCAGCGGCTGAAACACTGTTGGGGGAGGGTGAAGGGGAAGCGGGCCGAGACCGAGACTTTATGTCGACGGTGCTCAAAACGTATGAAATAAAAACAACAACACGAAAAACAGGCTTTGTTTCTCCTGCAGCCACAACCAAAGATTATGACCCTGGAAAAACAATTCCCTCCATCATCGACGTGGACCTTGACTCTTGTTCCCACTTTCTGCATTTTTTATTTCTCACTTTGACTCAGACTCCAAAGGCGCCACATTAAAATTCATGAGAGGGCGAGTCGAAACTCCTGGAGTCAACAGGACACATCCACATCTGCCAAAATCTCCCAGAAAACATTCTCTCAACTGGCTTCCTGGACCACATGACCACATGGCAAACACAACAACTTAAGAGAGCTGCAAGTGTATAATGGAAAAACTTCAGTCCACAACTGTTGAAAACTGTTTAACCCCGTTATGGACCGGCCGCAGCAGCGGCGCTATCTGGCTCCTCAGGCTCCGCCCCTTCGCCGCTTTTCATTCTCCTGTTGCTGTCCAAACGGCGTGAAGTCCTCGAACATCGCTGCAGCTCCGTCCTTCCCCCTCGACCCCCCTCCCCCCTCCGCCGCCCATCCCGGCTTTTTTTTTCTTTAAAGAGGAAAACGCGGCACTTCATGGAAGTCTCTGGTGAGAGGAGCGGTGACTGATAAACCCGGCTAATTAAAGTGTCAGCGGCGCAGAGGCGGAAGCCTCAACTTCTCCTCTCTCCTCTTTTAACAACGCGGCAGCACAGCCTGATAAAGACAATTAACTGGAAAGGGGGAGGGGAGGGTTTTCTTTGGGGCGGGGGGATGTCAGCGGCAAAATAAACATTTAAATCCAACCATAACGACTTCGCCGTGACTCGTCGCTAAGTGGCACACGCACATCTTTTTTCTTTTTTTTTTTGTTGCTATTCCCTGCACCAGATTGTTAAAGGAACTTCATTTATAATTAATTAGCCGCTGGGGAGGAAACCAAAGGAAAACACACTCTGTGGGTCGCTTTGTGTGCTTTGCACCGGCGCCACCAGGGGGAACCAATGACTTAAACCACCCGATAAATCGCCTTAATCAATGTGATAACATGGTCCCCAAAAAAATTGGAGACCATCATAGAGGAGTTGCACAGCAAGGCAGCTTGAAATGCTGCTGCTGTTGACCAGCAGGGGGAGTTCTAATATACTTCAGCTAACTTTGATGTCTTTGATGTCGTCTTAGGACTTTATCCGATTCATCATCAGTTCAGCATCAGTCATTTTTCCACCCCTGAAAACTTGCCATTATCAGATCTCTGTGTTTTTGAACCGCTGAATCACTTCAAAGAATTCTCCCGAGAGCAGCGTGTTGAGCCCTCTGTTTACAGCCTTCTGCCAAGACTGATGCATTTTGGCCTTCAACCAGTTTGGAAGTGGACCAAAACAGAGTGAAGCCAATACCTGCCAACGTGGGTGGCAACGTGGTACCGACCTGGGAGGAGCAATGTGCCATTTTTGTGACATCATAAAGGGCCACATGACATCTGCCACCTGCTCTTCGGTCACAAATCACATTTTATATTTCAGTCGTTTTTCTGTTAGTGGGTCGACACGATGTCACGTTATGTGAAAATGGGCTGACAGGAAAAATTTGCATCATCTCCTCATTTGGGTCAAACAAACTAGCAAAGGCAATGGAGCCAAATGGCGCCGGCGAACGCCAGCGAAGGCAGCGGCCAATGAAACAGCGAGGTTGGTTGGTCTCACGCAGCCGAGGGAGCGCACAGCGCAACAATAATCGAAACGCAGCGGCGGTAACGACGTTGCCCACAATGCACGCCGGCGGTGAGGACTCTGGATGGTGCAGCCTTTTTCTGAGCTGCATCCAGGTTTCAGTTGGCGTGTTCACACCAGGACCAGAGTCAAAGTGGACCAAAACGGTTCTTATAGTATAGTATAGTATAATAGCGACAGGCTAGCTCTAGTAGTGATTTTGTATTGGCCTCGTGGACCAAATATAATGACAATGCGGGCAAAAATGGGACCTGCGGGCCAGAGTTTGACACCTACGAACCTCAGGAACTAGACGGCTCCATCTCGAACTGCATCCAGCATGAACAAGCAGGAAGGTGCTGGTTGGTGCGTCTGCACACGTACAACACACACACACACACACACACACACACACACGCACACACACGTCTTTGGGGTTTTTTCCTGCCTGCAGTTCTGCTGCTGAAGGAACATCACGTCAGTCGGGACTCTTCAAAGTGCGCAGCATGGCCGTTTCCAGCAGCTCTCTACACCCCGCCCCCTCCCTTCACAGACACGGGTGAGAAAGGGGGGAGGGAGAGGTGTTGGGGTGGGAGGTGGGTGGGGGGGATCCTGACAGCGCTCTGGCACGCGACACATTTCTTCCTGCGGGAGGCGTGTGGCCCAGATCCCCTGCTGGGAACTCGTGGCGCCGGTGTTGTCGTGTGGGGTTTCGGTGGGGCTTTTTTCTTTTTTGCTCCCTTTCTCTCTCTGTCTATCGCTCGCACACTCTCTCTCTCTCTCTCCCTCGCTCTCTCTCTGTCTCTCTCTCTCTCTCACTCACTCACACACTCCAGAGGCTCCATTCATATTTAATGCAAATGTGAGATAATTTCAGCCCACATGAAATCCCACGCTGCGTTGCCTGGCAGAATATTTATCACCGCAATAAAGACCACAGCCGAGAGTCTTTAATAAAGGATTTATTCATCAGCGGGGGGGTGGAGGTTGAGGGGGACACACCTGTGGCCAAGCACACACACACACACAAAGACAAATCCTGGTCATCACCAATTCATCACCAGATTATTTTTATAGTCATTTGTAAGTTGGAAGCTTATTTCAACACTGATGCAAGTGGAGACAAATTTCTCGCTGTCAAATGACTTTGTTACTATTATCATCATCATCATCATTATCCTCGTCATCACCAACAACAACAACATTATAGCTTCATTTATTTAGCTAAAGCCATAAATTGATTTGTGTTGAGTGTGTCTCTCTCTCTCTGTGGTCACTGAAACTCTGCCAGTGTTGCTTCGCGCCCTCTCACTGTCGTCATCAGCTGTATTTTTAGCCGCATCGTGCTGCTTCGAGGCACCGACACGTGCCGCTGCGAGCAGGAAGTCTCGCTTTTTTTCTCTTTTCTTTTGATTTTTTTTTTGTCTTTCTTCCTCCCGTTCCTTGCAAACGCGGCGGCTCATTGATTCACAGAACGGAGGCTGGTGAGGACGAGAGGCTTCATTATGTAACCGGTGTCTCTGTGGACCGAGTGGAGGGAGGGGGGGGGGGGGGGGGGGGGAAATGGAGGGGGGAAGCCAACTGAACTGCACTCTCTGCTCCATCTAGTTCAGGCATGGGCAAACTACGGCCCGGGCGTACTTGAAAAACTACTACAAGTACTTTCAAAATAAAATATAAACTAAAATATTCATATAAAATATTGACTCAAGTTTGTCGTGCAGTTTGAATGTTGCACTTTGTATGCGGTGAAGCTCAGAGAAAAAAATAAATCCCTGGTGTCACAGAACAACTTAGAACCGCCGCGTTTCATTCAAACGTGTTTCTGCTGGCGGACAGAAAAAAAAAATTAAGCACTCAATCCGTCCGGCAGCTCTGAGAAAGTGAGAAAATCTAGAAAATGCAGCAAAGTGTGGGGAGAAAAAAAAAATCTCGCCATCTTTCTGAGACAGTTTAACACTCATCATGTCACTCCTGCTGAGAGACTCAGTGTGTTTGTGACTGTGAGCAGTGACGGGATTTCACCGCCGAGGTTCTCAAACACACTCGCGCACACAAACACGCACACACGCACGTCTGCACACACTCAATCATGCAAACACAAACACACAAATGAGCAGAACAACAGTCGTTGCCAAAAGAGGGAAACTTGGCAGCAGGATCCCTCCTGCAGAGAAGTTTGTACCAGTGTTCTAGTGTTTACTCGTGCGTGTGTGTGTGTGTGTGTGTGAGTGAGGAGAAATGTGCGTGTGCAGACAGAAACATGACATGGCAGTTTATCTTTGTATCCAAAGTTCTTGATCTCCAGAACACAAACACTCATCTGACGACGCTGAGCGGCGACGCTCCTCAACAAGGCCGCAGCACCGAAGCCTCGAGCAGGACGCGTCTCTTGCCACGGGGAACTGGGAGGGGCTGGTGTGTGTGTGTGAGAGAGAGAGAGAGAGAGAGAGAGAGAGAGAGAGAGAGAGGAGAGAGATGAGGAGTTTGGGGGAGTGACCAGAGGCGTTTTGCATTTTGCATCATCGGCGCAACGAGAACTTCTGAGCCGCTCGTCCCTCCAGGTGTCTCTGGATAAAAGTCTGAAAATGGAGAGAAAAGCTGGAGGGACAAAAAGAAAAAAAGAATTTGGAGGGCCAAATATGAGAGGCGCTGAACAGCTGAGGCAATAGCTGATCTGAACGAATGATCCAACGGCGGAGCCAAAGAGCGGATCCGAACAGCTGAGCCAAACAGGAGTTCCGAATAGCTGAGCCGAACAGCGGATCCGAACAGCTGAGCTGAACAGCTGAGCTAAATAGCGGAGCTGAATAGCTGAGCCGAACAGCGGATCCGAACAGCTGAGCCGAACAGCTGAGCTAAATAGCGGAGCTGAATAGCTGAGCCGAACAGCTGAGCCGAACAGCTGAGCCGAACAGCTGAGCCGAACAGCGGAGCTGCACTGAACAGCTGAGCTGAACAGCTGAGCTGAACAGCTGAGCAGATTCTTTATTTGTTTAGGTTTTTTAACCAAGCAGATGATACACAAATCCTCCAGCTGCCGTGATTGACAGCCCCTTTGACCCCGCCCCCTCAGCGAGAGGCGAGCTAGCGCACACGGCTTTGACCAACGCTAATGGCGCCAAAGGATGCTAACCACCACAGCTCAATCGAAGTCATTTTCCCGTCAACCCGCCACCAAGCTGCTGAATTTTTTTTTTTTTTTTAAAACTCAATCGCACAGAGACCCCAGCACGATGACGACACCAGCCCTGATCTTTACTGCGGTCTGTGTCAGAGGCGCCCGGAAGGACGAGAGCCAGACTCTATTTTCCGCGTCCTGTTTTTTTGTTCAAGCGATTCAGTGCAAAAGAAGAAACAAAGCGACGGCGGCAAAAGAAGAGCTCTGGCGGCGATCGAAGGGGCGGCTGCGTGGGCCGGCGAGCCGATAGCGGCGCTCTCGTCGATCGTCTCGACCCTCAAAACCCTCTTTGAAGATGTGAGGAGCGGCAGCGGGCGAGCAAGCGAGTGAGAGAGAGAGAGAGACAGAGAGAGAGAATTGGCCGGGCAAAGCGAGAACAAAGCAAAAAAAACCAAAGTGCCTTCAAGTGAAAAGTCTGCCCGCGCAAAAAGGCCGAGAAGGAGGCTGCCTCGCTCGCCCTCTCGCTCGCCCGCCCCGCCCTCCTACACGCTGCTCGCATCACCGCCGCCGGTGTTCCCGCGGATTCAGTGCGGAGAGCAGCGGCCTGGAGAGAGAGAGATTCGGCGGAGCGATTGGCAGCGACAGGGCGAGACGCGTGAAGAGAGAGAGAGTGAGACAGGAAAAGAGAGAGAGTGAGAGTGAGAGAGGAAAAGAGAGATAGAGAGACAGAGAGAGGAAAAGAGAGAGACTAAAGGCACTGTGAGGTCACGAAGGGGTCACAACGGCACTACAATCTCAGAATTCCCAGTCGGAAATTCGGCCCAACCGTCTTGAAAAACTGCAATCTGAAGCGTTTTCTTTTCTTTTCAAATCAGTGCACTGGGGAGCCGAACCAAAGCACCTGACTTCCTGTCTGCGGCGGCGGCGGCGGCGGCGGCGGCCCCGTTGCCATTAGCTGGTGTCAAACCTTCAGGTCAAATGTGACGCTTGTTCGCAGACGGCAGCTACGAATCGCTCGCCGCGTCACACAAGACTGTGGAGAGCTGCTGATGGCAGCGCTCTGAAGCCCCTCCCACATCCCCCCACACACACACACACACACACACTCGGTCAAGTGATGCAACTCTGGGGATGCGGCAGCTCGTCACACTTGTTGAGCGGCAGGATTTTCCAGCCGCTCTTGTTTTCACTCGTAATCCTCCGGCGGCTTTGAAGTGAAACAATGAAAGAAATGATTTGGTGAATTTTTATCTTGCGCGCGTTTCCAGTCGTTCAACACAACTTCTGGGAGAGCAGAATGTAAAAATCCCTGCGGCAACAGCAGCGATGATTTAATCCACCGAAAAAGAGGATGTGCAGCGAAATGTGACCCTTTTTCATCCGGCTCGTCGCCTCTTTAATATTCACGAGACGCAAAGTCTGAACGAACGTGTTTCGGCTCACAAAACGCAGCGAGTCGCTTCGCCCGCGAGACTCCCCGAGACGTGATGCAGCAAAACTGCCGCGCACTGCATCTTCGCCTCCCTTTATCCTCCCTTCTCACCCTCTCTCACCCCTCCCCCACCTCCTCCACTGCGCCCTCTCCTGCAGCTACAGTGGCTCCACTCCAGTCCTGCACAACTCTGGCTGCATTAAAAAGAATATATTTATATGTATACGTCAACACAAACAGATGTCGACGCACACAAAAGCAATGTTCCTGTCAGTCAATTAAGTTAGATTAAAAAAGCGCAACAGAGGAATTTCAAACCGCTCAAAAGTCAAAACTAATTTGACGAATAAAATGCAATAAAATTCCAAATATTTGCCAGTAAATATTTCCCCTTTTTTTTTTTTGGTGGGGATGGGTTTGGGGGGGTTTGGATTCAGAGCCGTCGTACCGGCTGTCAGTTCGACCTGCGAGTTCTTTCATCAAATAACAAACATCATCCAGGATCCAGGGAACGAGACGATCTCAACACTTCAAGTCGCAGAGCGAAGATTCCGAAATTTTCAACATCACTCGTTAAAAAAAAATTTAAAAATGGCTGTCGTCCTTTTCGCTGCATGCAAAACATTCACAGTTTAAAATGCCGACAGAGGCAACAAATTCTGGAATAAATTCGGCGCATGATAAATAAACACAGTCAATCCGCTGTCACACAAACACACAGCCATCCGCAGTCACCTGCACAACAACCACTAACTGTGGACTCTCCAGCATTTTAGTGCTTTTGGAATAAAAGCATTTTTTTAAGAAGCATTTTTCGTTCTCTCACTCTGCTGCTTCTGGCGTCCTGAAGGCAGCAGCAGCAGCTCCAAATAAACAGGAAGTGTCCAGGATTGGGTGAATCCCCGAGGACGTTTCAGACGAAGCCGGAGTCTCACAACCGCGCTGTTGCGTTGTGTTGTTGCTGTTGTTGTCGTTGTTTGCTCTCCCATTCCCATGAACAGTGTGGATTCATTCCTCAGTGTGTGTGTGTGTGTGTGTGTGTGTGTGTGTGTGTGTGTGTGTGTGTGTGTGTGTGTGTGTGTGTGTGTGTGTGGCAGCAGCAGCAGCAGCAGCTGGCCGCTGTGCGAAGCCCTCGCCCGCTTCGACAGGGTCACTCTGCAGCTTGCAGCACTTCTGGGGTTTTTTTGTTTTTTTTTTAAATGCTGGTTTCCTCTCAGTATCTCACTGTGGGATGATTTGCAATGCAGATGAGTCCGGGGCGGGGGGGGGACACCTGACACCTCGAAGGCTGCCGACGGCCCCCGAGGCAGGAAGACATCACACACCAGCCGGGGACCCAGCGGATGGGAGGCGTCCTGGGGGGAGGGGCGGAGCCCCGCAGCCCGGCAGGTCTCTTTTTAAAGGGGGCTTCTGTAGAATCGCATCAGGGTGAGCGACACCCGCTGACACCCGCACCGATGGTTTGGATGAAAGTCGAGGGAGTTCCAGGTGCCGTGAAAGGACGGTTAAAATACTTTTCATCAAACGTTCCGCGACACCAGCAGCGTCCACCAGTTTGCACCTCGCTGTGCAATATAACGTCTCTCAGCTGTACTTTGTCCCCTATTCAGCATTCTGTGGACAGCAAATGAAGAATTTCATTGCATAGGGAAACTCTCTTTTCTGTGCATATGACAATAACCACTTTGAATTGAATTGAATTGAATAGAATTGAACAGAATTGAATTGAACTTTAGAACCTGACTGGTGAGACAAAAACAACCGTTTCCATTCACCAACCTGGATGAAACGGCAAGAAGGCTGAGAATAAAAAAAAAGAGCCACCATGTTTTTTATTTCATCTTCCATTCAGGGGGCCAATAGCGTTTCATTGTAAAGAAAATGCAGATTTATAAATAGTCATTGATGTTTGGACAAATGGACGACTCAGCGGCCGAGTGGTCAACACAAGCAAGCAAAAAAATAATAATTCGCAAAAATTCTGCCTGGTCTGCCTCCAAATCATTTCATAATAATAAACTGAATTCACAAAGAAAAGTTTCTCTGTGTCTGTGATCTCGGAACAAACAGGAGCAGATTTCACCACCACCACCACCAGGGGAGCCGGTGCAGTTCAACCGCAGCGTTCCCACTGTTACTGCGTGTTCCCTAGCGGCGCGACTCGACAACAACAAAATGGAAAAACATGTGTAGAATGTCTTTACATATATATAAATATATAGAGACGTTTCTTTTTGAAAATCTGAAGACGCAGCGACGCCCACTTCCTTTTTCTTTCCCCTTTTTCCATATTGACTTGTTCTGTGAAGTGCAGATCACAGCACCGCGGGGTGCCCCTCCCTCTCTTTCACATACACACAAACACACACACACACTTTTACACCTTTTACATCTTGTTTCTTTACCAAAGCACAGATCTTTCACTGTGTTTCTCAGCACTGGTGTATTTTTGTTCGTCGCGGTCGATAAAAACTGAACGGAAAACAAATCGTCTCGATTTTAGCCTCACGGTGGCATCACATTTACAAGCCACTAAGACTCGGAAATAAAACACATCTGGCTGGCTGTTATTATACAATTTGAAAATAGTTTTGATTCTCATTTCATCTCATATCAAGGTAGAAATTGCATTTCGTGCCATTTGAATAATAATTTCTCACTTTGTTGTCGTCGAATCTTGGCTGAATTCCCACAAGAGCTTGGACCAATAGGAAGCCTCCAGCTGTTAGCAACTGGATCCCCCGGCAATGAATGCATCCGATTGGCCAATTTCGAAAAAATGCCATCATCTCCCCCCGCTTTTCAGTTGTGTTTTCGGTCTCCCGCCTTCTAAAAACCTTTCCTGCAGGTTCTTTCGATGACCAGCCGATGACCCCTCGGTGACCAGCCACCGAGGGGCGCTGTCAAACGGAAGTCCAACGTCGTAGCCGAGACACAAGCCGGTTTTTTGCAGCATTTCCGACAATTCACCTGCGGGTCTCGAGGCGCCGCGTGGCGTCACTCCGGCAGGTGTTTATAAGCGACGCGAGTCTGTGATCTCGCCGCCGCCGCATTATTCATCTCATTTCGTTCTCGCCAAGAGGAGCTCGCCCTGTTTTCCCTCTCGCTGCGTCGGGAGAAACTCATCTCGCAGTGACTCAACACGACAAAAGCTTCGGGGCTAATTCGCCCGTTTTTGTTTTTTCGCTGTGTTTTTTTTTTCCAACCGACTGACACGCTGTTGAACAATAAATATTCAGAATCCCGACACGGCGACAATTGAAGCAGGCTGCGTTACAAGATGATGATGACGGGGAAGACGGATGATGAGTTACGATTATTATTATTATACCGTCGGGTCAAAGGGAAGCAGATTAAAGCTTCCAGCGACGTGAAGCGTGACGTGTTTCTGACAGACGGGCGGCAACGTGTGACACATCTGCCTCTTTGATGTTTTGCTTTTTTTTAATTCTCAGAAACTGAGAAGAGAAACCAGCCGAACAAAACAAGATCTGCCCTTTATCCCTTTATTTCCAGAACAGCTCTGGCTCCTCGTATTTGTCTGATTTCAAGGGTTTTCATTCGAGTCGTTTGGTTTTTTTGCAACAGTTTCTCCTTTGCTAAAACACGAGACAGAAAGGAAACAATTCCCCCTGTAACATCAGAATCAAGTCCGATGCATCTAAAGAAGACAGTGTGGGAAAACCTGCAAGCTAATGTTCTATTTTTGGAAGAAACAGAAACGATGTCTGTGAAGTTTTCACAAACTTCTTCTATTTTTCAAAGTCATCCTTGGACGCCATAAATCTACAGAACCGGACCTGCCTTCTCTCACGACCAATGACATTTCTTGGCCCCGGCCGATCTGCTCGGTAACAGCGGGAGGAATCCCGTTACCGCTCCTGCTTTTGAACAAACCCAAATCCCTCCAGCAACCCGGCGCAGCTCTTCAGCCTGGATCTGGGAGATTTCAGGCTGGGAAAGTCTGGAGCCGCCACGCAGCCGTGCACGGTTACCATGGCGAGGCGAGGCGAGGGCAAGCACATCTATTTTTGAAGTCTCCATAACAACTGGAGGGGGGGGGGAATACAAACAAAATACGCACAAAGCTCAAAAGCAGTCGGGACGAAAGTGCCGAGAGGAACCGGAGACAAACTCTTCAATTTGTTGTATTTCAAACACTGAGAGGCGGAGAACTACCAATCAGATACTGACTCCGCCCACTGACCGTCGAGTCGCATATCATAGCAAAACTGGCCTGATTCGCCTGAATTTTGAAACTATTCGGCTCTGGGAAGAAGGTCAACAGCTTGAAAATAAACCAACAATCGGCCGCCGTGTCACTCTGTCAACCTGCCAAGGTCACCCAGAGGTCAGACAGCTGTGATGCTGATCCAGTGCTGCGGCGGCTTCCCGCCGGATCTTGAACTCTGCTGAACCAGAGCCTGGAATAACGAGGGGTTCAGGAGGGGTTGCAGAGTGTTGGGAAGGTCTCTGGGTCTCTGAGGGAAACTGAAATGGAGCTGAATTGCGGCGAAACGCTGCTGGATGCACGACTGGAAATGTTGCAGGGCCTCGGCAAAACAGTTAGATAAAAAGTAGATGCAGCAAATAAAAAAGAATGGAGATACCGTATGAGGAAAGCAGTTCCCTGGTTCCTCGGCTTCGCTACAAATGATCACCTCTGTTCCAGGAGGTTTAAACGTCTAATCCATAATTTAGTCCCGTTCCCTTCAGACGTGTGAGGCAGCGATACGTTTTTCCAGGAAGCCCAGTTTTCATCCCCCCCGGGATTCACCTGAACATCCCCACACTGGTTTTTACTGCCTGCTCGGATAAATGGAGTCGGCTGCCGAGTGAATAATGCGGGGATCAGATTATGCAGGAGGAGATGGAGGTAGATGGAAGAGTTTAGGGAGGGGGGTCGGGGTGTGGAGCGGAAAGCCATAGAGGGGAGGAGCTTCAGCACCGCAGACAAGTGAAATAAGCAGTGTTTTGGAAGAAAACTTTTTTTTTAGTGAAGTGATGCAATGCAGCAGAGGGAGAGAGAGAGAGAGAGAGAGAGAGAAGAGAAATGCTGTTTGGCCGCCGCCACTGCAGTGTCACCAGGTGTGTGACTGCAGCTGCAGACCAGCAGGACCACAGCAGCACGTCGCCGGAAACCAGCGCCAGGAGATGAATATTACCATGGTATGTTCAGAATTCTATGCTGTGATAAATTTCCTGTCATGTAAAGTTTTGTTTCTTTTAGTGTTGGTGCACAAAAGTCGAGGTGAGGCGACTCGAGGTGAAGTGAGATGAGACCAAGAAATGAAATAAATCTGATGCGAAATCTGATGAGTTGAGGAAAGAGAAAATGGGATGAAAGGGGGAAGATGAACCTTTTTTTTTCAAAAAAACATGATAAACAGAGGAAACAACTGATCAGCATCATGCTAGCGTCATCCTTGACAGAAGTTAGATGATCTATCTGTAAAGATTCAAGTTCAAAAACCAGTCAGCGACGTTCAACTCACTAGCTGGACCGAATCCCGACCGACCGAAACCTCTCGCCAGCTCGCGGCCGCTCATCCTCACCAAAGCGCATCATCTCCCCCCCACGGGGCAGCAGCATCAGCGCCGGCCTGAAAGCAGAACGTTAAGTGCACATGACTCACGCAGGCCGCCGAGGTACGGTTGAGTAATTAGTCAGCCGGCTCACGTTTGTGACGATCCGCCTCGGGGAAAAAAAACCACAGCGGCTGAGTTGGGGGGGCAGTAAGGAGGACCAGATGGAGAGAGAGATGGAGGGAGGGAGGGAGAGAAAAAGAGCTGACGGAGGAGGAGTTTCCATGGAAGTGACCGAGAGCTTCAGAAAGGACAGATGGAGGACAGGACAGAGAGAAAAGACGAGAGGAAGACGAGTGGGGGAGAAGGAAGAGGAGGAGTGAGGAGTAGGAGGGGGAGGGAGAAGGAGGAGGAGTGATTAGAGTATGGAGGAACAGAAGAAGGACGAGATGGAGGAGGAGGAGTGATTGTGAGGAGGAAGAGGAGTAGGAGGATGAGGAGGTGGAGGAGGACGAGGAGGAGTAATTGTGAGGGGGAAGAGGATGAGGAGGAGGAGCTATTAGAGATTAGAGATCAGAGAGGAGAAGGAGGTGGAAGGAGAAAAAGGAGTGAATAGAGTGAAAGGAGAAGAGGAGGAGAAGGAGGTGGAGGCCGAGGAGGAAGAAGAGACCCTGCAGATCAGAAGGTCAGAAGGTTTTTTTCCCTCTTCGGGCTCTTGGTTCTTCCATGATGCAGGAACTTGAACTGACAGAATCTCTCGACTGTGTTCTGAGTCAAAGCTGCAGTCTTGCTTTGTTGCACCAGAGCTGCAGAAAAGCTCCTTCAAGCTGCAACACGTTCCCGCATCAAAAGTCTCAGTTTCTTCCATCAGAAACAAAGAGAAATTAGCCCCGGAGATGTTGCCATGGATATGACGAGAGCTTTTGTGTCACCAGAACAGAATTATTAAAAAAAAAAAAAAAAAAAACACTGGTTGTTGTCACGAGTATGATCTCTGTCTTTCTTTTTTACAATTATTTTCATTTTTCTCACTTACTGGCAGAATTTGCATTTTTAACCTCTGATGTATTATTAATTTGCGTGACCGAAAAAAGATTTCTCTCCCCTTTCCCCCCCTATTTTCATTCTTTATGTAGAAACTACAAAGAGGGGACTGGGAACTACAGGCTTAAACGAGCTACAATGTGAAGCCGTGCACTCGCTTTATGAAAACGAATCATTTTGTTGCTTTGTATGGTTTTGTTTTTCGAGAAAAGACTGCTGATGCCGCTGCTGTCGGCTGGTATCGGAAAATCATCCCGTTATTCACCCTGATTTTGACACGAACCATAAATAACTGAACAGACGGCCGTCTTATTGATCCCTTCAGCCTTCAGCCTGATGAATAAAGTATGAAACCTATTCCGAATTCACCTTAAACAGAAGTGGCGCAGGATCTTCTGGCTGGCTGAGGCTGACGGGCCTCCTCGCTGTTGTCCTGCCGACCTCAGCGGATCAAATTACAGTCTATTCTCAGAGCGCCATTTAGCATCATCCTCATCACCGTCGCCACCATCATCTTTGGCAAACGCAGCCTCTCATTCATATTGAACAGCCTCATCAGGGCAACAGCGAGCTGTTATTATGCACGGAGATGAGGAGGAAGAGGAGGGGGAGGAGGGGTTAAGTAGAAGGGAGAGGGGGAGGAGGAACCGATGGGAGAGAACATGAAAACATTTTCTCTTCTTTAACTTCTGAACCTCTTCGAATCTTTCATGAGCGACAGCGGCAGCAGCGGCGGCAGCGGCAGCAGCGGCGGCAGCGGCAGCAGCAGCAGTGGCGGCAGCGGCAGCGGCTCCATTAGTGGAAACGACTACAAGTGCAGCGTCAATTTACCAGCACAGCAGGTAGTTGGAAGTTGGTAGTAATGGGCGATGGAGTAATTACAATTTCATCGGGGCGGCAGATTAGAGGAGAGATTGGAAACGAATCCTGTTAAAGATTTTAACCTGATAAAATCGGCTTCGGAAGGCAACACAACATATAACATAACAACACACACACATAGACACATAGACACACACCACATTGTGAATGTGATTATAGGGACATGAAAAGATGAATGTTTCTAACCTGGATTTCTGTTTTAATTTATGTATATTTTATTTATTAAAAAAATAAAATGTGCTTTTTATCTGGCTGCAAGTGGGTCAGAACTTCTATTTGGAGACTTTGTTCCAGTTCTGTCCACTGGCCGATTAATAACCGTTGGTGAAGAGCAAAAAGAAAGTTGAACCTCGTCGACAATTTCAGCCACCGCGATTGGTTCAGAACTTTGGGCTCCGTCCAGGAGGATGAGACACCACCACCGCCACTGCAGCCTTCAGCCGACGGACGGCGACTCATCAGGCTTCGGCGCTGGTAATCCAGGCTTAAAGGAGTCAGCAGCTCGGCTCCAGCTGCAGAGCTCGCAGCAGCGACTTTAAGTGCTGCAGGGTCGGACGTGTCACACAGAGAAGTTGTTTTTCCTCTCCCACTCGGACAAAAGCCAACAGAGTTTTTCCCTCCTGGAGGTCAGAAGTGCCGCAGCGTGATGTTCATCCAACAAGAGCAGCCTTCACTTTCTCAGTGCGTCCTCTCACTCGATATAGAGATAAAATCAAATCAAGAGGTTGGTGCTGTGATCTGATCAGATTTGGAGCTTTTCAAGACGGATGTGTGAGAACTCGGGAACGGAACGTCTCGTCTTGTTCACCGGCGGCGGCGGCGGCGGCGGCGCTGATCTCAGGTGGAGAGAAATAAAGAGCAGAAGTGAAACCAGCCGAGAGACGCAGGAGAGACGTCACTCTGATGTTTTTTGTCCGCGGGGTCGCCACGTTCATGAAAACATAATCCTCTCCAACACCGAGGGAAAAAAAACAACCAAGAGAAAATGTGTTCATTTGGATGTTTGCTTGAAAATACAGAGATTTAATGTGAAAGTTGCCCTGGAGGAAGAAAATTACATTTTGAACAGTAGGAAGTGTGTGTGTGTGTGTGTGTGTGTGTGTGTGTGTGTGTGTGTTCGTGTGTAAGGGAGAAAAAGGACTTTTAATGAGGAAATCTGAATATATCTCACTCACACACACACACACACACACACATTACAAAACACGCCAGTGACAAATTCCTCAGTCAGACGGATCCACGGTTCGCTGCTACAGAAGCGGCAGCAGCGTGTCGAGCCGATAATGACGGAGGACATTTCCAGCGCCCTGCTGCGATCGGCTGTAATTGGCGGGCGGCGACAGCGACAGTCCAACATCCACGTCCAGTGACTGACAGGAACGCGTGTCAGTGGGACACAGTTCATCAGGCGGCCGGTGACAATGTTCCAGGCTGAACGCTAAAATGGCTCAACCTAGGCAAGCGGATGTGAAATAGTGAATTTCGGGAATTGGCGCCCTCTCTGGTGGGATTATGTATTTGCACAAAAATGAGAAGGAAGATCCCCCCTCGAGTTATTTTAACTCAATCAAACAGGAAGTTGTTGCCAGCTTGTAAACAGTGACGATGTCAGTTTGACCCGCCCACTGTCGCCACTCGTCACCTTAGGTGACGCCCCCTTCCACCAATAGCAAGTCTCACACTACCAACTGGCTCACTGATCATGAAGAAAAAATCTGACTGGACAGTTTTCAAAGTAACAGAGAAAAAGACTCATAGAATAACTCAACAATCCAATTTAAAAGCAGCTTCTCCTTCCCTCCCATCTGGTTGAAAACATTTTGTCCCCTTCTATTTCCGCACTTTGTTGCTGACCGACTATTTCCTCCCGACGACCAAACTTTCCTCTGTTAAAGGCCTTTATCTGCCTCCCTTCTATCTCCCAGCGACAGGACCACCCTGCAGACAGGACGGAGGGCAGCCGTCGTTAATCACAGAGCAGCGGGAGAAATGACACGTATCGCTGCAGCAAGGAGGAGTCTGACACGTCCCAATCACAGCAGTCAGTCAGGGCGGCGGCATTAAAGAGGAGGAAGAAAAAAAAAAGAGGAAAGGCAGGATCATCAGTGCCGCCGCATTTTTCTGAGCCGAGTCGGAGGGAAGAAGACGGATGTGTCTCCTGAGCCGCTGCACCAGCTGAATGAAAACACAGAGAAAGGGGGGGAAAAAAGAAAAGGGGGCACAGACGAGAGGAGAAGGGCTGAAAGTCGACAGAGGATAAAGTGGAGGGACGTCAAGAGCAGGAGGATGAAGAGCAGTGTGATGAAGAGCCGGACTGACGGGCGACGAGGCCTCCGGGAGAGAAAAACAACACGGCATCACTGAATCACTTCGCAGTTTTTCTGTTTCTGGCCAAATTTGTGAAAGACTTGCAGAGAATTGAGGAAAATTCCTGCAGGCAGCTGATGATTCTGGATGTAGTGTGTCAATAATCCGGACTGTGCTACACATCAGCATCCGTCTTCACTTTTTCCTCATGTTACATACAGCCTCACTCTAAAGTGGATTTAGTTCATTTTCCCCCTCAAAATTCTACACACAACACCCTACTAGAACAACGTGGAAGGAAGGAAGGAAGAAAGAAAGAAAGAAAGAAAGAAAGAAAGAAAGAAAGAAAGGAAGAAAGAAAGAAAGAAAGAAAGAAAGAAGGAACTGATTTATTCTGCACCCAAACTCAGCATTAGTGTCTGAATATGTTCTGGCATTTTGTCAGAAATGAAACCAAACCAGGGAGAGCAACAGCACGGAGTCGACGTGACCCCTGGTGAACTTTCTCCATCTTCCCATCTCCCATTTTGCCTCATTCGAAAAACCAAACAGCAGCTGGACGAACGTAGTAGCAAGTCAAGAAAAATCAGAGAAAAACCACAGCGATAAAATCCACGAGGGGAGGGGAAAGAAAACATCTGAGAGAAAGTTTAAGCGGCTGAGCGGAGAGAAATTAAAAAACAACAACACTGCGCTGTCTCGCGTGTGGCGGAGACATAAAACAAAAAGATGAAAAGATGTAAAACTCAGCCGAGCAGCAGCGACAGGAAACTGATTTGATGTGACGCAGTCGCTGCCTTTTGTCGTCGTCGGAGCGACAAATGAGTGTGTCCGTGTGGGCGTCGCCTTCTCTCTCAACACCCAATCGATGCTAGTCCGCAAATTTCCGCCAAAAAAACTTTTCTTCCCACTCGGAGGAGATTCCCACGCGTCTCTAAGAGCAGCGGGTGCAGAGTTACCGGGTTTATTCGGCGGCAGATTAGCAGATTATTTTGCAGCGCCCACATAATCCGACACTCGGTTCAAAAGCCAACACGGCTCATCGGCGTGTCGCCTCCTCCGCACATCCAGTGTCAACATGTGAGTCCTGACGGCGCCGGGGGGGAGGATGTGAAGGCTGCCGGCGCACACAAACACACACACACACACACACACACACACACACACACGTCTAAGACATGAGTCGGGTGAACATGATGGCTTTGCCCTGAATCCAGCCAAGGACAAGAAAGGCGCAAAACACTCAGAAAGATACACAATAGAAAATGTAAAAATATAAAAAGATGAAAAATTAAATTTAAAATGTCGGTGAAAGTCCTGAACTGCTTCTTTTGTCCCTCTACTTTCTCAAAAATCGCACTGGAAAGCGGCCCTCTGTGACGTCACAAAGGGCTCTGAAGCCTCACCCAGGGGTTGGAGGTGCCAACCCCAGTCGAGTGTTGGTTCCGCCCCAGTGAGACCGGCTCGTTTCTGGGCTTCAACCAAAGTCCAACAGAGCATCAGGGGTTTAGAAGGAGGTTGCAAACACGGGGCTAACTGTGCTGCTACACCGATCTGAAAACCTTTACAACACTGATGCTTTAAATCGCTCAGTTCAAGGGTGCTGGGCAGGCAGCTAAAGTTAAAGTCCTAAATCGGCCAGCAGGGGGCGCTGTACCAATGGCAGATGGTGCATTTTCTCTTTCAACAGGCCAGAAAAAACATTAAGATGGCTTTAAACTAACTGCTGGCAGTGAAAAAACAAAACAACCTACAACGGCAATCTATTTCTATGCATTTTGTCTGTAATGTGTAAAATAAATTGAACGCCAACCGAATGCTAATAGTTGATGCAAATCTGGAAACAGCGAGAAGACAAACCGTCCCTCCCACCTCTATCCATTTCATTTGACGGGGTAATTGTGCCGAGGAACCGCTGAGGAAACTCTCCGTCCGCTAACTGCCCTGATAAATGAAACAGGCCGGCCGCGTCTTGCACCTGATTGGCTGCGGCTCAAACATCCTGGCGCCCGCGTGGCTCCGCAGAGCCGAACCCGCAGTCTTATCTGAAGCAGGCAGCCGGACTGTGAAAGCCTCTGTACTCTCAGTCACCGCGCCGAGTCTGACTGACAACCTCTCTCTGGAGTTTGTTTTTTGATGTTGTTGCTCCGGGAGGACAGAAGCGGCTCGGCCAGGATTGTTTCCTCACGGCTCTCCGGGGAACCACCAGTTTGTCCAGGAGGCGATGGAGAGAGACGGAGGGTCTGCACAGCATCTTGTTTACCAGGGGTGGGGGGGCGGGGGGGGGGTGGGGGGGTTTTGGATTTACAGTAAGAGACGGTGGAGCTTTTCCACCTCCGAATTACAGAGCTCACGACTCCCGCTGTTTCATCCCACCGACGAGCAGATTTTCACCAAAGAAAAAGAAGGAGTTCAACACTCGCCGCAGGGAAACAGGAAGTCGCAACCTTTACTTAGGCGTGCGACAGGAAAACAGACGGAGGAATCTTCTCCCGTCTGAGTTCCCTGGAAACATTTAAGCTGCACCGCCGGCTCTTCAGACTCTTCGTCTCCTCTCAGGGTTTTTGCAAAATCGATCCCGGCGTTCCGCAAGCACTCCGACATCACGTAACGTCTGTTCTCTTTCCCACCGTGACGGTTTGCAATCGCTTCACTGGCTCGTTGTCGTCCTCCCACTCACGACTCACAGCGCACGCACACACACACACACACACACACACACACACACACACACACACACACAAACATTATCCCATGGAGGTAAACAACATTATTTACTCTTCGAAGTAAATCCGTGTTTGCAGATTGCCAGGCTCGACAACACGACAACAAACTGATGGACTATTTGAACCGGAGGCTGATTGGCTGACTCCCCCTCCCCCCCTCACCCTCTCCCCACCCGGGAGGAAGTAGGAGGACGGTCCTTCCTGTCGGCCGCGTCTCCTAATTCCACCAATTACTCGGAACGATCGCACACTGATCACGCAAACAAACCACAGCAATAAAACGCAACAGTCTCCAAACAGCAGCTGGTCTCCACACTATTTTTAGATCCGGACAACGAGCAGAGGATGAATCCCGAAAGGAAAAAAAAAAACTGTCTGGAGGGCACGAAGGGCCGCAGCAGGAAGTGCAACCGACGCACAAAAAGCGGGGGACGCGGGCAGCAGAAAATGTCAGCCGGTGTGAACTTTAGTGACATTTGGTCCCGAAAGAGCACAAAAAGAGCGAGAAGAAGAGAAGCCCCTCCCCCTCCAGGAGGGAGGACGAACAGCAGTAGCATTATTTCCTCTCCAGTCGCATCAGGGAGTGAATTAAAGGCTCATTCTGCCGCGGATCAATCGCAGGTTTGAGGAAATACTGGCAGGAGGAGGCGGCTGAAGGTGAAGTTCCCCGGTTGTTTGGAAGGTTTGGTCAAGTTTGTTTAAAGGCTAAATTAAAGATTCAGGTTATTTAAAAAAAAAGAAAAATAGATTTCACAGCAGCAGGTGGTGCGATGGTGCGTGTCGGAAACTTGCATGCAAACCGACTCGACAACAAGAACAGCAAGAAATTTGAAACTTGTTGCCGCTGTCGCATTTTTTATGCAGCTTTCGTCGCCTCCAGCTGGCCTGGAGTGCAAACTCCAACAATTGTCAGCGTAGCTGTTTTCTTCCATCACTTTCCATTCAACAGCAGACGTTTCCCCACTCAAACGGTCGTCAAATGCAGCAAGACAACGGAAAAACTTTTTTCCAAATTTTTTTTTTTTCTTACACGCCGGGCCCTCAACCCATCCTCACCAAAGCACAGCGATTTCCAGAGTTTTCTCTTCTCTTTTTCTCTCACCTTTCTCCACGGCGGTCACGCCCATGGACGGTTGCCCCAGGCCGGCCTTGCTCTCCCACTTGCCCTCGTCGGGGTGGTAGACCTCCACGGACGCCAGCGGCGCCTGCTGCGGCTCATCCCGCCCAGCACCATCACCCGGCCGCCGGCCAGCGCCACGGCCGAGGCGCCGGCCCGGGCGGTGGGCAGCGGCGGCAGCCGGCTCCACGCCTGGCTCTCCACGTCCAGCAGCTCGGCGCTGTCCAGCGGGGCACCGCTCTCGCTGCAGCCGCCCAGCACGTAGACCACGCCCCCCTGCCGCACCGGCGTGCAGTAGACGCGGCGCTGCGCCATGGGCGGGAACTTCTCCCAGTGCAGCGACTTGACAGGACTCACCGCCATCTCCTCCCGCACCGGCATGTCTCCGCAAGCCAAAGGAGGGGGCGCAGCATCACCGGGGTGGGGGCGGCAGGGGTTGGGAGGGGGCGGGGCTAACAGACTAGAGTCTGAAGGCACGAGTTTCTTTCCCGTCCGTCGGGGTGAGCGTCTGAAGTCCGAGACAAGAGGAGGCGGCAGGAGGAGGCGGCAGGGGGAGGCGGCAGGAGGAGGGCGAGTGGACGGAATAGATAAGAAGATGGAAGGTGGAGGGGGGGGGCGGTGAGGAGAGGAGAGGGGAGGAGTGTGGAACTCACACACTCCGCAGCCAGATGTCACGACTTCCCCGGCAATCCCGATGTTTTATTCATCTGGATGTTGGTGTTTTTTTCCCAGCAGCCATCTGCCCTTCAGTCCCTCCCCTGCCCCTCCCTCCCTCCCTCCCCTCGCTCCCTCCTTCCCTCGCTCTTCACCGTTCACGCTCAAGTCTCCGGCTTCCAGTCGTCCTCCCGGGGAGACGGCGTTCCGGGGTGTTCCAGGATTTATGGCGAAAAGAAAAGAGGAAAACAAAGAAGAGGAGAAGACGTCCCAGCGAATCAGCAGCAGCGGGAAGGGAGGTTGAAAAAAAAAACACACGCTGCATGAAAGAAGACGGAAGGAGGTTGAGTGACCTTCCACCAAGCCGCGATAATCCAAGAAGAAGAATTTGAAGCCTTCAAACAAAAGGCAATTACAGCAGGGCAGGGGAAAAAAATCCTCTTTGACGAGCGATGAGCCCGACGACTGCGACACGTCGCTGATTTCTCGTCTTCTTCCTCTTCTCTTCATCTAATTAAAGTCCCGGGGCCTCGTCAGCCCTCCGAGGGCGCTGAGCAGCAGCAGCAGCAGCAACCTGGAAGCAGTAAGACACAAAGACCAGAGAGTGACTCAGAAGAACTTGCCGTTTGGTTGCAGCTGTCAGACAAGACGAATCAACACCGTCTGCAGGCTGACATCACTCGCCACACACACACACACACACACACACACACACACACACACACACACACACAAACTACAGAAATCATCATCATCATCATCATCATCGTCAGCTGTGACCTCGACCATCAGAGCCGTCAGCGGTGCCGAGTCCCAACCGGTTTTAAACCCCGCTGAGTATTCACACGATGTTCTGGAACAAGGAGCAGCAGCAGCAGCAGCAGCAGCACCCAGAGGACTGCTGCTGCTGCTGCTGCTGCTGCTGCTGCTGCACCGTCAGGCTCCACAGGGGGGATAAAACCCCCAGGGGCCCCAGGGCCACGGCTGGATGGGCCCGAGTCGCCGCCGCCAAGGGGACGGAGAGAGAGAGGGAGAGAGAGAGAGAGAGAGAGAGGAGCTGTTGCTGCCTTCTGTGGCCGATCAAAGGTGGAAGTGGAGGGAGAACCTCTGAGAACACTTATCCCTGGAGGAGGAAGACGAGGAAGAGGAGGAGGAAGGGGAAGAGGCGGAGCTGAGCGGGCGGAGCCACAGCTTGAAACACAGCTAAACGTCTTATTAGATGCAAACAATTAAACCTCCAATTAATCTGAAATTATGAAAACCGTCTGGTTCCACCTCCTGCTGAGGCTGTGTGTGTGTGTGTGTGTGTGTGTGTGTGTGCGCGCTACCGCTGCTGATAACACCATTCATCAGTCTGAATGTGTGAGACCAGATTGCTGACTTCAGTGGCGCTCAAACCGAGGCCTGAGGACCTGAAAGAGGACCTGCTAACTGATTTGGCCCCGGCCGACAAACTCCTCCCCCTTTTACCCAACAGTCTGGGGCCATTGAGGGGGCTGAACCTTTTCTAAATTGCTAAATCACATCCAAAAAAAAAAACGACTTCACCTTAGTGAAACAGTCGTTCTCCTCCTCCGTCGGGGGAAATGACTGGGAAATGAAATAAAATATGCAAATGCTCGTCTGAGTCGCAGCTCATTACCTGGAAGCTCCTGAACTCCTTCAACACACTGCGGGAAGAGGCGACTGGGGATTTAAAGAATTTTCTAATTTGTCTGTGTTTAACCCGCCGTTAAATTTTAAGAGCCTGGCCGAGGACTTTTTCACCGCGGCAGGCGGGCGGCCAGACAGAGGAGCGACTGCCAGAGACTGCTGCCGTCTCGGGCTGGAGGCCAAGGACGAGGAGAGGAGGGAGATCAGGAGCGGAGAGGACAGGAAGTGATGAAGATCTGTACAACTGACTGGGGAGCCTGCACTTAATCTACGTTGTTGTAGAATTCATACTGACTGACTGACTGACTCTCAAAATCACAGACTGACTGACTGGCTCATAGACTGGCCCACTGACTGACAGTGTCAGTGAGCTGAAGTTCAACATTAATGGATGGATTGAAAAATCTGTTGCATTTGTTGTTTTTATCGCATCCATCTGGGAAACAGCCCTGAGAAAACATTTCAGAAAGATGAGGCCCTTTTCACAATTAAAACTCGCTGCTTCCGATTGGTCCATCTTGACGTCGCTAACGGCGATGGCGGGCGGAGCTTAACGGACGATCAAAAGAAAAGCCATTAATGCCGTTCCTGTCTGTCGCAGCTACACTCTAGGCTAAGCCCCGCCTCTTTTTTCCTCGAAGGAAGCCGATTGGTCCGGCCACACTCCGACCGACCTTCTTCCTGCTAGCGCCGTGTCTCAATTAGCACGTAGCCACGCAGCTGTTGTGTAACGTAATGTATTCCAAACTATTTATAGTCTGATTTTCTGCGGCCCACATGTTGGCAGAGACGAGAAGGCGAATCACTGAGTCACTGCCTGACAACCGCTACCGAGTCTCCATCCTTGAACTGATGAACTGTATTTTGATGAATATTTTCTGAGAGGATTAAAACCTGTAATTGCCTGCCGATGACTCGATGGGTTTTTTTGTTGTTTCTTTTCTTGCATGAACCTTGTGCCTGTAATTAACTCGTGGGCGGCGGCAAGAGGCGGAGCTACTGCTGCTGTTGGTGCACTGGACGTCAGTTCAAACTGACCTGTGGCTCATTTTTTTTAAATCGCGAAGAAGCGTTGGATGAAGTTAACTCTGTTGCCATTTCACAAAAGAAAGCAAACAAACAGCCACGGATGTGAGTTCTGACTCGTATGGAGCCAGAACACCTGAGTTCATCACAGCGGCGTCATTTTTTTCTTTTTAATTTGACTTATTTCTGCTTATTTAACAAACGGAAGCAGCGGATTGTCAGTAGGAATCAACATGGGGGCCACAGAAACAAGAATTGTGTGTTAAAGAATTGAAAAATGTAAATGTCTCACAGCAGTGGCGACGACAACGACAACCGCGACTCTGTGTGTGTGTTTTCCCTTTTTCAGCGCTGTTCAGTATAAAATCAGTGAAGCGCGAAGCGTGTAATGAAATATATCCACTTCAGAGACAAGCCGAGCCCCGGCTGTATAAAAAGTGTCTTCGGGGCTTCTCGTGCTCCCTTTAAAACCTCTCGCTGCTTTTTGGGGAATCACAATGTCACGATACGTTCCGCTGGAAAAAAGTCTTTCTGAGACACACACACACACACACACGCAATTTCTCGACAAATCACTTAAAATCCCAGAGGTTCACGACCAATAACAAGAATCTGTTAAAGAACGTTCAGAAGGTTGCTCGCTAAGATGCTAACAGCCTGATTTTAAAGCTAGCTTGGTTAACTCATCGCACCAAAGAGTGAATTTTAACTGCAACACTGCGGTTTGTCAACACAACAGGTTAGCAGCTATGGTTGGCAATGGCGCTATTCACTAACTGCTAATCGCTAACAGCGGTCAGGTATCTTGATGCAGAGACATTTTAGAGAGAATGTTGGAGAGAAACTCCTGCTAGCAAGAGATTTAAAAAAAAAAAAAAAAAAAGAGCTACACAATTCGAGAAAATTACAGTTTAAAACTAAAACCAGCTGGCTTCCAGATACATTTAGTGGAATTTTGATACTATAGTCACATTGACAAACACCCCAGAAGCAAAACTTCATTATTTCAGAAAACTGAGCCACAAGGTTTTGAGAGATTTGAGAGAAGGTTCACTTCTAGGGAGGTGCAAAATGACCTTATACTTGCTGAAAATATCTGCCTTTACTCACACAATACTGAAGGCAAGGCGCCGCGCACAAGAAAAAAAAAAAGAGCTCAAGACACGTCGATGGCGCAGCTCTTATCCGAGACATCTTGCACAACAAAAAAGGTCAGATGTGTTTACGTTTCACTTCCCACAGCTCTGAGGCTGTGGAGTGCATGGCCGGCAACGGCAGCGGCTGCTCAGCTTGATTGGCTGCAACCTTTGATACAAACTGTTTTAAAAGCCCTCTGGTTAAACCACCAGAGTCACGGCCAAAATCTGCTGCTGCTCTCAGGGAGCGAACAGTGGTGTGGATCAAGGATTTCACACATACACAATCACGACACAAACATTCAAGTTTTCCTCAGACTTCAATTTTATAAATATTCCAGATTCATACTGATTTGCAGTGAAAAAAAAAAACACTTTGTAAATAAAGTACGCCAGCGGTTGCTGTGATTGGTCGGTCTGTCCAGGACACAGGAAGTGGGCGGATCTGCCAGTTTGACGGTGAGACCGAGGGACGGCTGGCGCTCCTCGAGGGGAGCAGGAAGTTCATGTACCTTCGCAAGGTCACAGCCATCGGTGACAGCCAGCTAGCTAGCTTAGCTTTGTCGCTAAACTACATGTCACAGGGTCTTATTGCACGCTGTTGGCCAATTAGATATTCGCATTTGAAGGAGATCAGTTGGTTTGAAGGCTTCAACGCGACCTGGAATTTAATTGTTTGAATTGAGTTCTCCTGCCTCCTCGGCTCCACCTGCCTCTTAACTCTCTGGAGACTCATTGCCACTTCCTGCTAAAAGAATCATGAGGGGGCTGTCGTGTTCAGAGTGCCGGGAGGCCGTTTGACAGGAGCCGTCACCGGGTTTGACGGTTGGAGTAGTCACGGAACGAGGACAGCGGACACAGAGTCACTGTGTGTGGGGGTTTTTTTTACGAAGGGGGAGATGGTCACTGGGTGGAGGACGAAAAGGAAGCTCTTCAAAAAAGTGAATTGCAAAGTATTCAACCAGGTGTGAAACTGCAATTGTACTGCTGGAGGTGCTAGTGAGCAAGTTAGCGTGTTGTGATAGCGCTTTTCTGGGAGTTTTGCCATAAAAACTCAAGAAAAGTACCAAAGACACCAAGAGTACAGTGAAGTAAAGCAGGTAGCGTCAGTGGAAACAAGGTTTTTGTCCCTGATATCTGCTGTGCTGCCACCTGCTGGTCTGACAGAGAAAGCTGAACCTTGATGAATCGTCTCTACGGGCTTCAAAGGGACATTCCAGCACAAGAAACTCTCCTTTGCAACACCTTCCTCCGGGGGGGTTGATGCTGACTCATCCGTGTGACTCCACTTGTCAGGAGGCGGTTTGACAGTTTTTAGAGATAATCATGAGTTCCATTAAACTCTCAGCCAACACACTCCTCTCACACACTCTGCTGAGTTCCAACAGAGCGTCCACGCTGAAAAAATCCCGACCACAAGGTCGTCTCTGGACGGCCGTAAATCTTCCGTTCAGGCTTCACAGCATCAACAGTGGCGTGAGCACAGCTCAGTGGGGGAAAAAAAAAATACTCTTGCTAAAACCCCAAAACAAGCCATAAATGGAATGAGCTCATAAATGAAAGTGGCTCATCCAATATTGTAGTGAACCATCCAAAAAAAAAAAAAAATTCAGATTCTGCCGTCAGCACCGAGGAGGATGTTACCCTCTGACACCAGCCGCCAGCAGCAGCGTCGCCACTAAAGGTTCCCCGTCTGGAGGTGAGGAAGCTCTGTGAGTCAAAGAACAGGAAGCTGAACAGGAAGCAGTGGCTGCAGGCGGCTGAGGTGAGTGCAGCCGGCATGAAGGGAAGCACGGCAGCACGAAAATCACCTGCAGGAAGAGCTGAGTCACATCATCCAGCAACTGGACCGCACTGTGAAGCAGCCGCTGTTCACATCACACAAGAGGAGGGAGAGGAAGAGGAGGAGGAAGAATAGAAAGAGGAGGAAAGGGGTGGAAGAGGAAGAGAACGATGTGAAAGAGAAGGAGGAGGAGGTGGAAGTGGAAGAAGAGGAGGAAGAGGAGGAGGAGAAGGGGGAGGAGGAAGAAAGATTCTATCAACTGTTTTGTTTCTGTCTGCAGGCTAAAAAAAAAAAAACAACAACAAAAAACCTAAAAACTAGAACACGCTCGTTCACTTTTCCCCTCAGAAGAATTCCGCCAGGTCCACGGCATCGCTGGCGCCCACTGGGATTTCAACCTCCCAATCCGTCTGTGATGACATCACCTGATGACATTAGCTGCTCCTAATAAATGGCGGTGGCGGTCGCGGCGGCGGTAATGTGGCGACCGTCCGGCGCCACCTTCCCTCCAATCTGAGATCTTTTAATCTTCCGCCGCCGCTCTAATCCTCTCTGTCCTGCTCGCTCTCTCTCTCTCTCTCTCTCTCTCTCTCTCTCCACTTTGTCCTCTCTGTGTGATTCCTATCATCCGAAGGCAGAAAACAGGACAAACGGGAATCTGGATCAAAGTGTTCTTGCATTCCGCGATGGAACACAGAGTTCCACACCGGCCGACAAAATTGTACTGCGGTGCAGAAAGTTGAAAAAGACAAAAAGGGCAGCTGGTCGGACAATCCGAGTGCTGATTGGCCGACGGATTTCTGCTCCAGAGCAGGAAAAGGAAATGATTGGAATCTGATTCGTCGTCACAAATAAATAAAGCGAAAAAGACCCGCTAGTTGTTTTGGATGTTACATCCTCTCAGGAAAAACCTCCGCCTGGGTCATTTCCTGTCCCGTCTCGTCTTCCTCTCTGCAGCAATTTAGAAGCACGCTGCGTAATTGCAGTCTTCACTAAAACGAGAGCCAATAGTGACAAAGTGAAAATCGCTCAGCGGGAAAAGAACAGATCATTTTCCCGGCCGACCATTCATCACCTTCAGCCCGGGAAAACGCCACAGCGCCGGCGCCACCAGCACTCTGACCTTTTCCTGACGCGCTTCATAATTAACAGCCAGAGGCCCTGCAGCTCCACTGGGAGCCCCTAGGGGGCCTCAGGCCAGAGCGCCTCCGACGGTCCCAGCAGACGGCCCATAATCACAAAGTCCCCGGAGGAGTCACGTGAAAGGTCACCAGGGTTTAGGAAGCACGGCCCCTCGTCCGACGCTCATTAAAAAGTGCATTTACGTGACTTTTCCGACTTTTCACCACTAGAGGTCGTAGCTTTCATCATCAAGAACAGGAAGCGGCTGATCGAACGGCACCGTCCAGAGAACGGCACCCAGAGGCTCGTTTTGTTTTCCTGTAAACTACAATTAAGGCTACTGGTTTAGCGGGCTAGGCTAACGTTAGCATTGAGCGGTGGTGTTAGCGTCTGAGTCAGTATTGGAAGGTGGAGGTGAGCTGCGGGTTTTGCGAAGGTCACAAGGACGTTGGACGTGCTGTGACATCACTTCCTGTGTCATCACTTCCTACTTGCTGACAAATGTCGCGGCACTGCTAACTGTGTGCAGAGCAACACCGAAGTCTAATAGGTGTGAGAATGTGACTCACGGCTCCTTCAGTCATAGTAGCAATAAAAAAATTTAAAAAAATCACAATTTTTTTTGTACATTTCCGTGATTTAAGACCGAATGACACAATTATTTATTCACATTTTTTTTTTTTTTTTTCTGTGCCAGCCGGAGCATCGACCGTCCAGCCGGTTCGTGACAAGTTTCCATCTGCCGCGCTGATAATTCAGGACGAGACTTTTAATCTTTGGCTCGAGGTCAGAGTTCACACACAGACACGTACGCACGCACACACGGCCGCCTGGTTGGGATGAAACGCCTCGACCGCTTCGACTCTTTTTCCTCTTTCGCTCTGGTTTAATCGCGCGACGCCTGATCTTCATCCACCAGCAGCTGTTCCGCTTGACTCCCAGAGAAGAATTTTAACGCAACGGAGCGTTTCGGGCGGGGGGAGAGAGGAAAAAAATCAACAACAGCACCACCACCACCACTCGACTCGAGCTGGTGAGAACCAGGCAACGGTCACATGGTCTCAGAGGGCATCTGGTCGGAGCTCTGCTGTTAAAAGTCAAATTAAGCGGCTTTTTGCAGCGATATCGAGCGGCTGGCAGCTTTCTGCAGCGAGAGCGAGAGAGGGAGAGAGAGAGAGAGAGAGAGAGAGAGAGAGAGAGAGAGAGAGAGAGAGAGAGAGAGAGAGAGAGAGAGAGAGAGAGAGAGAGAGAGAGAGAGAGAGAGGGAGAGAGAGAGAGAGAGCCGAGCTCCTACTGAGGTTTTCCAGGAACGAAGCAGTCCTCCCTCTGACCGGAGAGGAGAGAACATCTTGTTAAATTCATTGAAAAAAAAGCAGGAAGAGCGTCGTGAGATCAGAGGGAGCAGAGAGAGGGGAGGTGTGTGTCGGTGTGTGTCGGTGTGTGTCGGCCTGTTGACGACAAAAAAAAAGGAAAAAAAAGAAAGAAATCAGCGGCAGGTTTGGCAGCTTGGCAGAAAGTGTTGCCTGGAAACAAGGTTTAAACAGAAGATCTTCCACCAGGTTGCAGATCTTTAGGGCCCAGAATCCAGGCATGCACACACACACACACACACACGCACACGCTCTTCAATATTTCCAGCGTGTTGCCGCGAGAGTCTGTTCGCAGCGGTGAAGCGAAACCTTTCGACTGGAACGACCTGAAACTGGCTCGCGGTTTTATTCTGGAAACTGGTTAAATATTTCGTTCACCGAGTCGACCGCGAGGGGGCGGGTCAAAGATCACGTCCCGGATCCCAGGGTGGATTCTGACTGGTTGTCTGCCAGCAGGGGGCTGGACGTCCACGACGCTCCCAGTTTGTGAGGCTTTTGGAGCGGCAGATCAGCCCCCCCACCCCCCGTGGGCCCTGCTCCACGGCGCCCTCGTCACGGAGCAGAGCGGAACATCGCCGCCGTTTATTTCCGCATCCAGCTCGCTTCCGTTCCTGGCCGGGGGAGGCGGGGGTGGAGGGGGGCGGGGGCTAAATCTCCCCCCACGGGCCCCGCCCCGTCCGGCAGCAAACACTCACAGAAGATGCTGCTTTTCCTCCTCGAACAGAGGGAGAGAACAGGGGGAGGGAGAGACGACGCAAAGCCAAATTGAGGGAAAGTCATAGGGCTGAACAAAGCACAAAAAAAAAAAAAACAGCTGGTGTGTTGACTAACGAGCGAGGCGGCGGCGGGCGGCAGCGGTGGCGTCCCGGGGAGAGACGTAAACACCACAGAACAAATGAGGGGCGAGCGAAGGAAACAGAGAAGGAAGAAGAAGGACGCAGCCTGACACGGCTTTAGACAGGGGGCTGTCGCACAGACCAACACACACACACACACACACACACACACACACGCAACAATTTAACAAATAAAAAAAATACATTTTTGATCATTTCTCACGTCCATCAGTTGGGAAGAGCACAGCGTCAGTTTTTTTTTTCAAACTCAATATCGTGACATCTTATATAATTCGTGGCTCCTGGTCTGACATCCTGATTCACACATTCTGTCGTAGTGATCCGCGAATCACGTCGAGTTAATCTGTCCCGTCTGTTCGTCCCGTCTGGTCCAAGCCAGTCGGCCAGAATTAAAATGATTAAAATTGACAAAAATGAAAAACAATCCATCTCTCTCCCAAACGCGGTTTATTTTTCAGAGGCTGGAGGTCAAGTCGCAGACGCACCGGCGCCACCATCTGTCAGATGTCTTAAAAATGTTGGAAAAAAATAATGTTTTGTATAACGGTGCAGAAAATAAGTATATGACCAATAACAAAAGTTCACCTCAATACTTTGTAATGTAACCCTGGTTTGGCAATGACAGTGGTCAGTGGTTTCCTGTAATGAGTGGAGGACAGAAGAGCTTCCACATAAAGAAGTAACAGGTCTGTGAGGGCCTGAATTCTTGCTTGTTTGCAGGTGCCAAAGACTTATTTTCTGCAACATTACACAAATAAATTCTTTGAAAATCATACAATGTGATTTCCCGGATTCTTTTTTTTTTTTTTTACATTCTGTCTCTCACAAGTGTACCTGTGATGAACATTAGAGACTTCTCTCATCTTTTTAAGTGGGACAACTTGCAGAATCGGCGGCTGCCAAATGCTTTCTTGCTCCACTGTATGCTACGCTACCAAAAACATTTGTAGCGAGACTAGTAGCTTAAAGCAGAGCGAACTCTCCAACGACGTCCTGGGGGACGAGTTTATGGTGCACGTGTGTGTGTGTGTGTGTGTGTGTGTGTGTGAGAGAGAGAGAGAGAGAGAGAGAGAGAGAGAGAGAGAGAGAGAGAGAGGTGTGACTCTCTGTATCAGCTGTTCAGTCAGCATGTTAATGAGTCTGAGTCTCTGCAGCGCCGCTTTTAATGAACCTCTCTGCAGGACGGAGCTGCAGAGCATAGCGAGTGTACAGGACACACACACACACACACACACACACACACACACACACACATACCAACCGGGACAGTGGAGTGTGGAGCTGAGCCAGAAGTGCCATCAGATGATGCAGTGGGACGCTAACAGAGGACGGTTTGGACATCCGTCCTGCCAAAGTCTGAACAGAGGGAAGTTCCAGGGGAGAGAGAGAGAGGTAGGGAGGGAGAGAGAACGAGTTAGAGAGAGAGAGACGAGAGAGAGAGAGAGAGAGAGAGAGAGAGAGAGAGAGAGAGAGAGGGAGAGGAAACCCAGTGGTGCGTGCCGAGGAGATGAACGGTCGAGCGGCTTTACAAGAACAGCTGGAAGTTGTCAGAGATTCGTGTCTTCACTGCGCCGTCAAGGAGTTTTTAAAAATGGATGTAAAAAAAAAAAAAAGTTAGATTTACAGTCCAGTTTACAGGTTTTTACGACGCTAATCAGCGTTTGTTTTTTTTACGATTTGTTTAAAATACACAAATTGCTCTATGTGTGTACACTCAGAAAAAAACGACGACAGTTGATGACTTGCAGCCAATCACAGTCGCGCTGCAGCAGATACACAAACTGACGGAGAAGCGCGAACAAGCACAGCACCAAGCCTCCGGAGCTCCGCTCCGCCCGCTCACACGGCGGGTCGAGCCGCAGCGTTGCAGAACAAACACCGGGCGGAAGCTCTTTTTTGTGCGTTTTGTTTAGTCTTAAACGCTAAATATAACAACACGGCCGTGACCCCGACAGAACTCCGGAAGTTCTGCCAGAACTTCTTGCATTTTAAACCCCGCCCCCGAGTCCCTCTCACAGCCCCTGGCTCCAGGTGAGTAAATCACCTCTCACGATTCTACGAGGAAAACAAGGGCGCTAATTAGCGCGCTAGCAGCAGAGGTGGAGCTGGCGGGTCATTACAGCAAAGCAAACAGCGGCTCAGGTAAACAAGCGCGAGTGGGCGAGTCAGCAGCTGCCGTTGCCTGTAATTGCACCTCTGCCCCCCCCACACCGTCCCACCCCATTAGGCCGCTGACCCGCGCTTGTTTTCCTGCGCGTGTGATGTATGTCGCTAACAAAGCAGTTGGTCCCCCGAGGATAAAGCTAATATTTAGTTTGCAGCCACGACCGTGCGTGTCTGTGTGTTGACACTGATGAGTTGCCAGGCACGCACACACACACACACACACATAGACAGACAGGACGCAGTGCAGGACTTTTTCCCGTCAACAGGCGACAGCGAGCCTGAAACGAGCTAAATTGTAAATAGACGCGTAACAATTTGCGGAAGTGGCGGCGACGGCCAACTCCTGCAAGTGTGACATGATCAGCAAATGATTTGTTGAAGGAGCCAGTGGGTTTATTGCAACCCTGACGACGTCCTGCTTCAAAGATCCAGTGTGTAAAATTTGGCTCGATTTATCATTTTTACATTGGGAAAAGCTGAACATACTGCCCATAAATACATTAATAAAAGTGACCACTCGCAGTAGAATAAAAGGTTGGTTTTCCCACCCTTAAAGCGGTTCTCACATATATATAAGAATACACACACAGCAAAGGTCCTAGATAGCTGCCATCTTGCACTGACATTTTTTCAGGCTCTTTTTTTTTTTTTAAGGGGGCCTGGGCCCTAAATATGAAACGCGCTGTCAGGCGGGCTACCTTAAATACCGGGCTACCTTAAAAATTGACACACTGGACCGTGAAAAACAGCCTGACGGCCCGACGTGTGGCCGGCTGAGTTCCACACATCAGACGTGCTCACGGAGGCAGAAACTCCCGTTATCAGCCGCAGCAAAGTGGCTCTGCAGGGACAGCGACCGGCCGCGCACCATCGGCCGACACGCACGCACCTGCGCACTCGCGCGCGCGCACACACACACACACACACACAGCACGCACCGTGTGCTCACCATCACTCAAAACCATTTGTCTCACTAGCACTAAACGTCTCTGCGGCACGCCGACATGTAAACACTGCAGACGAGCTGCTGCAGAAAGTCGAGAGCAGCTCTCGACTTTCCGCCCGCAGTCGCACCTCCTGGATGATGTAACCAGAAATTTGTATTACGGTATTTTTTTTATTTAATTTTTGCTAATCCCATATCGGTTTCACGGTACACGACGGGCGTTCACCACGTTTCCCGAGGACCTTCAGAAGTATCACGACTCTAAACTTCCTGTTGAAGTGTCATAAGGAGTGAGTATTGTAGGAAGTTGCTCCTACTGAAGAAGAAGAAGAAGAAGAAGAAGAAGAAGAAGAAGAAGAAGAAGAAGAAGAAGAAGAAGAAGAAGAAGAAGAAGAAGAAGAAGAAGACATGTTCTATGATTTGATATGATGATGTGCAGGAGAAGTTCAAGCTGCCTGGAATCAGTTAGAGGCTAATTCCTGGAATTGATTTAAATCTTTTCCCCTCTGCAAAACCAACGTGTGCACGGGACCTTCCGGGTTTCATAACTGCCGACTTCTTGCCAGTGTTCAGGAAAAAAACAACAACAACATTAGGCAGCAAAACCCTCCAAGCGAGTGGCTGGGTCCCAGCACTGGAAGCTCCCACTGCCTTTGGCTCCTTCTGTTTTCCCCCGAAAACAGAACAAAACAGGAAGTGGCTCAAACCCGCTGGGCAGCGACTGTTACCGGAGCAGGAAGCCTCCAAGGCGGGACACAGGGAAGGTTTCTTTAATTAAAAAGAGCCAGAAGACGACGGTGAAGCAGCTGATGGGCTCCACGGAGGGCCAATCAGCCGACTCCCGCCAGGCAGCTGATCAAAGACCGAAGCAGGAGGCCGATTGAGTCATTAGCAGGAAGTGTGGGGGTCGGAGGGAATCCAGGGAACCGCAGAACCCACACCTGTTGCTTCCCGTTGTTCCGAGTGACGGCTGCGACACAGAACATGACGGCTCGCTGGCCGCTGGCCAATGCCATGCTAATTGCTAAATGTCATTAGATCCGACCTGGGTTATCATAGCACATCCATTTCGGACACAAACCCCGTTCTTATGATATCATTTTCAGCCGGTCAGAACGAGACCAGACTGAGAGGAAGAGGGCGGAGCTACAGCCAGGCTCCAGCTGTGACAGGAACAGGAAGCTGCAAGCTAGCTTGGAACTAGCGTCTGTGTTAGCGTTGACGGTGCGCTAAAGGCTTTCCTCCTCCATTAGACTCCGCCCACTCTCACCACCGGTGCTGCTGATAAACAACTTGTACTCTTAGTGAAGTCTGATTATCAAACACAAGCATTGCACAATAAATGTTTTCCATGGGCTCATTTCCCAGATGAAATTGTGAAATAATCCCAACAGATTTGTGGAAACGTCCCCTGCTCGTGAGTCACATTAGGAGAAACGCTTCACTGAAGTGATTCCCTGCTGCAGTTTTGTCATCATGACGAACTGCAGCAGAACTGAAAAGCAGAAGAAGTTGAGAAAACTTGTCCAGTCTGCAGTTGATTTGTCCTGAAAAGCCTCATTAAAAATGAATGCGAGGCCGCAGGACTCAGATGCCCCTCCGGCCTCCAGACTTCTGCGCTAAATTTAACCGCGACGCCACGGTCGCTAGCGCGCTACTGTTGCTGCAACAAGCACCGAGTTGAAAAATCTTTTAGTTTTTTTTTTTTTTCTCCCGCAGTCACAAAAAGTAACTGTATCTGCCAGTTCGGTCATTTTCATTCACTCTCACTCTATCTGCGGTGAGGAGGAAGCTCATCCTTCCCTCCACCCTGGCCGGTGACTCCTGGTTGGTCGGCTAGAGGAGAGTCGTTGCCGCTGCCGCCGCCGCTACCACCGTTGCCGCCAGGTTAGCATGGTGAGAGATCAAGCGGCGGCGCGAGTCAGAGCGGAGAAGGACTACGGGAGGAAACAATCTGTACGTCTAGAAAAGACGCATCTCTCTCAACAGCTGGATGACGCGACCTTTAACCTCTGACCTAAATCCTCAAAGGCAGATTAAAGGTTCCGTGTGATGCAAAGCCAGCAGTCAGTCTCTCTGCTGCCAGTCAAATTCCATCCTTTCTGCTTCTGCAGCTGCTGGCTCCACTTTAATGGACGTTTTTGGAACCCATTGTGATGTCACAAAGGGCCTCGCCACCTCTCCTAAATACCTTACCTACCCACCTCTCTCAAATTAATGACCTACTGACAGGTGTAGGCACCAGCTTGTCTCCACCTTCCACATCCAACAACGGAGCGCCAGTTTCAGCAGAGGGCTGCAAGCACAGGGCTAACCGTGCTGCTTTTCCGGACGCGTGGAGGCCATGGCGACTGCTGGGAGTCTCTCTCACTCACTTGACCCGCAACGCAACCACCAAACGCATCCCAATCACCGAGCCGCGCGGAGCTCCTTCCCGCGTGCACACCTGGCTCTCCGCGGATATTTACGCGCGCACCGTTTCCTTCTCTCTGGAGCCGCGCCGCGACACCCCAGAAGCGCGCGTCCTCGCGTCCTCGCGTCCTCGCGCTGTTGCAACCCTTCCCGCGATTCAGCCCCGAACCGCGAGAACCGCACGCGTGCGCCGCCCTCGCGTCAAAGGCGTTCCAAAAGAAAAGCGGGGGTGGAACTGTGCGCGCGAAATGGCCACATGAGCGTGCGGGGAAAGTTTGCGGGGAGGTCGCGTGAGGCTGCGGTGCTCACCTTCGGGCGTTGGGAGGGCGGGACGGAGGGGACCCGCAGCGACCCGCGGCAGCTCCGCGTAAAAGGTCCGGGGGGCGGCAGAGGCTCCGGCCAGCCGCGGAGGGAGAGAGACGCTCCGGTGACTGGATCCGGCGGAGAGCAGCGAGTGTCGCCCTACTTCCACCCCTCCTCTTCCTCCTCCTCACCCTCCTCTTCCTCCTCCTCCCCCTCCCTCGCCTGTCTCCTCCCCTCACTCACCAGCGCGCATTTTTACGCAATCCCGCGGTGCCATCCGTCTCCCTCCATCCGCCCGGAGCCCGGCGCCCGGACCGACACCTGCTGCTTCCTCCACCCGGAGACCCGGGACGTCCACACGCCGCCGGTGCTGGTTCCGGATCAGGTAACTCTGGGACTCACCTGACGGGGAGAAGGAAGGAAGGAAGAAGCTGCTGCTGCTGCTGCTGCTGCTGCGTGCGGAGGAGGTGGTGAGGAAGGGGCCGCTGAGAGCTGCACTGCTGCCCCCATGTGGACTGAGGTGGAAGTAGAACTTTGTCCGGTTCGTTTGAGGGGTGTCAAACTCTGGTACGCAGTGGGGCCAAAATTCAAACTTGATAATTATTGAGAAAAAAAAAGCTTCCTCCAGTGAAGAATTTTGTATGGTCCCAAACAAGTTTTGCTATAACCTGAATATGGAACTCATTCAGTCATCTTCTATACCAGCTTATTCCTACTCAGGGTCACAGGGGTCTGCAAAGCTTAATTCTACACTTTGCTTTAAACTTTACATTGCACACATATCAAAATCGTATTTCAAATGAAAGAAAATAAATAATATGTACATAAAAATCGCAAGATCAGCCTTCTGATTTAAACTTCAACAGTAACCTTTTTCCAAAGGCTAATAATAAATAGAATAACAACAATAAACCAATTAAGTAATAATAATATTCTTCAATGAACCTCCTGTCCTTATCGACGTGTCAAAATACCAGCAGAGCATTCTGGGATTTGTATTATTAGCATGTGCTGGATCATACCGGTGTGCCAAATATAATTACACTGCGAGCCAAATTTGGCCCACGGGCCAGAGTTTGACACCTACGGATTAAACTGTTTGAGTCACATCACAGATTTTTGAGGCAGCAGAATGAACTTCAGTCACTGAATGTGAAGATTTTGATGACTTTTAAGACGATATAAATGAGAAACGCCGCATTGTTGCGCTGAACAGAGCTTAATTTATTTTAAATATACATATATTTAAAAAAAATCAACCATCATACGCATACAGTAGCAAATAGCTTGGTAAAAGTTCTATTTAAAAAAATAAAGAGGCTTCAAGTAAAATCTGAGGAAGAAAGAAATAAACTGCAAAGGACAAAGCTCTTTGACCATAAATGCATCATTTAACAGCGCGTCATAGTTTCGCTGTGCAAAACCGGAAATTCAAACTGCCAAATTCAGTCACAGACAGAAACACCAACAACCTAAAGAAAACCTCTCTTATATCCAGTGTATCAACACTGCAATCTGGGAACACAGTGAATTTAGCAGGTCGGGATACTTCCTACAATGTGCAACAGTGCTACTCTATGGACACTGGTGTAACGGCAACGTTGCACTGGCTGCTAAAGATCAAAGGTGCAAGTAACTATGAATTTGAACGTCCTCTTAGAAGACTCCTATTTCCTGCTTCTGTGCGGAAAAAAACATGGCAAAAAAAACTGCATGAGTGAGTGTTAACGTTAAGCGAGCAAACAGGAAGTGAAGTCCCCGACCAAAAAAACGCTGTCTCTGCCAACTGTTTGGCTCATCAGTGCAGAAGACAAGTCCGCAGTGACCACCAGGGGGAGATAAAGATAAGGGATTTTTTTTTTTTTTTATCCAGATTATCCACACTAGTAGCAATTCAGTCTCCAACACCCTTGGAGCAATAAAAACTAAAATAAAATCAGCCTTAAACGCACATTCAGCGTCACATTAAGGTCTCTAAATAAAATGAAAAGACAAATATTAAAACTGAAGCAAAATGGTTCAGTGCAAAACAAACCCTACAGCCAAAACAACCAAACTAAAGCACTTTTTTTTCTGTTTTCTTGCAAAACGATATGAGGTTCAAGTGGTTTCCCAGCGTTGCAACTTTGATTTGAATTCTCTTGAAAAGTACAATTGCCGCATTCAGACTGCCAGCCAAAAATCCTATTTTTAGCCCATCCAGATTGAAACCGGATGGCTCTTTTGTAGTCTGAACAGCCACAAAGCACATGAAATCCGATTTTTGCAAAACGGATTGAAACCACCTTTTGGGGAAGATAGTTTCAAATCGCATTTGGACAGATGCGTCTCAGTCTGAACAGCAGCCTGTCAGATCAGCCAATAATGTGGCCCAGAACCAGATCCCATTTTGACACTTGCTAAAAACAGTGTGGACAGTCAGCCCTGGAAATCGGATTTGAGAAGGAATCTGATTGGAATCAGATTCGCCTGCAGTCTGAACGCAGCCAAAGTTGTACTCATCAGCAGAGTCTAACAATCCATTTTTTTGAAGAAAAAAAATCTGGATGACCAGCTGCTATTGCAGCCTCCTGCTAAAAAAAAAAAAAAAAAAAAAAAAAAAACAATGCTTTGTCAGACCTCCCACTTGGTTTGGAAGAAGGACGAAGCCATGCAGTCTCAGTGGGCGGAGAGGTGTGAGGTTATGTGCCCTTTGTGACATCACAGAGGGCATCCTTCGTGCCAGGCAAACACAGACGGGTCGGTCGAGTGAGTTCTGCAGAATTAAAACCTTAAAACAACGGTCTGAAGATGAAGGACGGCCGATGTCGGGAGACGATCTCAAACTCAAAGGACGAACACGAACAAATCACCTGCCTGGAGGTTTTTTTCCGACACGTCCGACCCCAATTACTCCGTCAGACATGAGCTTCAGACGGTGGGGCGGCTGTTTATCTCGCCGCTAGTAATCAGCCGCTGCTACAAAAGGATTAAAAACAAAAAAAGCCTGGCTGTTGGAGCTCTGCGGCTTAACGAGATTCTGTTCCACCTGAGGACACAAACACACAGACGTATTGTTGACGTGGTTCTTTGTGAGTGTATAGAACCCCTGAGCTGGAGCTTCTCACCAGCACCGACAACCTGAGACAGGCCTCCTCCGCCTCCTCCTCCTCCTCCACCACCCCCTATTCCTCTTCTTCCTGCTGCTGCCAGTGTAGTGCTCTAGGCTGCCACCTGCTGGACGTTCCTCTCGTAGTTCTCCATGCAGATGTGGACGCGCTGGGTGAAGTAGCTGGGCTCCGAGATGGCCCGGAGCAGGTCCGTCTGCACCAGCGCAATGTCGTAGAGCTCCGAGGTGCAGGCGGTGCGGGTCTCTGCGGTGCTCGGGTCCAGGAAGACCTGCCGGGAAGACGGAAGAACACAGGGAGGAAGTCAGGAAGCCGATTAGCAAGAAAGGAGTCGGCTGACAGCAGGAGGAACTGAAAGCCCGACTTCCTGTTCAGGTTTCTAAAATGGAAGAAAATAGAAACCTGAAAAAAGGAAGTCTGGTGACACACTGAAACTGATCACATGCAGATTTATTGCAGGAAGCTGCAAATGTTTTTACTAAAAGCATCCGCATGAAATCTCCCACGCCCAACAAGCCAAACTCCAAACAGCAGCAGCCAATCAGCTTCTTCGGTTTCAAGTTCTGGCTCAAAACATCCTCAAGTGAGGTTTGTTCCAAAGATTCTAGACTTCTACTTTAGTGCATAGTTCAGTCAGTGTGACTCAAGAATGTGTTGTGTAGGAGCGGCGGCACACCTTGGGATGCACAATGGTGTCGTTGTCGTTCTGCCGGATGTTGTCGTCGATGAAGATGTGCTGGACGGTCGGGTCGAAGGGGTCGACCCACAGCGGCTTCCCGCCGCGGATGGAGAAGGTGTGAGAGGCCCACCTGGAGGGGACGCGCAGGTGGATGAGTAAAAAAAAAAAGAGGCAGCGACACCACCCGTACAACCTGAAGCCGGAGGGGGCGGAGCTACATACCAGTCGAAGTGGTCCTGGAAGCCCCCCAGACCCTGGACCGAGCTCAGGTACTGGTACAGGTTTCTCTCGCCGTCGCGGGTCGACACTTGCTCGCCGTCTCTGCTCAGCACCGTCGCCGAGCGGCTGCAGCGGATCTTCCCGGCCGCTGGGTTCACGTCCAGCTGCGGGGCGGCAGGAAGTGACAGTCAGGAGGACCAGGAAGTGATCCGACACGACGACACGTGCACACCATGCTGCTGTAACTCCCATGATGCATCAGGACACATCAGCCAATCAGAAGCAGCCGAGACACAGCAGCACGTACAACTGTGATGTCATGCTAGGAATAATCTTTTTTTTTTCTGGTGGACTTATTTATTATGGCTTTATATCATTTTTGAAAGACTAAAAGCCATTGACCATGGAAATGCTTTTTGGGCCAAATGGCATTTTTTGCTACAGTACCTCAAGCGGCCACTGGAAAAAAATCGGAACATCACCATATTGCCAGTCCATGTATTCAGTTCTTATAATCCATCCATGGTCGGGACTCACCTTCAGATCGGGCAGGTCTGGGAAGAGCGGGTGAGCCCCGTCCTTCAGCGCCCGCTGCACCGTGCGCAGCACGCGGGGCAGGTCGGTACCGAAGGTCCGGAACAGGACGGCGAAGTCCCGCCCCTCCTGCACCAGGTCCCTGAGGAGCTGGAAGAAGGAGGGCAGGATCCAGTGGTACAGCCGCCCGTCTTCTCCTTTGGTCACCAGCTCACGGTCCCCCTGCAGGAATCAGGCGGTCACTACGCACAGTCCGGTTGGAACGGAACATAACGGGGCGGAGTCAGGGCGAGGGGGCGGGAGTTCACCTTGAGGCCATCGGGCCACAGAAGCAGCTCCAGGTGCTGGTCCAGGATGGCTCTGAAGCGCCGGCCCGCCCTCGTGGTGAAGCATGACACCCGTCCAAACTGTGTGTAGTAGCTGACGGCGCCCTCGCATGGCGGCAGGAGGGAGGGGGAGTCGCTCAGCCACTCCCACTTCCCTGCACAGGATGTGAACAAAATGCAATTTTTCACTTACAGTACATCACAAAAACAAAAACGATCCAGATTTGTGTGTGTGATTTATTAATATAACTTTGGCTGTCATTCCACAGTAAGGCAGCCTGTCCTCCGCTTTACCTGTGTGGGTGTGTGGGATTGGTTCATTGTGTTGAAATAGGGAGGTGCGCTGAAACCAAAATCTGAGGGTGTTTCAATGACAGTGACAAGTATTGCAAAATCAATGGCATCAATGAATGAATGAAAACACCCCAGTGTCAGCAGAACAATGGCTAAGGGGGCAGTTTCACTACAAACTGGTCATAAAAACTGCTTTCATTCCATGTAATAACAGCCTTTTAAAGTATATACATATATTTATTTATTTATTTTCTTGCTGTCCTTACATTTGGGGGTCCGATTCTGACAATGATTAATTCACTGATATTTTTTTTTTTTGTGATTTTGTCAACAAAGACGTGAAAATACAATTGTTTCATTCGAATGGCACTTTATCGACGGTCCCTAACAGGTCGCCTCTCCCCGCTGACCACCGAGCCTCCTCGCCGCCACCGGTGACCGTACCGTGTTTGCTCATCCTCCCCCAGGTGACAGTTGTCAGGAAGTAGTCCAGAGCTGCCACCGTCCCCTGGGACGTCACGGCGTCTGAAATCAGGATCGTGTTGTTCAGGTCGACGTGGAGGATCAACTTTCTGCTCCGGTTCGGTGAGCTCAGCTCCCGGGGGACCGTCGCGGTCCCACCCGGCGGCTGCTCGCTGCCCTCCGTCCCGTCCTGGTTCGCTCCTCCGCGGCTAAACTTCTCGCTCGTCTCCGCCATGAGAGCGACACGTCAAGTGTTGGTGGCAGTACGTTCGGCTTTCAAAGTATTTCCCCAACAAACCGGCCTCCAGCCGGCTTCGCTACATGCTCAGCCCTCTGAGTCACTCGCTGCCGGCACTTCCGGGTAATCCTGCGCTTCTTCTTCTTGAGGCGAATAGATTGTGGAGCAAATGTCGCCATCCTCTGGCAAAGACGTGGAATGACGTGTAAGCGCATCGTTGCTTTGGTAAATGGTACAGTACATCCTGTTATAAACCTATATTCTGCAGGTGTTTCATTAAGTACAATTTAATAGAAAAATGCCTTTTTGGTTCTTTTATACAGAAACGAACACAGTTCATTAATTTAATAGCATAATTAGTCTGAGAAAATTGTATTTTTTTACCTCCAGATATTCATGTCCAGGAAAATATTGTTGTAAGAAAAAAAGAATAGGATCCATCATATTGTTGTACTAAGAAAAAAATAGGATCCATCCAATTTCCAGAACTTTGACACAAACGACATGAAGAATTAAATATTATTGATGCAGCAGATCCCAAAATTTTCTTTATTTATATTAACCATTTATATGTATCCACAGGAATAGTCTTAATAATTACCACTGTATATACGCGGCCCATTACAAAGGAGGGAGGGGCGACACTTGACAACACACGCAAAACTAAAAAGAATGAAATGAGGCCCTGTTTCAGGGGGCGGGGCCAGGCGAGGGGTCCACAGCCTGTTCCAACATGCAGTCATGCACTTTTTCCCTTCCTACTGTAGCCTTTCCACGGACGCATCCACAAACAAGTACAAAAAAAAAAAAAGAAACGAAGGAGGGAGTCGAATTAGCACTGGGGCAAAAATCAGAATTCCAAAACCCACGCGGGACAGAAACAAAAAGTGTGCGTTCTGTATGTAAAATTAAAAAATAAAGTTAAAATAGAAACAAGCAGCAGCTCAAACCCTCATCCTGGTTCCTTCTGCTGTACATCAGCTGCTGGGAAACAAAAAAAACAAAAACAAACAGGCAGCACCTCAGAAAAACGACAAAAGAATACACACATGACAGAAACTAGTGACTCAAACGTCCCCTTGGACCCTGGCGGCCTCTGCAGACGCAGCTGGACAGGTCGGGTTGCAGTCTTTTGTTCGGAAGGAGGGAGAGAAATGAAAAAGGTGCGTTGGTCCGAACTCCAATCGGTCGGAGCGACAGAGAGGAACCCCGGGGGAGTAAACGAGACGCTTGGGCTTCTCTAAATGACACCAAACACGCTGGATGAAGAGAACGAGAGCTTGTAATCAAACGGTGAGTATATTGAGGTGAGTATAAGGGCCATGTATGATTGGTTAGTACTGAGCGCGCCTCCCACAGGCGGGGTCCGGACAAAGCCCCTCCAGGGAGAACGAGCGAGCAAGTGAGCGTCGCCCGGCGCTGCAGCCTCACTCCCACACTCCAGGGGGCACTGTGTCAAAAAAAATGAATGAAAAAAAAAACAAAACACAAAGCCGGCGGCGGCGTCTCAGGCTTAGTCCACCTCCTCCATGTTGCTGTAGGATGACGCCGCGCACTCAGAGCCAGAGTGGGCGAAAAGGTCAGAGGGCACCTCCGGGGTCAAAGTGGGCGGTCCTTCCGAGTCCAGGTCCGCCCCGAAGAGAGACTGGCTGGAGGCCTGCAAGAAATACAAGAAAACCAATGGCGTGAGTCATGGACCGCGGTGGCCATAGAGAGAGAGAGAGAGAGAGAGAGAGAGAGAGAGAGAGAGAGAGAGAGAGAGAGAGAGAGAGAGAGAGAGAGAGAGAGAGAGAGAGAGAGCATGTGACACAAGAGGAGATCCATTTGTCCAAGAAATAGTCCTTTAATTTATTATTGATTTACTTTAACCGTGACTAACAGATACAAGGAAGAAGCAGCAGCAGCAGCAGGAGCAGCATGGATGTCTCTGTATAGAGACACATTATTGCAAAGTGGTTCAGTTTGAAAGGTCCCATATTCTGTCCCGTATCCAAACAGCACCGCGGGACATTTAGCCCCCTGTTTACTGCCGCCTGCTGAGAAAACGCTAGCAAGGTTTCCGAGCCCTGCTAAAAGGGACGCTCGGTTGAACCTAATGCGTGTTTGAAAGAGGCGGAGACAAGGCGGTTTCAGAGGGCGGAGCCAACACCTGGACGGAGACACTGATACAGAGTATGGGACCTTTTGGTTACAGTACTACTATAAAGCAATTTAAAGGGTAATAGAAGAAGTACTAGAGATCATCACGATTTTCCCCAACATGCTTTGGCAGCAGAGCTCAAACACACAGTCACATCCAACATCAGGTCAGTTCTGTCAACACCAAACAGTTGTTCGGGGTTTGAAACATCAGCAACACACCATCCATACACATTAAAGAGTTTTATATGCAGTTAACATTTAAATAAAGGAGCTTATTATTGTTTTGGACAGTAAGCAGGGCCGAGATTCAGTTCGACCAGTTGAGGAAAACTGCATTTTGCACCGAGAGACGGTTAGGAAAGGACTTAGAACCTGTTGCGTTTTTTTCCATAAAACTCCGAATATCTGTAGCTAAATGAAACTTAATAAGCCCAGTGGGCTCTGCGTGGTTGTGAACTCTGCTTCCGGCGGCCGAGCTCAAACACACTGGAGCAAAAGTGGCGTCGCCACGAAGAAATCGCTTTACATTCAGAGGTGGACGGCAGCTTCTGGTTTAGTGCTTCACTACTCTTCTAATCTCAAATATCATCATCATCATCATCAGCAACATTTTATTTTCCTGAGAATCTCTTCTTTCTTTTATGGCTTTAAAATTGTTGAATTCAGTGACAGCAAATATTGATAGAAAACAATAAAAAAAATAATAGACAAACGGCTGTTGGAAAAGAAAAGCGGAACTAAAATAGAAAACAAGACTGCAACTTTAAGGCTCATTAATCAATTTGCGATAAAAATGACAAACAGATTATTTTCTCAGGATGTCACACTGGAACTGATGCAGTGCCCTCTCCTACATCTCCAGGTCCTAAAGTGTCTTTAGAAGCATAGTGCAGTAAAAACAAAATACATAAATAAAAATACGAAAAGGAATCTGCAGCTCAACCGGAACTTCTAAGGTTTGCAGCTCGGTGGCTAGGAGGTCCACTTCCTGTGTACGGTGCCGACATCCACGGGAGTCAGTGCAATGCATAGAAGACGAAGGGTGGAGCGGTGCAGTTGCTGGAATCAGGCTGACGGACGTGTTTTTAAAAACTCTGGAGTGACGCCTGCAGCATCGACGGCTTCGGGGCAACAGCTTCAGTCTGGAGAGGGAAAATGTGAGGCGCCGCAGCGTTTCACCAGGAGGGGGCAGCAGATTTAACTCTGCCTTCAAGTTTCCCACCCGACTTCTCGTCCTTTCAATGTGGGCGGCGTTGGCCCGCTAGCCGCGGCGCAGCCCCAGTTTGGAGAGCAGGGGGTAGACCAGGCTGACAAACAGAGCGAGCGCGGCCACCAGGGTGGCCAGGACGAAGAACCAGCGGCAGTCGTCCTCGCCGTAACCCAACTCGCTCCTCCTCCTCCTCCTGCTGCTGCTGCCCCAGCGGTGGTGTGGCACCGCCCCCTCAGCTCTGTCCTCCTCCTCCTCCTCCTCCTCTTCGCCCCCGCTGGGGCTCCTCTGCCTCCGCCGCAGCACTGACTGAAAGAATCCCACAGCGTCGCTGTGGCTGTGTCCCTCCTCTTCCTCCTCCAGTTCCCGCCATATCCGAGAGGCCTGCGATTGGCGGAAACCGGAGTCAGCTTCTGGGACAAAGGCGAGCGCTAAACAAACACTAGAATCTCAAAAGACACATTCAGCACACAGGCAGTGGGCTCGGCCCGGCCCCCTGCTGATTCGGTGAACAGAAAAACATCTCGTCCCCATGTGACACCACAAAGTGTGTGCTCAATCAGCCCATTGTGATGTCACAGAGGGTACCGATACTCTCCCAGGTTCACCTCAAACACAGGCGTTGCTCCGTGACCTCTGTGACCACCATTTGGAGGGTCAAACCGTTTCAGCAGGAGGCTCTAAACAGAGGGCTGAATAAGTTTTGTTTCTGGCGGGTTTTTTAGAGTTGGAACTGACTGGGTGGGAAATAAATCAATAAAAATAAAACTGGTTTGAGCTGGTTTCAGCCCCCAGAGAGTATCAAGAAAAAAGGAAAATAATCTGTTTATCAACTGCTTGCGTCGTTAAGAAGCCACTGGGCCAAAGTTCTCAGGAAGACCTCCGGCGTCGGGGCCCGAACCTCCTTCACTGGATCAGACAGACGGCGCCGAAACGTCTGGTTGTCATGACGACGGCCCTTAACGGTCTCAGACCGTTCCTCGCGTTTGACCAGGCCAAACAACGCGACAACAGCCTCGGCTATGGTAAACACCGGGTTCCCCACTCCCAGCTCTGCAGCACTTCACCACAAGTCCCCAAAAGTTACACAACAGTTGTGTCATCAAAAAAAAAAAACAAAGATTAAAAATAAATTACAGCTCTGAGACAAAAATTCCAAATACAGGGAGGGAAGCCAAGAGTGAATATATAGATTAAAAATAAAAAACAATATAAAAGAGTAGAACACATCTGTAAAACATCACTGTTCAGTACAAATACCTCAAAGTGTTGTTGTAAAAAACACAAAAAAAACATGTTCATCAGACCTCATCTGTCATCAGTTTTGTCATCAAATCAAAACAGAATATGTGGCGCCCTCACCTGGCTGGCAGCCGCCCCTGCGGCGGAGGGAGACTCCGCCCCCCCGGGCACCAGGAAGCGCGGCGGCCTCTCCACGGGCGAGTTCTGCCGCCGGTAGAACAGCACGTAGGCGTAGCGCGTCACCACCTGGCTCTCCTCCACCATGGTGACGGTGCTGTCGTCAAACAGGCGCCACCCTGTGGTGGGGAGAGGGAGGGGAGGTTTGGTGAGCAGGGGTTTTGTTTTTGTTTTGTTTTGTTTTTAAGGACAGGCGGCTACACTGGGACGTTCCACCCACCGACGTCGCTGCGCTGGCTGTTCTTGTCGCTGGGCAGCCGGGCGTAGGCGGTGTAGTGCCCTCCGATCATCCCCCCGTAGTGGTTGATGACAGCGTACAGGTCGTAGATGGGGGGCTGCTGCATGTCGTCCTTCTGGCCGATGCAGAACTTGCTCAGGTCCAGGTTCCTGAGCGGGGACGGCGACAAGTGACGAGAGGTTTAGCGTGAATGCACGCAATGAAATGAGTAAATTCTCACTTCATCGTTCCTGAATCGGCTTCACCTGACGGGGAAGTCCACCATGTCGTTGATCTTGTCCCGCCAGATGAAGCTCCGGAAGGAGAAGCGCTTGAGCTGGATGATCAGGACGTTGGGCAGCCGCCACAGGAGCAGCTGCTTAGAGGCCTCACGGTGCTGCTGGCACTTTGGACAATACCTGCGGAGCAGAGTTCACTTGTTTAGAAGGGGAGGAAGAGTAGGAGGAGGATCAAAATCTCAGTAAAGTAGTTCCACACCATTAATTAAATGTCCAAACAAAAATCAAAACCATCTCCAGGAAACAGCACATTTAAAAAGACTGCTTTTGCACAAAATTTGAAGTGTAGCAAACTATTTATGCGTAATAATTTTGGGGGGGAAAAAAAGGTTGAGAGAGATCAGTTCATTTTCTCTATTAACTGTGCAAATGGCTTGGAGACGCCTTTGGTTATGATTTAGCGCTTTATAAAATGAAAATAGATATATAGACAGACAGACAGACAGAGTGCCTTGACAGAATTCACTGCAGTAAAAATCTGTGACGTTTCCCCAGAGATGAGCGAGGACAGACGCAGATCTCGGCCAACTCCTACCAGGCCTCCTCAGGCGCCAGCACCTCCGGCTTGGTGAACAGGTTGAGGCACTGCTCCAGGGTGAAGTGTCCCGCTCGGGCCGTCTCGCTCAGCGAGCCTGGGTCCTCCTCGTACTCCAGCTCCTTGGAGCTCACCAGGACGTACTCCTTCAGCCGCTCGTTGTTCTTCCACACCAGCTCCAGGGTGGCGTCCTCGGGGAGCTCGGCCAGCAGCTCCTCTGCGGAGAAGGGAGCACAGGGTCAGTGAGGTCGTCATCATCATCATCATCATCATCATCATCATCATCATCATGATAAGTAGCTGCATTTTCATTACCCCTAGAATTGCGCAAAACCTAAATATCGCAAGAAAAACTGGTATTGGAAACACCTAAACTTTGCAAAGCCTCTCAAATATGGCTAAAAGGTTTTGACGCTCTTATGAGGTGGTTTTTCAGACGTATTGATCAAGGGGTATATCGCAAAAGTGTCATGGAGACAATGGAAACACCTGTAAACCGCAATGTCGCATAAGTACAATATTGCATTGTACTTTGTCCAAATTCTAGAAATAACGCTTTAATTTTGCGAAAAACTGTAATGTAACGCAGCTATTATCGTCGTCATCATCATCAGGAGATGAGCTCCTTCAGTCGGAGATGAGCACCTTTCTCGTCCAGCCGCTGCTCCTTGTTGCCGGGGTCCAGCAGGGAGATGTAGAACTGGCTGCCGTGACCCGCCGCTGCCTCGCTGGGCTGCTGGTAGCCAGTGACGGCAGCTGCAGGGGGAAAAGTAGGAGGAGCCATAAGAGCGGGGGACGGGGGTAAATAGCCGACAGTGTGTGTCGGAAGTGGCGACGTTACCTTCAGGTCTCACCGCCTTCTCACAGGACGTCTCTTTCTCAGCGTGGGGGTCCAGGGAGCAGCAGGAGGCCGAGGACGGCGGCTCGAAGAAACCCGAGTCGGCCGTCCGCGTGGTGGACAGCGAGGTCTGGGAGGAGGAGGACGAGATGGAGGAGCCTAGCTCTGCAGGGGGCGGGGCTGAAGCCTGAGCACTCGCCTCCGTCGCCTGCTGCTTCTTCTGCTCCTCCTCCTCCTCCTGCTCCTGCTGACTTTCGATCTCCGGCTCCGGATCGGACGACGTGCCGCCACCGCCGCCCACCGCCTCGTCCCTGCAGCCGAGCGAGTCGGGGGACACAGCCGGCATCGGCGGGAGGTCGGCCCGGCTCTGGGAGGCTTCCGGGGACGTCCGGCCCGACTGGAAGGGAGGCTGGAACACGTTGACGGAGAACCTGCAGGATGAGAGGCGAGCAGCAACATGAGCAAGTGGAGATGATGGACGTGATGTCAGTCTGTCATTTATCCACACCATCTTTTCACAAGCGATCTTTCTATTCTCTGTGGTGCTAATGTTGTTAGAGAGCTGCTGCTTCTTTAAACACAGCTTGCTTCTGGTGTTCTTCTTCTTCTTCCTCCACCTTCAGGGAGTAAGTACCAGGCCGGGCACAGGTACTACATGGTTTTCAGTTGTTTCCAGAACATTTCTAAAGACTGCTTCGTGTAAACACGTTTTTTTTTTTCCAGAGCGTTTTAGAAAATCGTCGGTTTCAAAAAAATCTGTCTCCGTGTAAACGGCCCCTGATTGGTCTGCGGTGAGCAGCGACGGTGGGAGAGAAACGAGAAAGGGGCCTTTAGTGCACTGCTCTTGTGTTGAGTACATGTTGTCCCGCTGTTATCAACCTGACCACACTGGAACAGCCAGCAGCCACTTCCTGTTCCTGTTCCTGTTCAGCTCCAGGCCGGGGCGGCTTCCTACCTGGAGTAGCCCTCCAGCAGCTGGGTGAGGCGGGCGTACGAGAGCCGCGACTCGGGCACGCTGACCAGGAATGGCAGGCCCACGTTCTCCGTGTTGGGTCGACACAGGCCCTTGTGATTGGGCCAGTGGTTCCTCTGACACACCCTGAGAGAGACAGAGGGGAGGACATTGATCAAACTCTGCAACTTTAATACTCAAGAGTCCAGGCTGCAAACATTTAGCTTCTGAATCAGTCATTTTGAAGTAAAGACTGGCAGAAACACTCACTGGTTGCAGTATCCGACCCGGTAGCAGCGAGTGCAGCGCCGCAGCTTGTCCTCCTCTGACAGCGGAGGCTTCAGGCAGGCGGCGCATTTGGAGATGGGAATATTGGGGACCTGGAGTCTCTGGAAGGCAGGACAAGGAGGGAGCGGGAGCGACGTCAGTAAAGGCAGACGCCGCCAACGGGTGGAGGAGATGTTTGTGCCACTTGACGGAAGAGTTCGTTCTACCTGCTGCACTTTAAGCAGCACCACCTTCTCCTTGGCCATGTCTTTGGAAAGCACCTCGAAGCAGAACAACGTGTCCGAGGAGGAGACCGTGTCCAGGGAGTGGGAGGGCAGGAAGGTGCGCTGGAAGCGGTTCTTCCCCACCTGGAAACAGGAGAGAGAGAAAAAAAATCAGTTTCCCCTTCTGAGCGCAACTGGGACGACCGTTTCTGATTCTGCATCCTGACCTCGGCCAACCACAGGTTCTCCGGTTTGACCCGGACGCTCCTGGAGATGGCCTCCAGGACTTCAGCTGTGCTCGAGTTCTCCTTGCTGACGCTCACCAAAAACTGACACACACACACACACACACACACACACACACACACACACACACACACACACACACACACACACACACACACACACACACACACACACACACACACACACACACACACACACACACACACACACACAAAAACTGTTTCAGGAGCAGCAGGAAGGATTGAAGCATGTCTTCATGATAGCGTTAGGGTGGAGGACTCACCTTGATGGGCTTCTTATGAGGTTCCTTGGCAAAGTAGAAAACTGAAAGCACCTTCTGTTTCTGGGGCAGCGGCACCGGCAGGTAGAGGAAGGGGTCAAAGGTGATGGAGACCTGGAGACGGGAGGACGGAAGTTTAAAGACCCGGACTGTGTGTGTGTGTGTGTGTGTGTGTGTGTGTGTGTGTGTGTGTGTGTGTGAGAGTGAGAGAGAGAGACAGTGAGTGAGAGTGAGAGTGAGAGTGTGTGTGTGTGAGTGAGTGAGTGTAAGTGTGAGTGTGTGAATGAGTGAGAGAGAGTATAAGAGTGAGTGAGTGAGTTAGAGAGTGAGTGAGAGTGAGACAGTGAGTGAGAGTGAGAGAGTGAGTGACAGTGAGAGAGTGAGTGTAAGTGTGAGTGTGTGAATGAGTGAGAGAGAGAGCGTGAATGAAAGTGAGAGTGAGTTAGAGAGTGAGTGAGAGTGAGACAGTGTGTGAGTCTACCTTGGAGCACGTGGGACACACCAGCTTGGATTTGAACTGGCCTTGAAAGAGGTCGACGATGAACGAGTCGTTTCTCATCTTGTGCCTCTGCCACGCCTCCTCCGCCACCACCTGCGCCCACCAACAAACACCACCATCAGGCAGAGGCCGTGCGAGGCCACCAGGGGCTCCGACTCGGAACCGCTCGTGGTGGTGGTGGTGGTGGTCGTCGTCTACCTACCTCGTCCAGCCGCCCGTCCGAGTCCACCGTCTCTGTGTAGGGCTTGTTCTGGATGCGGTTCAGGTCTTCGTGGAGGCCGTCCAGCAGGAAGGCCATGAACTCCTGGGCGTCGTGCTGCGCGTAGCCCGTGAACTGGCTGGCTTTGCTGGCCACGATTGCCTGGGGCGAGACCGGGAGAAGCAGCTCAGCGCCTCATGTCTGCGCCGCAGCTCGATGGCGGTGCGTTCCGCCGAGGTTCCCCTACCTTGAGTTTGGACGGCTGGAAGGCGTGATGGGTTCCTTTCCAAAGGGCCCTGAGCAGCACGGCAAAGCCGATAGCCAGCCGTCCTCCCGTCCCCAGCGGGTTATTGCAGTTGATTTCCGCCTCGAACGCCCGATCTGAACAGGAAAACGCACACAAAAGGCAATTAGAACCAATTTTATTTGCCTTTCTCTCTCCAGGCAGTGACGCAGCGGCTGCTCTCACCGTGGAAGTAATCCCTGAGTTCCCGGGTGTTGGATAGGGACTGGATGACGCTGTTCATGAAGCAGGTGTTGCCGAGGTTGACCAGCCCGGTGAAGCCGGGCAGACAAACCTTCTTCTCCTCCTCCTCCTCATGGCGCTCGCTGCTGGCGGGTGAGGCGTGCGTCATGGGCTGCACCATGCAGGTGGGTTTGGGCTGCGAGGGAAAGACAGAAGGCAGACTGAGCTGCTGCAAGGTCGAAGACCGTCCGAATAGCCGCTCGGCGGCGCCACCGTCCTACTGACCGTGGTGACGACGGGCTCCGTCTTGGCGATGGCCACGTGCTCCGGGACGGTGCGCGGCGCCACGCTGTCCAGGCCGCCGTCCTCCACCCTGGGCGGGGCCTTGGGGGCCTTGGGCGTCTCCTCCCCGACCCGGGGGGGCTCCTGCTTGGCCGGCAGGCTGTGCTGGCTGCTGCCCGGCTGGCTGCTCTCCATACAGGCGGGGCTGGAGGGCACAGCCACTTTGGCGCCACCCACTGCACCTTCAACAGAGCAGAATGGCGCTCGCCGTGAGGAGGCGCGAGGTTGGCAGCCAGCGGGAAGGCGGAAGGAAACAGGAAGTGTGCAATATTTGGAGATTTTGGGAAGAAACAGCGACATCGAGTGGTTACATTTCAGACTGCAGCGCTCTTTCGCTTCCCCTCTCACTCCCAAGCTTGCCAGTGAACTACAGTGGTGTGCACACACAAATTTGAGCACCTTTTTCATTTTCTTCTTCGTTGAGTTTATTTCAGGACGCAAGCGTTCACCCTAAATACGACACGCGCTGTCAGGCGGCTGATCGTCCACACTGGCTTCCTAAGATATACGGTGGTGCTAGAAGGTTGGAGCGAGACCATTGCTATATATACACCACCAGTCAAAAGTCTGGACAGATCTACTCACGCAATTATTTTATCTTTACCACTTTCTACACTGCAGATAGATACTGAAGACAATGTTTTTGGTCCCAGTGTGTGAGGAATTATTAGTTGACAACACAAAGGGGAGCAGCAGGCACTGTGTAGATGTACCTTGTGTGGCCGGAGCCTCCAGACCATCCCAGCGCTGGCTGTGTCTCTTCTTCAGGCTGATGTCCAACCGCGATGGAGTGAAGGAGTAGCTGCACAGCTCGGGCTGGATCAGGTTCCTGAGGCGCCGGAGAAGGAAGGAGAAGAAGAGGAAGGGCGAGGAAGGTCTCAAAGAAGTCAGCTGGGTTGAAGCAGAGGAGGTTTCGGTCCTTTGCAGTGGACACCTGGCGGGCTTACCTGAGTTTGACTTGCCACCTGAAGACCGTGTTTGGTCCGCAGTCTGGATGAAGCCGCAGAAAGTTTGCGTCCCTGCGGAAAGGACGACGAGGACCGATGGGTCACTGGTTGTTTTTAAGTGATGCTGCGATACCAGAAGAGTCCTCTAGGCGGAGAGGCCTGGACGGTGTACCTGGTCTGGAAGATGAGGGTGAAGTCCTGCTCCCTGAAGATCACCCTGGCCGTGTCCCTGCAGATGCCCTTCATGTAAACGTTGACCACCATCAGGTCGTTGCCCTTTTCGTACGAGTCGTTCTTCACCACCTGCAGGTTGACCATCGGCTCCGGGACTGCGGGACGGTACAGCCGGTTAAAAACGACAGAACCACACGCAACCGCAGAGTTCTGCCCCCGAGGGACCTTCTCCACCGACCTTCCTGCTGTCTCAGTTCCAGCGGAGGCTCCTCCTTCGACTGGTCCCGCTTCTCCTCGCCGTCGCCGCTGCCGGACAGCGAGCTCCCGCCAGCCGACTCGCCTCCTGCGGGCGGTGCCCCTGCAGCTTCTGCAGCTTCTGCAGCTCCAGCAGCTGCTGCTGCTGCCTCCTGCTCCGAGTTCTGCTCTGCTGGCCTGCTCTCAGAGTCACTTCTTCCCCCCAGTGTTCCTGAGGACGCAGCTGCCGCCTGGCCGTCACCGCTGTCGGCCCGGCTGGAGGACCGGCTCCGACCCTCGGCCACCTGAAGCACAGGAGGCAGGACAAGTCTGAGCTGGAGATTTCCAAGCAACCCTTCCCACAGCCCACAGCTCCTGGCTGCAGCTATCAAGACCAGTCGGGACTCGAGAAGCTAAAGATTTGTTGCCGTCACCTCGGAAGCTGGAGTTCAGAGACGGAGATAAACTTGCGTGCAAGTCGATAACGTTCCACATCTAGGTCAGGTAGGAAAAGACGGCCAGACAGTCGGTCAACTCCAGCTGATAAGAGTCGGTTATCAGCTGGTGTTGAAAAACACGCAGCACAGACAAGGAGAACCATTTAGTCACGCACACGAAAAACAAAGTGGCCAATAAAAATGTGGCAGCCAGAACCGCAACCTCTGGGGTTGTTTTTGTTTTTTTTACAAGTTTGTCCCACTTTCTGGTGTTTCTGGCATTTCTGATGAGGTAATTTCATCCAAACTACCACCAGAAACCTCAACATCTTCCATGAGCACTGCAATACTTCCAAGAGCACCGTAGCCCTTTATTACACTGCACGTCTTCATTTTCGTGGTATTTCAGTCCTTAGCACAACTCCAACGGGAAACACTGCTCTGGTCTTTGCATTGCTGCACCTCTATCTAAATTATCCATCCCTGACAGTTTTAATCTTGCCCAATTGTAAATGTATTAACTGTACCATGCATATTGGTGTTTTTTGTATATTACTGTCTTCCTGTTGTTTTTGCTCCAGTAGTGCTGTATTGGCCGTCTCCTGTTTAGTGTTATTGTCTGCCGTTTTAACTCTAGTTTTATGTCTCCTGTGTTCCTGTTTTTATATACTATGACCCTTGTGCCCTTTTCTGTGTTTTTTATGGTTCTTAACATCAGGCTAGTGGACTGCGGATGAAAATTAGCCCTTAGCTAACACCGGCACATTGACAGGAATGTAAATTCATGTGCATTGTCCTCTCGAAATAGAACTGGGGAAAAAATGACCAAAGACACTCATACTGCAACCATTTCCTATCAGATTTTGTCCTTCCTGCCTCCAGGGTCTCACACTCCGTGTCTGGAGGCTCACCTGAGTTTTGTTGGTGTGACTGGCAGCGGCTGTGGTGACGGCGGCGGCTCCGTGTTTCTCTTCCTGCTCGTCTCGCCGCCTCTCTGAGCGGTTGTCCTCATCTCTGAGTGGCACCTGCGGGCTCCGACCAGCGGGCGGCTGTGCGTGTGATGGTGGTGGTGCGTTCTCATTGGCTGCTGCGGTCACCATGTCGGCCGGGGAGGCCGTCTTGGTTGTCCGCACGCCGCTGCGCTTGGCGCCGGTTTCCTGCGGCTGCAGCTCGGCCTTCTGGGTCGGCTTCGCCGTGCTGTCTGTGGCTCCTTTCCCTGCCGCAGAGTCCATGGCGGCGGCGGCCTTGTTTTTCAGGCCGCGCTTGACGCCGCGCTCGGCTTTCCCGCCGCCGCGCCTGGCCGGTCCGTGTCCCGGCGGGGAGGGAGGCTGCTGCGGTGGCGAGGACGACAGCTTGGGTTTCTCCGACGGCTCCGAGGCGACGGGCTGCTCCTGCTCCTTCTTGTTCTGGCTCTCTGGGGGAGGAGTCTCCTTCTCCCTCTTGTTGGACTGAACACACAAAACACAATACAACAGAATCAGCCGGAATCCACAACACAAAGAGAGAGAAAATTAGTTGGAGAGAGAGAGAGAGAGAGAGTTAGAGAGATAGTGATAGATAGATAGAGAGAAACAAGCTGCGTTTCCATTACCCCGAGAATTGCACAAAACTGAAATCACAATAAAAAAGTGGTAATGGAAACGCCTTAACTTCGAAAAACCTCTTGAATTTCACTAAAAGGATTTTGGCAAGAGGTGGTTTTTCAGACGAACTGATACAGAGATATACTGTATCACCAAAGTGTCACGGAAACACTTTTTCCGCATTTACACATCAGCGGACGTGACGCACGTGGTCACATGACCAGTTCTCTCGAAGTCAAAATGGCGCGTTACGTTTGGACGGAGGAGGAGACGGAATATTTTTTTACAAGTCACCAAAGAGAAAAATATAACAACCGTTCTTGACAGCAAACAAACGTAAACGAACAAAAGAAAACGTAATTCTCATAAAGCTCGAGAGATGAGATTTTAGGAGAATTGCGGCTTAGGTGCCTCACGCCATTCAATGGAAACACCTGCAGATCGCAATTGTGCTTTGTTGAAATTTTTGAAATATCGCTTTCATTTTGAAAACGTAATGGAAATGCAGCTATAGATGTACAGACAGATATGTAAGTGCTTTATTTAGAAGAAGAATTAAAAAAAAAGAAAATAGGTACTCATGTTTTTTTCTTCAGTAAAATGCAGAATTCCAGGATGTTGAGTGCAAAGTGCATACAGACATCACTCCACTCGGCCCTAATATCCCTCCTGGTGCGGGGAATAGAATGTCCTGCTTGCCCAGACTCACCTTCAGAGACGGCCAGATGTGAAAGGGGATCTTCTTCTGCATGATGACGTGCAGGAAGCCGCCCTTCTTTTCCTTGTACTGCACCTTGCTGCACGAGGCCTCGATCTCCTCCTGCAGCGGGCAGCTCCACTGACGACCATCTGGGGAGGGAGGGGGTGACGAAGACTGACGTCAGTCCCGCTGAACTGAACTTCAGCCGGGCAACCGAGGAGAGCCGGGGCGGGCGACTCAACTCACCGGGGAAGAGCACGTGGCAGTGAGTGTCGGTGAAGCTGGTGTAGACGTCCTCCGCCCTCGACACTCCGTCTCCGCAGCGGAGTCGGACCGTCACCTCGTTGACGTTCTGCTTCCAGTCCACAAACACATCTGGAGGCGCAGACACGAGGACAGACACGCGCTCGGTCAGTCACTGGGTGCTTGTGGAGCAGCAGCAAAACCAGCAGATCATGAAAATCACGAGAAAATCGGGTTCCCTCCTGGTCCAGAACAGTTGACCAACCAACACGACCATACCTCACTAACTCTACCACACTCAACCTGCTGACAGCCTCGCTGAGGCCAGTGGCTCAGTCCCAGGCGCTCGGGGACACGGAGAAGCCGGCAGGACGGTGAAGTCAGCAATCACAGATGGGACATCTAAAATTATCCACGCCACGCCGACCGCGTGCCAAGCGAGCGACGACGCAACAGCAACAGCAGACAGCAGACAGCAGCACGGCAGACTCGAGACACAGAGACACACAACAACACGTTGGCGAAACTATTGGGAGGAACCCGACCCAGGAAACCGATCCGCCGCCCCGGGGGCGAAAGCGACGAACCTTTCGTCATCATCGTGAAGAAGGAGCCGAGGCGGAAGCGGGCGCCACCATCCCAGACCGGCCGAAGCCCAACGTCCCGCCAGCCGAGCAGGCGACGGTAAAATCAAAACACGCTGACCAACTCTGTTGAATCGCGGTAGAACCACAGCTTCAGCGTGAACCGACTCAATGCTGCTGCACCAGCTTCCTCCCAGGTCCCACGTTAGCGTGACTGAAAGGTCACCAGCAGAGATCCGACCCCTCCCAGCCGGTGGTGCTCGGATTTCAAGCTTGCACACACACACGCACGCACACACACACGGACAAAGGCACCTAAAACAGCTTCAGAAGACCAGAAAACAGCACACTAGCCCCGTGTTTAAAGCCTCCTGCTAAAACTGATGCTTTGCTCTACCCTCCACGTGTTTTGGAAGGGGGACAAACAAACAAAGGCGGCTAGCAAGGGCTGTGTGCATCCGTCTCATTTCTGCAGCGTCATCCTGAAATCCTGATTTTTTTTTCTCTGAAAACTCGATTTTTGATTTCAATTTTTTCGGTAAAACTATTAATAATAAAGTGCAACTGAAAAATACTGTAAATCCTCCTTGGGGTTTAGTAAAGTGACAACATTTACAGTCTTCTTGACCAAACAAAGATGAATCTCTTGGAATTGAAGCAAGAACCTCACCAAACATCACTTGAAAATAAGCAGGTTCTTCATAAACAAAGATGCAGTTCCCTTATTTGAGAATAAAGTGAAAACTTAAGAACCAAACACAAATGGATCCCCCTGTAGATGAAGTGACGACCTTAACTGTCTTTCACCAAACACCACTTTAAAAATAAAAGGTTCTTCTATCATCTCTAACAACGATGAATGAATAAAGTGCAAAACGTTCACATTTTGTAAAATAGAGGCGCAAAGCCCAGAAGCATGTGAGAGGAAAATCGATATTAAGAGTTTCCTTTTTTAACATCTTGACTAATAAATCAGATTTCAATTCAAAATTGAGTAATAGCACAGTCGTAGCGTCAACCAACTAGCGCACGTTTCGCTTCCACACGCACGCTGTCACGCACCCAGTCATCATCGGACTGCAGCGGCAAGAGTTCCCTTCTTTAGATCTGTCAACTACGTGTGAGAGTGCATGAACAACACATGCACGCATGGCAGGCCAGTGGACATGGCAAGCCTCACAACCAGCTCGACCCAACACTGCCGTACTTACTACTATGGTCGCTCTCCTTTATAAAACCCATCAGCCAATGAGGGCGCACACTCCCGAGAGTCGCTCAAAAGGACCGGATAGCTCCGTACGTGCGGGCCAGAACATGTGGAGGTGCGAACTACCGAACCGTGAATGTGGCTGGAGATAAGAGTGGGAGTTGTTCTGTGATTAAAGAGTATAAAGAAGGGGACACTGAGCATAAAAGCAACAGGAAAAAAAACAGCAAGAGACGAAGGCGTCTGGTTTTAATAACCCGACGTCATAAAGTGCAGCTTCCTGCCACAACACGCAAATGGCCAGAGTTGCAAACCAAACCAACCGGTGGGGTTGGGGTGGGGGGGGGGCAGAGAGACGACCTCGCTTGAAAATTTGGATGTTAACACATAGCAAAATAAATAAATAAAACAATCAGCTGTATTGTTTTTTTTACTCAGAAGAAAAAAATTATCTGCATGATTTGTGACAAACAGTAAAAAATAAACGCTGCATGTCATACTCGTGAAGAATATTATGACTTAGAGGCTTACTGTTAATTCACAATTATTTTAATTCAATTTGCAAAGTAAGCAAAAATGCCTCCAAGGCATTTTCATGACTTCCAAGTTGAATCAAAGGATGTTAGTCCATTTGCAGAATTAAATCAGTGCTCGTCCTATTGACTTATGAGCAATCTGCCAGTTTTTTGACAGGCCCTGAATTTAAGTGCCCAGCAACGGGATCACTCAGGATGAAAGCCGATCTCCGGCTTGTCCGTCTTGCCAATTTTAAACAGAAGGCGTTTCCAATCTGTCCTCGCTGAACAACATTTTAATTTCAGAAGAACACAAAAATGGGACAGAGGGGCTGTTGCCCTGCTGACTGGATTTGGAAGGAGCTGACCATGACAAACACCACGGAGCGCCGCAGTTAGCCACATGGGGGTCACATGCTGTTGTCGTTGTGGCGCCACAAGAAAACCCCAACTCGCGCTAAGAAATCTGACTGGCCAAACTGACAGACAGATGGCTGGACAAATGACATTTTAAGCTTTGCAACCCCTACGCAAACACTTTCTACGGGCTCTTCGGCGGAAGGATGAGTCCGATAAAAATCTAAAGGATTTAGGAAACGCTCCATCTGGCCAGCGACATTAATCCCCAGCAGCCACTCCTCATCACGGTCACACATTTGGGATGAATCACAACAAACGTGTCTCCGTGCCAAAGACGCAGAGTCCAACTCACCTTTCTTGACCTCAGCGATGACCCCGTCCACGGATGCGGCTGCCCTCTTGGCCTCCCGGCTCTCCTGGTTCGCTCTGTCCTTCTGCTTCTTCTTGCTGCTGCTGGCGGACAGATCCGTGCTGTTCTCCCTGGCGCTGCCTCCTCCTCCACTACCACCACCTCTCTGGTGGCCACCGCCGCGGCGGCCCACCATCTCACCACCACTGCCGCTGGACATCTTCAGGCACTTGGCACTGACCGGCCGCCCGTCGCCAGAATCGCTACCGCTGCTGGGGTCTGGATCAGAGTTGTGTCTCTTTCTGCCTGGCCCGGCTATCTTGGCGATGATGCAGGACTGATCGCTCCCAGAAGAGAATCGGGAAAGCCGGTGGGGGGGTACGGGGGGAGGGAGAGTCTGGGAGAGACGGCACACAGACACGGTTATTCAGCAGGAGAACGTAGAGCAGCCCGAGGGTTTGTTTGGCGTCGGCGTGTATCTCGGAGCAAACAGCTCGTCGTGACCACAGCCGAGCTAAGTTAGCTGGCTAGCCGGCAAATGAGCTGAACGGCGTAAAATTGAAAGCAAGGCTGTTTTCTCGGGCAGCAAATGACAAACGAGGGACAACAGTCACACAATCATTGCGATTTATCGTCTTGACACGGCCCGTAAAACTGACCTTTGGATAAGAGAATGTCGGTTTCAATTGTGATGGACACAACGCTTTCGATTCCCGGAGTCGTTAGCTCCCTTTACCGGGTCAGTTAGCCTGCCGACTGCGGAGGTTCGCTCAATTTTATACCGCGGTTGTTGTATTCCACCCGGTTAGGGAAGCCAAACCTGGGTTGTGTAACGAGACATTTTCTGGCAATGACTCGATTTTCGAAAGTGGGACGGTGTGGCAAAACAATAAAGCGTCCCTTCATCGTAATTAAGCCGGACACCACGATGTTCGCCCCCACCCCCCCGTCCGCGGGACGGACAGAACACAGCTTCTGCGGTACGAGCTCGAGGCTTGATCGACTGAGACGATTTCGACAAGTTACAAAAACACTTAATTGACTTTAGGAAGGCAGGAGCGCCAATCCGGTATCTTAGATCCAGCAGAGCGCAGTGCGGGTCGCAACGACAAAACCGTCTCCACGAAGCTAAAGTCATTAGCCACATCGAGCTAACGCTAGCTGGCGTAGCGAATTAAAATCAGGTACCGTCCTCACGATTTACACGACCGGGGCAACGTGACAACATGTGGCAGCCGGTGTCCGTCGCCGAAAAAAGCACAAAATAGACACTGGAACAAAAACAGGACACTTACGGGGCTTTAATTAGGCGAGAATCGATGCCAGAGGCTGAGGCGGCGAAGCTCCTTCGAAGGCTGCGGGCCGCTGCGCTCCCTGTCCGCATTCAGAAACCCGTAGCCCAGCACGGCGGTTCTGGAACATTCGCCCAGTTACCCCGGAGCCATGTCTGTAGCCGTGGTGGTTAAAATATAAACAGTTGAACCGAATGAGGAAGCGGGGAAACGAGCCGCTTCTCAGTTTGTTGTCATTCGACCTCTGCGGCACCAGCGTCCACTTTGTTTCAAACAAAATCATCAGCCGCTATGTGAGTGTGTGCGTGCGGGCCGACCGTGCGGCGAGAGCGCGCATACACAATACTTCCTGGCTGGCTGGCGCGTTCACGTGACCTGGAGCTGCGTTTGCCTCCTCCTCCCGCTTCCCCGCGTTTGACTAGCAAAATAAAATAATTCGATACGTTTACCGAGCATAAAAATGTAATCTGTCAAGCAAAGAACTCTTAATATGAAAAAAAGTCTTTAAAAAAAAAAGACATTTATAATTTACATCTAAAATAACATCAACAATCAAAACACAATAACAGAAGTAACATACAAAAAGTAGAGTGGCATGCCAAGAGCGAAGATAAGGATGTTAAATTTGAAAATGTGTTATAATTATAAAGTTGTAAATAACAGGACATATCAGAGCAGTAAGCTAAAAAAAATATATATATCATAAAAATGCACTTGTATGTTTTCCTGCCAAAATTATTTTTATAGTATGCACAGTGGTGCTGATATTACTGCTGGTATGTAATATTGGGCGTACAGCCAGTGGTGAAGTGGTCCCTGGAGAAGACTCTTTGAGTCATGCACCTTTTTTAAGCAACCCATTTAGCAAAGGACACATGCCCCTATGTGCGTCAGAGGGGATTTAGAAGTGGGTATACGCAATGCTGGCTGAAAAATAGGTGGGGGTATTCTTTATAATTGCATTACCCCACCAATTACAGCGACGAATTGGGAATTGGTGAGTTGCTTTACTTTAAACTGAAATAAATTCAACAGATTTTTCAAGAAAACTGGCCAACACAAAGAAATGTCAACAAAAAATCTGACCCTTTATTCACAAAACTAACCTTTACATGAGCGTCTTCTGGTAGCTTTTGCACTGGTAATATAATGATCCAAACCACTGAAATGTTATTTTATGAAAATAGTATAAAATACATGTATATTTTTTTCCCTGCTGGCTAACACACAATATGTCATGCAGATAAACATCCAAGACACTGGTTTATCATAAGGCACATTGAAACACTTTGGATACTGTAGAAACTCCGTCATTTCACATCTTACATAAACAGTTTTCTTTGGAAACACATGTTCGTCTGCAGTCAGACGTGAGACAATGACGCCACATGGAGGTGACTTTGATATACTGAGTTCATGCTCCGTCCAGTCATGTATTCAGGCTTTGGTGACGTCATTGTTGAAGTAGTGCAACAGCACACTATGTGTTGTGCAAGTTAGCTCCGTACGGTGGTCCCCCTGCTCCAGGCAGAGGAGACTTGAAGTGGTATTTTATTATTTACTCAGTACTGCAAACTTTATATGTACTCATAAAAATATAAAAACTGTCCTTCAGATCACACAGCTGAAAAACTGAAATCCTCATAAACCTGAATATTTCTGTTTATTTATAAGTTGGTTGTTTAAACATTTGTAGTTTTCCTCATTTGTGAATCTTGCAAAATATAATCTGAACACATTTCCACTGTGATTTTAAATCCCCATGCATTAAAATGTGCCTGCCCTGTCGCTATTTTACAGAAAGTAACAACCGGCTGCAACGCAGAGTTCTATTATTTTTAGCCAATTCTCTAAAATATCTCATCATTTTGAATTTTTTTTGTGTTCAAACGCGACTCGCCACAAAACAAACAAAGAGTATAAAAATATTGTGTGACCTCATCACGCTCGGCCGTGTAGACAAACATCTAAATCATGACAGAAAACACATTAAACAATCCCATTGGAAGGGGTTACTGGCACGTGTTGTAGATCTGGATCTGCTTGTTGATGTCACTGAGGATGGCCTTCATCTTGTCCTCCAGACCGTCCAGCTGGCGAGCTTTTCCCTCCAGGCGCCTCTGGTTCTCCTCGTAGCGCTGCTCCAGCTCTGCGGGCGGATGGGTGGATGGATGGATGGATGGATGGATGGATGGATATAACATTAAACAAAAAGATCTGTCTGCTGATGTTTGCATACATTGTTGAAATCAAGCATTTTAAAATTATTGATAATTCAAAATGTTCCCCTAGAGATGAAACTCCATGAAACTCAAAAAGTGTCACGTGGATTAGAAAATGTAGAGCTGACACCCATGATGAGAAGGAGGGGAAAATGGGTAGGATTTAAATTGTGGGTGAACTATACGCTGACCTCTGGTGGCCAAAAATGGTAAAACACCCTGAAAACTTCAAAAACTAACCCTAACCCTCAGACACACTCAGATGCGATGGATACGCACCCGCTAGCCTTTGCAGCTTGCCCTGGGCGTCTCTCAGCAGCTGCTTGGCTTCGTCCCGGAGGCTCTCGGCTCGTCTCTTGGCTTCCTTCACGGCCTTGGCCTTGGTGTCGACCCGCTGCTGAACCTCGTGGAACTTGTCCGTCAGCTGGCCGTCCAGAATCTGCATGTCGTCCAGATGGGAGACAGAGAGAGAAAGAGAGAAAGAGCTCCTTCCAGTTCCAGAAGTCATTATGTCTGCGCGCGTACACACACACACACACACCTGTTTGGCTTCGGTGGCCTTGTCCCGCGCCATGGTGGCCGTCTCTTCGGCCCGGGCCGCCGCCATGCTGTTGTTGGCGCGCTTGGTCTTGAGGGCGTTGATCTCCAGGCCCAGGCTCCCCAGACGCAGCGCAGCCTCTTGCAGGACCTTCTCCTTCCTGGTCGTCTCCGACTCAATCTTGAGGGAAACACACACACACATGCAGGGGCCAAACATGAATTGGAAGCCCGACAATGGAACCGTGGCCACTGCGAGGACCGTCGGCGAGCTGCACCTGCACCAGCCGCGTCTCGGTGTCTCCGATGTCGTCCCTCGCCCGGGCGATGGCCTTCTCGGCCGACGTCTGGGCGCTCCTGGCGTCCACCAGGGCCTGTTTGACCGTCTCGGCGGTGGTCTTCACTCCCTCGCCGTGGTGCCTGGCCCTCTTGGCGTCCAGCAGCAGCCGCTCCGCCTTGCGGACGTCGTCTTTGGTGCGCTCCAGGATGGCGTCCACGTTGGAGAGGCTGCGAACGCGCTCCTTGATCTCGTCGGCCAGGTGCCGGATCTGTATCGGCGAGGCGGGATGGAGAGCTCCAGCACCCGATTGGCCACGGCTTCGATGCTGTCGGGGTCGGCTCCCTCCTCTGTGGGGCAGAAGGAGGCACGAATAAGTTTCAGGTGGACCTTGCGACAAAACCAAACGTGTGACTGAGCCGGCGGCGCCTGGACTGACGGGTCAGGAAGTCCCTGATCTGCTTGATCAGGTCTCTCAGGTGGTTGTTGGAGCGTTCCACCTTGTTCTTGGTGGCCGTGGCTTTGTCCAGGGCGGCCTGGGCTTTCCCCTTGGCCTCCTCCGCCTTGCTTTTGGCCTCGGCCACCTGAGACAGAAGGTGAGAAACAAGAGATTAGAATTCCAAGAGTGTGAAACTCCTTAAAGTTAAAAAGTTACTGCTTTCACCTCACAAAAACAAAAGACAGACAAGATGTCAAATCTGAGCTATCCAGTGACTGTGCATCGTTAAACCTGTGTCTGTTTTTAAAGTTTTTTGAGTTTGTTTTTGTCAGAATTAGTGAATCATGTGCAGTGAGGGAACAAAATGAAATTTTATTTGTGAAATCAATTAAAAAAAAATCATGAAAAACCACGAAAACATTTCAAAAGAATTTGTTCCAAATCTGTCTGAGACACTTTTCTAACTCCACGGTGGAGGTCATGTGACTCCCCCCCACCCTCCTGGCCCACCTTGCTGAAGAGTCCCTCCACCTCCCCCATGGCCTTGTTCAGCTCCCTCTCGGCGTGCCTGGCTCTCTCCAGAGCGTTGTCCGCAGCCGCCACCGCGCCGTTGCAGTTCAGGCCGCCGCAGTGGCGGTTGCCCTCGTCGTCGCGGCAACCGGCCCCCCCACAGGGGCTCTCAGCACAGGGGGCATCGCCCGGCGCCCCGCACACCTGACGGGACAGGCGAGCAAGCGTTTGTTTGACAGTTTCTTCACTAGTTCATCCACTTTATAAATTCTTTGTTGTCACTACTTCTCTCAGCCACTAGATGGCAGCCTTAACAAACGAGCTCTGAAGGGGCAAAGTCAGACCTTCTCGTTGACCTTGGTCAGGTCCAGGCCTTGCGCCCGGCCGCTCAGCTCGGCCAGCGCTCGCTTGTTGGCCGAGTTCTTGCGGTTGAAGTCGTCCTTCTTGGCGGCGACGAGCCGCTCGGTGCGGCGCCGCGTGTCGGCCGACTGGCTGACGGTGCTCGGGCGGGTGATGGTGGACTCGTTGGCGCGGCGCTCGGCGTCGTGGGACCTGTTATAGGAGCTGCGGATGCTGTCGTACGCACCTGGAGGTGGGAAGAAAGAGGAGGAGGAGGAGGAAAAGAGTCGCTTTGAAAAAAGTGGGTGTGTCGATTTCTGGTTGGAAGATCCGAGCGGCGCCGCTCACCCAGGAAGTTGGAGTTTTTGAGGACGTCCAGCTGACGGTGCATCTGCTCCGAGGTGAGGTTGAGCTCCCTGGCCTCTCGCTCCAGGACGCTCAACTCCTTGCTGGCGTCCGAGTTGCTGTCCTGGACCATGGTCAGGTCTCCCTCCAGGCGGTTCAGGTCGTCAGTGGTGTCGCCGATCTGAGCTCTGCCAGGAGGACGGACGGACAAATGGACGGACGGTCAGGGTTCGAGCCACGGCACACTTTCAACATCCGTCCTGGTCAAGCATCGCAGATGTACCTCAGGTCTTCGATGAGCTCCATCAGGGTGCCGACGGCGGCGGCGGTGGCATTGCGAGCGTTGACGATGCCCTGAGCCTGAGCCAGTTTCTCCTCCAGGTCGCTGAAGGCCTTTTCGTAGACCCCCGTCAGACCTGTGGTCTGGAGCTCGTGGGCACGTTCAGCCAGAGTCTTGGTGCGCACCGCCAGGTCCTGAAAGAAAGAGAGAGAGACACACACACAGATGTTATTTTTTCCAAATCTAAAGATCAGCATCCACCACTGCCCCCTGCTGGTCTGGAGGGGGGTGACGCACCTGCACAATGCGATCCCAGTCGCCGAAGCACTGGTGGCAGGGCTGGCAGTTGGGGAACTGGCCGGAGAAGCCGCGGGCGCACTGGTCGCAGCGGACGCCCGACACCCCCTGCTGGCAGACGCAGTGTCCCGTCTGCCGGTTGCACTGGGACGTCTCGATGCCGCGCCAGTCGCAGTCACAGGCTGCGGAGAAGAAGAAGGATGTACGACAGCAGCAACTGATATCTCGCCAAACTCCAGTCCAGAACTTTTTCACTTTGTCTGTGAGCACTGAGGAACCAGTTACTGTCTCTTTAATTGTGGCCAAAGCAGGAAGAAAAACGCTGTCACATCCCTTTAAAAACAGGACACAGCTAGCAAGCTCGCTAGCTGCTGACAGATGAGTCACCCTCACCGAGCCCCAGTGGCCTAATGGATAAGGCACTGGCCTCCTAAGCCAGGGATTGTGGGTTCAAATCCCACCTGGGGTGGTCAGTAGCAGAGTGGCGCAGCGGAAGCGTGCTGGGCCCATAACCCAGAGGTCGATGGATCGAAACCATCCTCTGCTAGAAAAGCTTTTGTAATCTGATGCTAACTCTGCATACAAGTAATTATGGGTCCGGTGAGAAGGATGATTTCATTTGGCTGACAGAACCTGAAAGCATCACAACTCAGGTCGGCAGAAAGAAATGCTGACATGTCTGCTTTTAAAGTGAACAGACAAAAGACTCTCCTCTAGTCTCCTCTAACAAAGGCTTGTTTTTTACTGGCTTTTCTGATTTAGAAGAAATCTTGAGGTGAGGCAGTTTTTTCATTCCTGTCCTTCAGTGAGCTCAGTGGAAGACCTTCTAACAGAGCATCGGTGACGAGTAAATCTCAGGGATTTAGTCTCAGGACCGCAGGGCTTTAGTGGAGTTACAGCTTGAAGATGCCAGTGGGTTTCTCTCTCACCTCTGCACTGCGTCCTGGGGTCTCCCCAGTAGTTCTCCTGACAGTCTGTGCACGTCTTCCCTCCGAAGCCGTCGCGACACTGGCACTTCCCAGTGAACTGAAAACGGTTTACAAAAAAAAAACAACCAAAATGAATAAATCAGTAATATTTCCTGAACCTGCAGGTGAATCTCAGGTTGCGGCTCGTGCGTCGCCGCTACCTCGTTGCAGGACGAGGTGACGGAGTTGTTGGGGTCGCAGCCGCACGCCTCGCAGCCCGCTCCCGCCGCCAGGTTCCAATGGTCGGGTGCGCAGTGGTCACATGACAGCCCCATGACGTTGGGCAGACACTGGCACTGGCCGGTGCTCCGCTGGCACACGCAGTCCTCGCGCGCCGTGCACTGGCTGCGCTCGATGCCCAAGGAGTTGCATGTGCACTCTGCAAAAAAAAATACAAATTCAAATTTTAAAAATACATACATTTTTAAAAATCTAAATTTTGATTATAATTTTATAAAAAAAATAAAATGTTATATTTTAGAAACAGTACGAGAGATTGCTAATGCTGCTGTTCCCCCACTCACTCCGGCAGTTCCGGCGGGAGGCGTCGCCAAAATAGCCGCTGCGGCAGACGCCACAGTCGGCGCCCTCGCTGTTGTACAGGCACTTCCTGCACTCGCCAGTCCGCCGGTCGCAGGCGTCCGCATCCGACATGTCGATGTTGTTGTTGCAGCGGCACGGCTGGCAGCGGCCGCCAGGCTGGGAGGGGTTGCCGTAGAAACCCGGGGCGCACTCCTCACAGCGGGCACCTGCAGCGGCAGGAGAACAGAGGAAAGAGGTCAAAGGTCAGAGGTTACCGCACACAGAAAGGCCTGGAAAACTGCTTCCAGCCCGTCAGTTTCACCAAAGTGACACAGAGCTTGATCACATTGCTGGTCTCTAAAATTGTGACTGAAGCAGGAAGCAAATGCTGCCAAATTCCCTTGAAGTCCCGGTGTGTAATATTAAGCATATTTTTAATTAATATATTACATATATTTTGGACAGTCAAGCTCTCATGACTGTGCATTTCGTAATTAGGGTGACTGCTTGCGTCTTTATTCAAACCAACGAAAAAGAAGGTGGATGAGGTATCAAGGTTTGGTTACCTGTAGCTCACTGGCAAGCTCAAGAGTAGGAGAGAGAGTGAAAGATGCTGCAATCTAAAATGCAACCATTTGATGTCGCTGTTTCTTCTTCAAAATCCAAATACAGTACAATACAATACACACATAACCTATAAAAGCAGGATTCAGATAGCTAGCTTGCCAGCTAGCTAGCTACTGACAGATGAGTCAAAGTAGCGACTAGCCGAGTAGCGCTAGTGGTAACGTGTCCAAACTCACCAAGCCCCAGTGGCCTAATGGATAAGGCACTGGCCTCCTAAGCCAGGGATTGTGGGTTCGAGTCCCATCTGGGGTGCAACATAGCAGAGTGGCGCAGCGGAAGCGTGCTGGGCCCATAACCCAGAGGTCGATGGATCGAAACCATCCTCTGCTAGTTGTAAATCTTTTACTGACGACCGAATAGACTGCTCCATTGCAAAGGTGCCAATTCAATGGGGAGGGAATTGGCTTCAACCAAGTTTTGGAGGACCAACAACCAAAAGGGTCTTTCGTACTTTATTTGGGTAGTACCAAAAGCCTCCTGAGTCTTTTACATGTCAATTGGTAGAGGAGCAAGATCAACCCAAACTCTCACTGATGCGACATTGTCAAGCCCCAGTGGCCCAATGGATAAGGCACTGGCCTCCTAAGCCAGGGATTGTGGGTTCGAGTCCCATCTGGGGTGCAACACAGCAGAGTGGCGCAGCGGAAGCGTGCTGGGCCCATAACCCAGAGGTCGATGGATCGAAACCATCCTCTGCTAGTTGTAAATCTTTTACTGACAACCGAAAGGACTTCTCCATTACAAATGTGCCAATTTAAGGGGGAACCAAAAGCTCCAGTGGCCCAATGGATAAGGCACTGGCCTCCTAAACCAAGGATTGCGAGTTTGAGTGAAACATTGGGGTTGAACATAGCAGAGTGACGCAGCGGAAGCGTGCTGGGCCCATAACCCAGAGGTCGATGGATCGAAACCATCCTCTGCTAATCGCAACACTTTTACTGACAACCAAATAGACTGCTCCATTGCAAAGGTGCCAATTCAATGGGAAGGGAAATGGCTTCAACCAAGTTTTGTAGGACCAACAACCTGAAGGATTTTGCATACTACTATGGGGAGAACCAAAGCCCTCCTGAGTCTTTTACATGTCAATAGGTAGAGGAACAAGCTCAACCCAACCTCTCATTGATGTGACATCATCAAGCCCCAGTGGCCTAATGGATAAGGCACTGGCCTCCTAAGCCAGGGATTGTGGGTTCGAGTCCCATCTGGGGTGCAACATAGCAGAGTGGCGCAGCGGAAGCGTGCTGGGCCCATAACCCAGAGGTCGATGGATCGAAACCATCCTCTGCTAGTCGCAACACTTTTACTGACAACCAAATAGACTTCTCAATTACAAATGTGCCAATTTAAGGGGGAACCGAAAGCTCCAGTGGCCCAATGGATAAGGCACTGGCCCCCTAAACCAAGGATTGCGGGTTTGAGTGAAACATTGAGGTTGAACATAGCAGAGTGGCGCAGCGGAAGCGTGCTGGGCCCATAACCCAGAGGTCGATGGATCGAAACCATCCTCTGCTAGTCACAGCACTTTTACTGACAACCGAATAGACTGCTCCATTACAAAGGTGCCAATTCAACGGGGAGGGAAATGGCTTCAACCAAGTTTTGGAGGACCAACAACCCAAAGGGTCTTTCGTACTTTATTTGGGTAGTACCAAAAGCCTCCTGAGTCTTTTACATGTCAATTGGTAGAGGAGCAAGATCAACCCAAACTCTCACTGATGCGACATTGTCAAGCCCCAGTGGCCCAATGGATAAGGCACTGGCCTCCTAAGCCAGGGATTGTGGGTTCGAGTCCCATCTGGGGTGCAACATAGCAGAGTGGCGCAGCGGAAGCGTGCTGGGCCCATAACCCAGAGGTCGATGGATCGAAACCATCCTCTGCTAGTCGCAACACTTTTACTGACAACCAAATAGACTGCTCCATTACAAATGTGCCACTTTAATGGGGAAGGACCAACAACCTGTAGGGCCTTGCATACTTCTATGGGGAGAACCAAAGCCCTCCTTAGTCTTTTACATGTCAATAGGCAGAGAACCAAGCTCAATCCAAACTCTCACTGATGCAACATTGTCAAGCCCCAGTGGCCTAATGGATAAGGCACTGGCCTCCTAAGCCAGGGATTGTGGGTTCGAGTCCCATCTGGGGTGCAACACAGCAGAGTGGCGCAGCGGAAGCGTGCTGGGCCCATAACCCAGAGGTCGATGGATAGAAACCATCCTCTGCTAGCTGTAAATCTTTTACTGACAACTGAATGGGATTAATGTGTCCTGATCTGATTGTGATTGATAATAATGAGAATAGTGAGTAAGATGTTTTCATTTGGCAGGCAGAACCTGAACACACCACAGCAAAACTCTTCAACTCTCATGTTATAATTGATTAAAATGCCACGCCTCCCCCTCTGCACATTACACCTGCTGACGACACTCTGACGGCAGTCAGCGGGATTTGACGTCTCAGACAAAAGTCACAAATCATTTGAAGCAAACGGCTCGACTCTGTGTCCCCATGTGGCTGCAACCTTAAGAATGAAAAATATCTGGCATATCTGACTGGGAAGAGGATATGAGAGAACGGGAGGAATTTGCAGGACAGGCTGTTTTACGGAGGAGAAACGAAAAAAAAACAGCTGCAGCGAAAAACACAAAAAAGCTGAGAGATAGACAGTCATAAAAAATACATGTATATAATTGGCTTTGCAGGTCTACTGCAGTTTTCTTCCTGCACTTTGATGGGAACAAAGAAGCTCTGTGCTGTTTATCTGCAACTGTCATCAGCCTTCGCCCTGCAAGACGCCGTCATTCTCTCACAGAGCAGCGAGAACATCTGGTTGTGACTGAGCTCGGAAATGATTTTATATTTTGGTTTGTTGGTTTGATCTTTTTTTTTTTTTTTAAAGGTCCCATGTTCTGCCTATTGTCACGGCTCCAGTGGAGCAGCCTCAGCCGCTTATTTTGCCTCCCAGATCTCTGGAAGGGAATTCTGCAGAACGCGGGGCCATTAACAGCAACGTGGTGCCGCACGCGTGGAGGACAGCATAGGAAAGGAGTGCACTGTAGCACAGCACCGCTGACAGGAGGGGGCGCTGCAGCCATGCACACAGTGGTGGTGGTGTGGGTGAGGGGTGGGCAGGTGGGAGGGCAGGGAGGGGAAGAGGATCAACCGCCGGTACTCACGGTGAAACACGGCCACCCAGGAACGTTTAACAAGCCCTGCGTCAGTCGCACAGGAGGGAAACTGGTTACCCGTCACCACAACACAGCATCCTGACCTCCAACAGCACCTTACTGGATTAGTCTCACCACACATCATTTTATTAACAAGGCTTTTTTTTTTTTTTTTTTAAGGAGGAGATCATGAAAACAATTGCCAGACCTTTTTTCTTTGACTTGCATTCTAAAAAAAAAACCAAATCCGTCGGCACTGATCAATTGTTTTAATGGTCGATTCCTTAAAGATTTTACCCAAACCATATTCAATTAACTAGCTGACTACTAACACTTTCTCTCCTATAAGAACAGAGTCCAGCGCTGCGCCAACAGCGCATAACTGAAGTGCTCAAGTGAGGCAGAGGCTGTTGCTGATGCTGATGATGTCATGCAGTTTCTTCCCGTCCACTTTGACTCTCTGCCCTGTGAAAAACCTCCTCCTTTATGATGAACAGACAAACACGATGCCAACGACACTCCGGTAGCATCACCACTAAAAATTGACTACGCTGCATAAATAAATCATTTCAATAGATTAAATATTAAAACCTCTCAGCTGGTATTTATTTTTGGCAAAATCACAGTCTGTTCTTTAACTTTTCTTACAGGCATCAAAAAGCAAAGTAAAAGCTAAATTTGACTTCATCATCATCACACACACACACACACACACACACACACACATCATAATTATTATTATCATCATCATCATCATCATCATCATCATCATCATCATCATTCATCATCATCATCATCAGCGTCCAGTTCTGACCTAGCATGACACCCACCTGTGTAACCCTGGTTACAGTTGCAGACGATCTGCCTGTTCCGGTCATCCTGGTAGCAGGAAGCAGCAAAGTGGCGGCCGCTGTCGGGCCCCTCGGGACACGGGCACGGCCGGCACTGGCTGCTGGACGGGAGGCCCAACACGGGGTTGCCGTAGTAACCGTCGGCGCACCTGCAAACAAAGAGCCAAATTATGCAAATATCTTCCCTCTTCTTCCTCCAGCTGACGCCGTCGCCGGCCGCGAGCGGCCACCGCACCGGTCACACTGTGTCCCCGCCGGTGTTGTCCCTGCAGCCGAGGCAGGCGCCCGTCCTCTGCTCGCACTGCTCGGCGTGCCCGTTGCACTGGCACGGCCGGCAGCTGGGGAAGCCCCAGTGTCCCGCCTGGCAGCCGTCGCAGCGCTGGCCGAACGCTCCGGGCCGACACTTGCACAGGCCGGAGAACTTGTCGCAGAAGCGCGACACGGAGCCCTCCAGGCTGCAACCGCAGGCTGCAAGATGGAAATTGGAAAGTGTGGGAGGAGATTTTTCAAGGTCACTGAGGCAAGAAATTCTGCAGCACAAATTGTTGGAGTTGTGGAAGTTCTTTTTTGTTTTTTTCTGACGAAGTCAGTTGTGTGAAGATCTCACCAATGCAGCCCGAGGGTCCGAAGCCGTAGGTTCCCGGGGCACACTGGTCACACCGTCGACCAATCACGTTGGGCCTGCAGCGGCACTGGCCACCGCGGACGTCGCAAAGCGAGCTGACGGAGCCCTGAGGGTCGCAGTCGCACGCTGGAAGAGGAAGAGGAGGAAGAGGATGAGAGAGACAGTCAGTGGGACGTTCAAAACAGTAGTCCAAAAAAAAAAAAAAAAAAAAAAAAAGGAAGGCGGGAAAGAAACTGCAAAACATCCTCCAGCAGATTGGAGGGAAAAAAAACTCTCCCCACTCACGCAGCGCTCCGTCATTGATGACGGCCGACATGCTGGCGATGAGTTTGGCGCAGGTGTCGCTCATGGGCGGCCGGGTCACGCCCTTGGCCGCCTCGTGGCAGCGGTAGCGCTCGTAGGTCTGCTTGCGGCTGCTGGAGGCGGAGTCTCCGGCGCTGAACATCTCCATGGACGAGTGTCGCGGCATCAGGGCGATCTGTGTGTGTGTTGGGGGTCAAGGGGTAGGTGGCAGGTAATGAGAGAGGGTTCCTCTGTGTAAGATTGTATTATTATTATCAGAGGGACGGCGGTGGTGGTGTGTGATCTTACAGAGTCCAGGAGGATGACGGCGTTGGCGGCGCCGTTCAGGATGCTGTTGGCGTCCTGGTAGCGCATGAACTGGAAGAGGAGGGTGTAGCTCACCCCTCTCTCCAGGCACAGAGGCTGAGGAGGGACCACAAACCTGAGGGCAGCAAAGCAGGCGTTCAGTGCGTGCGTGCGTGCGTAAGTGTGTTCGTGTGTGTGTGTGTGTGTGTGCAGCGCACCTGGCTGCAGCAGGCAGGGAGACGGTCATCCTGTCGTCTGCAGGGATGGTGTTTCCACAGGGGCTGCTGGTGGGAATCGGCCCCGGGCGGATCAACGATATCCGCACTTCCTCCCAGTCCCGGGGCATCTGGGAAGGATTGACAGGAAGTGGTGGACAGGAAATTAAAAAAAAAAATCTGAATAAATTAAAGGTGGTACTGCTGGAAATTCGTTTTGGGCAGGATGATTTTGCTCAGGTGCAATTCTGCAGGATGTTCCTTTAGTTCAGGAGGAAGGAGAGGTGACGTTTAGACCTTCAGTTTCTGCACACGGCATTTGATTTGCAAACCCAGAAAAATTAGTTTTATAATCAGACACAAGTAGAATATTTTTTACAAACCTGATTATTTATTTCACATGTCCATCTAGGACAAATAATTAGCTTTAAACGCCTGATTTTGATTAAAGCAGCCTCCAGCCTGATAATATCACACAGCAAGCACACACACACACACAGACCTGGGACTCGAAGCGGATGAGCAGGTCGTACTCCATGGAGTAGGGGACGTTGCTGATGTGGAACTCCAGGGTCCCACCTTCCGAAACCCGAGCGAACCCCAGGCCGGTCCAGGAGGCGGGGCGACCCTGCTGGTGCTCTCTGATATCCAGCGCCCAGCCCTGACCACACACACACACACACACACACACACATACAATATAAAGACTGATAATCTGAAGGTATTTAAACACCAACAGCTGCAGTAACACTCTCCCACCTGCCCAATTGGAACCAGCTCGGCCTCGTACAGGAAGTGATCCAGAGCCATGAAGAAATACCCCGACTCCACCTGCGTGCACTGGCGTCCGGTCATGTGACTGCGACACCGACACTGACCGTTTTGTATGGAGCAGCTACAGAGGAGACGAGCAGAGCTGATGGTTATCACGATTCTTTCACAACTGCAGCTCAGGTCTCAGGTGTTTATCGCTTTAAAAAAACGAGCAGCAATCGCGATAAAAATTTGTTGAAATGCCCCTTTTGAAAAGTTACTCAGACAGAAACACGGGAGAAAGTGCAAACATTGTCTGCACGTGTATGTGAAGAAGTTGGTTTTCAACAGGTTTCTGGTTTCTCGGTGCGATTGCGTGATGATTCAGAACGGGATCGTCGGCGCCACTCACACGTTGTCCACGGCTCCGCCCACGTCGCACTCGCAGCCCCTGCAGCCGTTCACGTCGTGGCTGAGAGCCCAGTGTTCCGGCTGCAAGCAGAGAAGGGAACAGAGTTAATGAGGCATCGCGCACACAGATCAAAAGATAGAGCTGTGTGTTGGTTTACTAGGTTTGGGCTTTTTTTTTATTGTGCGCCACTTTCTGTTTTGGAGCTGAGCTGTTTCAGACACACGCTGAGTTTGAATGTGATGCTGTGACAGATTGATCCCGTAGATGGCAGCAATGCACCTTCAACGACTTCATGTCGCCAGTGTCAAAAACAAAACATAATATCAAGTTACAGCACTAAGTTGCAGTTTGTTTTGCAAAGTTGCATCTGTTTATATGCCGGGGGAAATCAAGATTGTTAGTTTGTCTTCTGGAGACATTTTATTCTGCGTAATGTTGACATTTTAACCATGGCAACCAAAAAAAATAAAGACTTCACAGGACTCATCATCAGAAGACCTGATCCACTTTTGGACCAGGTCCTGGTGCCTTGACCATGTTAGGTGCTGCTGTGACACCCTCCGAGCGAGCGAGCGGACAAGCCTGAAAATCCCTGCGTTAAATTTAGGCCCGGCGCCCAGGCGGGAGCTCACATTCCTGCCGGCACTATTCCGGGCCGAGCGGGTTCGGGACCCGAGGTGGAGTCAGAGGAGAGGTGGACGGACGGCGGCCTCACCAGACACTGGTCACAGCTGCGTCCGGTCACCAGGCGTTTGCAGAAACAGTCGCCGCTGACCGGGTCACACTGGGAGCTACCTGACACCGTCCCACGGTGGTCACAGCGGCAGGCTGGCGGCGGGGCGGCACATAGCGAAGAGCAAAATAGGTAAATCAAAATGTGAGAACAGCCGAATGAGCAGAATTCAAAAGAATAAATATAGAATAAAAGACATTTAGGTCATTCATTAGGGTGCAGCATCGATATAAACAGACTGTAGACACGCTGTCGAAGTGTTATAGTTAGAATAGCATAGCAGCATAGCCTATATTATCAAAATCCTCATCATAAGCAGCACTGTACTCCAGAAGCCTGCATTACCCTCCTGATCTCAAGCACCTGCTTATTGCTGTGCTGTTTGATTTAATAGTATCCATGAATTAGAGCCTGATACCAAAGTACTGAGGTGATGGAGCCACAAGGTGGCAGTAGCTACAATAAAGAATGATATCCAAAAAATATGACTGTCACAAGGATGGATTTAGAATGTTTTTTTTTTTGTTTTTTTTAAAGTTATCCTCTTACACAAGCCTGCTTCTAACAGAGTTAGATTGTTTTATTGGTCACGTCTGTAAAGATCTGATGTCATGGTTCCCTCTGATGCTGCAAGAAAGACGAAATTTTGTGAATAAAGTTGAAATTTCATGAATAACGTCAACGGTTTATGATTCATGAAATAATAAAGCGTCAACTTTATTATTTCACGAATAAAGTCGACGCAAATAAAGTGTAAATTGGCGAGTAGACTGGATGGACAGTGAGACTTTATTCTCAAATTAGAAACTTGAAAAGAAATTTGCATCCTTCCTTGTGGCCCTGATCCTCTTCCGTACATCAGAGATTTACACAGTTAAAACAGAGCACAGACACATTCTTTCTTTTTCTGTTTTTTTCTCTTTTCCTGCGCTCTACTCACGCTGGCAGCCCTGAGGGTTGTCGGCGCTCAGGCCGAAGAAGCCGGTCTTGCACTTGTCGCAGCGCGGCCCTTCCACGTTGGCCTTGCAGCGGCACTGACCGGCCACCATCCCCATCGAGGGCTCGGTGTGGCTGTCGCACATCCCGCCGTTCTGAGAGCCGTCCGGGTCGCAGTCGCAAGCTAACGGAGGGGGAGGGAAGGAGGAGGTGGAAGGGCGGAGAGGTGGTTGAAGAGGTTTTAGCAACGTGTTGCTAGTTAGCCAACCTCTAATCACAGTCACACACACACACACACAGACACTCACCGATGCACACCCCCGGGTCTCGGATGTCCCTGTTGGGGTCCTTGTAGTAGAACAACTTGCACAACTCGCAGTTGCGACCCATGGTGTTGTGCTGACAGTCGTCGCACACGCCGCCGCTGTTGTTGCCCGTCGCCAGGTACACCGCCATGTCGAAGTGGCAGCTGCCGGAGTGGTCGTTGCAGTTGCACTCTAGTGGGTGAAAAAAACACAACAGCAACAAATTGTGTCAATAGAGTTCAGCCCAGAGCTTTGGGATAAAAGATGCAACTCTCTTCTTCTTCTTCTTCTTCTTCTTCTCCTCAGCTCACTTTTGCAGGCGTTGGAGTTGGTTCCCTCGGCCGGCCTCCACGGCAAGTCGTTGTAGAAGTCGCTGCACTGCTCGCAGTTCAGTCCCTTGGTGTTGTGGTTGCAGACGCACCTGCCGTGCACCTGCAAAAAAAACATTGAAAAAAAAAACCTGTTGCAGAAATTTCTGCTTAAAAAAATAAAAAAATGAAAAAGCCACGAGGGCACCCACCATCCCCTCAATGTCGTCCCGGATGCCGTCGATGGGAGCGCACTCGGAGGCGTGGCCGTAGCAGAAGCAGTTGCCGCGCACCACCAGCTCGTAGATGGCGTAGTAGTACTTCTCCTTGATCTCAGGCCTGGGGTCCAGCAGGTTGTCACCCAGGGTGTGCAGGTGGGTGAAGTTCACCCTCAGGTTGGTGATCTTCAGCTGGTCTGAGGAGGGAGAAGAAGATGGAAGAGGATGATGGAGGGTCACAGGAGGAAGGTAGGTCCTTTCAAAATAAGGCCAGGGGGAGGAGGAGGAGTACGTTCTGAGGAAGTAAACTCTTGTTTGAGATGGAGAAGATGAAGCTTCAGGGCAGCAGGATCGTTGAGATTTCAAATCCCAAACCTCATACATCCACCTTGTGAAGCTTCTGCCTGGAATACACTGCATGCAATACAGCTTTAAATTCCAATCAGGATCCCCTCGAGATCAGCAAATGGTACAAAAATATTCTGATTGGTCCTCAATGAACAAATGTTTAACCAATCACAATGCAAGATTGTTGTTTTTTTTATCCCACTCAGGCCTTTAAAAATGTTTTCTATGATACTTACTAACATCCATATATAACGTCCATTATTGCCATTTACCTTCATATCAGCAGCACGATTATTTGTCAGAAACATTTAAATTTAAAACAGTTAAAACATTCTACTGACGGTGGGTCAAATAGGGTCAGACATGATGTGAAATCCATGTCCTTAAAGCTATTTAGCATCAGGCAAAAAAAAAAAGAAAGAAAGAAAGAACCAAGACAACAACTGCACTTCTGTCCAGGGGAAAAAATTTTTTTTTACCAGCGTTCTGGTGTGGTGGGAACAGATCTGGCTGTTCTGGTAACAGCAGCAGCTGTTGGCCTGTTGGTCGTCACCACACACACACACACACACACACACACAAACACCAAGAAACTGCAGCAGTCCAACACACTTCCCGCCTTTGTTAGGAGACTACAACAGTGTTAATGCTGTTACCTTCCCCAGGAACCAGTTCTCCATCCCGGGAGAACCTTAATTACAGCAGCAGCGACACACAGCAACTCTCGGCAGCCCAACAAAATCAAGGAGCATAATGTGAGTTTCCCCTGGAAATGTTCCACTGGAGGCTGGACTGTGAAACTCTGCAGCTCTGAATCCACTGACGAAACCAGCAGTGGGAACACAGACAACGGTGATCCGTCACATGACTGGAGCTAAAACAGCTCAGCTGCATCTCCGGCTGGTCCGACGTTAGAATAACAGGCTAACGATGAGGTACGGCCCCACTTTTGACCTCACGTCCAGAATGAGTGGACGCCGACGGGGTTGAACTGCGACGTCGGAAACAAGTGGTGAAATATTTCTGCATTAAAGCGACAATGTAGTTTTTCAACATTAGAATTCAAGATTCATAGTTGTTTTTAGCAGACCTGGACTGATCATTTATCAGTTTTACATTTTGTTCAGGTTGTCTCTGTCTTGTACTGTCCCTTTAAGATGTATCTCATGCTGCTTGTTTCATCATTTCTTGTCTATCGTGGTCAATATTGTATTTTTTTCTTGTAAAATTTATCAAAACACAGAATAATTAATTATAATGAGAAGAAGAAGATGAATATTTAGTATTCTGAATATATGTTTTGAACAGGTTGCCTAAGGTTGTGTGTGTGTGTGTGTGTGTGTGTGTGTGTGTGTGTGTGGGTGGGTTGGTAGGTCTGTCTTATCGCTTTTTTTCCTTCGAATTGACAGAGCGACAGCTTCAGATAATCTCAACAGGAGACAGACGCTGCAATCTGATCGTTGGTCGTCCAGCCATCCAGCCTGTTTACTGCTCTGTTTTTCTTTCCACTGCAGAGCCAATCAGAGAATCTGAAGGGCCTGATTCAGCAGCGGCTCCTGTTCCCAAACAGCGGGCTGATTCCGAGGCACCAGATGACTCTAACAGACGCGCGGCTGTCGTTAATCAACATTACAAACACGCGCAGTCCAATCACCGTCAGGCTGAATTGGAACACGGGCCGTCCGGCTGTCAGGGGGAGCCGCTTTAAAGTGGGAACTTTGACACCAGAACCAGAAAAATCCGGGGGAACCTGTAATGTGCTGCCAGTCTAAACACAGAGGGCAGGAGAGTGGGGCTGAGTGGGAGACAAACAGCTGCTTTTAACATCTCTCCACGACGTCCTACACACTGCATCATCAGCAGCGGCAGCACGGAGGGGGTCTGCCGGAGGCCAGAGGGGCCGCGTCAGAACCGGACAAGCAGCGGGAGGACAACTGTGTGGGCCGCAGCTTCACCAGTCCAGACGAACTGGACCGGAGGAAGGAGAGCAGTCGATTTCAGCGGCAGGATGTTAGTGGGTAAGAAGCTGCAGCGGCCGGACTGGAGGGAGCAGCTGGTGCTGCCGTCCACTGGGAGCCAGAGAGACCTCACCGCTGGGATCAAGGAGGTCATCATCAAAATTACACCCGCTAGTTAGAGACACGGCACCTCTCACTCAGCGTTGATCCGGTCCTGCAGCACAACGTCTACCGCTAACACTCAATCAATTTGAAAGAAATGTGCAAAAGAGGATTCATATAAGAATGAAAAATGCAGGGTATACAATCTTATGTAATCTAAGGTATATAACCAGAGCTTTTCTGCTTTTTTTGTTTGTCTGATCGTGAATGTTTATTCCTTAGCTTGTGAGCTTGTGTGAGTTGTATTTTTTTCCGTTGTTTTTGTTGTATTAGTAGAAGTAGTGTTTTGTCATCCTACCGCAATACTGTATATATAAATAAGTATGTTGAACTTTTTTTTTTTTTTTAAATAGCATGAATAATGAACAACAGGCTAACTTTGGCGGTAAATGGTTGTTACCGTCATGTTTTGAGTAATCCTTGTTGTGTGGGATCATCCAAATCCTGATCATCATCATCATCCACATCATCATCATCATCCTGATCATCATCCTGATCCTGATCATCATCATCATCATCATCATCCACATCCTGATCCTGATCATCATCCTCATCCTCATCATCCTCCTCCTCCTCCTTCTCCTCCTCCTCCTCCTTATCATCATCATCCTGATCATCATCATCATCATCCTGATCATCATGATCATCCACATCCTCATCATCATCATCATCATCCACATCCTCATCATCATCATCATCCTCATCCTCATCATCATCCTCATCCTCATCCTCATCCTCTTCCTCCTCCTCATCATCATCGTCCTCATCCTGATCCTCCTCCTCATCATCATCCACATCCTCATCATCATCATCATCCTCATCATCATCATCAGCCTGCTGAGGGACCTACTCTGGATGTTGGGGCTGTAGGGGTCTTTAATCCTGATGGAGGGCTCCAGCACTCTGTAGATGACCTGAAGAGGTGAACAAACACAACAAGCAGACACTTCAGTTGATCTATTTTACTTGTTCAATCAACGTGTGAAAAATCGTCGTGTAAACCGGAAAAACACACGCACCTCTCCCTCCGTCGACGGCTCGATGTCGGAGTAGCGCGACTCGCAGACGACGTCGTTGATGTTGCGCAGAGGACCCTGGGAGACTCCGGGGAAGTGGGCGGCGCAGTGGCTGGAGAAGTAGCGGTACACCTGCCAGGTGCGGCCGAAGTCAGCCGAGCGCTCGATCAGCATGGCGGCGGGCCGGAAGGTCTGCAGCGGAGGTCAAGGACAGGCGGGGGGGTGTTTCCTCCCTCTGCGATGCACTTGTCTTGTATTTATTTCTTGACTTTTGTCTCACCTTGAAGGTCATGATCAGGTGGGTGAAGTGAAACTCTGCTTCCAGATCCAGCTGGATGAAAACTTCAGACTTGCCTGTGAGTGAGTGAAATTCTCAGTTTTATATCTAAAAACAACAACAACAACAACAACAAAAAGAACCTGACAGCACTTTCACTCTCAGCTGGACTTTCCCAGACCTGCACACGGCAACATGAACACGATGACATGAAAGCTCGACCCCACGGCGACGTCTGGACCCAAACCACAACCACAGGCCTGCGGCTCCACGGGTTTGCTGCGGTGCAAACATCTGAGGATTATGGGAAACCCCTCCTACCCCTCCCCTCCTCTCCCTCCCGCTCCTCCTCCGCTTTATACTTAATAACATGATGGCAAGTGTGTGGAATCACATGACTTCACCGTCATTGCATAAGAAACATATGGCCATCTTCCTCAGCCAGTAGCAGCAGCTCAGTGGAATGAAAATACAATAATAAATAAATAAATAAATAAATAAATAAATAAATGACTGACTGACTGACTGACTGACTGACTGAATGAATGAATGAATGAATGAACAACTTCCAATGTCAGCCAGTCAGTAAAAAAAAATCACTCAGTTAGTAGTCGTTCACTGAGCCTCACTAGCTGTGTTTCCATGACCCCTAGAATTGCGCAAAACCTAAATATCGCAACAAAAAACTGGTGATGGAAACACCTAAACTTCGAAAAACCAAGTCTTGCTATTGTGTTGGTTTTTTTTTTCTTTCAGCCCCTCACTCCAACCTCCTCCAGAGGTCGGCCTCTCCCTCTGACTGCTGCCCTGGAAATAATGAACACACAACACCGGGATCACGCGCCGCCTCACACCAGCACGGACTGCGGAGGTTTGGTTGCAGAAGCCTCCGTCGGAAAAGGTCATGGCTATAAACGGCGGCAAACCACTTTTCAACATGTTAGTCGGCGTGAAAAAAATAAAACGCCAAAAAAACACAGACACAAAAGGGCACAAGAAGAAGAAAAAATGCAAACAGGAAGTGGATGGAAAAAAGAAAGGAGGAGGAAGAGGAAGGAAAGAAGGGCCAGAAGTGAACAAATCCAATGACTGAGTTCAAACACAGTCTGACCACTGTGATCCAGATGATAAAGAGCCACTGTGTCGCCACCAAGGAGGAGAACTGGGCCGGACTAAAAATAGTCCCCATGCTTCCTGCCATCAGTCGTCATGGCTGCAGCACCAGCAGTGAAAACGCCTGAACGACTGAACACTGCATCCATCGACAGGAAGAATCGCTCACCATTCTCCGACTGCCACCAGGACTTCTTGCGGTGCGGCTTGAAGGTGGTGATGACGTTCTCGATGCGGTGGTTGATGGTGTTGTACACGGGGTCGTACGGCCGGCGGGAGTCGCAGTCGAAGCATTTCTTCTCATCCTGCAGCCGGACCACAGAGGAAGGTGAAGAACCGAAGCCCAAACACACACACACACACACAAACACGCGCAGAGTCGGACCTGCAGGTGGCTGACGATGCAGTAGCGCTCCTTCCTCCTCATGCCGCAGGTGGACGAGGCCTTCAGGTTCTTCTCCCGGCCCACCAGCAGGTCCCCGGTCGCCGGGTAACAGCTGCCGTGGGCGCAGCCGTGGTTGGGGTCTGGCTTCTGGGCGGCGGCGGCGGCAGCCAGCACTGGGAGTAGGAAGGAGGGATGGAGGACAGGAAGTGATAATATGGACAGGATGCAGAGGTGCCGGATAGAGACGAGCCCGTCGGAACGTCTTATCTGCTCCCGGAGAAGATGGGACGCCAGCGGGGGCCGAGCCAGACGACGGTAAGCTCAACTGAACCTGAGCCAGAACCAGAGCCAGAACATCAAGTGACGGGGTTCAATGGGAAAACATGAAGTTTGCTGTTTTGTATCCGTGGCCAATAAAAATAACTGACTTTTTTCAGTCAGCTAGATGGCGCTAATGAGCATTGCCCAATGAGACTCACAGTAAAAAAGGTTGCAACTATGTAGAAACACTGTATAGACAGTCAACCCACCCCTCCTGATAATGAACGATCCAGTGTTGTGAGTCAACTTCTAAGGGGGGAGGCAGCGGGGGGGAGAGTGTGGGTGAGGTGAGTGTGTGTATGTGGGGTGGTGGGTGAAGTGGAGGGTAGATAATCCTCAGCCATCAGGCTCCGCTCACCACAGGGGTCCCAACCAACTGACCACGCCCCCCCCCCCAAAATAAAACTAGTGGCCCTGACCTGACACCATCTCCAACAGGTCAGCCAGAGTTCACCTGCACCGGGTGAGACGGTTCATGGTGATGTTGTCAGACACCGGCAGTAAGTAAAAGTAACGACTTCATCGTTGTTGTTAATACACAATGTGCAAAGTTCCCATGAAGAGTTTTTTCTACCAGTAATCAGCGTATCCAGCCAGACAGTGAACATCTTTTACTCCACTTCAGATTTTAGAATGTGCACCCTTTGTGATGAAACAAGTGGCACCGCTAGCTTACTAACACCTCGCTCCACCAAGTTGCTAGCAGGCCAAAGCCAACCAGAACGCATGTTGTGAATGGAGGCTGCAAACAAAGGACTAATTGCGTGTTTGGCCTGGCTTCAACATGGAACGTTTAAGTTGGGGAGACGTCTTGTGCCGTGGTTGTTTAACGCCGTGTCGTCGTTGTTCTCTCCATCATACGTCACGTTAAATGTGCAGCGGTTCCAAATGTTTGACAGGCGTCTCCGTGGTTACCGAGTATGTGTGTGAGTGAGTGTGAGTGTGTGTGTGTGTGTGTGTGTGTGTGTGTGTGTGTGCGTCAGCGTCCAGAGCACAGGAGGGAGACAGAGTGTGTGAGTGTGTGTAAGAGAGAGAGTTAAAATAAACCTAATAAACCTTTATGACAAGTGCCAGCAGATTCTTCTTCCTCCTCCTCCTTCTCCTCACCTCTGGGGGCCGAGCTCTGAGGAGGAGGAGGAAGAGGAAGAAAAAGAAGGGGAGGAGGAGTAGGGGTGGGAGGAGACCCTCAGGGGTCCTGCTGTCAGTCGGTGCTCTCCCTACAGCAGGTGTTGGATGTCCCTCCATACGTCCTTCCAGCCTGAACATCTCAAGGAGGGAGTTTCTACTGTAGCCGCCACTTCCTGGACGTTCCGCCTTAAATTCTCCGGTTCAGACTGAACCGTGACAGCTGTGGTGGACGGACGACTCGGCCGGAGACGAAGCCTTAAAAGGCAACCGGCTCGGCTCTGAGGCTTCAGGACCCAAAGTCCATCTGTCAAAACTTGAATCTGAATCGCTTGCAGCTGGTCACAGTGTGATCATAGTCAAGAGGTGAGAGCTTCGAGTGTGCCGCCGGGATTGGACCAATCAGCATCCTCTGTGGGGAAAGAGGCGGGGCTACAGTGCTTCCTGTCTTCGCTCTTCTCCGAGTGAGGACGCGTCATTCAGGTTGTGTTCAGACTGGCCGCGCTGCAGGAGCAACTTCCTGTTCTAGTCAAACCTGGGCTTTGGCTCCGAGGACGCTGATTGGTCCAGTCGTATTCTGACCGGGTGAAAATGACTCAAACTTTGAAGTGTACGTGAAACACAAAACATAGTTATAGTTTTAAAAAGGTCGCCCACGGCAAAAAGAGTCAATCACAAGGAGAGGTGAAGGAGAGGTCATAAACACTCCCTCCCCTTCCAGCTTCCAGGGAAATCAACATAAGGTAATTGGACTGATAACCACTTCCCAGCTGTTTCTCTCAAGGCCTGTCCGAGAGAGAGAGGGAGAGAGAGAGGTGGGAGGAGCTAGATGACTGACAGCCAGGGCGCTTCGGCCCCCCCCCCCACTCCCTGTGAGCAAGAAGCTTGTGGTTTTGAGTGAAGGACGTGATACAGTGGGAGATTATCCTCCTCCTCTCCCTCCTCTTCCTCCCCCGTCCTCCTGCCATTTTCTTTATTTCCTCCCCGCTGCCATAAATGGGCGGGCGGGGAGGAATGCAGGCCGACAGCTGAGAGAGGAGAGAAGGCCAGTGACTGTGTGTGTGTGTGTGTGTGTGTGTGTGTGTGTGTGTGTGTATGTGTGTACAGTCGAACCAGCGCTTAGCACAGGGGCTGCAGGTCAGGCAACCAGCGCTGCAAACGTTCCAATACTAAATTAATCATTTGTGCTGCGTTCAGTCTCACAAGGGTGAAAATCTTTGCGTCGCACCACAAGTGTAGCTTTTTTTTGTCGTTATTTTTTTCACAACAAATGACGCTGCCGGCTGCCAGGCCGCTGTTGTTAACCTGTCCGCGGCTGAGGGTTTAAAAAAAGAGGCATGAGATCATCGTCTTCGTGCCGCATGACGGCGAAATCCGACTCTAGCCTTCCCTGCGTCAAACTAGCCTTCCCTGCGTCACCTCTCATGTCCACATGGCGGAGCGACCCAAACAAAAAAAAAAACAACAAAAAACCTTTGTATGTTTGTCTCTGTAGCCCCAGGTGAGAGGATCACACACTGCATGATTTGGCAAGCGATGATGATCCTACAGGTTTTACAGTCAGTGGCAATACTATTGAATTACACAGCTGAATTATGCAGCTGTGTAGTTTTTACAGCTCCCATCACAGACACAGTAACTCTGCGACGAGCCGCAAGAAGTGAGTTTTGAGAACATTCCGGTAGTACGAATAGTTTGAATACCAGAAAGGATTTAAATAGCGTAATAGCAAACTTCTCAGAGTTTTTAGCAACAGTTTGCCAGTCAGCTTGTTTCCCTAAATGTGTGAATTCTGGAGTACCGCACTGCTCGGTGTCAAGCCCTGTTGTTTTTGCTAACAAGTGTGAGATTAGAGTCTGTCAATTCCAAATCAGAAACATCATCAGTGTTTTTTATTTGGTTGTTTTTTTACTCTTTGTCCAGTACTCCAAATCTGACGACTGAAAAAGACTTTGCTCATGTGAACTGAGACCTGAACAGACCATAAATGGAATGGAACAGGGCCTGGCTTGCAATGATACTTGATTTTTGTGGTTTGTTTTCCGTACAACCGGATGCATAAGGTAGTGGTAGGTCATGCTCAGAGGTCAAGGGTCATCTAGGTCAAAACCATGACGGCATCAGGACTTAAAGCCTGGCCTTCGTCTTCCCGATGACGACCTCCCCGACCTCTCTGCCAGGTTATTATTTCCTCCAGCTCGTTTCCTTCGGGGATGTCGGATGTGACGCCAGCTTGACACATTCCGCCGCAGCAGCGCCGCCGCCGGGGGTGGGCGGGGCACAGTTTGCCGTCACATTGCGACACATAGTGAAAGTCAAAACCAACAAACGGATGGACAACTGAGACAAACACATGGCAACCTTCAAGACCTTCCGGGCAAAAAGACCCATTAGCGCCTCAGCGTTTCTCGACGGACTCATCAAACCCTGCCAGGCTAAAGTCAACACTCTTTGATTTTTTTTTTTTTTTCAAGCCTAATTGGTTTACATTCTTCCTCTCCTTCATCTCTTCGCTTCACTCTCTGCGCTGGCAGGCTGGACTCCCCCGCAGCTCTCCTCCCTCCCTCCGTTCATACTCAGCTCTCGCCTTCACTTTGTCGTCCTGTCCAATGTTTTTCTGCGCCTCAGCCCCTCCCCCACCACCCACCAGTGCCAGGGGGTTCGCTAATAAAAATGATTGATGCCACTAATGGCACTATGATATAAAACACATTGGAAGGATTGTTGAAATTCCACTATCCATCAATCCTTCCATCCATCCTTCCACTTGTTCTGTACTGGACTTGGAGGTGAAGGAGGGGTTACACTGCCAACAAGACTCCAGGAATTTAATTACAGTGATGAATAAAGTTTCATGACTACATTTAGGTCAAATTTGCAGAAAAGTGTCTGAGCCCAAAGTTATTTTGACAGCCACCTAAATTTGAGCCCACCGGCCTTTGAGAATTTGGCCGACATGCTACTAAAAGTGGAGCAGATTAAGCAACAACTGCAACAGAACTGCACGAGGGAAGTATGTGGAAAAATATTAATGTTTCAGTTTGAAGATTTTATGCAACATTTAGTTTCCCGTTAATAATATGTGTCTGCGTCTGGTCCATTATTCTCTTCTTCCACTTTGTATTGCATTGAATCACGCTGTCTGGACCCTTTGTGACATCATGAGGGTCAACCACCAGCCTTCTGAGCTCAGTCACCAGAGCCCCCCCAGTCAGGTGTTGATCCCGCCCTGTTTTTGTCCTCCTTCCTTCCAAACACGTGGAAGGTCCAACAAACAACAGCGTCGGATTAGGCAGGAGGCTGTAAACACAGGGCTAAATGTGCTGTTTCACTGTATACCTCGGTAAGTTTTTTGGGGGTAACCTGTCCCGAACTCGTCGCTGCAGAGCAGCCACAATCTTCGCCATTTTTCAATCTCTCGGCTGCTGGAAACCGTCTGGACGGACTCCCTCAGCTGTCTCGCCGCTCTGACTCACGGAAGCCAACCATCGTCAGACAGTCAGAGCAGCGAGGCCCGTCACTGGGGCGGCAGCTGGCCTCCCCAGAGGACGAGACGCTGGCATTCCTGCGCCAACCGGGAGACGACACATGGGTCCAGCGACAGGTGGACGGCCTCCTCGGAGCTGGACGGGGGTGGGACAGGGTTGGGGTGCGGTGGGGAGTTCCCAGCACACTGCATGAACTCGAGCGCAAGACTCGCACGTGTGCACGAGGTAATTGTGGAAAGTAAATAAATCTGTCTGATTTAATGATTACAGCCGTCGTCTGTCTGTATTTTCTCTTTTTTGTTGTTTTTAGAGAAGGAGAACAGCTTTCAGCCAAAGTCGACTGCAAGACTTCAATGCAACCGGTTGTTACACGGTGCAGACGGTGGAGTCCAGGATTCGGGGAGGGAAGAAGAAGAAAAAAAAACCCTTCCAATCATCTAAATTATAAAGCAGGAATAGCCGCCGTCCGGCGGATGAGAAGCACACGTGGCCGGCAGATGTTGGGTGCAGCCTGTCGGTCCGGCGGCTCGTCCAGAAGCAGCGAGCCGTCGGTCTGTGCGGCTTTATTCTGTGTGTGTGTGTGCGTGTGTGTGTTTGCCCTGTTGCCCCGCAGCTGCTCGGTAGCGGCAGCGCACATGTGTTCACTGGAGGTGCTAATCGGAGCATCGGAGCGGCGCAAACAAGGCTGCACTTAAGAAGTTGGAACGCTCCAAAAAACAGCGAGCCCGTATGTTGGATTAAGTGCTGACGTGTGTGTGTTTGCATCCCGAGGGAGAGTGTGTGTGTGTGTGTTGGGGTGGGGGTGTTCGTTGGGGTCGGGGGTGGGCTCTGGGGATTCTCCTGATAATCTCGTGAATGCCGACAATTTACAGTCTGATGGTTGAATTCCGCTTCCTGGCGGCAGCTGTGCTGGGTTTCACTTGAACATCAGACGTCTGCATGTAAGAGAGTGTGAGTGTGTGTGTGTGTGTGTGTGTGTGTGTGTGTGTGTGTGTGTGAGAGAGAGAGAGTGAGTGTGTGTGTGTGTGTGTGTGTGTGTGTGTGTGTGTGTGTGTGTGTGTGTGTGTGCGAGAGAGAGAGAGTGTGTGTGTGTGTGTGTTGGTATTGTTGTGAAATTGCAATTTGCGATTGAGCAACAAGAAAATCCAAAAGTAAAAAATATATATATATATATCTCCATACATATGTATATATAGACATGTATATATTTATATATACATGTCTATATATGTATATATATATATATATATATCCTTCAGATATATATATATATCTGAAGGAATATATATATATTCCTTCAGATATATATATGTATATATCTGAAGGAACTAATTATCAGACTAATTGCATCCTTCCGTTTCCTCTCTTCCTTCCATCCTGAGATCCTGCAGCAACATCACCGGAATTGCTGTTTTTCCCGCCGTGACACAATTGGAGCATTCATCCAGGGGTTTAGTTTTGGGTCTTTTCACTGTTGTTGCCATCATACACACTCGATTATGTGGGTCGTTGAAATGGGGGTGGGGTGTCGGAGATATTGGCAACAACAACTGCAGGGAAAGATGTTTTACAGGATCTTGGAGGGCTCGGTGCATCACTGGCTGCTGGTGGCGAATGGCAAGGCAGGCCGATGCTCAAATTGTGAGGACACTGGTCAACGACGCTGTGCACAAAAACTATTCATCAGCACACAGCTCCATTCATCCATCCATCCATCCATCCATCCATTTTCCATACCCAACTCTACCCGAGCTCAGGGTTGTGGAGGTCTGCCGGGGTCTACTGTCACGGGGCGAAGGCAGGGTGGCACCCTGGACGAGTTGCCAGTTTAATCGCAGGGCCAAGTAGAGACAAACAACCATTTGCACTCACACACACACACCTACGGACAATTCAGAGTTTCCAATTGACCTCACGTGCATGTTTTTGGACTGTGGGAGGAAGCTGGAGAACCTGGAGATGGTGAAAAAAAAATTCCGAAAAGCTCCTTTAAGTTCAGAAAAGTCTGAAAAAGAAAACTTGATTCCAACCGTCTCCAAAAATGAACGACTACTCATGCCCAGTCAGCTGGATGTAAATCAATCCTTTTTTTCAAGGGAAAGGATGAATTCATTGCTTTACGTCAAACGCGTCCGTCACCAATCAGTCACGCTCCCCTCAGGTTGAACCACCAAATTGTTTTGCATGAGATCGTCTCCATTCCCTTTTTTTTTTTTTTTTTTACCTCCTCCTCTGATTCCTTGCCCCTTCTCAGGTCCTCCTCCTCCCCCTCCTGACTCCACCTCTTTCATTCTCCCCGGCGACAGGGCGAGGAAACCCAACGCACCGCCGTCCTTTCAGCCCAGCGAACCTGTTCCCTCTCCCTCGCTCCAAAAGTCCTCTCTCTCTCTCTCTCCCTCTCCCTCTTTGTGCCCCCCACTCTCTCTGTGTAGTAGTGGTGGTTAGTGGGTTTTACCGCGCCATTGTTCTGGTATCTGCACATTTCCGGAGCTTGTAGCTTTACAAAGGCTTCGGGGTTGTGGTGGCGGTGGAGGTGGAGGGGGATCTCTCTCTCTCTCTCTCTCTCTCTCTCTCTCACACACACACACACACACACACACACACACACACACACACACGGGTCTCACACACTCCCACAGGCTAGTAGTGCCGAGCCTCACCTGACCACACACACACACACACACACATCTGAGGAACCTGCCGCAGTTTGGAAACGAAGGAAAAAAAATATCCGAACCTTCATTCCAGCTCACGGTGGGTTTAACTCAATCCTTCCCCCCGTGTGAACTTCTCCTTCCTCGCTTTCTTCTCAAATCCCTCCATCCTCCCACTCCTCCCCCGGCCCGCTTCCCCTCCCCGACATAACGACCCCCCCCCCCACAAAAAAAAACAACCTTTGTCGAGATCTCGTCGCCGCAAATCATCGTCAGGCCTCTGCTGCGCGACGCCGAGAGGCGGTAAAGAAGGACGGACGGCAGCAGGACGGAAGATTTTGGGTTTTTTTGGTGCTTTAATTTGAGCCTGAGCGAGGCGACACGCAACTCCACACCAACACACGCACTCGAGGTCTTCCTTCAACCCCCACAGAGGCCGAGGGACGGAGAGTGAAAGGAGACGAGACGCCGCTGCTGCTGCTTTTGTCCCTCCGATCAGCCCCACCGCCCTCGCCGGCTACTTCCTTTCAAACACACACGCACGCACCAATTAACCCCATTTATGACCATGAGGGGTTTTGGACGCGACCTTTGACCTCAGGTCTTGTTCTCCAGAATCCAAAAGGACATCGTCCTTTCTCACCAGAGGCCTGATGGAAACTGTTTTTCCCGACAGGGTCAGGTCGGGAGTCCAGACCGGTCGGGTCAGGTCGGGAACTCTGCACCGGTTACTTGTCTTCACACCATTCCCACCCCAGTAAAGCTCTAAATGAACCATGTCGTACATGGTTTTATGGTCTTTATTTGTTCCCCTGGGTCTCCACATTTGCATGACTAACAATCCAAAAAGAAACAAACGCTAGATCTCCTGAAAGCATCACATTTAGCCCGCTGTTTGCAGTTTGCTGCAGATACTGGGTTTTTCTCCCCTTCACCTGTCTGAAGGGGGCGTCATTTACCCTCAGTGAGGCCTAAATGCCCTTTGTGACATCACACAGGACAGCGTTTTAGCACACACTTTGAGTAGTGGTGGGGAAAGAAGACGAAAGCAAACCAGTCTGGAAGATGAGAAGACCTCTGAGTCTAGTTCTCCTGAGGAAGAAGAACCAGTAACATGCTTTTTTTTATTCTGGGAATCAGGAAGCAGCCTTCCATTCCAAGATCTGAACACCCAGAAGCGACAAAACAAACCATAACGTTTCTCCAAAGAGAGGTTTATGGATGAAAACCTGCAGCCAAATACCACGTCGCTTGAAATCAGTTTTGACGAGATAATATTTTTTCCAGGAAATACACGTTTGCACCGTTACACTCCAATCAGTTTACGACAGCAGCAATCTACGTCATTGGGTCAAATAATCTAAAGCTCATTGACGGTGAGGGGCAGCAGGAGTCAACAGAAGAAGAAGGAGAAGGAGAAGAATTTCTTCCTCCTTCTGTCACTCAGAGTGAAGCCGTGCAGACGGCCTAGGTGTGCGTGTGTGTGTGTCTGTGTGCGTGTCTATTTGCGGAATCAGCTGTGCTGTTTTAGGAGGTCCATAAACAGAGCGACGCCACCCACAGTGGAGGACAGGGCCTGACCCAAGGGAGCCCGCAAGGCAGCAAGGAGCCCCTAAAAAAGAACCGGCGCCTATCTTATCTGTCAGCACGGAGACACTTTTCCTCGGCCGGGATCGACGCCGTCCCGACGAAGGCCGACGGATGTCGAATATAAAGACCAAAAGGTTGGGATTTGAAATTTCAAAATAAATTCAATAAAGTCCAAGATCAGTTAATCCATTCCACTATTTAATTAGACATGTTTTAATCTGTTGGCTTTTTCTAATTTTCTAATCTTTCGAGAACACTTTGGGTTTTTCCTTTCTTTATTTGACACCGTGAGTCAAGTGACATAGAGTTGCTGTTGACGTTCAATGTTCACTCTGTCAAGTGAAAATGTTGCAATGATTTAGAAACAAAAAACAAAACTAAAATCTGCTTCATTCATGCTAATCTATTTAGCGTTATCTTAGCTCACAGCCACTTCCTGTAGTTCTTCTTCACAAAAATCATCTTATCGGACTTGGACAGCTCAGACTAGGATGGATGGATTCCAGACAGTGAAATCTCCATCAATCTGGTAAAACTGTTATCTGACTGCAACATAAAATATACGCAACTTAAAGTTGTCGTGTGTTGATTTTCCCACTCGTCCTCCTCCTTCTTTCCCTCCTCCTCCTCCTCCTCCCCTCCTCCAGAAACATCCACCTTGCACGAAAACACGCGACCCTGCCGACTCTCGGGCAGACTTTCCGGCCAACTAATCAAAAAGCCCAGTGACCCGGTTCAGCCTCGGCTGAGTCACTTCTGAGAGTTTTCGCCCGCGGAGCAGAAGACCGGGGCTGACTGCTGCTGTTGGCCGACTGGCTGACTTACCGCACAGGAGGGCGAGCAGAGCGGCTGTCGGCTGGCGGGGCATCGCATCCACCGAGGAGACCTGAAACCTGAGACCCGAGTTCGGTGTGAGAGGCTCCAAATGTCCCGGAACACCGTGTCAAGCTGAAGAGGGCGAGATATTAAAATAAAGTCTTATTGAAATAAAGGACGAATTATTTCTTTGCTTTTCTTGGTGTCGCACGCTGGCTCTTGCTAGCTAACGTTAATTATAAAAAAAAAAACAAAAAAAAAAAAAACAAATCTGAACTTTGACTTCTTCTATTTAAATAAAGTCCACTATTTCATCGTATCACTTCTTTAAAATTGTATCTGAGTTTGTTTCAGAAGTCGTTAAATACACTCACCTCTTCGCTGCACGGTTCTAAAGCTGTTCTGTGCGTCCGGCTCCGGTCCACTTGTCGCTGTTTCTGGCGCTACTACCGCCGAGTCGCAGGACAGACGGACGCCGAGCTGAGCGGCGCTCGCGGCGGCTGCCTCGGTGGCTCCTGCGCGCCAGTGACGGAAACCCCGCACTGGTGTGGTGTCCAGGAGCGGAGCGGAGCGAATGGAAAGCAGGGCGCGGGTCCCCCGGGGTGGGGGGCAGTGGTGCCGTACGGGAGAAAGTGGAGGGTGGAAAGGAGGCGGTGGCCAGGAAGTAACTGAGGATATTTATCCACTTGTAACTGACTCGGTTGTACTTTAGTAAAGTTTTACATGATTTTTTTTTTCTAGTTGAAACACCAAATGTGCGATAAAAAAAATAAAAATAAAACACATAAAAGAGCCTTGCTGGGTAAAAAGGGCATAAAAAGGTCACATAATAGTCAATGTTCACCACACAAAACTTTTAAGATGTAACATCTCTTAAATACAAAAAAAAATGTTGACCAACTTCTGATCTCCATCAATAAATGTATCTGTTGCTGGTAATAGCGTGCATGCTACATGCTAGGAGCTCTTCCGGCTTGAGACTGACTTAAAGACCACCGCTGCAAGTTGGCCTGAAACGTGCTTCACAAGCAGCTGGGAGGGTTTTTTAAACGAAGCCACGCGTTATTTCAATGTGTAAAGTTCCCTGCCTTGTTTTGGTTTTACTGACCCAGTAAATGCAGAGAGTGTCTCTGAACAGACTCCCACAGATCCCCCATCCCTGGTCTGGGGCTGGGGGCAGGAATGCGCTGGGATTGAAATCACTGTAATTGCACCCTGCACAAATCCCAGATGTTCCTGCTAAACCCCATCAGCCTCATCCAACAGGTGCCAGAGACGACTTTCATCAGGACACGCAACTCTGGGAGATCAAGACAACTTCTTTAAAGTAACAAAGAAAAAATAAAAAAAATAAATCAAGTCTTCTGTTTGATCTACCGGAGCATAAAATGCTCTGTCACATTCCACGATTTCTCTCCATCCCTTAGTAATTCCCTGTGTGTGTGATGTGTACAGGTGTCTGTGGCTCGCTGCTGCTGCATATCTCTGTCATATTACACATTCCCTGCTGTGGCGGAGCACAGCGACTCTTTGTTAGAGGGCAGGATCCTGTGCCAGGCAGGACTCCCGGGAGAACAGGAGCTCACTGTGGGCCAGGGCAGGTAGACCATGAGAAAAAAGGTTCACGAGAAGGACGAAGGACGGAGGTGGTGGAGGGCGACCGAGAACACCGACTGAGGTGCCCAGACACACGCAGTGAACGTAGTTTTTCCTTTCTTCGCGTTCCAGTCCCCAAAAAATGAAGCTTTGAAGACGTTGAAATGATAATCCAATCTTTATAGTCTTTGATCCTTCCAAATAAAACTCAAAAATAAAACTGTGAGCTTTTTATAGTGGTGCCAAAGTACTGACCCAAAGAAAAGGCCTGACAACTCAAACACCCAGTTGGAAAGAATTTGACTAGAAAATGACACATTTTCACCAGCAGAGGGCAGCAGGAACCACAAAGCCGTGCCGACTGGCCTGCAAAGTTGTCCACCTGTTGTTGCTCTACCTTAAACCCAACAGGGAAGAAACGTTTTGAGGAAAAAAAAAGAAAAAAACCAAACTGAGTAAACTTACACACACAGTGTTCACTCTGTCAGAGAACGATCTCAAAAGTTTTAGAGACGTTTGATGCCAGTTCAGTCACTGTTACTTTAAAGCAAGATCTTCTTGGAAAGAACTTCTGAAAATACATGAAATGATCTGAATGTTAGGGAAATGGATTTAGCAGACTTGAAGCAGCCTCCCAGCAGAGATCGATCTGAAAAACTGATGAAGAGGCGCCCCCTTGTGTCCGTGAGTCAGAACACATTTCCAAATGACCAAAAACAAACACACCAACAAACAAGCAGGAAGTGATCAGTGTTCATAGACTGTATGAACTTTATTTATTTAGCACCTTTTCATAAATGCTTTCTTATAAGAACACTTTGACCGGAGCAATCATATATAATTACAGGACGTCTTTTTGTTTTAATGAAAAATAATTAAGACATCATTCAGTTTCAAAAGCAAACCATCCCCTCCTCCCCCATACGACACGACGTGGACTCATGTGGCCATATTACAGCAGGAACGCACACGGCATCAGTCAAAAATAACACATTTCCGATAACACAATCTCATAAATGTCTTCCGTTTATCATTCAGGAGTTTCACAATTGCCTTTTACAATAAAATAAGTACACCTCTTTCAGCTTAAAGACTCGTCACAGTGACAGTGTTGATATCTACCTGTTGCTTTTGTACAGTACGTGGAAGTAAACCAGCGAAAACGTGGCCAAAAAAAAAAGAAAAGAAAAGAAAACAAAGCAGCGTTTAAATATTCTTGGAGTCGTTAAACATGTTTTTTTCCCCCCCGTCGCTGGACTCTCAGCGTCAGTCACATTCAACTTCGCGCTGCAGCGGCGAATCGCCAAGACGTCACGCGCACATCCGCACGTGCACGCGGCTCCGCCCTACTACTGACAGCTACTGTAAGTCTTCACCTGGTCCCGGATCTTGTTGTGCACCTGCGTGGCGTTCTGGTGCAGCTCGTCCAGCTCCGTCCGCTGTTGCTGCATCCGCTGCTCGTTGGTCTTGAACTTTTTCTCCAGCTCTGCAAAACACCAGGCATTCGGAATTAGCCTCCTTTTCAGTGTTATTATAAAGCAAATACTGATGCAACAACAAAACGCTGATTTCTTTTCCCGTCCCAGTGAAACTGATGAATGAGATTATAAACTTGAATTCTTGCAGATGAAATGAATTTAAAGACACCTGGTTGGACAATGTCAGGACTAATCAGCTGCCTCGTTATTAAAATAAGAGCAAAGAACAGCGCTGAAATGTGAGTGTGAAAGCAGCGGCTTTTTATCCTCACATTTCTGACACACACATTTTAGCAATGACTCTGACGGTTTGGCCTGACCTCCAACCAAAAACAAAGCTTGCCAGTGGTTACCGTGGCATTAAGAAGTGGGATCGTTACGCAGGCAGGCAGGGAGGACGGAAGCTTTGCTTCCGTATTTTTCGAGACCAACATTTCAACCAACATGATGGCCATTTCCAGATTTACTAAATCAACTTTGCTGCTACTCACTCTTGAGTTGCTCAATCCCCTTGGTGGCTTTGTTGAGGAGACCTTCTGCCTCCTTCTTGATGTCCATGACCTTCTTGTTGATGTCGCTCAGACCTCCTTCCCCCAGAGAGCCGATCTTCTCCTGCAGCTTGATGTACTGTTCCTCCGTGTTGTTGAGACTCTGGAGGGGATAAAAAAAAGCAACAGATATTTAACTGGATCGGCAAAGCTGCAGGGGGAAAAAAAGGGGCCGCCAGCACCGCCGACGCTCACCTGCTGCAGCGAGGACGCCACCTGCGTGGCGTTGGCGGCCTGCGCCGTGGCCTCTTTCGCCATGCGCCGGTTGAGCTCCGTCTTGTTCCTCAGAGCCTCCACCTCCGCCGAGAGGTCGACGAGCCGCATCATCGCGTCCATCTGCTTGCCCTCCAGCTGCGTCAGCCGCTCGTCCACCTGCGGGACCAAGGCGTCGGGTCGGGAGGGGCGAATTTGGCGAAAGCTTTTGCGAGGCGGCTAAGCGAGCAAAGGCCTACCTGAGCAGTGGCGTCCCTGGTGCCGTTCAGGTTGGCCTGGGCCACGTTCAGAGCCTCCGTCGCCTTCTTGATGGCCTTCTCAGACTCGTCCAGCGCCTGCCTGGTGCTGTTGGCCCGATCCTTCACCCCCTCGGCTCGGTCCCTGCACAGCCGCAGCAGGAAAACACACACTGTGGCTCTTGCAATCAGGACGAACTTACAAATAATTATGATATATTCAATTACATTCATTGATTGTTGCAATGCAAATTACTGACAGACAAATATGTGAATATGCGGGCAGTGAAAGTAGTAACTAAATAAAAGATATTCAATATTAATGTCGTATCATATTATCATATATATATAATATATATATATTATTATATAAGTTTTGGCTCATATGATACAGTGAAAAGCCTTTTAAAGTTTTAAAATAAAAAAGGTGATGCACTCAGCCCACTACAAAGATGTGAGTATTGTCTGGCCATGATTTTGACAAGCAAAAAAACTACATCAGTGTATCTAATTAATTATTTATTCAATAATATGTATGTAATTTTAAAATGTGTAGTATTCACAGTAATGAAATATGTTGAAAATGAAAAATAAAACCAACAGTGCGCAAAAACTTTATGACCTGAGCCATCTCGTTAGGGGATTCAGGATTGGTCTGAAGGGGTCACGTGACAAGGATACTCATTTTTAGAATTATTAAATATTACGATCAAATATTTAAACCACATTCCCACTGAACATCTCCAACCTCTGCAGACTGGAAAACCTTGGGGGCTCTGTAGCCACCCTGCTCCTTCTGTCAGGAGGCCTGGTGGATTATGGGAAATGAAACCCCTCACCTCCAACCCCCCGCGGCTACTTACTTAGCGTCCTTGGCTCTGTCGAGCAGCTCCTTGGCCTTGCCGATGTGCTGAGACGTTTGGTTGATGATGCCCTCGATGTTGGTCATGTTGAGGAAACTCTCCTTGATCTGCTTGATCATCGTGTCCAGCGCCGTCTGGTTGACGGGCAGCTTGATGGCCAGGACCTGCAGCGCCACCTTCTCGATGCTCTCGGGGTCTGCTCCCTCCTCTGGACAGCAGGGGGCAGAAGAGGAACAGAAACGATATAGAGAAATGTTGCAAAGGGAATTGAAATTAAACAAAAGTTATGGCTGGATGTATTGATTGAATATCAATAGTATCGATACCGAGGTGAGTATTGGTATCGGGTCGAAAAGAACAAAAGATAGTTTTTGTTGTGTTGCTAACATTGCTAGGTTTATTTCTTTGCACTAGTCTTAAACAACTGTGTGTAGTAAAAGGGCTAGCATGTTGGGGTAACAATTTTATTATTTCAATGCTATATACAACTATACTATATGCTAGTTCTGTACTATACTAAACTGTTTTGGATGTCATTGTGGACATATTTATTTTCCTAAAATCTTTCTCCTGTGTTTTACCGTGATCATAATCAACTAAGTAAAGTTGATTATGATCACAGAATTGTTCAATATGTGAGACATTTTAAGCAAAAAGTATCAGTATCAGGTACTACTGCCCTGTATTTACTTGGCATCAGATCGATACAAAAGCCCCCCAGTATCGCCCGGCTCGCGCTGCTGTACCCATTAGGAAGTCTCTGATCTTCTGGATGAAATCCTTCAGCTTCTTGTTGCTGTTCTCAAAGTGCTCCTTCTTCTTCTGGGCTTTGTCCAGCATGGTCTTGGCCTGATCCTTCACATCCTGCGTCAGGAAGGCCAGATATTGCAGCTAGACACCGACGGGAGACAGAGAGCACACACACACGTCAGCATCATCAACCAAGAAATCCAGAAACATCCTGCAAATTTTCCTGACTCAAAAAAACTCCATCTGGCACCTTCCTGGCGACGTTCAGCAGCTCCTCTCCAGTGGCGGTCAGACTGTCGCTGACATTCCTGGCGAGGTTCAGAGCCGCCACGGAGGCGCCGGTCGTCCCGTTGCATCCCTCCCCGCCGCACGCCAGGTTCCCCTGCTCGTCCCGGCAACCAGCGCCGCCACAAGGGCTGTCGTCGCAGCTGCCGTCGGCGGTGGCGCCGTGACCTCCACAGACCTGTAGGGGGCGAGAGGTTTTTTTTGTGTGTTCTCGTGGCTTTTTGCTTTCTTTTGCTTTTGACCACCAGGTGTCACTGCCGCTCCTCCTACCTTTCCGCTGAGTTGCCGGACCTTCTGGTCCACCTCGTCGGCCTTCTGGTGCAGCTCCTCCAGGGACCTGTTCTGGGCCTCCAGAGCTTGGAGGAACTTGTCCTTGCTGGCCTTCAGCAGGTCTTCGGTGATGACGCGGGTCTCCTTGGATTGTTCCACGGGGCTGAGCGGACCTGACACGCTGCTGTCGCACCTCTCCTCAGCTTTCCGCGACTCCTGGTAGAACCTCTTGATCTTCTCAAACTGATCTGCGTGGAAAGGAGATTTTTCAGGGCGTTTAATTATTTTTTTTCATCATAAAAGTTTTTTTTTTTTTCCAAGGTTCCTGTCAGAGAACGAAGATCTGAGCCCTATACCTGAGAAGCCTGAGGTGAGGTAGTCCTTCAGCAGCTGCTCCTTGAGGGCTACGCTGGCGTTGACGTCCCTCAGCTCGGCCTCCAGCTGGCTCAGGATTCGTTTCAGCGCCTTGTCCTCCGTCGCCGTGCTGTTCAGCTCTCTGGTGACGGCCATCAGGCGGCCATCGGTCAGCGCGATCTCGGCCCTGGACGCGTGTGGAGGGGGGGTGACAGACAGAGACAGAGAGAGCCCATCATGCTTTGCGCTCAGCTCGCTCACACAGTCAAGAGGCGGAGCTTCCGTTTAGTTTTAGCTCTAGCGTAACTTTTGGGTCAGAATCGGACAAAAAAAAAAAAGTTTCAGGGGAAAGAGCCAACAACAACTGGCTGGAAGTGTGGTCAACGACATGGCAGATTTATCAGAGCCCTTTGTGACATCACACATTTGCAAAATACAACAGGCTAATTAATTTAACGCTATCCAACAGAAGCACATTGTGCAGGTGAGATCAAAAAACCCTCTGGGGTTTATAGAATCAATCTTGCCTCCAATACTTCAATACAACATTCATAGACAGATAATAATCCACAACATAATATTAATAATAATCTGACAAATCCACCAATTTTGCACCTGTTTGCATCGTTTGTCTTTGTTGAACCACATAATAACAAAGAATCATTTCATCAACGACCGTCCAACCTGAGGTCGTCGATGCTCTGGCCGATCAGCTGCTGCACCCTCTCGCTCTCGCCGGCGCCGATCATCTCCTGCACCCGCTTCAGCTTCCCCTCCAGCTCCTTGACGCGGCCATCGCCCAGCCCCGGCGACACGCCGCTCTGCAGGATCTTCTCCACCAAGAGGTTCACGCGCTCCAGGTCCATCTTGATCTGGCACACGGCGTCGTCCCACAGCTGGAAGCAGGGGTGGCACTGGACGCAGGCGGGGAAGACGCCGGTGAAGCCGCGGGCGCACTCGTCGCAGCGCCTCCCCGCCGCCCCCTGACGGCACTCGCAGGCGCCCGTCAGCCGGTCGCACTGGGCCATCTCGGAGCCCAGCAGGTGGCAGTCGCACTCTGAGCACACAGGGGAGGGGACAGGTCAGGGTCCGGCTGCCTCATGCAGGGAGCGCTGTTTACAACTCTTTTGGCTCCTCAGGGAGAGCACTGGTCAGTCTCATGGTTTCCTTTCTCATTTTAAATCATAATAACTCATGCATTTGATTATTATTTTTCACTAGTGTTATACCTGCACTTGCACAGATGCAAAAATTGTTAATTATTTTCAACCATCAGGTTAACAAACCTAACCCAAGATCAATCTTTACAGGTCAATAACCAGGACAAATATTGTCAGAAAGAAGTTATGGCATTAACATTCATTAAATTTCCTTCTGTCTGATTTTTTCCTTTCTTTTAGGACAACTCTGGATTATTTGTGGGCAATTTCTCAATTTTATTTGAGGGTAATTTCGGACAATGTGGAATTGCTGGTCGTAACTTGGTGGATTGGAATCAGTATTATAAGTGCATTGTGGGTAATGTAATTTAAGGTCAGTGTGTGCTTTAAAAGCAATAATAACTATATATTAATGACATAAAGCTTATATTAATACACCTTTAAAGCTCTCATTGGGTTGCATAACAAATTGACCAGTGTGGCCTGAAGACGGTTGTGAGGAATTACAGTGGAAATTTATAGAGAAACTGTATAGTCATGCAATGGACACACACTGCATTACCTCGACACTCCTCACGGGGGTCTCCCCAGTGGAACTGCTCACACTCGGTGCACTGCCTGCCTCCGAAGCCTGGACTGCAGTGACACTGGCCTGTGAACTGCAGACGACACAGACACTCAGCGTGTTTTGTCGGTTCAGGGTTAGCGGTCTGCTTTTAGCCGACCCTCACCATGTTGCAGTGAGCTCCAAGGGTGTGATGAGGGTTGCAGCCGCACGGCTCGCAGCCCCTCTCCTGGCCGTAGTTCCAGTGGTTGGGGGCGCACTGGTCGCAGTTGTGGCCGACCACGTTCTCCCTGCAGGGACACGCCCCCGTCTGCCGGTCGCAGTCACAATGGCCGTCGCGGCAGGTGGTTGGGATGGTGCCGGCCGTCACGCAGGTGCAACCTGGAAACACACACACACATACACACACACACACATGCTGGGGTTGAAACTGAGAGAATTTAATTTATAAGTAACTCGGGAAAATATTCTATTTGATATTGATATCTTTATTTCTTTCTATTATGTAAATGATAAGTTAAAAAATAGATTAAAATTAAAGAAAAAGAAAAAAAGTCAACAACAAGAAATCATAAACAAACAAAATAGTAGCTGCATCTGCGACTTCATAAGTAACTCAGTTACATCAGCGAAAAGGAGTAGGAAGAAGAAGAATAGTCAACATATTCAAAATCAGCCAAGTCCGAAAGAAGCTTCAAGTCCAATTAGTTACCTTGGTAACATTATTCGGTGAGTAAACAAGCAATTGACATTGTACTTAAAGTGGTATAGAATGATGAAAAGCAAGATATTCCACATATGGTAAAAGTAGATGTTACTTTTTTTTAAAGTTCTGACTGAGGAATTCACGACTACTGTAACTTGTGTTTCAAGCCAAACTCTTTGATAAAAGGACCAAAATTACTAAATTTTTGGCCAAAGAAGTTTGTGCAAAGACTTAAAGACTAACTCAAATTTTCAAATATTTTTTGCGCAACTACATCTTCCGGGCCAGAGAGGGCGCCAGCGACCAAACTCGACGCCAAAGCAATGAAAACGCAGGTGTGTTTCCTGTCTTGCTCACTCACGTCTGCAGTTGTGGGCCAAGGCGTTGCCATAGTAACCCTGCTCGCAGTGGGCGCAGGCCGGCCCGTCCGTGTGGTACAGACACTTCAGGCACTGGCCCGTCCGGGGGTCACATGACTCGGAATCCTCCGTGTCGATGTTGCCGTTGCAGCGGCACGGCTGACACTGGCCGCCGGGTTGCTCCGGGTTGCCGTAGTAGCCGGGGGAGCAGCGGTCGCAGCGGGTGCCTGGTGGGGCGGGACGAGAGGTGGAGAGAGAGAGCGACAGAGAGAGAGCGAGAGAGAGAGACTATCAGCGTCCATCCATACAGGTGAGAGAGTCATCTTCCAGGTGAGCTGAGGGATTGTTACCGGCATATCCCTGGTTGCAGTTACAGACGATCTGATTGGACGTGTGGTCGGCGTGACAGGTGTGGCCGTTGAAGTATTCCGTGCCGGGGTTCCCGGGGCAGGAGCAGGGCCGGCAGTGTTCCCCGGAACCCAGGACCGGGCTCCCGAAGAACCCGTCCACACACCTGGGGCAGAGGAGAAGTCAGTGGGACGAGACAGAGTGAAAGAAAGAGAGAGAGAGAGAAGGGGCGTGGCCTGTGGTTCGGCCCTACCGCTCGCACAGGTGCCCCGCCGTGCTGTCCCTGCAGCCCGTGCACTCTCCGGTGCGGGGGTCGCAGAGGTCGGCGTGGCCGTTGCACTGGCAGGGGCTGCAGCTGGGGAAGCCCCACTGGCCCGGCTGGCAGTCGGAGCACTGGCGGCCCGTGGCTCCGGGACGGCACTGGCACTGGCCCGTCGCCGGGTCACACTGGTGGCTCAGAGAGCCCTCCGGGTGGCAGTCACAGGCTGGGGTTTGGAGGGGGAAAATAAGGGGGTCAGAGGGCAGCTCTTGTTTGTTTAATTTGAATGAATGAATTAATGCTTTATTTCAGTTTAAAAAAAAAAAAACAAATTAAAATCATGTTTTTACAAAAGAATTTAGCAAAAAAAAACCTAAAAGGAATAAGGTTGAAGCCCCAAGGCTTATTTATAATTTGAAAGTGTATTTAACCCGAAAGACTGAACTCAAGTCAAGTCAAGTTGTCTTTCTTCCTCCCTCTGTTATTGTTTTTTTTTTTTTAATTTTCCTCTTTTCATTCAGGTTTTATGGAATTGTTAACCATTTCATTTATTTTTCATCACTTACAGTGTGTTTGTTGCAACAAAAAAAAAAGTTAAAAGCTTCAAAGTGGACAACAATTTGATTTGATCTATAGACTTGGATTTTTAAATTGTGGACTTGTCCCGGAGGTTTATTTGTTTTTCATGTTATATGTAAATGCGGATGTCAACTGCAATGTCAAACTTCCTAAAAAAAAAAATTATTAATGATAAAAAGTCACTCGTTGAATTCTGCCTCTTAAAGGGCTCAGTGTGAAAAAAAATGCAGGTGTCTATTGGTATGAAACAGAAAATGGACAAATTTTCAGTCATTTTTTTTGTTAAAATGAAGATTCACTGAGCCACCGAGAACTCCTGCAGGTGTGTTTCTGCACAGCTGATGGTCACTGTCTGCAGCTTTACTCGACAAACAAACAAACAAAAACAGATTCACGTGACGACACCCACCGGTGCAGCCGCTCACTCCGAAGCCGTAGGTGCCTGGCGCACACTGGTCGCAGCGTCGGCCAATCACGTTGGGTTTGCAGCGGCACTGCCCGCCCACCTTGCTGCACTCTCCGCTGAGGGAACCCTGGGGGTCGCACTGACAAGCTGAAACACACACACACACACACACACACACACACACACACAGTGAGGACATCAGCCTGCTTCACACACTCACACACGGCCACGTGCACGGCCACTCACGCAGCGCCCCGTCGTGGATGATGGCGGAGATGCTGCAGATGAGCTTGGAGCACATCTCGGCCAGCGCCGGCATGGGCGTCATCATGAAGGAGTCCTCGCACATGTAGCGGATCATCTCGTCACGCCGCTGCTCCGCCTCCGGCTCCTTCCCCTGGAAGCCCTGCAGCTCTGTATACTGAGGGATCAGGACCAGCTGGGCGAGGGGAGCAGATAGAAGAAGAGAATAGGCGGGGAAAAAAAGACGTATTGGAATAACGAGGTGAAGTTGGTGGTACTTTTCAATTTAAAAAGAAACAATGGTTGCGAGTGTTCGATTAAAAAAATTAAATCTAAAATTTTCAATGTAACACATCCAATCAGACTCCCTCGTCTGCTGCCCTGCACCGGCCCCTCCCTCCAGCCGGGGGTCTCACCGAGTCGACGAGGACGAAGGCGGTAAGGTGCCTGTGCGAGACGCCGTGGCGCTGGAAGCGGATCGCCACCACGTAGCGGTTGCTCGGCTCGAAGCAGAACGGTCTGGGCATCTTGACGTACCTGCAGAGGTGGAGGGACTGAGTCAACAACAACAACACAAATCATCCCATAGGTCAGGCCTGCTGCTGCTGCTGCTGCAGAGCTGACTGAGAGAAAAGCAACAGACGTGCAACAGACATGCAGAAGGTCACATGACCAAAGCCATAAAGGCCTTGGAAGTCTGATTGCATCACTGTTTTTTTAGAGGAACACAATCAACAGTTTCCAGCTAAGATAGATCCCTATATAGATAGATAGATAGACAGACAGCACAGTTAGTCTCCGCCCCCACCAATGGTTTCACAGGGGGGCCTGAACTGCGGCTATTGTTCCACCCCTCCCTCCCTCTCTCTCTTTCTCTCCTTTCCTCTCTCTCTCTCTCTCTCCCCCTGCAGTGCTAATTGGTTCTTGGCCGGCCAACAGGAGAGCGGAAGGACCGGACCGGCCGCTGACCTCTTAGTTCCAGATGAGCTCCGACCCTGAAAGCCGACTCAGCAGGTTGAAACTAAACAGCCTCGGTGTTCTCCTCCTCCTCCTCCTCCTCCTCCACCCCCTTTCTGTCCGCTCAGCGTGGACTTTTAACACTCAATCAGCGCCGATCTGCAGTAATCTGTCTAATGAGAGTACAATAAGATTTATTTATGCGAATATGAATGGATTTTCTGCCAGTGACTGAACTGGTGCATCCACAGCAGGTGTGGCTTGCTGCTGACCTCTGACCTCTCTGCACCACATCAAGTCCTGGAGGAGTCACAGGTATCATTAGCTGGCAGCCTGGATTCTCTCACCTCCAAACTGAGACTGCAGACTAGTTTGAGTCTGTTTTTTGAGGAGAAAAAGGGGGCGGGGCTACAGCAGGAAGAGGAAGCTGCGTGGATGCTGCATGCTGGACCCCCTTTTTGTTCTCATTCACACAATAGAAAAGACCTTAAAGGCACAGAAGGTTTTGTTTCTCCACAGCTGACTGGTAGACTCACTTCGGTTAATCTCCGCCCACCTTGCCGGTGCTGACACCCACCAAGTCTGACAAATCAGATATCGTCATCATCGCTCCCAAATCCCTCAGCAAAACCGCCCACAACTTCATTCTCACCATTGACAGCTCCACCCTGTCCCACTCCACCCACATCCGCAACCTTGGAACCTTGCAGTAATTTTTATGTGCCCCTGTATTTTAATTTACTTATAGTTTTGTATGTACTGATTTTTATTATTTTAATTGCCCTGTTAAGCGTCTTTAAGTTTTCTGAAAAGTGCAATACAAATAAAATGTATTAATATATTACTGTCACTAAGTATTGCCTGTCACACCTCCACAAATGCAGAAATGTGATCTAAATGTGACCTAATTAAAATCAGGGCTTTTTTATTTAAAAAAAAAAAATTCTTGCTGTCACAACTGCTTCTTGGCTCTTTGCCACTTTTTCATTCGACTGACCCGACAGAGTTGGGAGGAATTCTATCTGGCAGGACGTCTAGATAAACTGTTCCAACTAAAAACAGACGGAACTCAACCAACCGGAACCAGAACGTGTCTGGATTCTTTTTTTTTTCTGTCCAGACTCTGAGAGTTTTAACAAAGCCCCCGTTCTTCTTCCTCTCCTAGCGTCCCGATGCAGGCCCCTTGGTATGTTTGCGCCGCTATCGGTGAATCAGCGGTGAGCAGCAACAACACTGCAGGGTACAGTGACAGACCAACACAAACACACACACAGCCGACAAGCCGGGGCCAGTCCGGCCCGGTGATGCAACCCCTCTACTATCCCTGCAGCCACACAGCTCTGGGCCGGTCGGCCGGACCTCTGAGACTGGAGGCAGACTGACAGCCAATCGCAGGCGAGCGTTCGTACCTGCTGCGGTGGGGCAGGGTCACCGTGTAGAGCTGTTCGGTGGGCAGCAGGTTCCCGCAGCGAAGGCTGGAGGGCAGCAGCACCGACGTGATGCTGACCACGGCCTCCCAATCCTCTGTGGACTACACACACACACACACACACACATTGGAGCAGCTCGTCACAGTTAGAGGCCCCGCTCCCTCCCAGGAGGTCGCGGCCTCACTCACCTCGGGCTCGTAGCGGATCATGATGTCATACTCCATGGCGTAGGGGACGTTGTCGATGGTGAACACCAGGCCGGCGCCGTCTTTGACACGGGCGAAACCGGGTCCCGTCCACGAGACCATGTGACTCGGCGTGTGTCCTCTGTGGACGCTGGTCACGTCGGGCTGAAGGACAAACACACGGGTTTCCAGAAAATCATTTCTTTTGAAGTGCCGGTGTGTGAAATTTGGCTTGTTTTATGATTTTTGTATATTCATATATTCAAGAATATTCCTTCCTTAAACATTTTACGCACTGGACCTTTAGAATTAGTTTTGTTATTGTTTTAATCTCCTGCCCCTACAGGCAAACTGGTGTTCATGTGCCTACAAACATCATCCCTCAATGTCTTTTAAAACTATCTAGCATTACTGTAGTTAATAATAACAACAATAATAATAATAATAATAATGATAATAATATATTGCTGTGTGCATGTATCTTTTAAAACCACGCGTACCGTCTGCTGCAGCTGGCGGATCCTCCTCAGCGCCGCCCGGTGCTGCTGCGAGTTGGTGACTCGGCGGTGGCGCCGGTGCCTCCTCAGCTGGTTGCTGAGGTGCTGCACGCAGTCAGTCTCAGCCTGAGGACGGACTTTGCCCTGAGAGGGTGAGGAGAGGAGGCAGCGGAAAAACTTTTTTTTCAATGAATAGTGAATAGGTGAATTCAGATCTCATTTTCCTTTTATTCGCTCTGCTTCACTGCTGTCACTGACTTCTTGCATCACCTCCTCCTCCGTCCCTCTCTCTTCTCTTCTCTCTAACTCGCCGCCCCCACTTCCGCCTCCGTCGAGACCCCCACACTCCTCCCGCCCGACCCCATCCCGTCCCAGCTCGGAGCTGTCCGGGCACGCTCAGACGCTGATGGCACTTACAACATCCACCGCAGCAGGAATGCGGCGAGGAGCCGGCGTCCAACCCTCAGAATGTCTCCAGGAAAAAAAAAACAAAAAGCAAGGAAAGAGGGGAGAGAGAGGGGCGAGAGAGGAGAGGAGGAAGTGTGCGTTTGACGGGTGATGTGGGGAGTCGCCGGCGGTCGGCGCGTCCTCCTGTAACCCTCATGACTGAGAGACGTTGGCCGGGAGGCTTTAAAACTGGCCGCCTGCAAGACTGAATGTTGCTTCTCCAACTCGTAAAAATTGAAGGTATAATTATTTTTTTAAGCATCTTCCGCGTGCGGTGCCGCAGCTGTTGTAGCTTTGAGACGCTCATTCTACTTTGTGTGTTTTCTTTCTTTTTTTTCTTTTTCTCGGTAACCCCATTGTTAAAAGTCTTGTTTGGTTAGTCAGTGCAGGAACAATAATAATAATAATAATTTTAAAAAAAACAAACAACCTCTCTGCCCCTCAATCTCAATCTCAGTTTAATAATATCATCAGACTTCGGTGGAGTCTGGCTTGTAGAATCTCTGCGTTCCAGTCAAAACACACACATACACACACACACACACACACACAAAAAAACGGCAACAGCTGTTTTTCTCTGGGTAAAACGCAGCCAGACGGATAATTTACCCAGCAACACGCAGGCGACACATGTTGCTGCTTTAAACACCGCCCATAATCCTGCTGCAGAAGTGAAGGGAACATTATCCAGACAATATTAAGGCCACGACTGTCTGCTGCCTCCACATTAAACCAAATTTAGTTTTTTAAAATGTTTTAAAGGTAAATAAGTGTGGGTACCGCTTTGCCAAGACTGGCGAAGGTGCTTCAGAATTAAAAGGAAACAGAAGATTTTGTTGTTAGGTAGACCTGATAGCTACAGTCTCGCCCGGTGGTGAAGGAATCTGATTGGCCCAGTCTTAACCCCAGTCAGACTCCGAATTGCTCCTCTTTTCTAATCGTTGGGGCTCCTCTCCTCACTAGAAATAAATCCAGCCCACTGACCAGGTGACTTGAGGTCACTGTGAACGGCTGGCTGAGGGAGGAACGACCTCGGCGGGGCCAGACAGCAGCCGACCACACTTGCCCTCCGCCCCGACTTCTCGGATTCTTCTCCGTGTGTTCAGTAAACATGTCAGGCGGGAGGAGGAGGAGGAGGGGACGGAAGCGCGACTATCTCTGTCAGACACAACCGAGTCGTTCCAATCTACGACCTCCTGGAGCCACTTCCTGAGAAAAACAGGCTGCCAAGGACGGGTAGGAGGAGGAGGACATTGACCTTGCACTTGACCTTGGAGCTCCGGACCACTCACCGGCAGTGCTGAGTCCCCGGGGGAGTGTCCCGTGGCGTCTTCGGCCTCGTACTTGTAGTAATCCAGCGGAGCGCAGAAGTAGCCGGGCTGCACCTCCGAGCACTGCCGGCCAATCAGGTGGCGTCTGCAGTGGCACTGGCCGCTCTCCATTGTGCACCTATGGAGGAGGCGAGGAGAAGGTTAACGAGCGCCGCCGTCCGGTCTGAAGGTTCTGGATCCTAAAAGAGAAGATAAAAGAATCTCGACCTGTTGTTGAAGGCGCCGCCGAAGTCGCAGTCACATGCTCTGCAGCCAGCCAGGTCGTTGCTCAGGCCCCAGTACTCAGGCTGCAGGAGAGAATAGAATTTTTGTCTTCCGATGCAGCGAAAACTGAGGGAAGAATCAGCGGCTGCTGCTGCTGCTGCTGCTGCGACTCACCAGACACTGGTTGCAGTAGCGGCCAGTCACGTATCTCTTGCAGGAGCAGTCGCCGCTGATCTGGTCGCAGGGAGCCCCCAACATGATGATGCCGCGAGGGTCGCAGTTGCACGCTGTTGCCAGAACAAGAGAGAGAAGAGATGCTGCAGGTCTGCGTGGCAGGAAGTGGCCGAAAAAAGATAAAAAGGTCCCAGATTCTGCCCTCTGTTTACAGCCTCAGTGAAATCCTTTAAGGGGACGTATGAAGTCCCTATTTCTTTGGAAACTTGCAAAAATCTTTCAGTTTTAGGCAGGGCTGTTTGTTTGTCTAAACACACAAACAAGCAGGGAAAGAGGATGGACGGTGTGAAATTGATCTTGATGAAAAAAATAGCTCTGAATGGGAGTAAACAACAGCTGAGCAGAAGCGCTTGTCGACCGTCGCGGAGAAATGTGCGTCTGATGTGAACAGGAGAGCTGCAGCTCGCGCAATTTTTGTTTTCCGCTTGGCTGCGCTTCCGCATCCAGTCTGAATACAGCGTAAGCCATTTTGTCCCTTTTACTAAATTGTAGTAGGCCCCTCTGGCCGATTTCTGGTAAGAAAGCTGCCTTGAAATGCTAAATGATTTAAAATTATAAAGAATTTTACACATGCAATTCAGACCGCGATTAATAGCAGTTAACCCCGAAGATTCTGCGATTAATCGTGATAAAAAAAATTGTTGACAGCCCTAGTCCTAGGGCACCGCGACTAAATGTATGTATGCTCAATACAATACAGTAGGTGAGTTTAGATCAACTTTCAGTTATGGGGCCCAAAGCTGCAAGCTGCACCGTAGTACACATGACTTCAGCAAGTCACTGCAGGGAAGCAAAGAAACAAAACACACACACACACACACACACACACACACACACACACACACACACACACACGCACGTACGCTGACAGCCCAGCGGGTCGTTGTGGCTCAGCCCATAATAACCCTCCTTGCAGTCGTCGCAGCGCTGCCCCTTGACGTTGGCCTTGCAGCGACACTGTCCTGCGATCATCCCCAAGTCCAGGTCGGTGTGGTCGTCGCAGATTCCGCCCTGCAGCGACCCCACTGGGTCACAGTCGCAGGCTGCAAGTCGGCAGAGAAAAACAGGTTAAAAAAAATGCGGCAAATACAAAAAAAGAGGATGTGAAGAAAGGAGACAGCACTGAGGCTCACGTTCGCAAATCGAGGGGTCTCGGATGTCCCTGTTGGGGTCTTGGTAGAAGAAGGGCGCGCACCTCTCGCAGTTGCCACCCACGGTGTTGTGCAGACAGTTGTCGCACACGCCGCCGCTGACGTTGCCCGTCGCCAGGTACACCGCCATGTCGAAGTGGCAGCTGCTGGAGTGGCCGTTGCAGTTGCACTCTGCAGGAGAGGCGGAGGGGTAATGCAACGCATGAGAGCAGGTCCATGCATGTGTGGGCGTGTGTGTGTGTGTGTGTGTGTGTACATGCACAGGCGGGCGCACACCCACCTCTGCAAGTGTGCGGGTTCTCAGCCTCGGCCGGCCGCCACGGCAGGTCGTGATGGAAGTCCCGGCAGCGCTCGCAGTTCAGCCCCTCCGTGTTGTGCTTGCACACGCAGCGTCCGTGGATCTGGCCAATCGGAAAGCAGCGTTGACGATAGTTGGTTGGTCATTGTTGGCGTCCGTGGTGTCGGACTCACCATGCCGCCCTGCCGCGCGTCCACCCCGGGCACCGGAGCGCACTCGGAGGCGTGGCCGTAGCAGAAACAGCTGCCTCGGACCACCAGCTCGTAGATGGCGTAGTAGTACTTCTGCAGCACGTCAAAGCGCCGGTCCAGCAGGTCGTCCCCCAGAGTGTTGAGCTTGGTGAAGTTGATGCGCAGGTTGGTGATGCGCAGCAGCTCTGCAGGGAGAAAAAAAATCTCATGTACAGTCAATCCGGGGTCACCACGTTGGTGACCTTAGGCGGAACGTTGCTGATCACGAACGCATAAGTAGCCCACAGGCCTGCTCGAACAATAGGACAACTCATTGAGTTACATCTAGGATTAAATTTTATCCAACCTCGTTCAGACATGTTTGGATAATTAGCATTAGCAATAGCATTAGCATGATCTATCTATGTCTTAACATAGATCGGAATCATTAATGAAAATATAGAACTGAGAAGGTTTGTGATCTCAGGAAAGTGTAGCAAACTGGTTGTCCTTCACATGGGGCTCATGAAGTAGCTTTCAGGTTCAAAAAGGTCGGTGACTCCTAGACTAGATTCTCTATCAGACGTGTGAGCATCTCCTGACCTTGAATGTCCAGGCTGTAGGGGTCTTTGACGTGTATGGCCGGATCCAGAACTTTATAAATGACCTTAAAGAAGAAAAGGAGACGCGAGACATCAGCGATAAGAGCCAAACTGACCCCGTTGCGCTTTGACAGTTTGAGTTGTGAGATTCTGGGGGAAATGGTGCACGCTGCTGCAAGACTGCAAATAAGAGTGACAGTTTCTGTGGCAACCAGCAGAGCTCACGCTGCTCCGAGACGCGGACGTGCAGCTGCTCACAGTGGGAAGCTCTGGTAACTTTAGAAATAAATGATAGGAACTGGTTTGAACGGATGGTTAATTTTACTGCTGCTCGAGAGAAGAACGTAATCCAATTCACACATCATGTTTAAAAATAGGTAAAAGAAGTTTTGGACACCTAATGTATTGGTGATGCACTAAATAATGCATTGTGCTGTATTTTAGTGCAGTCACTAAATCTAGAGAACAATAGGAGAACAACTGCAAGAATTGAGTTGTCTTGTTTTTTCTTAATAACAATAAACAACAAACAAAAATAAATAAAATATAAACGACAATAATTGGGACTGATTGGAACATTTTTAAGGGTGTCTGAAAAGTTTTTTTTTTTCCCACTGCTCTAGACACATTTTTTTTTTAGGTTTCTTTTGACGGTCCCTCACCTCTCCGTTGGTGGAGGGCTCGATGTCGGAGTAGCGCTCCTCACAGATGACGTCGTTGATGTGGTGCAGGCCTTTGGCAGAGATGCTGGGAAACGTCCGGGTGCAGTTGGAGGCAAAGTAACGGTAGGGGCGCCACGAGCGGCCGAAGTCGGACGAGCGCTCGATGATCATAGCTGCCGGTCGGAAGGTCTGAGTTGGAAGTAAAAAAAAAAAAACCAAAAGAAACTGAAAATAGATTCTTTGACTTCAGGAGATCATCCATAGATGCTGGAAACATTTTTTGCTTTTGAGAGTAAATAATGTATTTGTTTTGTGGATCTGCTCCGCCCCTGCTTTGTTGTGCCAAAGCAGCAAGCGTCATCTACCTTGAACTTCATGATGAGATGTGTGAAGTGGAACTCTGCCTCCAGGTTGAGTCTGATGCTGACATTCTCCAGTCCTGCGGGGGAGGAAACACGTCTGTGGTTCAACGTCACCGACCAACCGATGGACGAATCAACCGAGTGATCAAACTATCAAACAACCAACGGATCGACCAATCAACCGAGTGATCGAACGATCAAACAACCAACCGATTGACGGACCAATCAACCGAGTGATCGAACGATCAAACAACCAACCGATTGACGGACCAATCAACCGAGTGATCGAACGATCAAACAACCAACCGATGGACCAATCAACCGAGTGATCAAACGATCAAACGACCAACCGATGGACCAATCAACCGAGTGATCGAACGATCAAACAACCGAACAATCAACGGACTGACCAAATGATCGACCGACTGATAGATCAACTGACTGATGGATCAACCGACTGATGAATCAGTCAATCAACCAACTGATCGACCGAACGAGTCGTGTCCGTTTCCTGGCCGACTCCAACACCTACCATTGACCGACTGCCACCAGGTCTTTTTTGTTTCTTCTGGGTTCATGAGGTAGATGACATTCTCGATCCGGTGGCTGTTTCTGTGGTGCTCCGGGTGGTAGCGATGCCGTGAGTTGCACTCAAAACATTTGTCTGACTCCTGAAGAAGGAGATAGAAATAAAAAAACAAAACAAAAAAAAAAAGATTATTATGTAATTTTTTTATTTAAAGATCTAAGATCCTGAAGTGGGTAATAGTTTTAGCGATGGAGGTAGACGTCAGAGCCCACGTGAATAAACAATAAAAGAGGATGTGACACCTTTCGGTGCCCCGACAGTGTGTGTTTTAACACTGAGGTGCTGCTTGAATTCAGTTTGTTGACACAGTTTTGCTCCTCTATAAACACAGATTATGCTTTTCACTCATCGGGCTGAAGTCGAGCTGGAAATGTGCCCATGGTGGCGCAAAATCTGCGCTAGTGGGTTTGGGAAGCCGGATCAAGAAGGAAAACATTAATGTGCGACGTGCACGTTTCTACAGTAGCTTTATCCACCAAGTAGGAGACTTAAAAACAAGCAGCCATGTTCAGGATGTGCATGAGAACAGGAGGACGGAGCCAAGACCAAGGGCGACTCTGGGCGGAGGCAGCATGGGAAAACTCCACCATGTCACGACCCGAACTGTGAAGAGGCGCCTGAGTGGCAGCAGGAATGTGAGAAACGGCGTGGATGGCGAGCTCAGGTGAGGTGGAGTGGATGCAGTAGTGGAGAGAGAGGGTCCTCAGGAAGCAAAGACAGGGAGGCTTTGGAGAGAGTGGAGGAGAGAGTTGAGGGGTGAGGGGGGGTTGTCGTCAGGGGCAATTAATCTGCCGACAACAAGCAGAGTTGGCTGAGAGGCCTGGACCCAGGCCAAGAACGTGAGGCAGCGTGAATTTGCTGAGGATCAGGAATGCATGCGTGCCGTTGCTCACCGATGGGTCAAGTGAGTTTGGATTACCGAATTTATTTATTTATTTTCCGTTTATTTTACCAGGAAAGTCCCATTGAGATTAAAAACCTCTTTCCCAAGGGAGTCCTGGCCAAGAGGCAGCAAAACGTAAACAGTTCAGCAATTCACAATCAACAGTTGCAGTATTATTATAAAGAACAGTTACAACATGAGGAGGTTGTCTCAAGTGCTCTTAGTCTGGATGTAAAAGGCGTTTAAAGAAATGAGCTCGGTCAATTTCCAGTCATGGGACGGAAAAAAAATTGCTTTCTAAAAGGGGGAAACGTGGAGTGGACCCCACCCCCTTTAGTTTAACCAGTGGAGCAAGAGAAGAAAAAGAAGAGGTGGAGGGAATAATATATCTTGCTGCACTCCTTTTCTCCCGACGCTAACTGCCATTCACAACAAGCCGAAGCAACCTGATCGCACACGCAAAGAGAGAGAGAAAGAGAAAAACGACACCAAACGCACATGATTGATGCACCAGGCTGGGGGGACCCATGTTTGGTCTGGGCCCCGAACAGGCAGGCGATGCTTCACACCTGGATTTACACGCCGTCCCCGCCTCTCATTGTGTCGGGCGGAGGCCTCTCGGCAAATGGGGGGGACGTCAATCATTATCATTCATATCATTTGGCAGGAAGTCGCCGCCGCCGCCGAAGCCGCCGTCGGGTATTCCTGGCCCGAGGCGATGGAAGGCATCTGTCCGTACGTGTGAACGCATGTTCCGTGAGGATGCCGAGGACGAGGGAATGACAACAACGCCGCAGGGGAATGTGACAACATTTGTGTTGCAGGTTGGAGGGTAAGAAAAAAAACCAAAACACAACAGCACGGTGGATGAGATAGTGAGAGTGAGGCGGCTGTGAGTGGAATGTTCAGTGTGTGTCGCAAGCGAGTGGCGTCAAAGTCTTGATAACACACGGCTGCAGCCTAAACGTCTGTTTAAAGGGCAGAAACCTCAAGCGGATTCCTCCGTCAGGTCATCCAGCAGAACCCGAGAGGATCTTGCTGCAGCAACAACACTAATACAATGTAATAAACTCAACAGTTGCTCATAATATCAAGCAGACTGGTTCACGTCCAGGTTCATGGGCAGCTTCGGGGGCGGCTTGCTCTACAAACAAATTGACAAAGGCATGAAATGAAGATGAACGAGTGAAAACTAAAGGGCGGCAACAGACGAGAGCACAAGGTTGATGGCAGACGGCCCGCTGGAGGTACTGGCTCCTGTAAAGCCGCTGAAATCTTACTTATTCGACATTTTGTTCTGGAGAAGCGTGAAACTGGGTTCTACCTGCAGGTGGCTGACGATGCAGTAGTGCTCCGGTCTGTTCAGGCCACAGGTGGAGGTCGCCGAGAGGTTGGCGGCCCGACCGATAACCAGGTTTCCGGTCGCTGGGTAGCAGCTTCCCTCTGTGCAACCGTGAGGGGCTGACGGGAGCTCCTGGCCTGCCACGGACACAGCTGGGGGAACAACAGAGAGGAGGAGAAAAGAAGCTGCGTGAGAATTATGGTGACAAATTTTGGCGTTTTGGTTCCTTCTACCCGTTTCGTATGGTATTGTATCATTTTGTATCGTATTATTTTGTATCGTATCGTTGTGCTTCCTATCGTTTTGTTTTGTATTGTATCGTATAATTTTGTTTTGTATTGTATCGTATCATTTTGTTTCGTATTGTATCGTATCATTTCGTATTGTATCGTATTATGTCACATCGTACAGTTACATTACATTAAAATACATGTTTTATCATTTTATGTTTCCCTACTCAACTCCGCTGAGTTCACAACCCCCCGGAACAAGACACCGTTGACTCAAGCAATGAAGTGAATGAAGTACAGTGCAGATTTTTTTTCTCCACACATTTAGTTATGATACAGTCTTAAAACACACAACACGCCCAAAAAGAAATCACATGTACTGTTCATGTACACATGTTCATGTCAGATGCATTCAAGTCTGGAATCTGGCTCTGAACTTATCAAGACAGGTGTCTGTTTTGGAAAGGAGCCTTTCCAAATTGTGTCCAATCAACCGAATTGGCCGCAGATGGACTCCCACTAGGCTGCCCAAACTTTTAATGATGATCAATGCAACAGAAAGTACATTGCATTTAGACCTTTGTGCCCAAGCCTGTGAATGCTCTAATAATCTAACCATAAGTGGAAAAGTGCTGTGAATACTAATATTATTGTACAATGATAATATTGTACAATGACCATCATTATCTTCGCCATCATTCAAGCTCTCTATTCTGCTCTAAAACATTTCATTCTTTAAAATCACCGCATGGTTGATTATATACTTTGTAAAGCATTTAAGTTTTTCACCCCTATATTGTAATTTCTTTTTCATTTTTGTATTTTTTCTTCTCGCTGCTTTCTTCCACTTCCTATGAAACTGTCAATCAACTCAATCAAATAATTGCATTAAATTGCAAGCAATTTACATTACTTCCTTTTTTTTCTTACTTCTGTCCACATTAACCTCCAATGTCCTTTTTGTATTTCCTGCCACCTCAGCCTATCGTCCCCCTCCAGCTCCCCTCACCGTCTGCAGGGCTCCAACTGGGTCTCCCAATGGGCCACACAGCACCGGCAGCTACACACAAACGGTGCGATCGCTGGCACAACCTCCGTGATTTCTTGCACACACACACACTCGCACACACACACACACACACAATGCCTGACATCCCAGAAAGTAATTGTGCTAATGAATTTAAGAGGAAGCCCACCACCCAAAGTGCTGCGCTCTTCGTCCGCCCAAAAAACTCTCTTTCCCGAACCGTGTCAACAGCGTCTCCGCATCGCTGACCCCGAACAACGGGCCTCATCAGGGCCGAGAGGGAGTGAAGGGGGGCGGAGAGACGGGACAATGAGATAAATTATGGCAAAGGAAAACTGGAAAAAATAAAAGAAGAAGAAAAGGACGAGGTTGACAGATGAGATTTACACAAACAAAATGAAGGGGGGAAGCGGGAAGGGGTGAGGAGTCAGCGGCAAAAGAGCAGCGGGCGGCTCGGTTCCAGCAGTCAGGGGCAGAAGAAGCAGTCAGCAGAAGAAGGGCTCTGTTGGGGCAAAATCTTTGTTTTCTTTTCTTTTTTTGCTGTTTTTATCACCTCGATGGCATTGTGAGGAAAAAAAATATATATAAAAAAAACTACGAAAACCAGAGGCGCCAAGATGAGCACTGGGTCCAGACGACAGATGTTGACACAGTTACCGGGCGGCTCTTTCATCAAGTCGATGCTCAGGGAACAACAGACAGGAGGGCGGCGATCGGCGCCAGCATCACAGTCACTCATGCACACACACACGCGCGCGCGCCCGCTCACACACACACACACACATACATAGATGGATCCATAAATGTCCTGGCCCCGGTTCAAGTAAAACATTTAACAGTGGCAGATGTTCCAGGTTAACGAGGCGGCCAGAAGGACTAAACCTCAGCAAAGCCGCTGAAGAAGACAATAAAAAAACAATGCCTTCAATGCCATTTAAGAGAAAAAAGCAAACCCACCCTGGCGATGTTGGTCTGCTGCACCATGTATTTTTTTTTTTTGAAAGGATGAAAGTAGAGTGAGAACACATAGGTTTATTGTGGCCCGGTTCAATGGGTGTGAAGGCCAACCTGTGGACCTGCTGATAAGATCAAGCACGCCCTGACCAAACACGGGACACAAGGCGGCGGTGGCGAGGCTAAGCGCCGCCGCATGCAAGCTAATAAATGACACATTACTGCTCTGGCTGAAGGGAGGGAACAAAAGGAAAAAACTAGAGATGGACCAATGAGTGGAAAACAACGATATGCAGGTCTGATCTGTGGATCCACTGGGATAGAAAGAGCCTGGAGGGAGCCTGGCTGGGCCCACCTGACCTCACCTCACAGGTATGACTGTTGCACAATGGGTTCAGCCACTGGTCAAATAACGTGCGCATTCACGAGGCACAAAGAAAAGGCGTGCGTATGTGCAGGAGGGCAAAGAAACAGGCCGCGTTTGGAATTTCAGTGTAAAGGAGACTTTACTTCCCCTCCGCAAGTCGCTGTCAGCTATACAAAAAAATTCCACGACTGTCAATGTTGGCATCACAGCTCTCTGAGCAATCGGCAGCGGCCACTGAATTTGAACAAAAAAAAGGCCCCAAATCCGTCCAAATTATTGCCGTAACAACTCAGTCAACCTCTGCAACCAGGAGGGATTTACAGACGGCTCAATTGTTATTTATTTTTGCATGTCGTGTGCAGTGACAATGCAGGTGCGTTGTCTTGAAAGAAGAGCACAGAGCGTTACCAAGGCCTTCTACTAACTCCTGAGAACTGAAAAACAAACTGCTGGCTCATAATTTGCATTTACCGCAACAAAGTTAGAAGACAGACGCTGCGGTTTTAAAAAAGAAAAAAAAAAAACCTCAAAGAAAACACAATTAACTCATTAAATTAAAAAAGCAGCATGAAAGCCTCACCGCAATTTCCCGCGCTGTTCTGATTTGAGCAACACTGTAAATGTCCTCGCCTCCATGCTGACAGTCTTGATTGGTGAGGGCTGAACTTGCAGATCGACCGGCTCTCTGTCGAGGCACGTCGACCCTCGGTGGGGAGACCACACACACACACACACGAGTCGAACGACGCTGCCGTTTGTGTGGATAATTGCGAGTGTGAGCTGCCGTCATCGTGGCACACGACCGCATCACCTGAGGAAAACACGTCCTCCGCCCTCCAGCCTTTTTCTCTCCACGTCGACTGCGAAGTGGAATTACTCTTCACGGCAAATTCTATTTATTTCTATAATAGTTATTTCAATTATTCGCGGTTATCTGCAGCCAAAACCTGCAAGCTGTAAATGATTCTGACAGAATTCAAAGAAAAAAAATATTATTTAATGGCAGGCGTTGTCCTGATTAATTGTGATTAATCACAATTTTTAAGTACTATGCTAATTAAATTGTTTGACTCAGCTCAGAAAGCTTTATTCATCCCAGAAGGACTGGGGGGGGCAGGCAAAAAAAACTTACAGAAAACACAATCTTTGACAAACTAACAAACGCAGCAGCTTAATCAAACAATTGCTAATTGATCAATTCACAATTTTTGTGGGGGTTTTTTTGTGTCGTCTTTCATGCAGTTTGCATGCATTTCTTGAAGCTGCCCACAGTGCAATGCCGCAAACTTCCATCTGACAACTCCTAACTGTACAGAAAGCTATCGCTTCACTGCAGAATTGTGCGAAGAAAACTCGAAGGACCAACTTAAAGGGCGGCAAATTGCAAGGTGCCAGAGAACGACGTGACATGACAAGGTTTGTGGTTTGAAAGAACCTTTCTGGGCAATCTCAGGGCGACGAAACAAGATCCCTGCTTCCGAGAAAGAGCCTTCGATTCTTATTAGCATTACTTTCTTTTTAGCACACAACAGCTTTATGAGTGTAGAGACTCCAGCTGGTTTAGAAGTCAGTGATTACAGTTGAAAAGATGGAAACATGTAGCAAACACACACACACACACAAATCTACACAAGGCAGACAGACGCGCTCCTCCGGGGGCAGCGCTCTCCTGTTCGCATGCAGCAAGAACGCAGAAAACATGCTAATTATCAGAGAACATTCCAGGAGCCGACACGTTGCTCGACGACGATGACAGAAAAATGCACGGGTGAGTCGTGCACTTTTCCTTCAGTGTGTGGGCGACAGCACGGCGATGGAGATAACACATCAACAACGATTCCGTCTAGATTCACGTCTCGATCGATACAATTTAATGTAGCATTCACCATCAACCGACGCATGATGTGAAAAACCTAAAATTGCAACGGCATTGCCCAGGTGAACGATGATTATCGTATTTGCATGACAGTTTGGCTCTCAGTCCGAATGTACGATAATTTGACCATTTTGTGAAATTTTCAATATACTGCGGTATGTCTGAGTTTTCTTTTTTCCTTGAACCATCCCCTGATGATTCAAGGATGATCCCCCTGAACCAAGCAGCCTCTTCCCACGTGACAAGGTTCAAGCCAATCAGAAGTGTAAGACAAAATGAGTGAACCTTTGTCTCAGAACAAAAAATGTGATTGGTTGAATGCATGAGACAGTCGCAGGTTTTGACGGGCGTACAATAATTTCAGTCCAAATTGGATCAATTTGAGTCATTGGTACGGTAATCCTACACTTACCACTTGGTAGCCAGATGGAGAGACTTTGATGAAGACATGTTGCCGAAAACAAGTCATTCTCTCAGCAAATACGGTGATTCTGAATTGATAGATTATCGGGAACTGCTCACTAGTCCGACCTCCCGCCAGATTGCCCATTGGTCCAACCTCCCATTACAGTTTGGGTTAGGGTTACGGTTAGGGAAGGTCGGACCAATGGGCAATTTGTCGGACTAATGGGAGGCCAGACCAATGTCATGCTCCCAGATTATCAGGTAGAGAATTGAAAATGCATCATTGATGATGCTTTGACATGTGACTTTCGTGCATTTCGTCCTTTTGAGCCCTTCATTCTGTCATCACTGACTGCTGCACCAAAGCCTTAGAAGTGTCGATTAAGTGGCTGTTTAACACACACACACACACGGTGGACTGAGCCACCTTTCCAGGCACGTTCAGAATGCACTGCGGCAGCTTCGTCGGCTCTCTGAGATGTTTCCACGTCACCATTTGCCCCTGCAAGGGCCCGTTTCGGCCCCCGATTCCGGCATTTCATTCACTAGCCCATCATTTAGAGCGCATTCCATGAATGCTCCAGGTAGTCGCAGAGTCTCCAACTACAGGAACCAACCGGGGCCCCGGAAACTTAGAATAGCAAGATCTGCTCAGAGCAGAATGATGTCATGATGTGCAGCTACAGAGTTGATCTGCAGCGCAGCAACCGCCTAGCCAGCGGTCAAAAATAAGTAATAAATGAATAAATGACTGTGGAACTTGTTTGAAAAAAAAAACTGAAGTTCAGTGGCCTTTGGTTTCTTGATGGCCCGACTGAATCTTAATTATTACACTCATCATCCTCAGGACCAGAAAAATCATCTTGGTGGCACGAGGTTCAGTTCAATAAAAGTCCATGTTGTTGGATTAACAACCATGCTAACCATGAGTCATGTCTCTGAAAGATAACGACTTGGAAGTGAACTGATTTGGAAAACAAAGACTGTGAGGAGGAGGACGTGCGCAAATACAACAATCATCCTCTGGTTAATCTCGGGCAGTGGTCTTGGCCCACTGTCAATCTGGTCTAACTCTACCTTTGCAGTGTAAATGTTGTCTGGCCGGTAAAAAAGAATGGATTCAAAATACCGTCATTTGCCTAAAATGGGTTGTTTGAATTTGCAGTGTAACCAAGGGGGAGCATGGCATTGGTCCGACCTCCCTTTAGTCCAACAAACTGCCCATTGGTCCGACCTCCCCAACCCTAATTGTAACCCTAACCCTAATGGGAGGTCTGACCAATGGGCAATTTGTCGGACTAACGGGAGGTCGGACTAATGGGCAGTTCCCCACCATGCAAAGGCTACGACTTCCAGAAGATTAAGAACACGATGAAGACCCACACCTATACTTCAATTCAAGACCACAGAGGGAGCTGGTCAACAGCAATATGGGCCTGGTCATTGGCATAGTTCACGTTCAGTCCAGCGGCTGATATTTGGACCAAGTTTGCACCCGTCCCACTGTTTTATCTTCACAGACGAGATAGTCCACTCACCGAGGATGAGGAGGCTCAGGTAAGCAGCCATGATGGGGTTCAGGAGGCCTGGAAACATGGACACCAGGCTGCAAGAAAACACAAACAAGTAAACATAAAACATTTGAAAGAACTCACGTCAAGGCCTTTTTATATTGACTTTCCTGGGACAAAGGAAGAAGTGGTCGAGGGTCATGACAGTAAGACACAAGGTGAACCTTCTCTGAAATTAGTTCGACTCAACCACAGCCTTGAAATAATGGTTACAGTGATTTACACATTAACTGACAGCTCGAGGTCGCCGACGTCAATGCTTGTTGTTGAGTTGAAGCAGAGACCTTCAGGGCACTTGGAAGATGGTGCCGAACTCCGTGTGGAAAAAAAGACGAAAAGATGTTTTTTATAGACTCTTTTTGTATCTGATTTCACCATTGCTCACAAACGTAGGTTTTTTTTTAAATACACGACTGTTACATCAGAGCGCGGCTACAATCGTGCCCACGTTCAATATGATGTCGTCAGCAGGACTTGATGCAGAGCGGCTGAAGCAACTTCCACCAGTGATTCCAAGCAAAAATCTGAGTCTCCATCCGAGAATATAGAAAGTCCATTATCTACTTTGTAATTTCTGCGTTGGCTCTGCTGATCAAAGGCAAAGGGCATCTTCCCTACAGCTTAGTGACCAGGCACGCACCCTGAGACAACTGTCGGCTCCGTCCTCTGAGACTTGCCTTCCAAACTTGTGTCAGCGTCCAATGTGGGGAGAAGAAAAGAAAATTCTTGTATAAAAGGCCTTTTTTTACAAGGACAAAACTGATGTATTTCCTCCAGGTGAGATGAATTCCAACGACCTCACAGGCAAACAACGCTCGGCACAAAGACGAGCGCTCCGGCTCCATCTGCCGTTCGATCACGTGGAGGGCGTTAAAACCCAAACTGGCACAACGCCGGCAGAAATCTGGAGCCACTTTCGATTCCGCGCACATTTTCCCCCGGTATCTCGGGACCGGAATAGAATGAGCCACATTAGGTGTGACTGGGTCGCGGCCTACTTTTTCCACTTTCGCCACAGTGGCGGCTGCTAACGAGGCTAATTTGTCCGTCCTCACGCAACGAGCCCAAATCCATTTTGGTTGAGTCAATATAACGCAACCGTTACAGGGTGACTGACAGACATTTGGAATCAGTCCACGAGCGACTGACAATTTTCAAAAGCAATTTGGTGCCGCTTTCATGAGTTCAAAGCTGGACGTCGCAATTCATTCTTCCCAGCAACTCCTCAGTGCACAGCGGAATCTTAGGAGTGACGAAACCGACACACACACACACGCACACTTTTCAACCAACTGTGAAACAGCATGGCTTCATTCCACCGAGGAGGCTGAAAGACGTGCCCGCCTGTCAGTCTTCTCCAGGCTTCCGCAGCGAGGGCGAGCCGGAGCCGCTCCACAATCACGCCCATCCCGAAAGTACTCACGTTAGCTCGCCCGGGGCGGTCGCCTCTCAACTCTCTGCTGCCCCCCCAGTCCTCCTCTCCCGCCGGCAGGCCGGTGGCGTCTGACAGTGCGGAGGCCTGGCCGGCGAGTCCCCAGTGTGCACGTGGTGAAGGTCCGCTGTGTACATTTACGCGTGCATGCACATGTGCCGTGCCGGTGGTGCGCCCCCAAATGTGTAAAACAAACTTGGGTTGGGGGGGTGGAGGGGTAGGAAGAAAAAAAAAAACTGGTGGCAGCGGTGTGAAAACACAGAGGAAGGGGCGGCGGCCAATGGGAGCGTGGAATGGGCGCCAACCCCTTGCCTTCCCCCTGGTCTCCCCCTCGCCTCATTTCGCCCTCCCTCCCTTCCAGCTCGTCACTGGGACCACTGGGGTGAATGGGCAGCTATTCTTATTCTAATTCCTCTGTCAGTCTACGGCCGGCGGGCTGAAAGAGGGGAACCGTCTCCAGGCCTCTGGAATGCAAGGCCCTTTTTTTCTTCTGGACATTGGACGGAGAGCAAGGTCGAGAGAGAGAGAGAGAGAGAGAGAGAGAGAGAGAGAGAGAGAGATAGGGGGGAGAAAGTGAGGAGGAGAGATAAAAGAGTACGATGGAAGCAGAGGAGTGACAGTGGCAGGGACATGGAACCGGGGAACCACCGCAGGGAGAAAACACTGCAAATACATTGGTATCTCACAGGTAGTCCAGGTGGTACTGGTACCATAAAAATGACTGGTACTGGTCCTCATTCCTGGGACTGACTTGAATGAACTTATTAACTGTTAAAAGGAAGGGACTTAAAATCGCCCAAAGAAAAAGACCAACTGACATTGAGCTGTGTTATTTAGGATTATTTAATAACATTCATGTCAGGAGTCGATCTGAACTGAACAAGAAGTGGACGTAAAATACGAGTTGCTTTAGTATTTAAAGAGGGATGACCATAGCAAAAAAAACAAAAACAAACTCTCAGCCAATGGAAGTGTGTCTGAGCACAGAGGAAAGGGGTCGGGTTTGTGTGTGTATGCGTGCATGCGTGTGTGTGTGTGTGCATGTGTGTGATTCCGGCGGGGCCGTATTAAAAGACAAACCGCAGCGGAGGACAAAGCGGCGCTCACATTCACAGCTTCCAAGTGGCGTGACCTTTGAACCTTGCAACAAAGGCAGGGGGCGCAGGTTCCAGGCCTGCCGGCGGTGGTTTTAATTCGCAGATCGCGGGATCGGCCGGAGCCTCAGGAAGAGGAATTCGCTCCGTCCCAACTGGTCTTTGATTATTGATTTATTTTTTTACCCCCCCCCGACTCTGATTAATTATTAAAGCTCTCTATAGTAGAAGCCAGCGCGTGTAGCCCTCTGTTTGTGGTCTCCTGCAAAAAAAAAAAAGCTTCCTGCTTTGTTAGACACAAATCTGGAAGGAGGCAAAAAACCAGGTGGTCTCAGGGGGGCGGAGCCTGACACCTGCCGGGGAGGCGTGGTGGTGGTCTTGGACCTTGTTTTCTTTTTGTGACGTCACAAAGGGACAATTTCCAGAAACATGCGTTTGAGTGCCTCCCTTAATGAAAAGTGCAGAGAACAATAGTAGATAATGGACTCTTCTCATTTTAGTTGACAATGGTAAAAGAAATTTTTTATGATCCAGAAACGGTCTAAGATTTAAGTCATTATTAAATATAATTTCAGATATTGATCAATGCAGGGACCAGATAAGGTTATATATTATTAGCGGTAGCGCTATAGCACAAAAAGCACAATAAATCACAGTGGCCCACTTGGCCTCAAGGACCAAAACACACACACACACACACACACACACACACTTGGCACTCAAGGACCACACACACACACACACACACACACACACACACACACGCACACACACACACTCCTGGCAACAAGATAAGAGGACGCCTGTAGAAAGTGCGGAGCCACCACCATGTTTTACCTGCAAGTCTGAACCAAAGCGGAGAAAATCTCCAGACTCCAGTCCAAACAAACCCTGGCTCCCATATCCTTTAACTTATAAAACACGATAAGCCCTGTGTGTGTGTGTGTGTGTGTGTGTGTCTGCCTTTATGTACACTCTAAATGAAGGGCTGAGTTCCTCAAATGCGCCGCCCATGCGCCGCAGCCTGAGACACGGTTGGAAAAAACAAGGCTGGGCTGGAAATGGGATCAGATCAATGGGGATGAGCTCATGGAGGAAGTGTGCTCTCCGCGTCTCCTTGATCGGCGCCCGGTGAGTCAGCGACAGCAGCCAGTGGCCTCTCGGCCCGTCCGAGTGTGAAAACGCCCCTGGGACACCTGAGAGCTTCCTGCAGGGTTGACAGGTTGGGCAGCGCTAACTGTGGCGAATGACGGAGGTGCTTTGGGGGGTTTTTCTTTCTTTTTCTTTTTTCCCTCGACACGTGATGAGATGTGATGTGATGTGAAGAAGTCCAGCAGCTAATTCTTGGTGTAATAATAACTACAAGAGGAACTCGAAGACGGGTTAATCCCAGCCTCAGCCGCAGCTCTACGCATGATTTAGTGCAAACATGTGAAGATTGTCCGATTGAAAACATGACAAAAAGCAGCTTATGGCATCTGACAAAGACACACACACACACACACACACGCCTGCGACCTGCTCCAGTCGGCTCGTTCAGGGCGTTGAGTCATTCGAGGCATAAATTCACAATTCTATAAACTCAGCCAGACACACCTGAGACCACGACGACACACACAAACACACACACAATGACACACTCAGCAGCGCAGGGCATGACCAGACAGCGGCAAACGAGGAGCCTTTGAATTGGTTCATTTCAGCGGGGCAAACACAACAACCTGCGCAGCACGTTGTTGCAACAAGAGACAGCAAGAGAGTCGCTGAGCGAAATCCTCTCGCTCTGAAAACGTTTGAAATAAGTTGTGCAATTGATAAAAAAAGACGTATAAACAAAAGCAAGTGTCGACACCGAGGTTCTCAGTTTATGGCTGATATTAGAGATTGGCTCTGCAACGGGTGGCTTTTCTTGGCAGCACATATAAGGAAATTGCACTTCCTGTTCTGACAGGACGTGTCCTCCCTCCTGGTGGGGCAAATTCCCCCTCATTCAACGTATTTTTGTTTGGAAGAAAGGGGCGGCAATCAGCGATTTGGCCTATATCCCGGTGATTAGTGCGGCGATGACGCCAACGCATTGGGTGACTCGTGCTATTTCATGTTTGGATTTTCTGTCAGTGGCAGAAATGGAACGTTAAATCCTTGGTGTTGTGACTAAAATGTATCTAATATCTCCAGTTATCTTCAGTTGTTGCTCCTGTGGCTGTTGGGATTAGCTGGGGACCAGCACAGAAGGTCACACAACTGCTGTACTTCCTTATTTTAATAGCTTTGTAAATATATACTCTACCTAACTTCTCATTTTCACGCGCATTTACGAGTGGAGAAAAATTCCAAAAATGCATTTGTAACTCATTTTATGAATCTGTTTTTGCTGCTTTAAGTATAAACTTTGAGCCAAAATATATCATATTTCACCTTTTAAACACACAAATCAAAAAACAAAGACAAAAGCGAAACAAACATCCACGAGTTGAATAAGAGTGGAAGAGTATTTTTTTTTTCTCTTTGAGACGGCGCAACAGGAAAAAAGAGGCGTGACAGCAATCAGCCTCTCGGCGGCCGTGCCACAAAACAAGGCTACGTGATTTGTATCAGACAGGATGATTATGAGGCTGCAGACGCCCTCAAAGAGGATCACGTATCAAAGGTGCATCAGCGGCTGACAGGTTCTTTGGAAGGTACAGGCACAAAAACAGGCCCCTCCTACAAATACAAGAGCACGAGGCAGAGTTTCACCTAATGCCGTACGTTTAGACATTAGCAACTCCTACATCAGACCTTCAGTCTCTTTTGACCTTAATAAGGGGTAAATAACATTGAAAGCCAACATCTGTATGATAGCTGTGTGGAAACTATATAGAATGCAGTTTGTGTATTTTTCTGGACTTGATGAGAGAAGGTATCAACCATCCTTATCCTATTGGTAGATAGAAACTTAAGAATTTTGGTAGCGTGACAGTGTTGGTGCCTTGACAGAGAAATGTAGACGTTAACAGGCATTTCTATTGTGTCAAAAAAAGAAATTAAAAAATCAGGCGCAACCTGAGCTCAAAAGAAATAACCAGGCCACTTATACCACGGAAGGGAGGGGGGTCTTTCAGGGACTCGTGGGTCCTCTTAACCCCTCAGGTTAGGGTTGATCTGAGCGGCAGGGCGAGGGGCCGGCTCCTTGAGCTGATTAAAGCTAGACTAAGCCTGTGTGAGCCATGGGAACGCCACGAGCATCCAACATGCACGTCTGCAGCGGGAAAAAAAAGAGAAGAAGAATGGTGATGTTAAAATGTCTGAGTGCCTGCGTATACGAAAGACAAAGTTTGTGCGTCGCACGAGCTCTGTTTTGTGTTTTGTGCAGCAGGTTTTTAATCTCTACCCGTTGTGTTGTGTTTGGATTTTTGGAGGTTTTTTTTTTCTCGCAACCACAATGTTTCCTGAAAACAAAAACGCAGCTGTCCCTGCAAAAAAAAAAGAAAAAAAGAAAATGCATTGCTAAAGTAAGTGCCAAACATCAATTTCAATGCACGCAGAGGAGGAAACTTCCAGTCGGGGCTCACACCTACAGGATTAAACCTATAGCCAGGCAACGCAACCCAGGGCATCGCGTCGGGACCAAAGTCTTCGCAAAAGAATGAAAACACCCTTGGATGGGACCCACTCAGATCCCCCCTCAGCCTCAGCCACACCGACAACGTTCACTCACTCCGCGTCAGATCTATTAATCTGTGCTTTCCGTTAATCTGCCAGGAATGTGTGCAACCGTGTCACCGAAACCTGCCCGCCAGACACGGGTGACACACCACGCCGGTGGAGGGAAGGGACAGACGCAAGGCACAAGAAAACGGTCGAGAATTTCCACACAGGACCCTCTGTAACTGTGCATCAACCCGTCTTCTGATAATAACTTTAACTTTGAAAAGATATTAAAGCTTCTGACAAACGTCACCCAAGGCGATTTCAGCCCATGAAACAACAAGAGAGATAGTTTTATGTTGTATATCGTTTCATTCGTGAGTATAAATGTGTTATTTCGACCCAGTGTTACTTATCATCGAGAGAGACGTGTCAAGTGTAAAATCCTCAACTCTTACATTCTCTATATACCTGCCCACCTGGGACTGCAGGGAGCATCCTTTCTCGCAGACAGGATAAATGTTAAATAATAATTGTGCATTTTGTCCACAATCTAAAAAAATACCATAGCAAATAAATAAATAACACCTACACAATTAAGAAGAGAGGGATAAGTTTAAACCATATAAACCATAACTAAGAACGTTGATTATTTTACTGGAAGAAAAAAAAAAACCTTCAAACGTAAAATCAATGTCTCAATAATACCGTAGCGCGCGCGCACACACACACACACACACACACGCACGCACGCACACACACACACACACGCACACAAGCAAAAGGAGGTAAAAGCGCCATCACTTTTGACAAAGAGTTAGCTAGCCGTTGAAGAATAAAGGCCACCTGCTAAACACTAGCCATTGCTAGCGGCTAACCGTTATGACAGATTAATAATTAGCGGCGCCTTAATAAACATTCAAACTATACTTTATTAGCAACGTCGCGAACAAATTAATGGGTCACACACGCGATGTAACGGTGCAGCTGAGACGGTGGCGGGCGCATCGGCAGCACAGTGTCCGCCTCTGGAAGGCTCACTGAAGTCATTTCAGACAGATGTGACTTTTGTTGTTGTTGTTGTTGTTGTTCCACTTCGGGTTCAACTTGGGTGGAAAGTTCGAGAGGCAGAGGTGAGGAAAGGCGGAAATGCGAAAGGAAGAAGAAGAAGAAGGAGAAGGAGTGCTGCTGGCTCACCTGCTCGCTCCGGGACTCCTCTCTCCCTTCTGAACACCCGCACTCAACTTTCCCTCTACTTTTGGCTCTCTCTCTCTCTCTCTCTCTCTCTCACACACACACACACACACACACACACACACACACACACACACACACACACACACACACACACTAGGGCAGGAGGCGGGGCCCGGTAGCGTCTCCCCGGCAGCCTCCTCGACTCTACCCTGGCTCCGGCAGCAGGTAGGCGGGGGGCCTCTGACCCGGAGCTGACGGAGCGGAACCGGGTGAAAGAAAAATCTCCTGGTTAAATATTACTCGCAATCGTTGCGGCGAATCGTTGTGCGAATGTGACTTTCAGTCTTCTTTTTTTTTTACCCTCTCTGTGCGCACGTCACGTGACTGAACTTTGACTCTGTCTTCAAGGTTGTATGTAGGCTAGCGTGACACACAAAATGTAGCTCTGTGTATCTCTTTATGTGTTGCATTTCTGCCTGACAAAATGTGTTTACATCCCAAAAACGTACAACTTTTATTGCCTAGCTTTCAGGTCATTTGAACCATTGCCTTGTCATGTTTGTGTTCCTTTTATCTCTTGTTAATTTTATTGCTCACTATGTGCCCGTTTCACAATTTCATTTCGTTATACTGCACTTTATTTTACATTTTACTGAAATGTACAACGTTCCAATTCCAAGATTGAGTGGAATCAATCCACTCAAACAGGACTAGGACATGAATGTAGTGTGGATAAACTTGCAAAACTAAACATTTGCACTTGAGACAAAAAAATTGGAAGCAGAGAAGATGCGAGTCGAACTGAGAAGAAATTTATTTTTCCTTCCCTGTAAACATCGAGTAGCTTTGATTGTTGACATTGTTCTTCCTCTCCTGAAAACGGAAGCATGCAGAGAGGGAAAGTAAATAGTCCTCTCTTGTTGCGTGCGGCCGCCTTTTGTGCTTTTAGTCTTAGCAACGGTAGCGGCGGGCACAGCTCATCACAGGCGGAGTTTGTTCCGCGGGAATTATCAAGACATGTTGACAATCTCCGTCGGCAAGCTCATTATGTGGAACCAGCAACGTCCCCAGCCGGCGGGAGCGTCGCACAAAAACAGCGTCCTCCCACACAGGTCTGCTGTGATCTTTTGAGGCCGTGACAGCGGAAGAAGCAGGAGGAATACGCAGCGTTCTCAATTTTGTCTTTTCGGACGGAGGGGAATCTAATTTTGCTGGTTGGTAAAACACATATGTCACATAATGAAGCCATTTATCAAGTCTTCTCTCTGTCCAGTTCATATGCAGCTCAGCCAATCAATCAGTTGGCCAACCTTAATTGATAGAGCGCTTCCACAGGTGTTTCAAGGCAGATTTCACAATTAAAAGAGACACAGAGCGATCCCTTCGGAGCAAGTATGAAACCTTCAGCTGACCCAGACCCTGGAGGACGACCGCCTGCTTTGACTGCTTCTGCGAACATAAGGATCAAACGCGAGGATGCTGCTGGGAGCTAAGAGAACTCAGGAGCTCTTGAACTTGAAATTGGTTGAATATGAAATATATAAAAAAAGACATATAAATGTCTATTAAAAAAAAAAGACATGCACCCCTGCTGCTGCTACTGCTGGGTAATGAAGGGAAGAAAACCGAAATGATTCTCCTGAACAGAGGAAGCACCAAGTCTCCGGAATGGCAGGAATTCATAATTAGCAGTGTTTTCACTGTAACACAACGTGAAGGGCAAACGACACGTTTAAGAAACCGAGGTCACGGTGCTGCTTATGAGGGCAGCGTTCCATTTAGGATGATGAGAACGTTTTGAGAACACAAAGAGGAGAATGCCAGTTTAAGGGATTAAAGATAGGTTGATTACAATCTCCACGAGATGGCACTTTTCAGATCAACTGACCACAAATCCCTGCTGATCAATCTAAGCTCTCAACTCTCTCCACACCTTCTACATAATTAGCCGGTGCTAGAAAGCCATAAGTTTCTGCCACTTTCCGTCTCCCACTGCGTGCCAAAGTGGCCGGACATAATTTGCTCCTCCGGACCGTCGAACACCTGGTGTTCAAGTGGTGCTTTACCTGATTATTACACAGGCAGAAAGCGAAAATGAACAGTTGAGAAATGCGGCAGCCCTTTTCTTTTCATTCTGCACGTGTTTCTGTGTAATTTGTCACACGGACGCCGCTAAGGTCCACTTTCAGCGAGTTATTTGCATTTTTGTTTCATTTGCGACATTGCCCCTTTGAGATCCCTGCTGCAGGACCAGGTGTACAGTTTGAGTTAACACAGTCCGCAGCGCCTTAGCGTTGTGTAGTATAGAGCACGTTAGCCACTTGAAAGTAAAGGATGACCACAGCAGTGGTAAAATAAGACAAGACTTTATGTTAAAAAAAAAAAATCTTTGATTTGACTTTACTGATTTGGCAAAATTTGTGTTTTCTTCATGTGTCAACATTACCACTGTTAACAACAGTAACAGTCCTCTGATTAGTGTTACATTAAATTTGACAGAATAAGACGAGAGCTAAAAGGATTGTTTGGAGAAATGAACTTAAATCACCGATGTATGTAGCTACCAAAATAATTATCGATTAAGTTTTTAGCAAATGACAAAAATCGTAATGCGTAATAAAGCTTTTTAAGCAAATTAATGACAAAGCCCAAAGTTCATGAGCTATCTATCTACTTTATGCCCATCATCATGTGGATCCACCAGTTGGTCTGCACGGTCCAGCCGTCCTTCTCGCAGTCAGCGATCTGCTGCAGGAAGTGCTCCTTGGCCTCGGCCTCGCTCTGCTCCTCCTGCAGCGCCTGCCGCAGGTAGCGTATGTCCTCGGCAGCGCTCAGCTCAGGGATGCCCGTCAGCAGCATGAGGGTGAAGAGTGTGATGAGCAAGTGGGAGTGGGAGCGAAGGGAGAGGTAGGCCTCGGTGCAGATGTCCTGATATGGCCCGGAGGGGGAGGCACGGGATAGGAGGGAGGGAGAGGGAACAAGGTCACAGACAAGTTACGCACCAAAAACTGACTGTCTGCCATCCGGACCCAAACTTCATCTCCACAAACTGCTAAAACATCCCTGCAGATAGCCTCTCCAGATAGTGCAACACCTGTTTGGACGTGCGTCCAACCACTAGAGGTCAGCAGTTGCTTTTTTGACCTCCTGGGTTTACAGTGAAAAAAGATAAACAGACCGAAATACAGACAGAAAGATAGACAGATCGGCAGGCTCTTCACTCTCACCCTAAACCGCTGAAATTGGAGACTGTTGTGACCCTTGACCCTTCCCATGACATACAGGAAGTCAGGTGTCAGGACAAATGGAACGCGCTCCCTCTTCCAGCCCAGGAAGCGCTTGGTGTTGCCCAGGATGTGGCCGAAGTCGATGTGAAACAGGTTCCCTGGGGGAAGCGTCGCAAACTCAGTTCAGCTGCTTCTGCTACTCATCATTAGTCAGCGTCGAGTGTTTTAGGCTCTCACCTTTGTTGGTGACCATGATATTGTCGTTGTGTCGATCTCCTACTCCCAGGACGTAAGTGGCCACACAGTAACCAGCACAGGACTTCACGAATCTCTCCGACGTCTGAAAGTGCTGCAAGATGGAAATAGAATCAAAGACATTTAACAGCTTTAATGACTTCGCTTCTCAAGGCCTGTGATTATAAGAGGCCGCTTCTAACAGGGCAATTACAGCTAAAATTAAAGCTGATATGTTATTATTATTTAAACTATCCACTTTGTACTTACAATTTCCCTGAGTGGACATTTAGAAACAAGCCACTCAGACAGTGCGTCATTTTTAAAGGCTCCCGTAGTTCCGCCAACATTCCTCTGGATGGCAGCAATGGTCACCGCGTTCCTGACGATCTCGATCATACCTGAGGGGGAGACATTTAACGAATCCGCTCCAGGCTTTCCCAGACTTCACATTCTCGTGCCTGCAAAGTTTTAGAGGAGGCCTTCGACTCCGAAAACGACCTCGTGCTTGTTGCCCTACCGACATTGTGACCCGTGGAGATGCAGCCGTACGGGATAAGATTCAGATCCAGAGATTTCTCCTGCCAGATGGAGTCCATCAGCGCCAGCGTCTGAGCAGAAAGGCAGAAAATTCACGTTTAGGTTTAATCAAATTAATTCAACGTCAAACATGCAACTCTGAAGTTCAGCAACAGAATTTGTTCCAACTGCTTCTTCTTTTTTTTTTTTTTTCTTTAAGAAACACGTTTCAAGATGAATCTCAAACTTTTCCAGCTGCTGTGAACATGCTGACCCTGCAGTTCTGCTTTTGCAGTTTAGGAGATAATGGACGCATGTGGCAGCACCCCCTACTGGGGAGGTGTTGCAGCCACAGAGCAAACGAATATTCTTTTTTGTCATTTGTACAAAAAATAAGAGTAAAATAATTTGACCGTTTAATCGTTGCAACAATATAACTAAATAATGTAGCTAATTGGTTAATTAATTCAATTACATTTTATTGACTGGGAAGTGCTCTATGAGTTTGGGAAAAATTCTGTTTAAACATTTGACAAGAAACTTGTTTTCTTTGAGTTTTTTTGCTTTAACTGACTGCATCAAGACACTTGTGTTTTTTTGTTGTTTAAAAAAAACCAAACAAATACACCAAAAAATAAAACAAAAAAAACAAGCAAAAGCATATGTGGTCCATGCTTTTTTGCTTTCAGTTAGCAGGAGATTAAGACAGCAATTCTAATTTAAATAAAAGAAAACACATATACTTTAATAGGAAACAATTAAAAATTCTCTGCACCTGAATGACCAGCATGTCCTGCCGGAGGTCGTCACCCTCCTTGAAGATTATTCCGACTGGTGTCACAAGGTTGGGTGATGGCATGGGACAGAACTCCAGCCACAGTGGCTTCTTCTTGGAGGCCATCACTTTGCATTTGTCGAGCTGAGCCACAGAGACAATAAAGGGGCGAGGAGGGACAAGTGGTTTTATGTGGAAAAATTAAGTACTTCATTTTACAAAGGGGAAGGGTCTGAAAAATAAACCTCAAAATGTTATGGTCAGTGAGTGAGTGGGAAAAAGTGAATTCATCAACCAGGAAATCACCAAGAACACAGAGAGATTGGCGCAACAAGAGGGAGTTAAGCAGCTTGAAAACAGGGAACAAGGAGACATCAGATCATCATTATAGCCAGGGAGCTTCTCAGAACAAGATACAGAAATCTTTGGTGGTGTTTGCACAGAAGAGAAAAGCTGAAAGGCCGGACTATGGAACACTACAGAAACAACAAAAACAAAACAATCTGAATAGAAAACACAAACACAAATTAAAATGTTGGCAATTCCATGAAACAAAACTCCCCCAAAGAAATTTTTGTGGGGAAAAAAAATGCGTTCATGATTTTTAATGTAATTTCACAAAATGACTGTGACCTTTATATTGTGAAAAGAAATTCTTTCCTGGGATCTTTCATAATACCCTCCTTACAAAAAAAACAATAGGTTATAGCTTTAAGTTAACATTACGAGACACTGTCAATAAACATACGCAAATCCATGCTGTGAATTTGCAAAAGCTGTGTCTTACTATGATTCTTCCAGCTTTAACGCGGGGGTCAAATGGCAGCAGGAATTCATTTGGAAGCACACAGTTTCCAAGTAGCTCTTGAAGTTTGATGTGAGCTGAAAGACGAGAGAACAATGTCATCTAAGCAGGTCCATCCTGTCCTCAGCTGTTGCCTTTCAGAAAAGACAATCCTGGTGTTCAGAGAAAAATAAACAACCTGAATTGGACAGAAAAGATTATTTAGGAAGGGGAAGTCAACACTATGGGATATTCCCAAGTCTGCTGGAGCCTACCCCAGCCTACCTCAGCTGTCATAGGGCGAAGGCAGGGTGACACCCTGGACAAGTCGCCAGTTCATCGCACTGCCACATAGACAAACAACCATTCACACTCACACACACACCTACAGACAATTTAGAGTTTCCAATTCACCTCAAATGCAGGTTTTTGGACTGTGGGTTGAAGCCAGAAAACCCAGAGAAAACCCACACAGACACAGGGAGACCATGCAAACTCCACACAGAAAGGTCCCAGGCCCCAAATTGAACCCACAACCTTCTTGCTGTGAGGCGGCAGCACTAACCACTGCACCACCACATCTGAAGCAAAACAGTTAAATGGATAACCTAGAGGCTCCCAAACAAAATGTGCATTCACATTAGACAGTTATATCATTAATATCCTTGTAAGAAAGATATAACGGTGTACTGTAGGTGTTCACCTGCAGGCGGGAGGTCGGCCCTTTCAGGAAAGAGGCGTTTAATGGCAACAGCAACCTCCTGCAGAGCCTCCACGGCTTGGACCTGCCGTCTAAAACTGTCAAGCATATCCTGGCCACAGCCCAGAAGGTAAGCCTCCACAATCACTGCCATGCGTTGGCGGAAGTGCAGGCACCCTGCCACCTCACTGCGGACATACCAGAAGAAGAAGTGTCCGATTCTCTTGCTCTGTCGTGAAGAAGATCATGGAGGTTTAGATCAGCGAAGTGAAATGCAGGTTTGTTTTTGTGTTAAAGAAACAATACCCAGAAAGGGTGTGACGGTTATATTGCATTGCAAAACTTTTCACTGGGCATGAAATGTACAGGACTTTAAAAACAATAACAATAAAGGAGGCAGTATAAATTACTAAGATTGGAAAGACGGATACATTTAAGAAGTTTAGGAACAATCCTGAAGATTTGATAGGTTCTTGCAACTCACCTTCAGAGCTCTTTGGATGAGGAAGCGAGCAAGAAAGCTGTCATGGTAGGGCTCCACCTTTAGAGTCTGTGTCAGCAAATACAGTGGAAAACCTTGTCAGCAATGTTCACATTCTCTAGTTCTTTAGTGATGAAGAGCTTGTGGTCCAATTGAACCAACAAGTTTTGGTTTATCTCTGGATTCTGTATCAATGAAACTGTGATGCTCGTGTTTTCTCCAAGGAGACTTACATACCTGTACCAGTTGTAGCAAATATTTCAAGACATCATCATTGGACAAGTTCTCTAATCTCTGGGCCGCTAGTTTTCGAACTGTCAAATCAGGAAAGTCTATACTTAGCAGCTCTAGAGCCACCGTCAGATCCAGGTCAGCAGGAGCACAGTTTCCTAGAAGCCAGTGAATATCGTCAACTGCCCTGCGGTTCGACCAGTTAACATTGCGCAAGTAGTGGGGCAAATTCAGTGAATAACGGATGATGTTTTCACGAAATTTCCCGAGACAGTCCCTGTTGGTAACGGTGGATGGCTGTTGCATTTTTTGAAGGAGTCTCTCAACAGGTGAGCTGTTGTCGGGAATTGAAACAGATTGCGTTTTGGACAAGGTTCGAGTACTTGAGATGGGAAGAGCCGATTTGGTGCGGTTGAGGCCAGAGACTGAGCTACCAGAGCATTCTGGTTGGCTAAAGCCGCCAGGGAGAACGACTGGGAAATTGTATCGGTCCAACAGGAAGCTGATGGCCATGGAGTTGGTTATGTCCGGGTTTGTGGCAGTTGACAACTTGTCTGCTTCATAGGCCATGGCTTCATTTTCGTGGTAAGGGAAAGTCCACATGTGCAGGCTGTAGGGTCCCTGGCTGAGGACAGACCTGAAGGTACAAATAAGCAAGGAAAAAGTGATAAAGTTTAGGTCAAGGACTTTTTAAACATTAGGAGACATTGTAAGACATTGCAAGAAGTGTGGCTTACTGTGCCATATTTGTTTTTCTGATATAAGTTCAGAAATGCTGTGATTTCTACAATTTGTATATCACAACAATTAGTTGAAAACTGACCTGTGATCTATAAGAAGAAGATTGACAAAGTAGAGCACTTTCCCCTCTGGCATTTTAGAAGTGGAAGACATCTTATAATCCCTTGATCCTGGAGGGACTTCGTTTATGGTGAGGCCAAGCTTTGCTCCACGTGGAAGATCCCTGAGGAGAATGTCAAACTCCAGCCACTCATTCCAAAGCACCTCATCCGCAAATGCCTTGGAATTGGACAACACTGATGAGAGGACCTTGTCACCGTACAGGATTGAAGCATTTACGTAAACATACTGGGGGCATTCAATGGGAAGATTTGGTATATCAAAACCAAGCAGTTTAACTCTGAGATTCCTATTGCAATCCCACAAGGATATCATGTAGATGTTATCCAAATCTCTCCCTTCCAGACATAGGTCATCGTGGGAGCTGAATTGTCCACTGGAGCTGTCTAAGAGAGGCCAGTCCATAAACTTTACAGTCTCATCACTGAGCTGCGTGACGGAGATCACCGACAAGTGGAGCTCTTCGTTGGTCTTCAAACAATGCCGAACCCAGAGAAAATCACAGAGGGCATAGTCTCCGGATAAAAATTCCTCCCTACCAAGCACTTTCAGAACAAAGTCCTCTGAGGGGTCACAGTCTATGCCCTGTTTTGCAACCACCTCTTTGAAATACTGCACTAGAATGCTCGGCTTGGCATTGAGTTCAACGTCTATACTGAAGCTGAGCTTGCTCATATAGTGAAACATGACTTTTAGCGGTCTGTTGAGTTTATCCTGCTGGTCTTCCGGTAGGGTGGCCAGCGATATCCAAGGTTCTGAAGCGTACAACTTGTCATCACGACTTTTTATTGCCTCTCTTCTGGGAGATGCTAGCTTCCGACGTGTGAAGCTTAGCTCACCAAGTCTGTCACATGCCTCTTTTGCCAAATCGTGTCCAATCAGATATGCCAGGAGCTGCTGTTGCTTCTTCTCCTCCTCGGAATCCGCAGCTAGCACCTCTTTCACGACTATCTCGGCCGAGACTTGCCCAGTATCGTCCCTGGACCACGGAATGTCTAATGTCTTGATGATCTGACAGTCATCGTAGGCCTCATACCAGTCTCCACCCTTGTCATATAACAGAGTATATCTCTGGGTCCAGTATTGCAAACGGGTCTGGATGGCAGTTTTGTTCCTGCGCCTGGAAAACCGGGAAAAATCACTGTAGATGATGACCAAATGCAGGCTAAAAGCTGTTAATTCTAACAAATCCAGCTGTACAACTTATTATGTAGAATCACAAATTGGACCTGTCCAGGCGGGACCTACCACTATGCAGATGTGTAGCCGCAGCTGGTAGACGCTGCACTGCGACGGCAGGGTGACCAGAACAGACTCACAGTGCCTGTTGGCACTGTCCTCCTCATGGCTGGACCTGCGTTGTGAGTTGCTCCTGGCACTAAAAGTGCAGATGAACCTCAGCTTATTCTCAGAGCTGCTTTGAGTGAACATCCCAGGTAGACGCTGCGTACTATGAGGCTGCACCAGGAGAGATTCCATCGCTGTGCACTGAAGAGGAGCTCAACCCGACTTTCAGTTCACCTCCTGTGTGTGTGCAGGGTGCACACCTCACCACAACAGGTGCCGCTTGCCACCAGTGCTAAGGTGGAGTCTGTATGTGTCTGTACCTGTTTGGCAGAGTCACTCCATGTGACTTCCCTTTTTTCTTTTCTTTTTTTTTTTTAAAGAGATTGCTCATCCTCTTCCTCATTCTTTACAGCACAACTGTCCTGCGCCACACTTCCTTCTTTCCCAGTTCTCTTTGCCTGACCTTTTAAATGCCCAGTAGAGCAACAGTTCAGCCTTTCAGGCTACAAAACGAATATATGCTGATCACTGGATAATACATAATAAGCCATTAATGTTCAAACACTATTATAAGAGTATTACCATCCTTTCATTTCGTGACCATGCTTGTCATAAGCAAGAAGCACTTAGGTGTTTTCGAGAATCAACTAAACCAGTTTGGGTTGTTTGTCTCGTTGTTCTGGGAAAACGCTGCTTAGAATGTGGTGGGCACAAAATCGACTTTTACCAGTTGCAGCTGCAGCTGTACTGTGAAAAAGTCTAGTAAAAGAACTCATGTAAAACTCATGAGTTATTTTTCAAATCATCTAAAGCAACACATCTAATTGTGACATCACATTTTGTTTTTAAATTATGTGCTCAGATACTTCATGAAGTGATGACTGAAACTGCATTGCTAGGCAACTCATTGAAAGAAACTGAAGTGCAACATTATGTTTCAAACCAACATCCATATCACGAATAACACAGATGCAATTGGATTTTCTGTGTAATGTGTTTTCTTTCAGGCTCATACCCACTATTAATGTTGTGAATCAGTTGTAAATACCGTATAAAAACAAGAGAAGTGAAAAAAGAAATTATTTACAGTAGTAAATAATGACAAGCTATCTACTTGTCCATCACACGAAAATTTGTATATATAAATGTCCTTTGTTTCCCTTTTGTTGTTTTTAACTCTGTAAATCATTTCCTGGTTTTGAACTTCTGTGTTGTGTACTTCCTACCTGCTTTGTTTCTAATCAGTTTTAATAACACTGTTTCTGGTCAACCTGATGGGCGGAGGAATTGTGAAAGCAAACCTGCTCTGTCAGCTGATGTACAGAAAAACGTTTGGTTCAAATCATATTTTGAAGTTATATTTTCTTTTGGTGGATTTGTGAATGGGATATAGAGTGTTGTGAAACATTCAATCTGGTGTGCACAATGTCCCACAAGAAGATTATGTTCTAATAAATTATAAAGAGATTAGAGTAGAGAGAATAAAGGGATTAGAGTAGAGATGTACTTTATTAAATTATAAGGATAAATATGACAACAACATCAACATCAACACAAAATATTTTCTTTCAGTCTGGGATGTTGATTAATGGAGTTTATCAACAATATATCCGACATCTAAAAAAGTTAACATGACACAAAAATATGGGAAAACAGCTGGCAAGCCACTTCACAAATAAATATAACTTGAAACCAGCAGGAAAGCAAGTGTTTAACAACACGGGCGACAGATTTTAGGTGCACTGAACAATGCAGAATTTTTTTTGACGGTACAACATCAATGTTCGGCCAAAAATAACAATCACAAACCTACATCCTACATACAAAACAAATAAATACCCAAAGTCATATTGATTGTATCACGGAAACATTGCATAGTAAACACTGCATTGTTCATACACAGACAGTAAGTGAGCAACCATAAACAGTTTTGGTTGCTGTTTTTTTTTGGTTTTTTTTAATGAGCCATGAGCATCAGTAACCATCTGATGTAAGGCTGTAAACATTCTCACATGAATAACAAAAGGTAAATACTTAAACTTAATTCTCTTAATCCGTTTCTGTGCTACATTTGAAGGCACTGACAAGTGCCTTCAAGTAGAGAGCTACATTTACATCGGGTGCAAGAATCCCGCATTTTCTCTTCCCTCACTTAAATACAAAATGACCCATTCGTAATTGTATTCCTCTTGTGTTTTAACATTTTTCTTTTATTATGACAACCCTAATAATTTGACCAGACGTGCCGAGCAGCTCCATCTGATTGTTAACTTGCGCTTCGTCTAATTCTGCAACAATTTCTTCCTCCAAGAGAGTCTCTCAGTAAATAACATTCCTATTCGCTTTTCACTCCTGCGCGCGGCTCCTCCAGTCGGCCCAGCGCTCGGACAACCGCCGCAGCGGCGTGAGCAGCGCGCGGCGCATCTCCGCGTTGCGGATGCCAAAGACCAGCGGGTTGACGCACGGCGGCACCAGGGTGGCGACGACGAGGGACAAGTGCAGCACGGCGGCGGTGGGCCCGTGCTGCGCCCCGCCCGCCTTCCGACTTTGGGGCACCAACTCCCACACGGCGTCCGACAGCACCTTGACGAAGAGCGGCAGCAGCTTTGAAATACTGCACTAGAATGCTCGGCTTGGCATTGAGTTCAACGTCTATACTGAAGCTGAGCTTGCTCATATAGTGAAACATGACTTTTAGCGGTCTGTTGAGTTTATCCTGCTGGTCTTCCGGTAGGGTGGCCAGCGATATCAAGGTTCTGAAGCGTACAACTTGTCATCACGACTTTTTATTGCCTCTCTTCTGGGAGATGCTAGCTTCCGACGTGTGAAGCTTAGCTCACCAAGTCTGTCACATGCCTCTTTTGCCAAATCGTGTCCAATCAGATATGCCAGGAGCTGCTGTTGCTTCTTCTCCTCCTCGGAATCCGCAGCTAGCACCTCTTTCACGACTATCTCGGCCGAGACTTGCCCAGTATCGTCCCTGGACCACGGAATGTCTAATGTCTTGATGATCTGACAGTCATCGTAGGCCTCATACCAGTCTCCACCCTTGTCATATAACAGAGTATATCTCTCTGGGTCCAGTATTGCAAACGGGTCTGGATGGCAGTTTTGTTCCTGCGCCTGGAAAACCGGGAAAAATCACTGTAGATGATGACCAAATGCAGGCTAAAAGCTGTTAATTCTAACAAATCCAGCTGTACAACTTATTATGTAGAATCACAAATTGGACGGTCTAGGCCGGGACCTACCACTATGCAGATGTGTAGCCGCAGCTGGTAGACGCTGCACTGCGACGGCAGGGTGACCAGAACAGACTCACAGTGCCTGTTGGCACTGTCCTCCTCATGGCTGGACCTGCGTTGTGAGTTGCTCCTGGCACTAAAAGTGCAGATGAACCTCAGCTTATTCTCAGAGCTGCTTTGAGTGAACATCCCAGGTAGACGCTGCGTACTATGAGGCTGCACCAGGAGAGATTCCATCGCTGTGCACTAAAGAGGAGCTCAACCCGACTTTCAGTTCACCTCCTGTGTGTGTGCAGGGTGCACACCTCACCACAACAGGTGCCGCTTGCCACCAGTGCTAAGGTGGAGTCTGTATGTGTCTGTACCTGTTTGGCAGAGTCACTCCATGTGACTTCCCTTTTTTCTTTTCTTTTTTTTTTTTAAAGAGATTGCTCATCCTCTTCCTCATTCTTTACAGCACAACTGTCCTGCGCCACACTTCCTTCTTTCCCAGTTCTCTTTGCCTGACCTTTTAAATGCCCAGTAGAGCAACAGTTCAGCCTTTCAGGCTACAAAACGAATATATGCTGATAACTGGATAATACATAATAAGCCATTAATGTTCAAACACTATTATAAGAGTATTACCATCCTTTCATTTCGTGACCATGCTTGTCATAAGCAAGAAGCACTTAGGTGTTTTCGAGAATCAACTAAACCAGTTTGGGTTGTTTGTCTCGTTGTTCTGGGAAAACGCTGCTTAGAATGTGGGTGGGCACAAAATCGACTTTTACCAGTTGCAGCTGCAGCTGTACTGTGAAAAAGTCTAGTAAAAGAACTCATGTAAAACTCATGAGTTATTTTTCAAATCATCTAAAGCAACACATCTAATTGTGACATCACATTTTGTTTTTAAATTATGTGCTCAGATACTTCATGAAGTGATGACTGAAACTGCATTGCTAGGCAACTCATTGAAAGAAACTGAAGTGCAACATTATGTTCAAACCAACATCCATATCACGAATAACACAGATGCAATTGGATTTTCTGTGTAATGTGTTTTCTTTCCAGGCTCATACCCCACTATTAATGTTGTGAATCAGTTGTAAATACCGTATAAAAACAAGAGAAGTGAAAAAAGAAATTATTTACAGTAGTAAATAATGACAAGCTATCTACTTGTCCATCACACGAAAATTTGTATATATAAATGTCCTTTGTTTCCCTTTTGTTGTTTTTAACTCTGTAAATCATTTCCTGGTTTTGAACTTCTGTGTTGTGTACTTCCTACCTGCTTTGTTTCTAATCAGTTTTTAATAACACTGTTTCTGGTCAACCTGATGGGCGGAGGAATTGTGAAAGCAAACCTGCTCTGTCAGCTGATGTACAGAAAAACGTTTGGTTCAAATCATATTTTGAAGTTATATTTTCTTTTGGTGGATTTGTGAATGGGATATAGAGTGTTGTGAAACATTCAATCTGGTGTGCACAATGTCCCACAAGAAGATTATGTTCTAATAAATTATAAAGAGATTAGAGAGAGAATAAAGGGATTAGAGTAGAGATGTACTTTATTAAATTATAAGGATAAATATGACAACAACATCAACATCAACACAAAATATTTTCTTTCAGTCTGGGATGTTGATTAATGGAGTTTATCAACAATATATCCGACATCTAAAAAAGTTAACATGACACAAAAATATGGGAAAACAGCTGGCAAGCCACTTCACAAATAAATATAACTTGAAACCAGCAGGAAAGCAAGTGTTTAACAACACGGGCGACAGATTTTAGGTGCACTGAACAATGCAGAATTTTTTTTGACGGTACAACATCAATGTTCGGCCAAAAATAACAACCACAAACCTACATCCTACATACAAAACAAATAAATACCCAAAGTCATATTGATTGTATCACGGAAACATTGCATAGTAAACACTGCATTGTTCATACACAGACAGTAAGTGAGCAACCAAAAACAGTTTTGGTTGCTGTTTTTTTTTGGTTTTTTTTTAATGAGCCATGAGCATCAGTAACCATCTGATGTAAGGCTGTAAACATTCTCACATGAATAACAAAAGGTAAATACTTAAACTTAATTCTCTTAATCCGTTTCTGTGCTACATTTGAAGGCACTGACAAGTGCCTTCAAGTAGAGAGCTACATTTACATCGGGTGCAAGAATCCCGCATTTTCTCTTCCCTCACTTAAATACAAAATGACCCATTCGTAATTGTATTCCTCTTGTGTTTTAACATGTTTCTTTTATTATGACAACCCTAATCATTTGACCAGACGTGCCGAGCAGCTCCATCTGATTGTTAACTTGCGCTTCGTCTAATTCTGCAACAATTTCTTCCTCCAAGAGAGTCTCTCAGTAAATAACATTCCTATTCGCTTTTCACTCCTGCGCGCGGCTCCTCCAGTCGGCCCAGCGCTCGGACAACCGCCGCAGCGGCGTGAGCAGCGCGCGGCGCATCTCCGCGTTGCGGATGCCAAAGACCAGCGGGTTGACGCACGGCGGCACCAGGGTGGCGACGACGAGGGACAAGTGCAGCACGGCGGCGGTGGGCCCGTGCTGCGCCCCGCCCGCCTTCCGACTTTGGGGCACCAACTCCCACACGGCGTCCGACAGCACCTTGACGAAGAGCGGCAGCAGCTGCAGCATCAGCATCCCCAGGTAGAAGAGCACCGTCTTGCGCGCCGCCGTGTTCACCGCCCGGATGGGCAGCATGGCCTTGGCCGCGTCCTGGTACATTCTCAGGTAGGAGAAGGCGTACACCAGCAGGCACGCGCCCAGCACCAACGGGCCTAGCACCTTTCGGTAGAGGGCGGAGGCGCGCGGGAAGCCCATGCGCTCCTCCATCATATCGGGCTCGCACAGCAGCCCGCCGCTCGCCTCGTCCGCCCACTGCTGCTGCTGCTGCTGCTGCCGCCTCTCGGTGGCCGGCGGCGACAGCAGCAGCAGCAACAAGTTGATGGTGCCCACCGACAGGGAGAAGAGCCACGTGAGGCCGAGGGCCAGCCAGAGGCGCGCGCGCGTCAGCAGCACCAGGTAGTGGATGGCGTGGCACACGAAGACGTAGCGCTCCACCGCCATGAGCGTGACGGTGAGCAGGCTGTTGAAGAGCATCACCGTGCCCGCGAAGTGCTGCACGTGGCACCAGGCGTTGAACGCCACGGTGCGCCGCTGCATGAGCGCGTGGATGACGGAGGGCGCGAAGAGGAGGGTCTGCAGCAGGTCGTTGAGCACCAGGTTGCGGAAGAGGGTGAAGCGCCGCTCCCACGACTGGTCGTCGGCCTTGCGTAGGCCGAGCAGCGTGAGCGCGTTGACGGACAGCGAGACGGCGGTGAGCGCGCACAGCACGAGGATGAGCGCGGGCACCGCGTCCGTGTAGGGCAGCAGGGAGAAGAGCCAGCGACGCGCGTCCGGTGCGGGGCGCTGCGCCAGGCTGCGGTTGTCGACGTCGCCGACGCCGAGTTGGCCGCACGGCTCGGACAGGTTGGACGTCCCCAGAAGTGCTGCAGCGGTGGTGGACATGTCGGTGGTGGTGCGCAGTCCCCAGAGGTCTGACTCCTCCAGCATCAGTGGCCGGTTAATAAATGGACCCGACCGTCCCCAACTCCCTCCTTCGCCCGCCCACCCCGACCCCACCTCACCCATCCATCCATCCCCCCTTCCCATCAAACTCCATCATATCGCACTCATTTGACAGGTAAGCACACCTTAAATTGACAAATGTATGAATAGCAGTCGGCTCCACAGTATACCTGCATCACTGCTGCTTCTTGCACGTGTCATGGGCTGAACGGAGAAAAAAATGAATATTTAAATATTTCAGTGTCACATATATCACAAAGCAAACATCAGGCGAGACATTGGGTCGTCCACTGAATAAGATTTAAAAGGCATCTAAGCGTATTGCAAGCAACGGCTTCGTAAGATTTCTTTTAAATTTCCAACGGAACTTTCATAAACTCGCTAAAAGATAACACAGATTTAAGAACACCTGCTCAGTGGTGACGAAACACGGAACAAGAGGGTGACAATATTTAATCTGTGTTTTGGTGGCATTTCATAAACTTTTTGGATGTATGACATTGAAGATAGTTCATCAGTATTGTGGGTTAAAGTGGATATGGCCACATTTAAAGACCCAGTGTGTCAGGTTTGGTAGCATTGGTTAAAAAAAAAAAAAGCACATTTCAAGCAATGTGTCATGAAATTTAACCAAACTCTGAGAATGCTTAAAGTAACACATTTACATGTGATTCCAGTCACAGCTGTTAAGTGGTTATTGGGCGTATTAACATATTCTACCATAATTACGATAATTATGCAGCTCACACGGACAATCTGATCTAATATCAAATGCTAATTGTGGAAATGAAAGCAGCCGTTGTGAGAGAATCACCTCATTACTCATGATCACTTTACGTGACCCAGCTGTTGCCAATCAGTCACTCTTATTGACTCAAATAGTTAAAATATGTGTCAGAAGAATAGGCCGGCAATAAAGCCTTTAATAAGGAAGCTTGTATGCATTAGAAAACAGTTCCATTGATCTATACATATTCCAGAGTTCTAACAAAGTCAGACATGGCGTCACATCCAGATGAAGTCGTTAGCAGCAGCCAGGCATGCGAGATGGAATTCGAGTGGGATCATTTATTTATGATTTCTTTTTTAGATTCTTGGTCGGGTGACAGCGGGAGAGACAGGAGGCCACTTGTCATTGTGTTTAAATCGGGAATGGAATCTGAATGTTTTCTCTGATAAGTAACGTGTTTTTCCTGCGCTGTTGCTGGAGTGCGTGTCTGCCTTGTTTAGGTTTCTGCGTGCGTGTGTACAATAAGGAAATGCCTTTCCCACCAGAACGTCTCCTGGTTGTGCAGCCGGATTTCTCGGAGGTTTTGACTGAATTCACTCCGAGAGGCACCAACATGAATCGTCAGCCGCTGGCCAGATCATGACCGGACCAATCATTTTCCTTCAAGGGGAAAGAGGCGGAACCAAAGCCAAAGATTTTTTTTTTTCCTGCTTTAGCTGCTTTAGCTGCAGTTGCCAGCTCGTAAGCATTGCATCTGTGGATCAATGAGGCAGCTCCAAAGGTGTTGCGGGGTTTAAAAATGAGTCTTTTACAACAAGCCTCCAGTTAAGGATACACTGTTCATCATTGTTGCCCCTGCAGCTGTCGGCACTGTGGCTAAAGTTGCAGTAAAACATCTGATAGGTCCTCCCGAGTATGACTGGCAGAGGCTTCGTCCAATCAGCTTCCAGGGTTTGTTTACAGACACGCTCTCTCTCTCTCTCTCTCTCTCTCTCTCTCTCTCTCTCTCACCTCACTTGGGTCCAGATTCTTCTCAGACCGTCAGGTTTCCTCTCCCCCTTGTGTCAAGGTCTAGACGTTGCAGCGCCGTAATCCCGTTGACTCCATCCGATCCCCGTCTCCTCCACTCACTGCTGCGCTATTCCGCCTGTTTTAATCCAGGCCCCTCTCCCCTTTCCATCCTCACCTCCCTTCTTCACCCCCCCCCCCCCCCCACACACACACACACACATACACACACACACCTCACCACTCCTCCCGCCCTCGTTAGCCGTCATCCATCCGAGTGTTTGTGGGGTGACTGACAGCACCGGCTGTTGCTCCACCCGCCTCAACACTTTCAGGCTGCAGATGAGTGAGACACACAGTATGTATACATGCATACATATATAAATATATATATATATACATATACACACACACACACACACACACACCCACACACAAATACATACAAGTGAAACACCTTCACCTCTTTAATGGCCCTCAGTTCTACAGTATCATCATCCACATTGTATTGCTTGTGACACCGAAGTCATGAGGGGAAACATTGAAGTGCTGAGAAAACATTTCTTGTCACTGTGTTCAAGTCACATCACAACTGATGTGAGCCTATTTGTTTACCTTCCCGAAGCCTCAGAAATCACACTGTTCCTGTGGGAAAAATCCACCTGAGCAAGCCGCTGAACACCTAGCGCCATCTGGTGGGCTCGGCTGTTTTCAACACTCCCAGTTCACGCTTGCATTAGAAGGCAAAGTTTTAGCATAAGACTGTGAACGCTGCAGCATCACCGAGGTCCTGGAATTGAATTTAATTGTCTGTTTTTTTCCCCAAGTAAACTATTTAAATCAATTGCACGATTAAGAACCACACCAACATTAGCCACATGTGATGATGCGATAGTGTTTTTTGCGCAAGGCTCACCTGGACAAGTAAACAACCCGCCGGTCGACTGGCCGGTTGCAGCTGCAGCTTTGCCCTGCAGGATGCTCCCCTGCAGCCATCTGCATCGGCCTCTTGCCCGACTGTGGCAGCACGAGACACTTTTTGTCCATGGACGTTCTGACGGAAGGGGACAGGCGACCGTCGGGGGGGCCGGCTGTGTGAGATCACAGGTTGATTTTTGTGCTCCTTCTAGAGTTACAGACGTCTTCAGCACAAGGGCGAGTGAGAGAAGAGAGGGCGGGGGGACGCAGGCCAGACGGGTTGACAGACACTGTGATGGGGGGGGTGTTAATCTGTGCGTGCGTGTGCGTGCGTGCGCGCGCGCACGCGTGTATGTGTGTGTGTGTGTGTTGAGATGCTTGCTTGATCCTCTGCCAAAATAACCTCCAGCTGCCCCCCCAGCGACTCTGTTTTCTATTTTTTTCAATAAATGTCACTGAGTGTGTCTGTTATCTAAATTTGTGGAGTGGGTTGGGGGGGAGTTGGGTGTCCATCAGGGGACGGTGCTGGGCCCGCTACCAAAGTCAAATTTGATTGGCCGCCCCCCCTCCAAGGAGGTGGGAACCGTTGCCCAATCCTGGGCATTTTCATTAAAAGCGCTGCGGGGTGGGAGGGGGCACACGCTGGAGTGGGGAGTGATAAGTAGCCGCAGCGCTAGCGCAGCGTAGCAGCCGGGACACTCTTCCTCCCCCCCCAACAGGACGCCTGTCGACTTCCCCCTCGAGTGTGTGGTTCAGCACATCCTGCCAGCATGGTAAGACTGGAAAATCTGGGAGGGAGGCTGATGAGGAGGAGTTGTCCAGAGGGTCACTTTGATGGTATTTTTTGTGGGGGTTTTTCTCCCGCAATGAGGACGAGCATGGAGGATGGAGGATGGAGGATGGAAGTTTTTCTCTGACTTTTGTCCTTGACCGAGTGATCAGACGGATTCCTCTTCGCTCTGGCGGAGAGATAATGCTGCAACTACTTTTCCCTCCTTTGTCTTTTGGCATCTGTAGAAGATAAAAAGAAAGAATACGTCCAGACTACGGTTGCTGCACAACTTCTTTGTTTGTTTTTTTGCAGCCTTTTGTTTTTTCGGACTCTTTGTGCGACACGTTTGATATTAATATTGTGGAGAGCAGCGGCTACTAAAGATAGAAAGCTGCAGCAGCTGAGTAAAGTGAGACTCACATGCTGCCAGAGTTTTCACCTTGAGAAAATCCTTCTCAAATCCTCTCCCAAATCCCGCCTTCAAAAATAGCTTTTCGGCGAGCTAATGAGTGGAAATAATGTGCGACCTTTTCTCAGCATTTCAACGGCGATGAGGTTCTGTCGAGCGAGCTGAGACAATGACTCCGGCCCCCTTTTTGAGTCGTGGTTTCAGGCACGCTTTTCCTGTTGTATAAACATTAAATTGCAACTTGGCTCAGGTTCCTGTTGGGCGTACGAGATGCAGGGACTCGCCATCTTCACGCATCACCCATTCAAAGTCCTGGTTCAGGGGAGCAAACTGTTAGTTGGGAAGTGGAGAAGCCTGCATGGTACCAGGCTCAGTTTAAACACTCAGCGTTTCCACTCGTCTTTCATCGCTTGCAGACAGCTGGCAGAGGATTAAAGGCTGACTTCCTACCTGACTTCAGGCTATTTCTAGTCTTTGGCTGCCTCTTTGTCAACGACAGGCGGTCCCCGTTTGGCGCTGAACAACCTGGGCGTCTTGTTCAATCCCTCAGGGCATTGGCAGGAATGCAGCCATAGTAAAGCCAGAAATTAAAGCGGTTTGACATCTTTGACATGATGTGGTTTCAATCACTTTTCTTGACCATCAATCTCAGGCAGCAACAACCGTACTAAGCCAAGAATGCCAGTATTTCAAATATGGACCTGTAGCAAACAGACTGAAGCAAATGTTGAGTCCCGACTTCCCAAAACCAAAGTAAACAAACGTAAAACCAACTGGCGATGCAGCAAAAATGGACCAGCACTTGCTAGCCTTTGGCTTCTTAGCTCCTGCATGATTAACGGCTAACTAAAAGCAACTATAGGTGTAGTTTTAAAAGCTAGGTTAAGTAATAGCTAGCTAACTTCTATTTGTTCAAGTTAGTTAGCGTATTTTCATCCCTGAAGCTCGTGATGAGTGAAAGCTGTTAGCTTTTAAATACCCGCCTCATTCTACTTTGTGCCTCTAGTCCCCTCAAGAAAGACTTGATTGTTGTGCGTTCTTGTGTCCGGCAGCTGTTGTTTGCCTCGGATTCAGGAAGATTAAGCGAGCCATTGTATGAGGTTTAGTGGCGTGTGGTGGCGAGCAAATACTAACTGGTCCTCAGTTTTGGTTTTGGTCTTTTGGATGTTTTAATGCAAACATCAGAACCAATTTCTCTCCCTGTTTGGTCCTTGTGGGTTCATTTAATCAATTCATCAATCAATCAATATTTTTCAGCCCACCGACGCCCAAAGTGACGCCCGCTCCTTCCTGACGGAGGAGATGATTGCAGGTCTGTCCACCAGTTAGTTTTCAATATGGATCATTCCTTTTCAGCAGATACAGTGGCTAATGAAAATGTCTTGAGGCTGTGTACCAGAATTTCCATTAAATATTCCTTATTTTCATCATTTGCCAGGGGCTTAAACCCTTGAATGAACCCCCAAGAATTAGCATATGAACCGTAGTGTCGTCTGACTCTGATCTACTTCCTGTCCTGTCGCCCCAGAGTTCAAAGCCGCCTTCGACATGTTTGACACTGATGGCGGTGGCGACATCAGCACCAAGGAGTTGGGCACCGTGATGAGGATGCTGGGCCAGAACCCGTCCAGAGAGGAGCTGGACGCCATCATTGAGGAGGTGGACGAGGACGGTGAGAGAGCAAAAAGGACACATATTTATGGAGGGTGGATGAGTGACACACATACAGAGGGGGGATAGAGGGTCGTGTGTGGGACTTAGCGTCTCCTCTGACCTCCCCTCCCGCTCCCCCGTCTCAGGCAGCGGCACCATCGACTTTGAGGAGTTCCTGGTCATGATGGTGCAGCAGCTGAAGGAGGACCAGGCGGGGAAAAGCGAAGAGGAACTCTCCGAGTGCTTCCGCATCTTCGACAAGTACGACTCACAAACACAGCATCGGCGCGTCGTTGGTGGCCCCGTGCTGTCGATCAAGTGTGAAAACTGCTGCGTGATTTTTAGATTGGCAAAATAACATTGTTAGCTATCTGTTTACAGCCTCCTGCTAAAAGTGATGCTGTGTTGGACCTTACACATATTAGAAGTGGGACATATTGCATTTTACAGTGGAATAAAAATTAAAAAGAAAGTCCCTGGGGTTTGGTCACTCTCTTGGAAGAAGTGCCTGTCCCCTTTGTGATGCCATAAAGGGATGGCTTTTTAAGAACTGCGAGTTTCAACAAAACTCGCAATTACTGAAAAGTGGAGCCAGCCGAGGGGATAAAGGATGGATTCAGTGTTTTTTGTTAAAAAAAAAAAAAAAAAAAACTCGGTCACAGGTGAAGGCAGGTAGACCAGCATCAGGTGAAACACATCAATGTGGTCAAATGACAGGATGGGTAATCTGGCAAAACTCCCCTTCAAAATAAGACTAAAAAAACAACCATGAAGACAAGCAACAACAAAGAAATTAAGAGTCACAGTGAAAAAATCTTTAACCAAGAGACCGAAGAAAACTGCAATCACACACACAGGTTTTGTGTGTTTGGTGACGACTGATGTGTTCAGACGCCTTTTGAATGGTTTGTCCTGTTTTCTGCTACAGAAACTGCGATGGATTCGTTGACCGCGAGGAGTTTGGAGACATCCTGCACATGACGGGTGAGGCGGTAACGGAGGAGGACATCGACGAGATGTTCGGGGAGTCGGACTCAAACAAGGACGGGAAGATCGACTTTGATGGTATGACTTAGACGAGAATTGACGCCGCCTAGTGGCGACTCCTGGGAGTCTTTCTGTCCGTCTGTATTTTTCTACATACTAACTAAGAATGTAGTTAAAGCAAGTCTTACAAAAGAATATCAAAATATCAAAGATGTATTTCTTTATGGATAGATAGATAGATAGATAGATAGATAGATAGATAGATAGATAGATAGATAGATAGATAGATAGATAGACAGATAGATAGATAGATTATTTTAATTTTCTAAAGTTGATGATAGTTCTTGTATGAGAACCCTCATGTACCCAATGAAATTCAGTAAAAAAAAAAACATAATCGTCAAAGGCTGAGTTCCACAACACTCTTCCTTTGCTAGTGTACAATAAAAATTAAATTGTTTGATTTGTATGAGGTGAAAGTTTCAGCCTGCACATCCATTTGTAAAAAGTGTGAGAGTGCTGAGCGGGTCGAGGGTTGTTGAGAGAGCGGCGGCGCCACCATCAGGAAAAACTTCTGCATTACTGGATGATCTCCATCCTCAGTCCAACTAGTGGAGGACAGATTGATGGATTGACAGCTCTCTCTGCCCCCCCCCCCCAGAGTTCCTGAAGATGATGGAGAACGTCCAGTGATGAGGCCCAACGTTCCGGGAAACCCAGCAAGAACCCCCCCACCGACGGCTCTGGGATTTTGACTCACTTCAGCCAAATGGACTGGAAGAGTGAAATACCTCACTCCTCCTCCCCCTCCCCGCCCCTCCCGTTAACCCCCCACACCCCACCAGCGGGACCCCTGAGCTCGCCGAGGCCTCTAAAAATATCCGTCCAAACCTTTTAAGACGAAGGCTCCCTCCCGGCAGCTGTCCCCTCCCTCGGCAGCTGCTGCGCCACCCAACCCTCCCCGCCTCACCCTCACCCGCCCTCTCCTCCCCCTCTGGGTGAAGTATCTCCTCCAACCTGTTGTGTGATTTCTAAATAAACCCTCTCTCTTTTCTTCTACCTTCTTCAACCTCTCGCCCCGTTATTCCGCAGTGCCTCCCTCACCTCTGTAAAATCTTCCTCACCCCCTGTTACCCCTCTCAGTCCTCGCCCTGGAAATACACACACATATACACACCTTTCTACTGACTGTAAAATCCGATTGTAAAAAATTAACAAATTTTTAGATTTATTGACTCGCAACGGGAGAAATAGCAACACTGTCAGTTGCACAGCGCCCCCCTTTGGCCTGGTAGAGGATTATATGACTTTGGCTGCCTGCCCGGCGCCCTGTGTGAGGAACACACAACACTTCCTGTTTGGCTTTCTCGAAGCTTGCGAGCTCAGTAGCCAATGTGTGTCGGCACAGAAGAGGAAGTCGAAGGAAGTAGAAGAAAGAAGAAGAAGAAGAAGAAGAAGAAGTGTAACCCTCAGAGTTACATCACGCTGTGCCCGGCCAGCAGAGGGCGCTGTCTCAAAAGCAGTGGCGTCAGTCTCCCTGTTGCAAGGCAACGTCTGAGCTTCGAACTGTTGGTTCGAGGCAGAAAAAAAACTACCCGACGCTGCCAGAACCGGCTCTCCTTAGTTCCGAGTGAATCGGCCCGTCGCCTCGTCTCTGACCGTCCCCCCTCTGAGGAGACGATCTGTCGGTGGTGGTGGTCCGTCACTCCATTTGGGTCATTCCTTGTCTCTTCTTTTTAAGTAGTGACGGTGCCGCCACCCCCTCCCCTCCAGGAACCGGCCACCAAATAAGGAGCCCGCGGCCTGTGTTCACCGGGCCGAGGTGGTAGCCTGGACGTGCCCCCCCCTGCCAGAACCCCCACCCCCTCCACAACTCTTAAAAACCTGTCTTCTATTCAGGGACACTGGGGGCGGGGTGGGGGTCGGGGGTGCAGCCACACGGCATTTTTTCGTGTGTATCGGTTTTGGGTTTCACGCTCAGAGTGACGTGTCGCGGTCACCAATGTCGTAACCTACTTTGAAAAAGTGCCTCATCCCGGCCGTGTTGCAGACAGTCGCTTTTCAAATTCGCCCCTTGATGTTTTCGGTTTTGTGAGAACCCGCAGGAGAGACGCTGCTAAGCTTAAACGTGGGACCCAAACGTCCCTCAGGTTTTTCCTCCTGCCTGCCCAGTCCCTGCCTCCTGCCTCCAGCGCTCCCCGTTTCAAACCATCATCAGATGATCCATCTGTCCCGCCCTCCTTTAATTCTCTCTTTCCTCGCGGCTTCCTCCTCTTTTTTACCTTGATAACTCTTCAGAACTTCCCCACGCAAGAGCTCTTCCTCTCCAGGGCGTGATTGGCTCCTGGTGGCCCCAGAACCCTAAAAGTTCAGGGTACTAAATCTGGAGGCCTGTGGGAGGCAGGGGGCGGGACCTGGCCGCTCCGTTTAAAGTGTGTGTGAGCCTTCACTTGACGTCTAGTCTCTCTGTCGGGGGTGCCGCGCACGGATTGACCACTCCTTTGGACTTCCCTTTGGATATTTTTTTGGGGGGAAAGCAAACCTGTAAACATGGTAAGAGAGCCAGCGGCGGCGACTTTCTGGGCCGTTTGTCTGTTAAATTGTGAAAATAAGAACATGCGTGACTTGGAGATTCGTTGTTCCGTGCAACAAAGGCAGGGAATTTTTTTTTTTTAAAAGCATGTCTGCCCGAGGAAATAATTATCATCGCTTTTAATCAAAAATTGGTCCGTTTCATTTTTTTTCTAAGTCCAGCAATTAAATCTTAAATATTTGTGCATTTTAAAACTTGTTTACCTGTGATATAGGGTTCAACTAAACGGAAGGATGAGCTAAACTGGGCCTAGCGCCCTGAATGTGAAGGAGTCAGCTGGGAAGGTGTGGATTGTGCTTAGAGCGACGGATTCCCCAGGATTGGATGTCTGCAGGCCTTATACAGCCCAGAGTGTCGAGCCTGAAATAGCTGGACTCATTAAACGCCAAGCTCAGGAATGTCTTAGGGGGTGGTGGGAGGGGGCTTGGAGAGGGATGGGGAGGGGTGGGTGACAGCAGATAGTCATCGTGGGCCGACCCGTCGATTCGTGCAAGGATACGTCCTTCCGCTTCTTCGGGTGGGATTTTGTGGCGATTGCTGCGTCGCGCTGCTGACCCGATGTCCTCCTGCCCCATGTTTCCTTCCAGACTGACGCCCAACAAGAGGCCCGCTCCTACCTGAGCGAGGAGATGCTGGCTGGTGAGTGAGTGAGGGCAGGTCCCGGCACTGATGTCATGAAAATCATTAGCCAACAAAGAAACCAACAATGAAATGTGACAATAGGACAACAATCAAAAATCCAAAGTTTATGACATGAATGAAATAAATGGTTCCATTCACAAATAATATTTTCATTAAAACTTTTAATTGAATTATTATTATTATTATTATTATTATTATTATTATTATTATTATTATTATTATCCCATACATTTCATTCACACCCAATCAGAAAGGCTTCATGAAACTTTGTTGCAACCAGAAACACACACACAGCACAAAAACAAACAGCAATTAAATATGTTAATGTCTGACACTTGAGAGCACAAACAGGTGAAAATTGCATAAACGACTTTATAACAAAAGGTGATTAAAAAGTTAGTTCCTGTTTCACTGACCAAGACAAGTTCGAGTGTCTCTTCTTTACTCCCAGTTTAGTCCACAAATGAACGAATAGCAGGAATAAAAATCCTCATCGTTCCTGTCCTCCTGCCAGAGTTCAAAGCCGCCTTCGACATGTTCGACACCGACGGCGGCGGCGACATCAGCACCAAGGAGTTGGGCACCGTGATGAGGATGCTGGGCCAGAATCCCACCAGAGAGGAGCTGGATGAGATCATCGAGGAGGTCGACGAGGACGGTGAGAGGCGACAACACCTGTCAAAGCTCACCTGCGGCAGTGTCAGTCAATGATGGCGCGTCTTTCTATCTCTTCTATCCGTCCGCCCGAACAGGCAGCGGCACCATCGACTTCGAGGAGTTCTTGGTCATGATGGTGAGGCTGCTCAAGGAGGACCAGGCCGGCAAGAGCGAGGAGGAGTTGGCCGAGTGCTTCCGCGTCTTCGACAAGTGCGTGCGATGCGCCGTTCCGCGTTCCTGCGCGCCTAATTTGTGCGCTGATCGAGCTGATGTGCGATGTGACGTGTGTTTTGTGTTTTGTTTGTTTTTTCGCGCAGGAACGGCGACGGCTACATCGACAGAGAGGAGTTCGCCCTCATCATCCGCAGCACCGGCGAACCCATCACAGAGGACGAGATCGATGAGCTGATGAAGGATGGAGACAAAAACGCCGACGGCATGCTGGACTTTGACGGTAGGCGCACGGCAGTCATGTGATTCCCCCCCAACCCCTGTCGACCCCAACTCTTGCAAAGACAGAATGAGAACGTTGGTTCCTGCAAGTTGTCTTCTTGGTTTTATGTTTCCATTCCAGAGTATAAAAACAAAACAAAACTCCCACGCTTTGAATCGTTCGCAGATTAGTAACTCTGCGCATCTTCCCGCTTCTTTTCCAGAATTCCTCAAGATGATGGAGAATGTGCAGTAGAAGCTGAAAAACTCATGGACATTCCTCCTCCTCCTCCTCCTCCTTACCGATCCACCACCATCGGCTACCCCCCACCTCTCCACCTCTCCTTCTCCTCCTCCCCTCCTGTCCACCTGGTCCTCCATCTCCACCCTCAGCAGACGGCTAGGACACCCAGCGGTGGGGTCAGAGGTCGCTGCCTGGGCTGCACTCTTTTACACCGTCACCCCACCCCCGCCACCCCAGCTTGCATGAGAAGAAAGAGCGCCTGTGGACGCAGCGATGAGCCAAACGCTCCCCTCGCTGTGTGTTGCAGGCTTCTGGTGAATGGGCGCGCAGCACCGCCGCCGCCGCCACCACATGCACGCACACACACACACACACACACACACACACGATGCTGGTAAAGCTCTGATCTAGTACGGTTTGTCTAGATAGAACGGCAGCCTGTTATCTGCTGCGTAGACCAATCACAGTGCACCACCTCACTGTACAAACAAGTCCTATGCCTGAACAGAATAAATTAACGAACACATGCTCACCTGTAGTTGGTCTGTCGTATTTATGGTCTGTGTAAAAATATAAAATAAAACAAAAATCACAATAACAACTTTTTTTTTTAGTTTTTTTGAGGAATATAAATAAAATCTGTATGTTTCTTCTTTTTTTTTGGTCCATTTTGTTTTAGCTGCGGCATTCTCATTCTTCCTCCAAGGATGGCTGCTGTTACGTTTAGATGTCCGCACCGTCAGGCTGACGCTGTTGATGCTTGACACAAAACAGTCACAGTGGAAGAAAGTATGTTTTGTGGCTTAAAACTTGCATGTGTCAAAGTGAAAAACACTGAAAATGTTGCCTGGCACCTGTTGAATGGTGCCTAGAGACAAAATACATACTGCATTTTGTCTAAGCTGCCACAGTGGATGGAGGAAAACTGTCACATAGTAGAGTACAGTTAGCTCAGATTTCCCCTCCTAACCCAGTCGTCAGACCTGAGATTGGATCAAAGTGTTGGAAGTGTAATTATACTCTTGGTCTACTGTTTCCTGTGTGGTCATCAGAATTAATAATTTTTGGATTTCCTTTCATTGTTTCTTAATATGGGCCGAATAGTTTGATTTATAGTCATTTATTGAAACGATGGTTTCCTGACAAGTGCCTTCTGAGTGTTGTGGGTGATATAAATAACCCGCAGCTGTGTGTGTTCATCACACAGTCTGACGGCTCAAATACCTTGAAAGGTCTAACAAGCTGGCACATACAAATAGGGTTTTGGGTGTTACATTACATCAGATCCGCATTTTGGACAACAATACTGATTACTTAGCGGGAATGTATTTTTTTGTTTTGCTAACAGATGTCTTCAAGCGTCTTATGCAAATATTATGAGCGATTTATGTATAAACGTTTCCAAACTGCTGCCATATATATAAAACACAATGAATCATCAACGGCCACCTAATATCACAATGCAATCAATGTAAAGGGAAAATACTGTTCGCTATCCAATTTCCTTTCCAAAACAAAGACTTTATTCAGACAGACTGCAGGAGAACATAGTTCACGTGTTTATCATCTTAATATTACTGTATAAAATAATGTACATCGACACTGTTGAAGTGCACGGAGAAGAAAAATCCCTGTTGCACAGACTAGAGCAACTTAGTTTTTAAAAAGGACATCTCAAGGAGTACGGAATGTCCAACCATGGGTTCACGAGCCGTAGTTAGCTTCGTCGAAAGCCTTGCGGGCTCTCTTGAGCTCCTCGTTCATGGTCAGCAGGTCCTTGACTCGGGCGAACTTCCGGGGATCCTTGCGGATGAGGAAGACGATGTCCTCCACCTGGACGCGGCCCTGGCGTCCGATGGACATGGCTTTGTGCGTCATTTCCGTGATGAACTCTATCACCAGGTCCTCCAGGATGTCCACAGACTCCGTGTACGGGTTCTGGTCGTCCCCGAAACCGTACATCATGCACCGGAGCTCCTTGGAGAAGAGCCTCTTCCTGCGGCCGTGGCCCACATCCGCGCCGGCGCATCCCTCCTCCACCTCCTCGTCGAAGCCGGTCTCGTCCTCTTCGTCCGCCATTCTGTTGGGGCTGGAGAAAGAACACACCGTTTGCTTTCGCCAATGCAGCTTCCGGCACAGTCGTACACTGAACACGGCGTTACATTTGGTCTGAGTTAAGGTAAAAACTCCCACAGTGGGAAAGTAAACCCACTCACCGTGCAGCTAAGCGAAGAAACCCCTGCTGTTTGTGCGGTTGACTTCCGCTTGCCTCGCTGAGGCAGGAAGTGACTGACAAAGAGAGACCGTGACAGCGCTGCTTTCAGTAGTTTCTGCCCTCTTGTGGTCAGTTTTGGTTCAGGAGGAACTAAAATAGCAACAGCGACGACCTCGCTCTTGAGTGGTGAGGAAGGGTGTGGATCTTCTCTAAGCCAAAACAAACAAACAAACAAACAAATAAATAAGCATAATTTGTGGAAATCCCCACTTGAATCTGTTTTTGATGTTGCAACAATAAAAGTTCTCAAAAAAAATTGTACACTCAAAGCTCTCGACAGGAAGACATAGGGACGTTGTACACCAGAAGAGGCCACAGGATAGCGTGCTTGTAAATCCAGGATTTAAACCTGATTTATATACCGCTGTTGGATGTTTTTCCAAATCTTGTCCTGCTGCTTTTATGGACTTGGTGCAACAAGCAACCCCTCCCCTCTGCAGCACAAAGGATGTGTACTTGCTAGTTTGAAGCTAATCTGTACCCACATGAGGAGCTTGTCCAGGTCTTTCAGCTGCCACCTGCCCACCACTCCCACAAATGCAGAGGACACATTTTTGCATCCTTCGGGATGTGACAGTGACTGGGACTTTAACATTAACCTGGGACTGATGAAAAGTTATTTTTCATCATTTTTTTAAGTAATGGTACAGACTGACCATTTTTGTCATAAGAGATAATTCATTTCAAAACATTAGATTCGAGGGCGACATGGTGGCCTCGTGGCCACGCATTTATTGTCTTGTGGGCACGACATAGTTTTTCTTTTTTATTATTTTACCTTTATTTTACCAGACAAAAGACCCATTGAGATCTACACCTCTTTCACAAGGACGACCTGGCCAAGAGAGGCAACAGCACATGTCCACAAATAACACACAAAATAAACATTAAAATGAGAATTAAAACTGTTTTAGAAGATAAAGTGCAGGAGTGATGACTTCAGTTTCAAGCAATTTCTTATCCATACTAACCTGATAAAGTGAAACCATACTAATGAAAATAGTAGTTTTATTTAAAAAAAAAAAAAAAAAAAATTAATCTGAAATCTAGTGGACAGGTGTTTGCCCTGTGATGAGCACGAGGCGTTATGAGATCAGGGGCGTGCAGCAGCTCCTCTTTCTGTGACTTTAGGAACTGCAGCTCGGAACTGTTGGACGTCGGGATGCCCAGACAGGTCAGAAAAAACTAAATTAAACTAAACTGGGGAAAAAATGCTAGTCACTGGGAGAACCTTTGTTTAGTGTTCTATGTTGTCCATGCTCTGTGACACACGTGTCAAATGCATATACCTGTTAGCGAGGGAACCTCCTGCCATTTTTCCCTCGCTATACCTGTTGTCAACGAGCTGCAACCTGTTGTTATGCTAAGTGAAATGTTAATAGCTAATATGGAAGTGGGAGCTAATTCGCAGTGATGGAAATGAGGACGCGCGGTCAGAACACGGACTGTAGTAACTAATATTTGATTTCAGTGATGCACGAGTGGGGAAATTCTTTTGACTCCAACGGCGCATTTCTTGTGCTACTTTGCCAGCGCCACTTTTGTGTGTTCGCCTGGTTGGGCGTCCAGTTCACATTCATTTCTTATTAATGTACCCAGACGTTCCAATTTACACTCATTGGCTTTGCATTTGTCGTAAAAAATTGCTGCGCGTCGAGGGTTTTTATACACTTATTTTTATTGGAAGCGGAGAAAATGCGCGTAATTGCGTATTGTTCGCAGCTCTGATTGTGGAAACAAAATGGCAACTCGGCAACGTGAAACCGGAAATGGCGGTCTGCGAACCACGCGTTTCGTGTGTGGCGTATTTAGTTAGGCCCACAAAGATATGGCTATTTACATACAATATTTATAAATAGCCGACAAGACAATATAATCGCAAGGGACATATAAAACCTACTTTATGTGGGTAGATAAACAGTGAATCAGTTATTTATTTGGTTATATTTCTTCCTATAGTGTGAGTTGTGTAACGTCTGATTATGAAAGGTAGTGGAACAATTGGTACGTTTGCCAATGTATTTACCTTTTATGTTTACTGAATCAAAATTAATTCAAAATGCTTTAGTACGTCTGTAATAAATATTAAATGTATCGCATACATTGTTTTTTTTTCTTCTAGATGCATGTTGTTTTTTATAACAATGTGGATATGTCCTATATTGTTGGTATGTCTGATGAGGTTTTTTGTTTTACATATTAAAAATGTTATTCTGTGTTACGCAGATTTAGATATTATGTATTTAAACATAAAGACAAACAACTCTTTAAGACATTCCATTAAAGAGTGTTAAGTTCTTCAAATTGAGTGATCGACAAAGCGGATTTGGAAGTGTGTGTGTGTGTAAAGATACATATTTGTCAGTGTTTTATTTGATAGTTGTAGCGTTATTTATTATGATTAAATTTGTTTCATGGCGAGTTAAATTTTCCCGAATTGACAATTTCATCGCCAGACGAGCATGAAGTTAGAATCGAAACTTAGTGTTGGAAACGAACATTGATTGGTCCTGACGCCGTCACGTGACCAGAAATAACTGGAGGCTGCGTTCACTGATTTAATGTTCGCTAACTTTTATGCGGCTTTCTTGAGGCTTTTCCCAGCAATCGTCCATTGAGGATTCATCGACACTTTTAGCACTTTGTCGTTGTTGATGCGAAGTAACTGCTGCCGTGATCCACCGCGAGCGAAGAAGGCTGTGAGCAGAATCACTCCCGTAGCTCGCCGATCATGCGGTATCGCTTCTCGGCCTTTTGGCTAAGATCAAGTGTAGTATCTGTTCTTATCAGTTTAATATCTGATACGTCCCCTACCCGGGGACCATATATTAAATTGATTTTTGGAACAGGGAGATGGAATAGGGGCTTGCTCCGTCCACTCCACGCATCGACCTGGTATTGCAGTACCTCCAGGAACGGTGCACTCCTCCTAAAGTTGTTAAGATCAATTTCCTTATATGATGATACTTAACAATACTACGTAATTATTGTTAAGGTTTCACTGCGATATCGAGTGTAATGTGGGATCTTTTAACGGCGCTTATATTACTGAAACACGTCCGTGTGCTGTCGTTGTGAGCGCGTCTGTATAAAAACCAGCAGAGGGCGGTACGCTGCAACCTCCTGAAGTCCAACTCCTAAAGTTGTTGAAAGTAAAGCTTTCTTTCATAGTGTTACTATTGCTTTGTGCTTGTCATTGTGACTATTTCTCATCTGGACCGAGAGAAACACTGATTCTGTATTTTCATTGTTTGAATCTTCCTTAAAAAATCCCCACTCATTTCAAATGTATCACTCGTTCATGGTGACATGTCGTTGATCATTTTTGGACGTTTCATAATTCCTCTTTGTTGTGATGTCATCCAGCAGTGCATTTTGGGGAAATTATTGTTTTATACAGAGTTAAGTTGACACGAATTGGAAAATTTCATCGCCAGACGAGCATAAAGGTCGAATCGAAACTTATTGTTGGAAACAAACGTTCATTGGTCAGGACGCCGTCACGTGACCAGAAATAACTGGAGGCTGCGTCGACTTGTATAATGTTCGCTAACTTGTGTGCGGCTTTCTTAAGGCTTTTCCCAGAGATCGTCAATTGAGGATTGGTCGACACTTTTAGCACTTTGTCGTTGTTGATGCAAAGTAACTGCTGCCGTGATCCACCGCGAGCGAAAGAGGCTGTGAGCAGAATCACTCCCGTAGCTCGCCAGATATGTGGTATCGCTTCTCGGCCTTTTGGCTAAGATCAAGTGTAGTATCTGTTCTTATCAGTTTAATATCTGATACGTCCCCTACCCGGGGACCATATATTAAATTGATTTTTGGAACAGGGAGATGGAATAGGGGCTTGCTCCGTCCACTCCACGCATCGACCTGGTATTGCAGTACCTCCAGGAACGGTGCACTCCTCCTGAACTTGTCAAGAAGAATTTCTTCATGCGTTGTCATTCAGTTATACTATGTGGTTAAGATTTCACTGCTATACTGAGTGTAATGTGGGATCTTTTAACGGCGGGTATATTAGTGAAACACGCTCACGTGCTGTCATTGTGAGCGCGTCTGCATAAAAGCCAGCAGAGGGCGGTACTGCTACCCGTAGGCTGACGGTTCGGCGTTGAGCAGCCTGCGGCACTGCTAACATTCCTCTCATCCGGACCCGTTTTATGCGGAACACAATAAAAAGAGTCGGCAGATGTGTTAGTGAAGCTCTCTTAGCATAAAACTAGAACTGGATATAACGATAACAAGGGACGTTCACTTTTAAAAATACAATCTTAAATTAAAATAGTCTGCTCAATACACTGCATTTACTTTGACTGGCATTTGCCCTTTTTTTGTTTTCTCCTGTTGACTACTAGGAATGAGTCAGTACAACGTTCTAACTATTTTTCAACTGTTATTTTACAGTAGCTTTGTCTAGTGTCACACTTTTTTGAAACAGTTGAAAATCCCACTTTGTTCCAACTTCAGAACAGTAGAGGGCAGTAGTTTGAGCTCTGCAGCATTCAAACAAGCAGACAGGAAGTGACGTCATACATCGGGTAATCGTGAGAAACGTTGTTGATTCAATATTTTATTATTTTCTCTGAAATGTCAATATAAATCTTACATCACTTATTTCAAATGTAGCACTTGACATGTTTCTCTTGTTAATGCTGACTTGTTGCTGATCATTTTGGAGGTAAATCAGATGAAGTTAGTGTTTCAAAATTCCCTTTTGTTGTGACCATGAAGCAGTGCACTGTGGGAAAAGGTTTGATCACATACAAATGTATTATTTTGGACACATGATGTTGTGACAGACGTCTTTGTCCTTTAGTTTAACCTCTGCAATCAAATATTTATTTCCTGTCTGACATTTTTCTTTGTTTGTCAATACATGGTGAGCACCGTGACTTAGCACTGCATGACTGTGGTAGAGGTCCTCATGTCGGCCGTGTACAACTCATACTTACCTGGCAGGGGAGATACCATGATCAAGAAGGTGGTTCACCCAGGGCGAGGCTCAGCCATTGCACTCCGGTTGTGCTGACCCCTGCGAATTCCCCAAATGTGGGAATCTCGACTGCATAATTTCTGGTAGTGGGGGACTGCGTTCGCGCTCTCCCCTGATCACATGTTGAAAAGAAATATGATCCTGAAACATGGCATACTGCTCTTGAGACTTTCTCACTCATTGTTCAGCCTCCCATTCAGGTCTCCATCAGATGGCTGTAGGAGTTTTGTATCTATTAAATATTTCCTGCAGAGAGACGTGTGTGTAATGATACATATTTGTCAATGTTTTCTTTGACAGTTGTAGCTTTATTCATTACCATTTAGTTGTATGGCCAGTGAAGTCTTCACGAATGGACAATTTCACCACCAGACGAGCGTCAAGTTAAAATCGAAACGTGACCAGAAATAACTGGAGGCTGTGTTCACTCGTATAATGTTTGCTAACTTGTTGTGTGCGGCTTTCTTGAGGCTTTTGCCAGCGATCCTCCATTGAGGATTCGTCAACACTTTTAGCACTTTGTCGTTGTTGATGCAAAGTGTAGGGGAGGAGATATCTAGGATCTCCCCAATACGTATTCCGTCTTTCCGGTGTTATGGTGAGGATTTCGAAGTAAAGTACATAATAATTATTTTAATCTGACTCCATTTGATAATAATAACTTTACTTTTATATATTGATTGAGAGAAAGACTTGATTAATAATTAAGAATATAGACTCAATAGTAATTAAATTCTAGTGATCTGACATTAGTCTTCAGTTCAGGGATGGCTTATATACATTAACAAAACTATTCAGTTTGTTTATTAAACATGGAAGAATAGCCTTGATGTCTGGGTTGGAGTATTCAGAGGTTAAGGGTTTGAATAATGTCCAGTGAAACTTACCATCTCACTAATGTCATTGGGATTCTGATTAATCCCTATTTTAGTTCAGAGATGGCAGATACAGACAAATCATTTAGTGACCTTCTTCACATGGAGGAACAGCCCAGACATCTAGGTTGAGATATTCAGAGGTTTATATAATCTAACTCAATAGTTAGAAAAACATGATAATCTTTTCTATTCAACTCAGAGGTAAATAGTACAAGCATTACTTGGATAAATTTACCATATAACTGAAGACTAAATCTACATCCAATGTCAGATAATTCTCCACATAGAACAAAAGTCTCAACAAGTTGATTGAAGGGAATTGGATTACATACCAGTTTATTGCGACGTCCAGAGTAAAATGTAACAGACCGGTTGTGTAAAAATAATGGTAAGCCAATCAAGAAGACAAAGAAAAAGAAGAAGAAAACAGAAGAAGAGAGAGAGAGTGAGAGTCCAAGAAAAAGAGCGGGTGAAAAAGAGTGCTCGAGATTCTTGCCATTTCCCTTAAATATCCTCCCAGAACAGAGACACTTCTAAATTGCATATTTAAAAGATTCAATCAAATACTCTTCCTACTCGGGAACCTTTTGGTCATCAGGGGTTATTTTCCACAGTAACAATAGATCACCAAGACCTTCATACCTCTCGCACTGAGACTCACAACATTTCAAAGGAAACAAAAGGCAGAGACAGTCCCCAAATGCAAATCAAACAAACCCAAGGAGATACCTTTTGGCCCTCAGAAGCTCCTTTCCCACGACATGTAAATCACGTTAGTTAGTTAGTTACAATAGGTGAAATTAACACAGTTGTAACCCCCGTCTGGGAAGAACTTCCATTGTTAGAGAAAACACTTCAGGATGTGGATTTGACTGTCTTACAAAAGTAACTGCTGCCGTGATCCACCGCGAGCGAAGAAGGCTGTGAGCAGAATCACTCCCGTGGCTCGCCAGTTTTGTGGTATCGCTTCTCGGCCTTTTGGCTAAGATCAAGTGTAGTATCTGTTCTTATCAGTTTAATATCTGATACGTCCCCTACCCGGGGACCATATATTAAATTGATTTTTGGAACAGGGAGATGGAATAGGGGCTTGCTCCGTCCACTCCACGCATCGACCTGGTATTGCAGTACCTCCAGGAACGGTGCACTCCTCCTAAAGTTGTTGAAGATTAATTCAATATCGACGTTCATTCATGAAAATTATGTGTTCGCTGTTATCACTTGAATCAATCATGTTGTCTGCCAAAGCAGGCAACATATGAATGATTAAAACACGCTTGTGTGCTGTCATTGAGAGTGCGTCTCTGTAGAAAACCGCAGAGGGTGGTCCACTGCAACCTGTCAGCTGATGGTTCCCCGTTGAGCAGCCTACGGCTCTGCTGACTTTCTACTCACCCGGACCCGTTTTATGCGGAACACATTAAAGGCAGTCGGCCGATACATCTTGTTACGTCTTACTGAAGCTCTCCTAGCATACAAACAGTACCAGATATAACGAAAACAACGACCGTTACTTACCGTAAAATAAAATGGTCTGCTCAACACACTGCGTTTAGTTTAAGTGGCATTTGCTTTTTTTTCCTGTTGACTATCAGGAATGACTCAGTACAATCTTCAAACTATTTTTCAACTGTTATTTTACAGTAGCTTTGTCTAGTGTCACACTTTTTTGAAACGGTTGAAATCCCACTTTGTTCTAACTTCACAGCAGTAGAGGGCAGTAGTTTGAGCTCTGCAGCATTTAAACAAGCAGACAGGAAGTGATGTCATATATTATTTTCTCTGAAATGTCCATATAAATCACTTATTTCAAATGTAGCACTTGACATATGTCTCTTGTTAATGTTGACTTGTTGCTGATCATTTTGGAGGTAAATCAGATGAAGTTAGTGTTTCAGAATTCCCTTTTGTTGTGACCATGCAGCAATGCACTGTGGGAAAAGGTTTGATCACATACAAATGTATTATTTTGGACACATGAGGTTGTGACAGACGTCTTTGTCCTTTAGTTTAACCTCTGCAATCAAATATTTATTTCCTGTCTGACATTTTTGTTTGTTTGTCAATACATGGTGAGCACCGTGACTTAGCACTGCATGACTGTGGTAGAGGTCCTCATGTCGGCCGTGTACAACTCATACTTACCTGGCAGGGGAGATACCATGATCAAGAAGGTGGTTCACCCAGGGCGAGGCTCAGCCATTGCACTCCGGTTGTGCTGACCCCTGCGAATTCCCCAAATGTGGGAATCTCGACTGCATAATTTCTGGTAGTGGGGGACTGCGTTCGCGCTCTCCCCTGATCACATGTTGAAAAGAAATATGATCCTGAAACATGGCATACTGCTCTTGAGACTTTCTCACTCATTGTTCAGACTCCCATTCAGATCTCCATCAGATGGCTGTAGGAGGTTTGTATCTATTAAATATTTCCTGCAGAGAGACGTGTGTGTAATGATACATATTTGTCAATGTTTTCTTTGACAGTTGTAGCTTTATTCATTACCATTTAGTTGTATGGCCAGTGAAGTCTTCACGAATGGACAATTTCATCACCAGACGAGCGTCAAGTTAAAATCGAAACGTGACCAGAAATAACTGGAGGCTGTGTTCACTCGTATAATGTTTGCTAACTTGTTGTGTGCGGCTTTCTTGAGGCTTTTGCCAGCGATCCTCCATTGAGGATTCGTCAACACTTTTAGCACTTTGTTGTTGTTGATGCAAAGTGTAGGGGAGGAGATATCTAGGATCTCCCCAATACGTATTCCGTCTTTCCGGTGTTATGGTGAGGATTTCGAAGTAAAGTACATAATAATTATTTTAATCTGACTCCATTTGATAATAATAACTTTACTTTTATATATTGATTGAGAGAAAGACTTGATTAATAATTAAGAATATAGACTCAATAGTAATTAAATTCTAGTGATCTGACATTAGTCTTCAGTTCAGGGATGGCTTATATACATTAACAAAACTATTCAGTTTGTTTATTAAACATGGAAGAATAGCCTTGATGTCTGGGTTGGAGTATTCAGAGGTTAAGGGTTTGAATAATGTCCAGTGAAACTTACCATCTCACTAATGTCATTGGGATTCTGATTAATCCCTATTTTAGTTCAGAGATGGCAGATACAGACAAATCATTTAGTGACCTTCTTCACATGGAGGAACAGCCCAGACATCTAGGTTGAGATATTCAGAGGTTTATATAATCTAACTCAATAGTTAGAAAAACATGATAATCTTTTCTATTCAACTCAGAGGTAAAGAGTACAAGCATTACTTGGATAAATTTACCATATAACTGAAGACTAAATCTACATCCAATGTCAGATAATTCTCCACATAGAACAAAAGTCTCAACAAGTTGATTGAAGGGAATTGGATTACATACCAGTTTATTGCGACGTCCAGAGTAAAATGTAACAGACCGGTTGTGTAAAAATAATGGTAAGCCAATCAAGAAGACAAAGAAAAAGAAGAAGAGAGAGAGAGTGAGAGTCCAAGAAAAAGAGTGCTCGAGATTCTTGCCATTTCCCTTAAATATCCTCCCAGAACAGAGACACTTCTAAATTGCATATTTAAAAGATTCAATCAAATACTCTTCCTACTCTGGAACCTTTTGGTCATCAGGGGTTATTTTCCACAGTAACAATAGATCACCAAGACCTTCATACCTCTCGCACTGAGACTCACAACATTTCAAAGGAAACAAAAGGCAGAGACAGTCCCCAAATGCAAATCAAACAAACCCAAGGAGATACCTTTTGGCCCTCAGAAGCTCCTTTCCCACGACATGTAAATCACGTTAGTTAGTTAGTTAGTTACAATAGGTGAAATTAACACAGTTGTAACCCCCGTCTGGGAAGAACTTCCATTGTTAGAGAAAACACTTCAGGATGTGGATTTGACTGTCTTACAAAAGTAACTGCTGCCGTGATCCACATGAAGAAGAAGGCTGTGAGCAGAATCACCCCGTGGCTCGCCAGTTTTGTGGTATCGCTTCTCGGCCTTTTGGCTAAGATCAAGTGTAGTATCTGTTCTTATCAGTTTAATATCTGATACGTCCCCTACCCGGGGACCATATATTAAATTGATTTTTGGAACAGGGAGATGGAATAGGGGCTTGCTCCGTCCACTCCACGCATCGACCTGGTATTGCAGTACCTCCAGGAACGGTGCACTCCTCCTAAAGTTGTTGAAGATTAATTCAATATCGACGTTCATTCATGAAAATTATGTGTTCGCTGTTATCACTTGAATCAATCATGTTGTCTGCCAAAGCAGGCAACATATGAATGATTAAAACACGCTTGTGTGCTGTCATTGAGAGTGCGTCTCTGTAGAAAACCGCAGAGGGTGGTCCACTGCAACCTGTCAGCTGACGGTTCCCCGTTGAGCAGCTTACGGCTCTGCTGACTTTCTACTCACCCGGACCCGTTTTATGCGGAACACATTAAAGGCAGTCGGCCGATACATCTTGTTACGTCTTACTGAAGCTCTACTAGCATACAAACAGTACCAGATATAACGAAAACAACGACCGTTACTTACCGTAAAATAAAATGGTCTGCTCAACACACTGCGTTTAATTTAAGAGGCATTTGCTTTTTTTTCCTGTTGACTATCAGGAATGACTCAGTACAATCTTCAAACTATTTTTCAACTGTTATTTTACAGTAGCTTTGTCTAGTGTCACACTTTTTTGAAACGGTTGAAATCCCACTTTGTTCTAACTTCACAGCAGTAGAGGGCAGTAGTTTGAGCTCTGCAGCATTTAAACAAGCAGACAGGAAGTGATGTCATATATTATTTTCTCTGAAATGTCCATATAAATCTTACATCACTTATTTCAAATGTAGCACTTGACATATGTCTCTTGTTAATGTTGACTTGTTGCTGATCATTTTGGAGGTAAATCAGATGAAGTTAGTGTTTCAAAATTCCCTTTTGTTGTGGCCATGAAGCAGTGCACTGTGGGAAAAGGTTTGATCACATACAAATGTATTATTTTGGACACATGAGGTTGTGACAGACGTCTTTGTCCTTTAGTTTAACCTCTGCAATCAAATATTTATTTCCTGTCTGGCATTTCTTTGTTTGTCAATACATGGTGAGCACCGTGACTTAGCACTGCATGACTGTGGTAGAGGTCCTCATGTCGGCCGTGTACAACTCATACTTACCTGGCAGGGGAGATACCATGATCAAGAAGGTGGTTCACCCAGGGCGAGGCTCAGCCATTGCACTCCGGTTGTGCTGACCCCTGCGAATTCCCCAAATGTGGGAATCTCGACTGCATAATTTCTGGTAGTGGGGGACTGCGTTCGCGCTCTCCCCTGATCACATGTTGGAAAGAAATTTGATGAAATGTTTTGAAACTCTGTTTAGCTCCAGAAACATGATGTACTGGTTTTTTGAAGCTTTCGTACTGTTTGTTCAGTCTCTCATCTGCATATTGAGAAAGTCTCCATGGTTTTGTGTCTATTGTAAATTTACTTTTTCTTTCTGTGTCTAATATCTCTCATAATTTGCTGACCTTCAATTTCAAAATCATCGGTGGAACAAGAAAACATTTAGTGACACATTTTTGCCCATTGTAGCAGCACTGATACAGGATAGATTATATACTAATATTAGTTTGATTGTTGTTGCTTTGTGTTCTAAACACATTAGACCAATGATCCTGCCCCCCATATGTTTGTGTATAAAATTAATAATAAAAAAGACCCTTTGATAGGATATGTAATTTGACATTTTACTGTTGTACCTTTTATGTTTGCTTAATCAATTAATTGAAATTGCTTTGGAGTGTTTTTATTGAATGTAGCTTTTTTTTTTCTTCTTCTAGCTCTGATTATTGAGAGTCAGGACAAAACATGTCCTACCTAAAAATAAAAAAAGTCTAGTTTATGTTAAAAAATCAATAAACTCATAATAATTTCCATGCTGAAAATTTTTAATCAGTAGGAACTTTGGATAGAAATGTAAGTTTTATCATTCATTTTTCATTTAATTCATTCTTTCGTTCATTTTCCATACCCGCTTCTTCTCAAGCTCAGGGTCACGGGGGTCTGCTGGAGCTTATCTTAGCTGTCCTAGGGCGAAGGCAGGGTGACACTCTGGACAAGTCGCCATTTCATCGCAGTCATTTTTCATTTGTTTGGTGTGAATTTGTTTGATTGTCCGGTCTGTAGTTGGGAGGTCCATGTTATTCAGCTATCCTCCACAAGAGGTCACAATATTAAATTGCCCAAGAAATAAATAAAAAAAAAACTTTACAAATTTGGCTGTTTATATTTTAAATATAAAACAATTGTTTTAAACGTGTTTTTAAAGCTTAGAGTGCAGTTTCAACAACATTTTCCCTAAAAATCTGCCTATTTAAGTTGTGTCCTCAATTTCTGTCAACATATTTTTAGGCAGTAGTATGGTCAGCTATATACCTGAGGGCCCCATTACCTTCTCCTTACTCTGCTGAATGCAGCACTGCCTCAAAGATGATTTATTTAAAGCAGCAGTAAACTGAATTTGGGCCTTTAGTAAGGTTGTTAGGACAGCTAGCAACTGAGGAAAATGCAGCTAACTATGCTGCATTTTCATAACCATGTGGAAATATCCTATTTTGTTGCAGTCGGTCCAATGTTGTTGTTGTTTTTTACATAGTGAAAATATTATTCTGTCGTACTCTGATTTGCATATTAGTGATTTAAACGTAAAGACCAACAATTTTAAAACAAGAGCTTTGCGTTTGAGTGTTTAGTTCTTCAAAATGAGTCACTGACAGAGACGTTTGTATATGTAAAGATACATATTTGACAGTGTTTTCTTTGATAGTTGTGGCGTTATTTATTACCATTTAGTTTTATGACCAGTAAAGTCTTCACGAATTGACTATTTCATCACCAGACGAGCATGAAGTTAGAACCGAAACTCAGTGTTGGAAGCGAACATTGATTGGTCAGGACGCCGTCACGTGACCAGAAATAACTGGAGGCTGTGTTCACTTGTGAAATGTTAGCTAGCTTGTTGTGTGCGGCTTTCTTGAGGCTTTTGCCAGCGATCGTCCATTGAGGGTTCGTCGACACTTTGAGCACTTTGTTGTTGTTGATGCAAAGTAACTGCTGCCGTGATCCACCGCGAGCGAAGAAGGCTGTGAGCAGAATCAGTCCCGTAGCTCGCCAATGATGTGGTATCGCTTCTCGGCCTTTTGGCTAAGATCAAGTGTAGTATCTGTTCTTATCAGTTTAATATCTGATACGTCCCCTACCCGGGGACCATATATTAAATTGATTTTTGGAACAGGGAGATGGAATAGGGGCTTGCTCCGTCCACTCCACGCATCGACCTGGTATTGCAGTACCTCCAGGAACGGTGCACTCCTCCTAAGGTTGTCAAGAAAAGTTACTTATGAGTTGTCACTCAGTTAAACTATGTGGTGAAGATTTCACTGTCATACTGAGTGTAATGTGGGAACTTTTAACGGCGCTTATATTACTGAAACACGCCCGTGTGCTGTCATTGTGAGCGCGTCTGTATAAAAATCTGCAGAGGGCGGTACGCTGCTACCTCCTGAAGTCCTAAAGTTGTTGAAAGTAAAGCTTTCGGTCTTAGTATGTTACTATTGCTTTGTGCTTGTCATTGTGACTATTTCTCATCTGGACCGAGAGAAACACTGATTCTGTATTTTCATTGTCTGACTCTTCCTTAAAAATTCCCCACTCATTTCAAATGTATCACTCGTTAATGTTGACATGTCGTTGATCATTTTTGGACGTTTCATAATTCCTCTTTGTTGTGATGTCATCCAGCAGTGCATTTTGGGAAAATTATTGTTTTATACAGAGTTAAGTTGACACGAATTGGAAATTTTCATCGCCAGACGAGCATAAAGTTAGAATCGAAACTCATGTTGGAAGCGAACATTGATTGGTCAGGACGCCGTCACGTGACCAGAAATAACTGAAGGCTGTGTTCATTGATTTAATGTTCGCTAACTTTTATGCGGCTTTCTTGAGGCTTTTTCCAGCAATCGTCCATTGAGGGTTCATCGACACTTTGAGCACTTTGTCGTTGTTGATGCAAAGTAACTGCTGCCGTGATCCACCGCGAGCGAAGAAGGCTGTGAGCAGAATCACTCCCGTAGCTCGCCAGTGATGTGGTATCGCTTCTCGGCCTTTTGGCTAAGATCAAGTGTAGTATCTGTTCTTATCAGTTTAATATCTGATACGTCCCCTACCCGGGGACCATATATTAAATTGATTTTTGGAACAGGGAGATGGAATAGGGGCTTGCTCCGTCCACTCCACGCATCGACCTGGTATTGCAGTACCTCCAGGAACGGTGCACTCCTCCTGAACATGTCAAGAAGAATTTCTTCATGCGTTGTCATTCAGTTATACTATGTGGTTAAGATTTCACTGCTATACTGAGTGTAATGTGGGATCTTTTAACGGCGGGTACATTAGTGAAACACGCTCACGTGCTGTCATTGTGAGCGCGTCTGTATAAAAACCAGCAGAGGGCGGTACGCTGCTACCCGTAGGCTGACGGTTCGGCGTTGAGCAGCCTGCGGCAATGCTAACATTCCTCTCATCCGGACCCGTTTTGTGCGGAACACAATAAAAAGAGTCGGCAGATGTGTTAGTGAAGCTCTCTTAGCATAAAACTAGAACTGGATATAACGATAACAAGGGACGTTCACTTTTAAAAATACAATCTTAAATTAAAATAGTCTGCTCAATACACTGCATTTACTTTGACTGGCATTTGCCATTTTTTTGTTTTCTCCTGTTGACTACTAGGAATGAGTCAGTACAACGTTCTAACTATTTTTCAGCTGTTATTTTACAGTAGCTTTGTCTGGCGTCACACTTTTTTGAAACAGTTGAAAATCCCACTTTGTTCCAACTTCAGAACAGTAGATGGCAGTAGTTTGAGCATTCAAACAAGCAGACAGGACGTGACGTCATGCATCTGGTGATCGTGAGAAACGTTGTTGATTTTATTATTTTCTCTGAAATGTCAATATAAATCTTACATCACTTATTTCAAATGTAGCACTTGACATATGTCTCTTGTTAATGCTGACTTGTTGCTGATCATTTTGGAGGTAAATCAGATGAAGTTAGTGTTTCAGAATTCCCTTTTGTTGTGGCCATGAAGCAGTGCACTGTGGGAAAAGGTTTGATCACATACAAATGTATTATTTTGGACACATGATGTTGTGACAGACGTCTTTGTCCTTTAGTTTAACCTCTGCAATCAAATATTTATTTCCTGTCTGACATTTTTGTTTGTTTGTCAATACATGGTGAGCACCGTGACTTAGCACTGCATGACTGTGGTAGAGGTCCTCATGTCGGCCGTGTACAACTCATACTTACCTGGCAGGGGAGATACCATGATCAAGAAGGTGGTTCACCCAGGGCGAGGCTCAGCCATTGCACTCCGGTTGTGCTGACCCCTGCGAATTCCCCAAATGTGGGAATCTCGACTGCATAATTTCTGGTAGTGGGGGACTGCGTTCGCGCTCTCCCCTGATCACATGTTGAAGAGAAATTTGATCCTGGAACATGGCATACTGCTCTTGAGACTTTCTCACTCATTGTTCAGACTCCCATTCAGATCTCCATCAGATGGCTGTAGGAGGTTTGTATCTATTAAATATTTCCTGCAGAGAGACGTGTGTGTAATGATACATATTTGTCAATGTTTTCTTTGACAGTTGTAGCTTTATTCATTACCATTTAGTTGTATGGCCAGTGAAGTCTTCACGAATGGACAATTTCATCACCAGACGAGCGTCAAGTTAAAATCGAAACGTGACCAGAAATAACTGGAGGCTGTGTTCACTCGTATAATGTTTGCTAACTTGTTGTGTGCGGCTTTCTTGAGGCTTTTGCCAGCGATCCTCCATTGAGGATTCGTCAACACTTTTAGCACTTTGTCGTTGTTGATGCAAAGTAACTGCTGCCGTGATCCACCGCGAGCGAAGAAGGCTGTGAGCAGAATCACTCCCGTAGCTCGCCAGTGATGTGGTATCGCTTCTCGGCCTTTTGGCTAAGATCAAGTGTAGTATCTGTTCTTATCAGTTTAATATCTGATACGTCCCCTACCCGGGGACCATATATTAAATTGATTTTTGGAACAGGGAGATGGAATAGGGGCTTGCTCCGTCCACTCCACGCATCGACCTGGTATTGCAGTACCTCCAGGAACGGTGCACTCCTCCTAAAGTTGTCAAAAAGAATTTCCTTATATGATGTTATTAACAATACTACCTGATTATTGTTAATGTTTCACTGCGATACCGAGTGTAATGTGGGATCTTTTAACGGCGCTTATATTCATGAAACACACCCGTGTGCTGTCATTGTGAGCGCGTCTGTATAAAAACCAGCAGAGGGCGGTACGCTGCAACCTCCTGAAGTCCTGAAGTCCAACTCCTAAACTCCTAAAGTTGTTGAAAGTAAAGCACGCGTCTGCAGAGCGTCAGCAGAGCGTCAGCAGAGCGTCCGCTTCGACGCAGTAAAACGCGGCCACTAAAGTCAAAGAGCAGGCTCACACCAGGCGCAGAGCGGCCGCGTTTCAGAAGCAGTAAAACGCGACGCGCCGGAAAGAAAACCGCCACAGTTTATTCTTTGACGCTTGCCGCGTCCCTCCTGCGTCAATCGCAGCAGGTAGGATCGTTCAGACAGGACGTCAATGATGTAAAACCACGGTGGATCCGGTTGATTTTCATCATAATACACAATTGCAGTACCTCCAGGAACGGTGTTTTGTTGTTGAAAATGAATTTTCAATCCATTACTGAATTTAAAAAGTTTATGAAGCTTATTATAACAATTATATTATCATAATAAACAACTCTTGACACCACTGCTGCGTGTATAGCCTCAACGGCAAGAGTTTTTAACATGATCACAACTCCCCATTGAGAGCGCTTTTCGCTTTTGGTCCTGGTTCTCTACATAGTTGTTTCGAATTCATATCGTCATAGTAAATAATAAAGTCCGTACACGTCGGGAGCGAATTCGTGAGACAAATAATTCGCGCCTATTGAAATCAATGGACCCGTACTCACCAGCAGCGAATTTTCGCACAGCGAAAAATTGACTGTTATTTTTGTGTTGTCTTGTGTATGTCAGGTGGACATATACTGTAGGTCAGGTGATCATACATGAACAATCCGGAGTTACGATGTCTCTAAAGTAATTAAGTTGGCTCAAATTGGCAAATAGACCACTAAGCTATTTTTAAAACTTTTCCTTGAAAGTTTTGTTTGTGTTGTGTTTTTGTTAACTGTTGAAATCCAACTTTTTCACTGTCTTTAAGGCTGTACCTTCAGATTCCAGTCCACCCTGCTGTTCTTTCTTCACAGCAGTAGGGGGCAGTCGTTTGAGCTCTGCAACGTTAAATCAAGGATAGCGGAAGTGACGCAATACATCTGTTGAGCGTGAGAACCGTTGTTGATTCAATATTTTATTATTTTCTCTTTTTTTAAATTTAAATCCTACATTACTGATTTCAAATGTAATGCTTGACATATCTCTCTTGTTATTGTTGACTTGTTGATTATTTTGGAGGTACATCAGATGAAAATAGTGATTACAGAATTCCTCTTTGTTCTGTGTATGCAGCAATGCATTGTGGGAAACGGATTGATCATATTCAAATGTATTATTTGGGGCACATTTCAACGTCTGTGATAAAATACTTAATTTATATAATACAATTATTTTTTATCACACAAGTCAGACATTGTTTGTTTGTCAATACATGGTGAGCACCGTGACTTAGCACTGCATGACTGTGGTAGAGGTCCTCATGTCGGCCGTGTACAACTCATACTTACCTGGCAGGGGAGATACCATGATCAAGAAGGTGGTTCACCCAGGGCGAGGCTCAGCCATTGCACTCCGGTTGTGCTGACCCCTGCGAATTCCCCAAATGTGGGAATCTCGACTGCATAATTTCTGGTAGTGGGGGACTGCGTTCGCGCTCTCCCCTGATCACATGTAAAATGCAATGTAATTAAAATTTAAAAGCGTTGTGAGTGCTTGCTTATTGAAATTACCATGGATGACGGAATTCGGTGCCGTTAGCTTTTTTCGTAGTCTGTAAATTTTCAAATATTTTTCTTTTCCTATTTTTTCACAAAATCAAATAAATGTGTGTGTATTGGAGTAATGCATGTTATTCATGTTTTGTTTTGTTTTTTTTATAGTTGAAGCTGTATTTATAATTTACGTTGGTTATATGGTGAGTAAAGTTTGCACACATCTACAATTCCAAATCCAGACAAGAACAAATTTGAGGTTGGTCGGGACGCCGTCACATTACTGGAAATAACTTGCTAACAGCCAGGATGAAGACCTCAAGGCCCTCAGTCTCCGGTCCAGTGAGTATAGGAACAACTTCAGAAGCGCACAACTGAGGAACTAAGTGATAGTTGCATCCCAAAATACCCCCCTCCGAAGTGCCAAAACTAAATTATCAATCCGTATTTATATTTATTCACACGAATCTACTGGGAATACCTCCAGAATCCACTTTAACCAATCGTTGGATGTGAACAATAAAGTTTTCATCGTGCCGTGCAGCGATCTACGACGAGCGCCTCGGGACAATCTTCTGTAAACTCGAGTACATCCGGGCTGCTTTAACTAATGTACTTCATTGTCCTTATTTGTTGAAACGCTCTTTAAAACCTAAATTAACACTCATGTTGACATTCACCACTGATATGTCCCAAATTCCCACCCTCTTCGTTTATTCTAGGACTTCGCATCCCTCAGCTACACACCACTTTGCTTAATTCACATCACGCTTTGCGAGGTTTATAGCCTGAATAAAACAACTGCGTGTCAAGGGACTCTGTTCATGCCCACCACGAGTTGCGTCTCGACAGATGTTTATTAAATGACGACCTTCGTCCTGTATTTGACATGCGCGTTTCCAGTAGAGGGCTTAACTAGCGGAGCTCGGCGCTGCCGAGAAGGAGGAGGAGTTGCGCTCTTGAACGCAGCTCGCTACTGTTGTCGACTGTTTACAAGAGGCTCAGCAACGATGTAACGGTTGCTGACGGTGCGGAACGTCGCCTGCCAAGCAGACCTTTTTGATCGCTGATCTTTACATGCATACCCCACCGACTCTTGAGTCCGTTCAAACGCCCTGCAGCTTTTAGCTAACAACGCGTAAGAAGAAGCGCACCACAAACACCAGCAGCACCAAGCATGGAGCCGTGGAGGAGTTAGCGAAGACGATCGAAGTAGAGGAGGAGGAGGCGTCAAACTTGCAGCAAACATCAGGTGAGTGACCAACGCGAAGGTTCTTCCCTGACTTCCAGGGTCGTCGCAGTCTTGGAGAGTCCACTTGCTTCTCACTCAACAAGTCCCGAGAACGAAGCTGGCTGCTTTCTTTTTGAGCAGCGCCCCGGCTTGATGGCTTAAGATGACGTGGTCAACCGGTCGTGCGGGCTAAGGCTGCTTTTGGGGTAAACAGTGCACGATCAACAGCGGTGGTGTGAGGGTGACTGATGGTTCCTGTTCCTGTTCCTCTCCCCGTGGTTCCAGGCAGGGCTGGAGATGATCCGTCCGCAGTAGGAACCCTCCTCCCCTATGGCTTACCTGGTGCAGTTCATATGCAGGGGATTTCGGGTCATCGGACTTGTTCTCTTTTACTACGTCTTCTCCATCGGCATCACCTTCTATAACAAATGGCTTATGAAGGTAAGTGATTGACGGTGAGTTGTGGGGGTCACAGTCCCCGGTTCCTGGGACAGTCTGTATGCCACTAACTAACTAACCCACTGTCCCACCTCTCTGCGCGCGCCAGGACTTCCACTACCCGCTCTTCATGACCCTGGTCCACATCATCATGATCTTCTGGCTGTCAACTCTGACGCGGAGCATCCTGCAGTGGTGGACGGGGAAACCTCGGGTGGTCCTCAACTGGAACGACTACCTCACCAAAGTAGCTCCCACAGGTGCCTATCACCTTATGCCCCCCCCCCACACACACACACACACACACACACACACACACACACACCCCCTTTATGGTGTTGCTAACCCATTTCAGTTTGACCTAGGTTTGAGTATTGAGAACAATGATGATATGGCTGTTGTGTAATGTAATTACTGTTTATGATAGCGATTCGTAAAAATGTCTGAGTGGTCTTTGAAGACGCTCTGCAGCTGTTGGTGCATCTGGACAGCCAGCAAAGTGGTTAAAGTCCACGCAGATAGACTCAGTGTGTCGCTGCTGTGCGTGTGTGTTTTGGGGTGGGTGGGGGTGGGGTGCTGAAGATTAGCCAATAAAAAACAAGATATGTCAGTTGCGTAAGGTCAAAACGGGCCTACACAGATGGCTTCACTGCTTGTTTCATGCAGACGTGCAGAGTCTCCATGGTGACAGTGTGGGACCTTTGAAATGCTCTCAAGAATTGACCGTTTTATGTCGCACCAGCAGATCGTCGGATCTCGTCTCACAGTCAGTCTGTCCCAGTTTGTTCCCAGTCAAACGCGACAGTCTGATCCCGGAATGCTGCTCCCTAAACACAGTCTCCCTCTCTGTCTCTCCCAGCCTTGGCAACCGCCCTGGACATCGGACTCTCCAACTGGAGCTTCCTCTTCATCACCATTAGCTTGTGAGTCTGTGGCCGAGCCTCAGTAGGGCTTTGAAACTTTGCTGGTACTTGAGAGTCGGGGCCTCCGCCGGATCTTTTGCTGCTTCTTCAGCTGCAGGGTTTTTTTCTGCCATCTCTTCCCCGAAGGTACACCATGACCAAGACCTCGGCGGTGCTCTTCATCCTGTTCTTCTCCCTGCTCCTGAAATTGGAAGAGCCGGTGAGCAAACCCACCCCTTAACACACAGACACACACACTCTCACGTACGCACTCGCTTGAATTCTTTGTCTTGGCTACCGTCGGGCTCCTTCTCACCAATCCATCCCCGTCTGTCCCACCAGAACCCGCTGTTGATCCTGGTGGTGCTGCTGATCTCCGGCGGCCTCTTCATGTTTACGTTCCAGTCCACCCAGTTCAACCTGGAGGGCTTCCTCATGGTGCTGATGGCCGCCTTCCTCGGGGGAATCCGCTGGACCTTCACGCAGATCCTCATGCAGAAGGCCGAGCTGGGTCAGTGTTGGGTCTCAGTGCCTGGAGGCTCTGAAGGATAGAATATATTTAAACAAGAGAAGATGGTGAATCTTATTCGCTAGATGTAGGATTTAGGTTGGTTTTTTTTTAGATTGAGTGACTGACATGAACTTTCTGTCCACCATATTCAGAGCAGTCCAGTTAGGTTTCTCAGGTTTCTGTGCCTTCAGTGCTTCTAATAAGGAAATGTCGTCCAGTTGAGATCAAACTGACCAACTTGGACACTGTTTACAAGCAGGCAGCAACTTCCTGTTCCTGTCAGGGCTGGGACCTGGCTGTTAGCGCCACCTCTTTTTCCTCAAAGCACTCACATCCTCAGAGGATTTTGTTTGTCCGCGCTGATGTCTGGTAGAATGGAATAGATATAATAGATGTGCTTTATTGATTTGGAAACTAAACTGTTGCATGACTTAAAAACACACGATACAGTAATTGCAGTAATTACATTACATTACATTATTACAGTCATCTTCATTACATCATTGCATCACGTCTTCATCCATCCTGCCTGCTATCGAAACGACCAAAAACGTCTTTTCATCTAACATGCTCCTCCTTCTCTCCCTCCTACTTTCTCCTCCATCACTTCCTCCTCCTCCGGTCCCTCCTGCAGGCCTCCAGAACCCGGTGGATGCCTTGTACCACCTGCAGCCCCTCATGTTCCTCAGCCTCTTCCCCTTGTACCAGTACAATGAAGGTAAGGACTCCTCACCGGCGAGTCGAGTCTAATTGACCTGAATTATCTTTCGAAGCTTTCGAAATCGAGTGAATTTGACTTTTGCAGCCCCCCAAAAAATGGTGTCCTCTCCCTCCGTGCTGCTGACCGGTGCAGAAGAAGACTCGCCAGCCAATTAATGGTCTATTCTTGTATTTCTAATGATGAGCGTCACCTTTGAGTGGAAACTAGCCTCTCGGCAAATCCTTCAACACCCTCCAAGTGTAAACACCCCCAGGTGTGTTAGCTGAAACAAGAGAAAATGTGCAAAGAAGGAAAAAATGTTCCGTCTTTATAAATATTTGGACGTAGAAACAGAGAGACGGTAGTCAAACAGAAGGGAGCGCCGCCCAGTCAGGCGACGCCCTCGGAAATGACTGATACAGCCTAGCGACAGTTGGCTTCCTGCTGGCTCCACTTGCCATAGAGCAGTTCTGCCAATAGGCCCCTGTGATGTCACAGAGGGGGCGCAACAGTTAATGACCACTTAAACATACGCACACGCCAGAAGTTGAGTCCGCCCTCTGAAACCGCATTGTTTATGTCCCCTTCCCAAACATGTGTAAGGTCCAGCACAGGAGGCAGCAAACAGCGGGCTAACAGTGCTGTTTTCTGGAGGATGAGACATTCGTGGGATTGTTATCTATGTGATTTGAGCGTGAAGTGTCCTCCTCCGCCCCTGCAGGTCTGAGCCTCAGCACCACTGAGAAGCTGTTCCGGGCGACGGAGCTGGCTCCGCCGCGCCACTCCATCCTCATTCTCAGCTTTGGCGGCCTGCTGGCCTTCGGCCTGAGCTTCTCCGAGTTCCTGCTGGTGTCCCGGACCTCCAGCCTCACGCTGTCCATCGCCGGGATCTTCAAGGTACCGCCGCCTGCCGAGCCTCCCCACCCCCCCCACCCCGCTGAACCATTTTCCTGCTGGTTTATTTCATTCCTTTCAGTGATTTTGTTGACCGTAAAATTTAATTTCTGTGAATGTATCATGTTGGGTTTTTAAAGTTGCATCCTGTTAGAATAAGATAGTAGCTGTCAGAAAAGTTGAAAAGCTGGAGTTTTTCGTAACTTCATTTTATTTTTCATTTTAAAAACTACAAGTGTGAAACTTGGAGCGTGAAGTAACACTGCCCTCAAGTGGCAAAAAGATGGAACTCCGACATGAAGACGAAAAATCAATGAACAAAACTAAATTAAGTTAACGTCAATAAATACTGACATAATAAAAAATATAACAGCAAATTGCTAATTTTAATGTTTCTCATCTTGTCATTGAAATAGCCCACAAACAAGGGTGATTAAAATGCATTATTTGTAAGAAACGGCTGGTAAATATGAGTATTCTCGAGGGAATACAAAGTAACTGTGATCCACAGAGTGAAATTCCATCATAACTGGCTGAACATGAAACATCCTGTTAGTTTTGTCTCAGTTTCTTCTCTGATTCATTCATCTCCTTGTGTTTTTTTTGATTATTTGTTTCAACCCCCCCACTTGGCTACAGGAAGTGTCCACGCTGCTGCTGGCGGCCTCGGTGATGGGGGACAGCATGAGCCTGCTGAACTGGCTGGGCTTCGCCGTGTGCCTGTGTGGGATCTCGCTGCACGTCGGCCTCAAAGCGCTCAACTCCAAACGTGAGTTCTGGTTCTGCTAGCGAAGCCACGCGAACCGTCGCCGGTGGTGGGCCTATCATGAGTTCCAGCTCCCGTGTTCTGCAGAGGTTGGAGCCAAAACCTGGCTGAAGGTGCGGCCGCTAAACCCGTGAGATGTCAGCGCCCATTTTGTGACATCACTAAGAGCTGCTCTTCAGAATCGAGTGAAAATTGGAGGAATCAGACTGATTTTTTTTCTTCTCATGTCTGGGGCTTCAGTGACAAGGCAGAAACACAGATTGTTGTTGGAAAACTTTAATTTCACGCAACTTGGATCCTCTAAGTCAACATTATTTAATGATGTGGCCTTTTTCCCCTCAGATAAACCTCCGCCGTTACGGCAGCTCAGCGGTAAGGGTCTGGAGCTGGAGCTGGAGCTGCCGCTGCTGCGGCCCAGTGGAGACGACCTGGAGGAGGAGGAGGAGGAGGAGGGGGAGGAAATCACTCTGCACTGACGTCACGGTGGCTCCTCCCACTGATGTCCTCAGCCCAAGCAAACAGTGAAACAGCATAAACTGCCTTCTGCCTTCAACAGCCGCCACAAACCGCATCTTCCACTGCGTTTCCTTCCCCGGACGGCACCTAATTTGTGATAATTTATGGTGCGTTCGCCTGGGAGGATGTTTAGGATGGTAGCGGCTGTCAGCAGGCTGTGATTGATGTGATGGCGGCTCGTCAGAACGAGTTTGAACTGCGACAGCTTGAATTGTAGCCGCTCGTTTGGTTCCTGATGGACGGACATCCTGGAGTTATTTAAAGAAAAATGCCAATTTCTGTCAAACCAGTTCCAAGTCCTAAAGTATTCCAAGAGCACAATTTCTTCCGAAAAATTAGCACACAATCCTGTAAATGTCACTCTGGGTTTAAACCTGCGGGACCAGTGGTTTCCAAAGATGTTTCAAACAGTAAGCAAATGAGTTAGCTAATGATGCTAACGTCACTTCCTTTTGCCTCTCCGACTATTGGTTGACGATGACGATGACGATGACGATGATGATGATGTCATTCCCAGCCAAGAATTCCTACTGCTGAAATTCGAAGAAAAGTCCAAAGTTGCCCTGCTGCCACCTGGTGGTGGTCAGGTGTTGGAGCAGCAGCATCACGTTAAATCTAGGCTCCAATAGATCTGAGTGTTAAACTTGTTTTTATTCCAACTTTTTTGCACCAACTTCAAAATGTTTCGCTATTGGACAGTAAGCAACAACTTAACCTGGAACCGACCACCAGGGGGTGACTCGGACATTTCTTAATGTCGTACGACTGTAGCGATAGTTGTAGCTTCAAATGCTTGAATTTTTTTTTCACGTTTTAAAGGAGTGGGAGCCATGTTGCAGAAATGAAGCAGAAATTAAAGGGACAGTACACGGTCTTCCTTACTGCCACCAGGAGGTCAATGGTTGGTTTCTTGCCTTAACACTTCACCCTGGACGGAGTCTCGCTGCTTCTCAGGGGGCATCGTGGGAGTTTTTGTCTGTGGATTTTTTCAACAGCAGTTTGGAATCAGGGTAGTAGCAATTTCTTATAAATTAAAAATTGTATTATTTTTTCTTTTTAAAGGAAATGTTGTAATTTATGCTCAGAGTTTCAACAGATATTTATTTTTGGAGACGGGAGGTGACTGCTCTTCAATGTGCCTTGTAAAACTTTGAAGCTGTCAGGACGAAGATGACTCCAGTGTCATCAAATCCCATCATGTGCAACTGAGCTACCTGAGATTTGTGATAGAAAAAAGCCATGTAGGACGTTAACGCGTCTAAATGTCTCCAACATCCAATGTCATTGCACAACTTGGGAAAATAAAGTGGAGGAAAGAAAACGCATCATTGTCCTCATTCATTTCTGACGTTGTGCTTTTATTTTGAAGGGGAGTAGTCGACTCTGCCGCTATATTAGCTCTCCCTACTGGTCGTTCAGCAACACTGGGTTTTTTTTTTCTGTCTTCTGGTATTTGATTTGTATTTGCATCATCTTGCATGAACAATGCTTGTTGCATTCATGCTACGTTACCTCTGGCTCCGCCTGCTGGTGAGAATAGAATGTAAAAACAAAAAAAAGTATGTAATTACTCATTATTTTAGTTTACTTTGACTTTCTTTAATTTTATTCACGGTATGATCCTTGTTGACACAAGAAGAAAAAAAGAAAGAGACTTTTTTTTTAACAGTTTAGCCTCGGACTAATTGGTTTTCTGCCTCTACAGCATTGATATCCTGGCCAGTCAGAGAAGACTTATCCTTTCTTCTTCTTCTTCTTCTTCATGCTGCCTTTGTTTGACATGACGGTGCCTGTTGGTCCATTCTGTCTCCCCGGTAAAATATGTGAGCAATGCCTGAGACCTGCTGCGAGGTGTTTTTGGCACCGGCTGAGCGGTGGCTAAACCTTCGGGATCACGCTGTCAAAGAGTCAAACTGGCCGCGAGACACAAATGACGAGATGAGAGTCTTGACAGAAGGGAAAGGGTGCGGTTGGTTCTCTGAGAGGATCCACAATGATTAGTGGCTTTTTGTCTCCACTGGGTTCCTTTTCTCTGAGGTTTAGTTTTGGAACCCTTGCTAGCCAGTTGGGTTTTCCAGATTATTCTCAGGACTACAAACACAAAAGTCATCATGATCAGTTTGTAGTTTGCAAATATCAGAAGGCTGAACTCCTCCGTCCCGCTCCCCGCTACAAGTCTGAACGCTGACACTCTGAACCGCTTTCACCCGGCCTAAGTCTTGAGTAACCAACCAGGATGGAGGATGCAACTGCTGAGATCAATATGGTCGAGCTTCAACAAACAATAATTCAGTACACCAAGAACAGACTGCCTGTCTGAATGAATGTCTGTTGAAAGTCTGGTCACAAGCCTGGGAGATTCAAACACCCTTTGTGACTTCAACAAGGGTAGGTCAGGAGCACTGTATGTTCTATGCACACTTTCTGAGAAATGGAACAAGCAAAAAATGTAAAGGTTTAATTTTTTTCAGGAGTTCATTGTCAAGAGAAGGACACTGATTATTGGTTTGAAGAAAAAGACAATTCTTGATGGATTGATTCATTGTTTATCTCCAACAAAAGTTCCCATTTGCAGCAAATTGACAAGATATGGCATGCATATAAAAAAAGTGCAAAAATTGTACAAAATTAAGGATATCTTGTAAATAACGGAAGTAGTGAGTAAAAGTCGGCAGTGGCCGTTTGGCTTAAGAAAATCTACCTCCGCCACTGGAGAAGAAAACACGTCAGTTGCCCTCAGCGTAACTTTAATATTCACTATTTGTGACGTCATAACCACCCACGGCTGACCTATGTGTCCCCAGCCGGCTCTGGTCCGGCCCAGGAGCTAGTCCAACATCTGGTTGACGCTAGTCCTGGTTCTATGTGCGGGAGGCTCCGTGGCGGGGCGGGGCTGTGCGGGGCGTGGCTCCCTGCACCGGAGCCGCTCGGCGGCTTCGCTTCTCGGGTTTCAGCCGAAGGAGGTGAGACGGGAGCCGAGCCTCCGGGAGCTGCCCACCCTGTGCCCTCACACTGCCTGCCTCGACCCCGAACCGGCGCCTGTTGACATCCCGCCCGTGGAAGGTGGTGAGGAGACCCCGGACAGCCAGGTAGGAGCTCACCTGGCCGGCCAGGTGAGGGGGAAACCGGCGTCCTAAAGGGGGGGGCGGCGGTCGAAGCGGGTTCAAAGTCCAGTCTGGCTGCTGGAAACTGGCTGCAAGTCCGCCACTTTATCCTTCTGTCGCTGAGAGGAGACAGTGAATATATTAACTCACGTGATTTAGCGTTTAGCGCGCGTTGCTTTGTCCTCAGGCTTGATTTTTTTTTTTTGAAGAAAAAAAATAAGGATGCGTTCAGAAAATGACTGTGTGTGTGTTTGCTGCTGTTAGCTGTACCTGGCTTCCTATTAGCTACCTTTGTGATGGCCAAAGTTGGTCCGGGGACCGTACAGGGTCGCCGGTGATGACCGTGGGGTCCCCGTCAGAACCAGAACAAACTGAGGGAAATGAGTCAGTCGCGGGTTTCTGTTGAATCACAACACAACCTCTTGTTGTGTGATGCCAGTGCACTGAAAGGTTTCGTGTCTGGAGGGCACAGGGATAACAACTGTTGAATCTTGACTCAACTTCCAGACTGAATATTTGTTTTCTGGCTGCCATTGAAGGGCTAATCTGGGTTCGTGATGTTATTTTTGATGCGTTTGTTTGTGCTTAGAGCATAAAATCGGGTTTGCCTCCTCATAATAAGAATAATAATGATGAAACAATATTTAAGACAATTGATTTAAGACTATTAAGAAATTGAACCCCTACCCCTGATACAGCGCCCCCAGCAGGGCAGGTATGACATCATTTAACCTTGTATGGTCTGAAAAAACTTGATGGCTCTCCAGTAAGGCAACATGGACCAGAGTGGGCTGCCTGCTGGAGGTCACGTGTTTCTCCAGGACCCCCCTCAGCCTCCTCAGCAGGCTCTGTTAAGAAAACACATGAGGGGACTTTCTGAGTTTCATCAGATGCCAAACTGGAGCTTCCGTCTGTCGAACAATGTTGTTATTCATGGATTTTTTTTTCTGAATGTGGCCACACTAGTGATGGTCACAGTGGGTTCTGTGAGGAGCAAAACAGGACACCATTCATACACCGTGGCTCACAAAGACATAACAACACTTGCTATATTTGAGCGCTATAGTCCCTGGACTGATTTTGACTCCTGAGGCTGTTTCTGATGATTTACGATGACAAAAACCGACAAAGTCTGACTGCAGAGATCCAGAACTGCTTTCTTCAGTCTGAAAACTCGAGGGCGTCCGGACACACAAGGATTCCCTGTCTGTCATGTTCAAGTTTCCAAAGTTTTTTTTTAAGTCGTGGTGATGAGAGACCAATCCAAAACTGAAAACTTAACGTTCAGAAAAGAAGAAACTCCCAACCAAACTTGCTGTCAAGTCATTTTGTTTGAATTCTTGATGCGAAACTCTCTACTTTTAAGAAATTTGAGGAGCCGCTGGTGGACGGACACAGTTCAATGTCGAGTCCAACTTCTAAAGAGACATTATGTCTATTTTTGATTTTCATTCCCACATGGTCATTATTATTTCCATCCAACGCTGCACATAAACCTCGTTTATTGAGAGCATAAGCATCAAACAGGCTGCCGTTTTTTTTTTTCTGTGCAAAGTGAGAGGCTGGCTCTCTCAGACACACACACACACACAGAGGCAGTCTGGCTCCTCAAGTGTGGTGTGTTTACCGACATTACAGCCCCACTGCGTGTGTTATTATCTGTGTTAAATCCCACAGTCTGTCATGGAGCGGAGCACCTGTGGTCCCACTCAGCCATAAAAAAAGGTTCCCATGGGAAAACAGCTGGGCTCGTGGTTCCCTTGACCCAAATAATAAAAAATAAATGCTCTGTGTGTGATAAAGGTCCGGGTTTACAACAGAGGACACAACTGGACTTCGCTGTCAGAAAAAAGTACTTTAAAAATACTTTGACTGGCTATTCTGTAATATACTGTTCTGTTTGCAGGCTCTGCTCGCCTTGTTGCTGCATCATCATCATCATCATCATCACCATCACCATCTCCATCATCTCCATCATGCTGTTGTGTGTGCTGCTCTGCGTCGTGGTGCTTCAGTCCTCTGGCGTCGACGGTCAAGGTTAGCAAAGCTTCCTCGCCGTCACGCCCCCTTCAGGGAACGTCAGGTCACGACAGCCTCGCTCCAGTTTTCAGATTCTGAATTTTGAAAATAAAATCAAAGCTACTTTAACATCAATTTTACCAGCTTTCATCCCGACCCTCTAATTCTGCTGCCCCGCTGAGAAAAATCTGAAAAAGCTACAATTGGAGAACCTAGCGCTTCAGGAGTTTCAGCCGACCAATCGGCATCCTCGGGGGAAGGTGGGGGCGGAGCTACAGCCGTGAGGTGGAAAACAGGAAGCTGCTGAAGGCTTGTGAACGGTGTCTGCGTCGGCGTGGGTCGCTGCAGCAGGTCTGATTGCAGCTGGGCGGGGCTCTCAGTTAGACTCCGCCCACCGCCGCCACTCGCACCAATAGGAAGCATGTTCTAAAGTCGGGCGTAGAGCGGAGACCACCAACGGCTCCTGTTGTGTGGAGAAGAGGCTTGGAGCGGAAATCTGTCTCCTTGACGTCCTACGCACGCGCTCACACACACACACACACACACACATGCACGCACAAGTGTGTGCGTCTGTAGAAGTCGCCGTGACGACGGGTGACAAAGTGCTCTGTCTTCTTCACCCTTCCTCTGCTATCCAGCGATGTAGCAACAAACACAAAAAAAAATCCCCCGACACACTGTTGCACTGTGGCTGTCTGCGGTGACCTCTGACCCCGCGGACCCCAGTCAGCGGAGGACAGAGCGAAGCTTTGAAGGATGAAGCCGACAGCTGTCGGTGGAGAGGAAGAGGGGAGCGGGGGGGTGGGTGGGCACACAAATACGGGCCGCTCGTCTCGGCTGGTAATGATGTAGATGGAGCGGAAACAGGAGGCGGGTTTTTTTATTTTTAGAGACGGGTCGATCGGTCGGTCGGCCGGTCGGTCGATCCACCCCGGAGAACAAGGGGAGAGAAGAAACTGTGTGTGTCTGATGTTTTCCTCCCGAATCCACACGCTGCCTTTTATTTTGAAACCCCAGGGCGCCTCAAGCTGACGGTGCTGTCGGAGGACCGGCTGCAGATGAAGTGGAAGGAGGCCGACGGACCCGTTCAGGGCTACAAGGTCCGAGTGAGGCCCATCTCAGGTGAGGCCGCAGCTCAAACTCCGCTGTCTGGTGTGTGCAAAAAAAACACTGCTGTGTTCAGTCTGATGGAGCGCTGCAGCGTCTGGACGCAGGAGGAGATGAAGGAGGGGAAAATGAAAGGGCTGTTACGGCGCGGTTGTGTCCAGCATCCTGTGTTTCAGAAGCAGATTCTGTTGCTGCAGCAACGAAAGTGGAAAAACGCAGAAATAAAGTGCAAAAAGCGTTGCAAAGATCAGCAAAACTCTTTTCCTCCAGAGCAGATCACATGATCTTGGGGCTGAAACCCGATGCAGTTTTCACTTTTGCAAAACAGGCCCGATCTAATTTAGCAGAGCCCCGGCCTGGCTGTGATCACCTCTAAGTGGTGAAGCTCCTGTCATCCTCTCACTTCTTCCACTAACATTGACTGCCCTGATTCACTGATGCGTCTCTCCGCTGCACTGCGGTGGCGGCGATGGGCTCGGGCTTGTCTCGCAGGAAGACAAAGGGAGGCTCTGGAGAACAATTCCAAGTCTGATTATCAGCTTGAGGAGCAGGGAACCGAGTCAACCCGACGGTGGAGAACTTCACATGTAGCTTCAGGGAAAATGTAAACACAACCTACAGTGAAGGCTGTAATTAAGTCGGTGTACCTGCAGGGATGTACATGAAGGAGGTATTTTATGTATGTGAATTTATATATGTACATGCTTCACTATCATCAAACTGAACTCACGCTCACATTCAGGTGTTCCAGATCAACAAACGGTTAATTGAGGGGAGGAAGTTTTTAGTGCTAAATAGCCCATGACATCAGGATTTCCTGGCGAGAATTCCCAGAATTCCTTCTGAGTATTCAGGGAAAGATTTTTTCCACGGTCAAAGATTTTTACCTTGACGAAGCCAAAGCGGTAAAAGCTTTAGAATGGAACAGAATAGAATAGAATGTCTTTTTAATGTCAAAGTGGGGAAATTTGCATAATTACAGCACCTGTAAAATGGAAAATCGTATTAATTAAAAGAAATAAGGCAATAAAAAATAAAAATAAGATATTTGTAGGGTACAAAAGGTACAAAACAAGATATTTACGTCATATGGACAGTTGGATTTACAACTAGACACTGCTGCAGCTTCTTTCCCTTTCAAAATGCCGGCGTGCGTGTGTGTGTGTGTGTGTGTGTGTGTGTGTGTGTGCTCTGCAGACGTGCCGCAGCCGGAGCTGATGCTGACCACCACCCGAGGCAGAGCCACGGTGGCCGGCCTGGACTCGGCTCAGGAGTACAACCTGCAGGTGTTGCTGCTCAACGGGACGACGGAGAAGCTGCTGGCCAAGCGCAGGTTCACCAGTAAGAGGCGGAGGGTGGAGGGTGGAGGGAAGGGGAGGGCAGGGTAAGGTATATGAGAAAGTTTTTTTTTGGTTTATGTGGCCTTTATGTCTGGACGAGGTGCCAGCAGTAATTTCGGGCCCTGTGGCTAAAAAAAAAAATGTTCCCCCGTGGTGGCCGCGGCTTGAATGTGTCATTTTAGCTGCAAGAACCTAAAGTTTGAACGGAGACGATCAGAGAACGTTGATGAACATAAATGTAACAAAGGTCAATCTCGTACATTATTTCATTTCTCACATCTCTGTGAGTTCTCATCTGGTTGGATAGAAGCTAAATGAAAATATATAAGTGCGAGAACAAAAAAAAGTCAGCCAGTCTGCGCTGAGAGAAAAGCGCAGAGCTTGGCAACCACCAGCGCGGTAAATAATGTGATCAAGATATAATCTATCTTCAGCGATACCGCAGTGGTATCAGGGGTCACTGACGCGTGAAGAGACAAACTGCAACAGCTGACAGCTGATGAGATAAAAAAAAAATAAAAAGTGTGAATTGTGTAGATAAAAACTGTCCCAACTATCTCCCGAATGTCCAGAAAAAATACAGCAACCAAGGATTTCAGTCTGGCAACGGAGAGGAATTCAATTCCAGTACTGTGTGTTTGGCTGAGAGCTGGGCAGAGACTTTTTTTTTTTTTTTTTAGCAACATATAACACAAGCGAAAAAAAGATCGTTGTGATGTTTATGAAGTCGAGACGCCCATTTTTCACCCTGTAGGCTTGAGGAGTGAAGTCACAGCGGAGGAAGTGGTGCATTTCTGACATTCTTACACTTTTGTAGTCGTGTGTGTGTGTGTGTGTGTGTGTGGTGTCTTGCCCCCGCCCCCTGGTAACAAGTACAAGCAACACACATTTATCATTTTTAGCCCGTGTTTTCTTTCTCTTTTTCCGTCTTTTTTCAGCTTTTTATAAGGTTGTGTAACGTGTGTGTGTGCGTGCATGTGTTAATTGTGTGTGTAGCTTGCGGTTGCCTGCCAACTCCGAGTCGTGCTCGGCGTGCCCGGGCAGCTCCGCCGCAAACACACAGCCGCTTGGAAGTGTGTAACTCCGGCTGGCTGTCACATTGGAATGACGGCAGTCTGGGAATTCTTCCCTCCACTTCCCCCCGGGGGGGGCTGCTTCCCCCTGACAGCAGGTTACTGTGTCGACTCTCATAACTTCACCTTCAATTTTCCGCCGCTGACCCAGCGACTGACTCACCACCACCGCCGCCGCCCCCGGGCCAGGATTTTCTCGGCAGAAGGAAACACAACCTGCGGCTCTTCTTCACATTCTTCTCCTTCTGATCGGCAACGTGTTGCGTCACCTGCTGTCTGATTAGGATCTATTTGGGGTTTTCCCCCGCGATGAATTGAAGAAATGAAGTTTTTTGAACCTCATACTCATAACAAGCTAACTAAAAAAGTAGATGGCTGTGACGTGAAGTAAAAAAGACCAGAAATTGGAAGCTTGTAAAAATGATTGTACATTTTCAAGTATTTTCTTTCATGATTGCAATTGTTTTCTCATGAGAATGAAAACAATTAAACAATGTAATTTTTTTCTCTCTTACATAACTTTTAAGAGCCTCCAATTTTGAAGCCTTGAAACAGTGTTTAGGTGCCATAGCAACGGAAATAAACGTGTCAGAATCTGCTCTCGTGAAGGTCAGGTATCGACCTGAGGTTTTGCTGCTCGGCTCGGCTTCTTCTTCTTCTTCTTCTTCTTCTTCTTCACTCTGCTGACAGACTCCTCTGACCTCTGACCCCCCACTCCCTCTCCCTGCCCCTTCTAGTGGAGGCTCTGAGGGAGGAGGAGATGATCCGCAGCGGCAGCCGGGAGCAGAGGAAGAAGCTGCTGCCCGGCGGTTCTGGATCCGGAGAGCCGGACGACGTGACCGACTTCCTGCTGGCCCCGCCCACTGTGCTGTACCCCAAAGCCGCCGCCACGCCGCCACGGCCGCCACGGTGGCCACCGCTTCCACCGCAGGTGACTGGCCGCAAAGAACTGAACCCCGGCGGAGTCCAAAACCCAGGCCTATAGGATCCAGTATGCTAGCTAGCTAGCGCGTACGCCAACAAAGTCCACCATTTTGAAGCATCTTTAGGGTTACTTCCACATTTTGCGGCTCTCGTAGCACAAGCAGCAGTAGTGTCACTTCCCATCATTGCTCTGTGACGCATCGGGAGGACTAGAGTTGCCAACTTTTGGCTGCAGTACCTTAAGTGACCACCGGAAGAATATCGCCTCGCCGCCAAATTGGCAGTCCGCTATCCGGTCCTTTTAATACACCCACACCCCACCCCCACAAAACACTTCCTGGTTAGGCGAGAACCAATAACAGCATCCGTAACCACTGCTGGTGATGCGGTCGCTGCGTAAAAACCTCCAGACGAGCTCTTTGCTCTGATCCTTGGCGGCCTGTCATTAGAAGTCTGGCCTGCAGAGGCAGCTCAGCTCCGCTCACAGGTGCCTTTTAGCCGCCGCCGCATTCTGTATTTACACCAACCTGCTGCGGAGGCTAATGATAGCCCGGCGGCAGTTAGCAAGTCTGTCAGCACATTCCTTCATTTTTCTCTTTTTCCACCTTCATCTTGAAAAATCTCTGCTGCGCTTGGCTTCATCCTCACCTCCTCCTCCTCCTCCTCCTCCTCTTCCTCACCCTCCTTTACCCCTCCAGGACCTCATGTCACGGATGAGCCCTCCCAGGTGCCGGAGGAAACCCCGGAAAAGTCCGCCAAGGAGAAGAGGAAGAGGAAGAAAGAGAAAGAGCGAGACGGCTCCAGAGTGGAGGGCCGGGAGGAGGGCCTGGCGACGACGGCGGGCAGAGCGCCGGCGGGGGGGACGTCTCAACCGGTGACAGGTGACAAGGACACAGGAAACAACATCCCGAGAGTCTCGGTTTTTCCAGTTTCAGTGAGTTTCGATCTGACGGAGCTTCCTGGGTGTGAAAGAGGCGGAGCAGCAAGGTGATGTTTGCAAAGGGACAGCCTGCTTAATGGAAGGATAATGACAGGCCAGCTGATAGGGCTGCAGGGCACGTGGCTCCGCCCCCTCTTCATCTAAAGGAACATACTCACACACACACGCACACACACGCTCTCCTAAACACACATTTGTGCCAGGGACGCTTTTGTTCACGTTGACAGATTAACGTGCACAAAAGCAGCTGTTCCACCAATTGCACATTCACTGCAGTGACTCGGGGGGGGTGCCGGCGGGTCGTGAAGCATGCAGCGTTGCGACAGTCTCCAGGGGGCCGATGGGTTCACGGCTCTACCTGCTCTCTCCGCTTCCAGGTGCGTCTCCCAGGAAGCCGCTGGAGTGCAACAGCGAGGCGGCGGCCGACATCGTGCTGCTGGTGGACGGATCCTGGAGCATCGGACGCACCAACTTCCGGAGGGTCCGAGACTTCCTGGAGGGCCTGGTCACGCCGTTCCACATCGGACCGGACCGCGTTCAGATCGGTGGGTGGTTACGGAAGTGGAGGGACCGAGCGAGAGAGCGACCTGCTGACCTCTGCTCTGGTGTGATTAGAGGGTGACTTTTTCAAAAGACAGTTCTACCTCCTGGCCAGCAGATGTTGCAATCAATTCTCGACTCAAATTTACATTCACCTTTTGCCTGGCCAGTGGTTGTTGGTTCCATTCTAAGTTAAAAAATATATACGTATATATGTATATAAAATATTTTAGGATATTCTGGACTGCTCAACTTTAGTGTGTAGTATTTGGAGATTTTGAAAAGAAACAGCGACATTATGTCGTCACAATTTGGATTGCGGTGCTCACCCTCTCTCCGTCCCTCTCCCGAGCATGCCAGTGAACTACGGTGGCCTGCCCACACAAACCTGGATATCTCACCCACTTTATCTTCATTGGTTTACTTGAGGACGCAAGCATTCAACTTAAATACGAAACACGCTGGCCTGGATTGTGCACATCAGCTTCCGTAGAAATATCACGGTCCAGCTGGGCTACCTCGGCAGCTAACTGGGAGCAAGACCCTTGCTCTATGTATATTCTTATCTATAAATAGGAACTGTTCAATGGGCAGGAAAACCAAATGACTTTTACAGTACTGCAAATATACACTTTGATTAATGTATTTATGGGCAGTATATTTACCGGATCTTTAAACTCATGCACTCTGGTAAGGTTTTTTTATTGCCCATGTATGTTGTTGTGTGTGTGTTGCTGGATGGCCCACAGGTCTGAGCCAGTACAGCGGGGACCCTCGCACCGAATGGCAGCTCAACAACTTCACCAGCAAAGAGCAGCTGCTGGAGGCGGTGAGGAACTTCAGATACAAGGGAGGAAACACCTTCACAGGTGAACCGCCACACAGAACCCTGCTGGTCGACCGCCGCATTGCACCAAATAAACCCATGACTGAAGAAGTTGACGCTTCCACTCTGCAGGCCAGGCGCTGCTTCACGTCATGGAGGAGAACATGCAGGCGGCGGCCGGCGCCAGACGGGACGTCCCTTTCTTCCTCATCCTGCTGACGGACGGGAAGTCCCAGGACGACGCCGTGGCAGCGGCTGACCGGCTGAAGAGCATCGGGGTCGAGATCATCGCTGTGGGTGAGAGAGAAAGAGAGTAACCGCAGAAACTGCTGTTTTAAATTGAATTGTGGCATTTTTTTTCACTCTTTGAGGCTAATATGATCTTCCAGCTACATCTTCCAGAAACTTCCAACATCTTCCTGCAAATATTTCACAATTAAAGCATTGTTAATAAAAGATTGGCGCCGGTCCACTAAAACACCAAGAAGGCCCGTGATTTGAAAATAATGGAGATTGTGTTCAGTTTGTTTTAACAGCGTCATGCAGTAACTTTAACCATCAAAGCGAGTGTGAGATCTATTGCTAACGTTATAGGATTTGATCTTTTCTGAAAAAGATATTTTATTTTCATAGACCTTTTGCAATTACACCACAGACCACTAGGTGTCAGCTAGGCGTTACACATCCTGCAGCTGATGCGCTGCTGCTGTTTCTGATGTTGCCCAGGTGTGAAGAACGCCGACGAGGCCGAGCTGCGGCAGGTGGCGTCGGAGCCGCTGGACCTCAACGTCTACAACGTCAACGACTTCCCGCTGCTCGGCAAGCTGGTGTCCCGGCTGGTGCACATCCTGTGCAGGAGGATCGAGGAACGTGGCGTCTCCAAAAGTAACTCCCCGAACTCTGACCTTTGACCTCTGACACTTCGCCAGAGATTGATCTCTCTCTCTCTCTCTCTCTCTCTCTCTCCCCCTCCCTCCCTCCGCAGGAACCCGCCCACAGCCTACCGCCGACCCCGCCCTCTCCTACCCGACTCCCACAGACCTGCGCTTCTCCAACCTGGGCTCCAGGGAGGTGAAGCTCCACTGGACCAACCCAGCCGGGCCGGTCCAGCAGTACCGGGTGGTCTACCACAGCGCCGAGGACAACAAGGCAAAGGAGGTTAGAAGCACACACACAGACCACAAGCGCCACACAGAGGTTTAAAGGGACAGAGCAAAATGTTTTAAGACATCGATTCGCAAAAAAATTGAAAATATACAAATGTATGCTTGCAGTTACATAAAAAAATAATGATTTGTTTTCCAGGTCAGTCCCATTGAGATACAATGAAGTCTTTTTCAAGGGAAGCCTGGCTGAGACAGCAGCTTACGTAAAACATGGAGTTCCAACAGTTAATCAGACATTGTAGAATTACACAGTGAAATTACACTGAATCAAAACAACGCAAAAAAAACACAATCTGGTCAAGGCATTAGTACTAAAAACAACCCTTTTAACTTAGTAACGTCGATGAGCTGTTTGTCCCGAGGAAAAAACAGCCTCAGTTTCCTCCTTGCAGTGGGAATACTGCTTGTGTTGTCGGTGCCTCTGGGGAAATCTCTGCAGCTGATCATTTTCTAATTAACAAAATAAGCTTTCGGGACACGTTTTGATCTAATTGACAGTTTAATTGCTTCCCTACGAGTGTCGCCGCCGACTAAAATGCCCGGAGACTCCAGGAAGCGGCTTTGCCGACCGACGGAGCTCATTTTGTCGAGCTGCTGCTTGAGTTGTCGTGCCCTCTGTCTCTGTGATGTTTGCCGTCCCAGGTGGTTCTGCCCGGCTCGGACTCCAGCGTGCTGCTGTCCGGCCTCTCGGCTCAGACCCTGTACCACATCTCCATCTTCCCCGTGTACAAGGAGAACATCGGCTCGGCTCTGAGAGGAACCGTCACCACATGTGAGCTGCTACAGTAGATAGATAGATAGATAGATAGATAGATAGATAGATAGATAGATAGATAGATAGAATATTTATCCCCAAGGGGGAATTCATTCTGTGCTGATGATGTGATGATGTGCTAAATTTCTTATTGAAAATATTGTAATATTTATTGTAAATATTTCCCCCAAACACTTTCATTTATTCACTCACACTCGGCCTTCTTGCCCCTCCCCCTTTTTCCCTCAATCAGTGTCCCTGGCTACGCCCACCGACCTGGAGGTGAGCCCCTCCTCCTACAGCACGCTGACGGTCAGCTGGGCCGCCGCTCCGGGCGCCACCCACTACATGATCCTGTACTCGGCCCTGAACCACGGCGAGCCGGAGGACGCCAAGGAGGTGCTCAGTCTCGCGCACGCGCGTTTGTGTGTGTGTGTGAGTGCGTATGCCGGGCTGGAGCTTTCTTTTATTTACCACCCCTGCAGGAGAGATTCGGCGCCGAGCAGACGGCGGTGGAGCTGCAGGAGCTGCTGCCGGCCACCGACTACTCCGTCACCCTCTACGCCCTGTACGACGAGGAGCCCAGCGACCCTGTCACCGCCGCCGCCGCCACCTGTAAGCACACACTGCACTTCAACTCATCCCCGTTGCCCGCCACTATTGGCTGAACCTGCTCACCTGACTGGCAAAGTTGAATTTCTTCCAGATCAGTTGGATGAGGATTTAAATCATCCAAAAAAAAAGTCCAAAAAATGGATTGGAAGCCATCAAATGATGCTGTTTCTGTTGAACTGAGTCTGATTTATTGATTGCCAGTGGAGGCAGCAGGTAACCTTGTGAGGCTTCCTATTGGTTCATCATGTGGAGCGTAGAACCTGCGTTGCTTATAGTTTAACTCCAGTGTGTTTACACACTGACAGCATCTTTCTTAACCCTGGTTGTAGCTCCGCCCACTTTCTCCTCAGAGGATGCTGGCTGGTCCCTTCATATTCTGTTTGTGTGAAAACAGATCTTGTTTTTTATTTTATTTTTTGTTATTAATTATTAATAGTAACGGTGTGTTTTCCCTCCTTCTTTCTTTCCTTCCTTCCTTCCTTCCTTCCTTCCTTCCTTCCTTCCTTCCCTCAGTTCCTCTCCCTCCACCAATGAGCATCACCTTCCCGATGGTCACCCACAGTATGGTGAGGGTGAGCTGGGTTCCGGGAGCCAATGACGTCCCCGGTCACAGAATCACCTACAGCACCAACCATGGCAGCGACGTCAAGCAGGTATCCACACACACACACACACACGCACACACATGGTCAAGAGTGTGTTGGATTCAGGTGTTCTGTTCAGGTTTTCTTGAGGTATTTTCTCAGTCTGTTCTCTCTTCTTCAGGATAAAAATCGAAAGAAAATGACCTAAAGTGTGACCATAACTTAAATTAAATGATTTGCCAGCAAACCAAGCTACTGGTATCTATAAACAAAGACAAAAAAAAAAATCACCAAGTGCATATAAGGGCGAGTGAAGGGTGGAGCCTAAGGAGGCGTGGCACATCGAGTGTTTTGCGAGCAGCCTAATGAAAGAAGAAATCTCTAACTTGTTGGGGCCCAAGTTGGAGATTTATTCCCATTTAGAGTGACGACACATTCAAGGACCCTCCGTCTCTCCCCCGTGCTCCGACTCTCTGCAGGTGGAGGTGTCAGGACTGAACACGGTGCTGCTGCAGAGCCTCTCGTCTCTCTCCAGATACCTGGTCTCAGTCCGGGCTCACTACCCACAAGGCCTTTCTGCTGCGGTGACCGGCAACATCACCACTCGTAGGTCTCACACACACACACACAAACACACAGAAAGAAGGCGCTGTAGGGAATTCTTCTTCTCTCCTTCCTCTTGCAGTGAAGGTACCGCCCCCTTCTGACCTGAGGGTGACCAACTACTCCGGCAGCGACATCACGGTTCGCTGGGAGGCGGCGGCCGACGACGTGGTGTCCTACCTCATCAAGTGGATCTCGCTGAGCGGCGGGGACCTCAGACAGGTGGAGCCTCGTCCTCGTTCTTTTTCACGCTTTCGCATTGGCCACGCCGATGATCATGTGACAGGAATAACTGGAAACCTGAACGTCTTAGTGCTCGAAAAAACATCAGCTGCTGATGGAAAATGCCGAAATTTATGTGAGGCTTTATATGAGTATGCTGTGTGTGCCTTTGTGTGTGCCTTCTAGCTGAGGGCCAGTGGTCAAAGCGAGGGGGCCATCCTGGAGGGCGTGCAGGACGATAAGGAGTACCAGATCTCGCTGTCGGCGCTCTACAGCGACGGCGCCCAGAGCGAGGCGGTGGCCGTGCGCTACAGCACCTGTGAGTCGCACCCTCTGTACGCCTTAACCTGTGCGAGGTTCGGCCTCCCTCTGGTCTCCGGTGATGATGACGATGATGATGATGATGAGCAGGCAAAGGCAAAGTCCTCTCTCTGTTGAAGCTGAAGGTTTTTGATTGACTGTTTTCCCTCAGATTGCCCTGAGGCTTCACTTCCTTCCTCCTCTCTGACTTTTGTTATTTTCCGGTACTGTAAAAGTCAGCTCAGGACCGCAAACCCCCATTAAAAAAATGAATTCACATATAAATCGTTCATAGTTGCTGTCAATGCGTATTTGCATGACAACATTGCTTCAGGGACATTTTTTTGGAGATTTTGAAAGGACGCAGCGGCATCAAGTGGTTACATTTTAGATAGCAGCGGTCGTTCACTTACCCTCCCTCTCCCAAGCTTGCCAGTAAACTACCGCGGCCTGCACACACAAACCTGCATACCTCATCCACCTTCTTCTTCGTTGGTTTATTGGAGGACGCGAGCGTTCATCCTAAATATGAAAGGCGCGGTCAGGTGGCCTGGATTGTCCAGACCGGGCTTCCATAGAAATATGGCAGTGCAAGATGGCACCTAACTGGGAGCAATATCCTTTCTATATGAATATTCCTAAATATAAATACAAATTAATCGTATTGGTAGGAAAACCAAATGTCTTCTTTATTTATGGGCACTATATTAAACTTTGACCAATAAAAAAAAATCATAAATCAACTTAAATTTTACTCACTGGACTTTTAAAGGGCGACTAAACTAAAAAGAAAGAAATTGGTAGTTGATGGCATCATCTCTTGTGTTGTGTGTTTTCACTGCCTCAGTGTCCGGCGGAGGCCCGTCCGCCGTGTCCGTGTCCGAGGAGACGGCCGTCAGCCTGATGGTCAGCTGGACTCCTCCCAACGCTCATGTCCTCCAGTACCGGGTGACCTACGCGGCACTGACCGGAGCCGAGGGCCACGACAACACGGTGAGTACACAGGGACACACACACCTGCTGCCCGTCACTCAGGGCATTTTGAGTCACACTGAACAGCTCCAGGAATCTTTTGCGGCACGAAAAAAAAAAAAAAAAAAAAACTCCTCAAGTTCTCATCTCAGCCTATGGCTATGGTGTGCAGGTGTTGGTCCCCGGTAACGAAAAGAGGCTGCTGTTGGAGTCGCTGCAGCCAGACACTCGCTACAGCATCATGGTGACGGCAGAGTACCGCAGCAGGGAGGGAGGCAGCGCTTCCGCACAGGGAAAGACCTGTGAGTCCTACACACACTCACACACATGGCTGTTAGAAACTTGTGAAACTTTTTAGGGTTCGATTGTGAGTTTACCTGTGTATGCGTGCGTGTGTTTCCAGCCAGTCTGCGGGTCAGCAGTGTGAGTGTGGTCCGGTCGGACCACTCCAGCATCTGCGTGTCTTGGCGGCCGGTTTCTGCCGTTGACGGCTATCGCATCGTCATCCAGTCGGTCAAAGGTGAAATCAGCGTCAGGAGCTCAGTGGACACCTGGAGGCTGTCACCGTCCTCACTGTGTGTCTGTGTGCGTGTGTGTGTGTGTATGTTCAGACAAGCAGACCAGGGAGAAGGTGGTGGACGAGTCCGGCAGCAGCCACTGCTTCACTGATCTGCAGCAGGAGACTCTGTACCGCATCAGCGTGCACTCCCTTCTCGGCGCAGCAGAGGGCGCTGCTGTCTCCATTCTCCACCCAACAGGTCAGAACCCAAACCACTTAGATCACTGATTATTACGAAAGAGGATTAGGACCACAAGAAGAGAAAAAAATATTATAGGAAGAATTTTTATTGAAGTTTTAGGTTGAAATTTTGTGAACAAAGTTAACATTTCATGGAAAAAAGTCAATTTCGTGAATAAAGTCAAGGAAAGAAAAGACGAAATTTCATGAATAAAGTCAAAAATTTGTTTTATTTTTTAGCGATTCACTTTTTGGTGTGAGTACTCAATGTATAAAGAACGTTTCACATATCTTCTTTGCAGCCACGGCTCCAGTCAGAATTCCCATCCATCCCAGAAAGTATCCAGTCTCCACTGAAGGTGCGGCCACGTCACACATTCACCTTTTCACCTTTCCTTATATGTATTATCTAATGATTTTAGTTGTTTTTTTTATGGAAACTTGATTCAATCCAACCTGATTAAAACTGTTATTATGCTTCCAGTCTGCCCTGAGGTCACCATCAGGAACAGCATTGTTAAAGGTGAGATCATTCGACGTCTCCCACAGCCGGCTCGTCACGAAACGTAACCTCACCCGTCCTCCTGAACACCACCCTCTTCCGATGTCCCAGGTTTTGACATGATGGAGGCCTTCGGGCTGACGGAGAAGGCGCACTCCTCGGTGGAGGGTGTGGCCGCCGAGCCGTTTGTCTTCAACAGCGTCGCCACCTATGTCCTGTACAAGGACACCCAGCTAACCCAGAGCACCAGGTGGGGGCTCATCTCACTCAGCATTAGCATCACTTCTCCACTCATGTCCACATTGATGATATGAATAGATACGACTTGATGCAATACGATACGATACAATACGATGCACGATACGATGTACGATATATGATACGATACGAAATGATATCAATACGATACGGTACGGTACGGTACGGTACGATACGATACGATACGATACGATACACATATTTTAGTTCCTATACTGCCTATACTGCTGTTTCTGATTTTGAAGAAGAAGAAGAACTTGTCCGTCTCTGCCTCCTGCTGCAGGTTCATCCACCCTGCCGGCTTCTCTCCAGAACACACCATCAGCATCGCCTTCCGCCTGCTGCAGGACACATCCAGGGAGCCCTTCGCCCTGTGGCAGCTCACCGATGAGGACTTCCAGCCCAAGATGGGGGTCGTACTGGACCGTGAGTACCACCTCTGCAGCTCTACCGGAATTTGTTTTTTTCGATCAGAGGTTCACTTTTAAAATTTTGTAGTACAAAAGATATAAACCCTGTATGTTCACCATCCTCCCATCATTGAGACTTTGTTGGACGTTCCTCATATTTGGTAGGGGACAAAAATAACCCAAAAATAATCTCAGAGGGAGGAGCTGGAGGTGTGGTCACTAACCTGGAAGAGGTATCAGTGCCCTTTGTGACATCACAAAGCTCTGATTTCCCAGAACTGCGTGGCCTGCTAAGATACCAGAACTTCCCTGACAAGTTCTCTCGTTTTCTCAGCGCACTGCTGAGTGTTGGTGACACTGCCTCCTGGAGGACTCCGGGAGTATTGCTGATCACAACAGGAACTGATGACCTCATGTTTTTCCTGTGCTTTTTTGAGCAGCTAACAGGAAGCAGCTGCTGTACTTCAGCCTGGACTACAGAGGAGAGGTGCAGGAGTTGACCTTTGACCAGCCGCAGGTCCGCAGGCTCTTCTATGGCAGTTTTCACAAGGTGAGGACCCGCACACACATACACACGCACTGAACTATGCATGTGTTGCAGTTGCAGCACCAAATGCTTATTTTTTTCAAGATAAAACTACCAGTCTCTATATGCACCATCAATCATAATCGATACCTGATACTCGTATCGGTGGGACTAGGTGCATCCCTAGTCATCATAATTGGTGGTGGGACTTCCGTCACATTTTTGTGACTTCCTGTTCCTTCCTCTGCTTTCTGTGATGCTCAGGTGCACCTGTCCGTCAGCCAGGTGAGCGTCTCCCTCTCTGTGGACTGCCACCACGTGGGCGAGAGGCCCGCCCGGCCTCTGGGGAACCTGCCCACCGAGGGCTTCGAGATGCTGGGCAAACTGCTGAAGACCCGAGGACCCAATAGCGGCTCTGCCTCGGTAGCTTGTCGGCCGCACCATCAGTCTGACTTCCTGTTGAAAAACGACGAGTTGCGTCCTCACCGCTGTCCTCTGTCTCTGCCCCTAGTTTGGCCTGCAGTCCTTCGAGATCGTCTGCAACACCACGTGGGCTTCTGAGGACACCTGCTGTGACCTGCCCGGAGTGGTCAGTCTGTCCATACTCACATTCACCTGCTTCATCCCGTGTTGTACTTGCTACTTGGCTGGCTGGCTGTCTGTCTGTCTGTCTGTCTGTCTGTTGGCTGAATGAGGAACAGATGAGACCGCTGCTGGTCAGACTGGTTTAATTTTTCCCGTTTTTACCTCTCATGCAGTCATGCTGCAGTAATCAGCTTTTGAACTAATGCATAGTGATAAACAGATGTGTTCACAGCCAAAGCTGTCATATGCTTAGGCTGACCCCTGGTGGGCTTTCTGTTGTGGCCAATGAATTGGACGCAAAATTCTGTGTAAACATTGTAACTTTTTATTAGAACATGCTCTTATTTTGTCTTCTGGACATATCAAAACATTATTTCAGATTAGTGGGTAACTGATTTTTAACTTAAAAAATTGTTTTAATTTTGTATTTAATTGGGAAGCAGAAATCTGTAGACAATCAGAAAATTTTTTTTTTTAAATTGTACACTTTTTATTTCCAGATATAGTATTATTATTACATCATTATCACTTTTTTTTTATTTTTTTATTTTTAACTTTTTTAAAGTTGAGGAACCTTTTTTCCCTTTTACAAACTCTTACATCAAACAGCCCTTTATTGGCCTTCTGGTGCTGCAGGAATGAGGAACCTTTTTGTTGTCTCCATTAGGCTGCTGTAACTCTATCATGACATTAGGAACTAAGTGAGAATTATGCACTTTGCATGTCATTGTGAATGCGGGCCGCTCAACACATGATGAACACACAGCTCCTGTGTCATGTTCCTGCAGTGCCGCCTATCATTGCGGTTTTGCAATATCCTGTCTTATAAAAAATGTGTCTGGTGCATTTCTGCTGCTTATTTAATATCCTGAATATGTTTTTTCTCAGAGGGACGAGGAGAGCTGCCCCGCCCCGGCGTACACCTGCACCTGTTCCTCTGACATCCCCGGGGCTCCCGGCTCCATTGGACCCCGAGTATGACCTCATCATTCTCACCACCTTCCTGCTCTAGTCGCATGGAATCAGCTTAACGGTGGTTTCATCATTATTTATTTTCCTCCTCAGGGTAAACCAGGTCCTCGTGGTGAGAAAGGCGAGAAAGGAGATTCCGGAGAAAAGGTGAATGATAATTTACCTGTAAGCAGACTTGTGTTGAACCTGTGTCTTCATGTTGCTCCTCTGTGTCTCAGGGAGAAGGAGGTCCTCCAGGAAAGCCTGGATTAGAGGGAGGTCTTGGACCTCTGGGCAGCCCGGGACCCCGAGGGATGACCACGCAGGGCAAAGGGGTGGGTAGCTTGTCTACCATTTACAAGTTCTGAAAACATTGTTGTATTGTTTGGAATCAACTTGTTGTCTTGTTTTTTCATGAAGGGTTCACCTGGCGCCAGAGGAGAGAAGGGAGATCCAGGACGACCCGGAGAACAGGTGAGTAGCTCAGAGGTCCTTTAAGAGAAACAACAACCTGCGTGTCTGGGAAATGAACGCAAAGACAAAACACAGTGTGATTCTCTGCATGTCATATTTTAAAAGAGCAATTATATTACTACACTACAGCTCTAGGATTCCTAGCGATGGTGGCCAACTGCCGAAATTGCTGCTATCTGGCTGTAGCTCCGCCTCTCTTTCCATTCAAAGGAAGCCAATTGGTCTCATCACATATTCTCACCAGCAGGAAAAAAAAATTGGAAGTTTTATAAATGGCAGTGTAGGCCTAAAAAAATCCTGGGGTTCTGATTTTATTATTTCTTTTTGGAAATCTAACCAACATCCTTTTTTTTTTGCCTTGGACTACAGGGTCCACTAGGACCACCAGGGCCAAAGGGTGCAGAGGGGATTCCAGGTCCTCAGGTGAGGCCACTTCTATCCACTCCTTGCACGGCTCCTCTCTGCTCAGTCTGATTAAACCGATCCTTCACAGGGCATCAGAGGAGCCGAGGGAAGCATTGGCACACCTGGCCTCACCGGAGCGAGGGTGAGATGACGACTTCATTCATTCATTCATCTTCTATACCCGCTTATTCCAATTCAGGGTCACGGGGGTCTGCTGGAGCCTATCCCAGCTGTCTTGGGCACACCTGGACAAGTCGCCAGTTCATCGCAGGGCCACATAGAAACAAACAACCATTCACACTCACATGCACACCTACGGACAATTTAGAATATTCAATTGACCTCACATGCATGTTTTTGGAGTGTGGGAGGAAGCCGGAGAACCCGAAGAGAACCCACGCAGACACGGGGAGAACATGCAAACTCCACACAGAAAGGTCACAGGTCCGGGCCCCGGAATCGAACCCACGACCTTCTTGCTGTGAGGCAGCAGCGCTAACCACTGCGCCACCGTGTCGCCCCGAGATGACGACTTCAGTCTGTCAATTTAGAACCTCCGCCAGAAACAAATCAGTTGACAATGATCCCAAATTGCATTTTTAACTCTCCCTCTAGCACCACTCGCAGGCCATTACGTGGTGGTACAAAGGTAACTTGGCCTGTTTCTCACCATTTTTCTTTCCAATTTACAGGGTTTCCAAGGAATGCCAGGGCACCCGGGGCCGGTAGGGGAAAGAGGCCCCACAGGAGCCGTTGGACCCACAGTAAGCCATAAAACACGAGGACGTCGTGGAAACCTGCCACTGTTTTTCTGTTATTTATACTTGTACAGCCGACAAACCAAAGCAGTTTTAGGGAGATGTCTCTTTTTGGAATGAGCTCAGTGGCTCATTTGCACAAATTGAATATGTAACTGTGTTTCTCACAGGGTCTGCCAGGAAACAAAGGGGAACTAGGAGAGAAGGTGAGTTCATGGCCACGGGGTTGACTGTGCGCGGCACGGGGACCTCTGTGATAAATGGAAAACTTTCATCTTGTGCTGACCTGTGTGCTTGGTGGTGTCCTACAGGGAGAACCTCAGTCCATGGCCATGATCTTCCAACTGGTCACGCAGGCCTGTGAGCAGCTCGTCCACAGTAAGAGACATCTTGAGGAACGTTGGCTTGGAGTCAGAACGTTTGTCCTGTTCTTCTGTAGACTCTGTGGTTGTGTGTGTGTGTGTGTGTGTGTGTGTGTGTGTGTGTGTGTTTTTCAGAGGAGGTGCTGAAGCTCGACAAATTTGTCAATGAGATAAGTCGTAAGCCAGCTCCTATTGAGGAGCCTGTGGGGCCCCCAGGGGAGCCGGGTATACCGGGACCTCAGGGCCCGCCTGGAGCGAGGGGAAGTGCGGGGCGTGTGGGCCCCAGAGGGAGGCCTGGAAGGTTTGGATATCCTGGAGAACAAGGTGAGATTCTTTCTATGAAATAATTGTTTTTTGCATCAAGTCTGAGAAGGTGCAAACTGGGCCTGACTATATGTTCTGGACAGGACGCAGAGGGTTAATAGGCCATAAGGGCGACGCAGGATCCAATGTCCAGGGTCCCACAGGGGTCAAAGGACTACCAGGTACTTTTCACCCGATCATGGTTTTTGTACCCATACCCCCCCTTTACGTTCGGTGCTTCTCTGCTCTAACCTGTGCCGCCGATTCTGCAGGACCTCCAGGCGAGTCCAAGCTGGGACCCCCCGGCACCAAAGGAGATTATGGTAAACCCGGCTCTCCGGGCGTCCCTGGTTCCCCTGGACAGACCGGCGAGGTTGGACCGCCAGGCGTGTGTGACAACAGCGGAGGCTGTCAGAGAGTTCCTCAGCAGACAGGTGAGCTGCAGGGTGAAACTTCATTCAGCTGGTTCCTGATGTGCTTGTGCTTTTATTCTGAAATAGGAATAGTTTCTATTCCCTAAATAGTCCCTGTTGCCAATTTCATCTTGCGTTTCCTCACCTATTTTTTGAAGTAAACAATAAGAAACACTGATTTTATTCTGTTCTCCACCACAAAAGATCCATACTATGGCTACCAGCCCTGAGCGGACGTCAGCCACCATACAGCCGTCTGTTTGAAAAGAGCTGAAAGAGTGAAGAGGAGCTGACAAGGTGCCAAACTGCACCACAGCCTGATGATGAAGCTTCCCACCTTTCATCACAAGTGAGAAAAATGACTGTGCACAGGAAGGAGCTCCCTCTACTCCCTAATATAACAGAAGGTCTTTGCCTTTTGGAAAAATACATGCAAGGAAACGAACAAAGTAGGACGCCTTCATGGACTCATATCAGAGAAATTCTTCCTGGCTGCTGCGATCCACTAGAGGCCTGCTTTACTTTTGCGCTCGTATTCGCACTGAATCTTTTTGTTTCTGTGTTTATGTACCGATGCACTGTATCCACGCCAGGCAGAATATCCAGCTGCGGCTTTTCTCCCGCTATTCTAACCTGAACTGCCTCAACCATAATGAAACTGATAGCCCATGGCGTAGAGCTTCTTCTTGTCCCATGGTTCGATACTGTGAGAGCTGTCTGACGTCACGTGTCTGGTGCTGCACATTGTTGTTTATTATATTTACGGTTCACCGTGTGTGTATATTACATTTTGTACTGAACTGTCAACAGCAAACATCAGGTTTGCTTGGGCAAGAACAAAACATGGCATTGTGTGTATGTGCATGCGCATGTGTGTGTGTGTGTGTGTGTGTTTGTGTGTGTGTGTGCTTGCGTGCGTATGTGCACGCGTGAGACTGATATAACAGGAAACACATCTTTTTGTTATGTTTTCTTTTTGACAAAATTCCTTTTATATATGTATGATGCCATAAGTCATTAAACATTCTTCAATATCTTGATTGACTGTGTCACTTTCATGAGCAAAAAAGTCTTTAATGATTTGTGACTGTTTTCCTTTCACTAACTTTGTAAACAATTATTTTTTTTATATTTATATAGTTTGCCTCACGTTATTGAAAAACATTACTCTGTTTTTGTTGCAAACTGCCCTTTTCTACAAATAAAAAGGATATTAAGATTTTAAATAACCCTCACTCTTAAGTGTACTTCCTTTTTCATCAATAATAGTTTTCAGAATAAAGGTTTATTTGCTCAATATACTCGTTTATACTCTATGCGCTAGAGAGTAAACAAAACCCTACAGTTACAGTTCTATATATGATTTATGAGCCATATGGTGTTTTAGAAATGTATATATTTTCGATGCAGCACGGCCAGGAAAATATTAACACGACTGCTGCGTCTTAACTTGAAAATCCCCAAAACAGGATGTTGGGTGGCGCTGTGCAGGTCGTCGCAGTGGGTGACGTTGGAACTATGGCTAGCCGGAAAACTTCGCAGCAGAAACGGGACGATGGAGACAAATATTCTGTCCTTTTGCCCACTTACAACGAGCGAGAGAACCTCCCGCTGATCGTTTGGCTTCTGGTGAAATATTTCGGTGAAAGGTGAAATCAGCGACTTTTTGTTTTAATTTTTTTTCCCCGGGAGAAGCTGCTCGGTTAGCGCTAGCTAACGTGTGTTTGCCTGTCAGTGATGAGCTGTCACTAAGCTAAGCCAATCAAGTTTCATCGCTAGTGCAATAACTATGTTATACCTACGTATTTATATATATATTTTTTAACTTAATGAATAATCCGTTGTCGCTGGTTCAGTCAAGAAGTAACTTTACCGCAATTCTTAGTGAGCATTTAAAGAGATGAACGACTGACTGAACGTCAACCTTCTGTTCATTCACAGCGGGTTTAAATACGAGATCATTATTATTGACGACGGGAGCCCTGATGGGACACTCGAGGTGGCTGAGCAGCTGCAGAAGATTTATGGAGAGGACAGAATAGTGAGTTTAAAAAAAAATAAAATAAATAAATTTAAGTGGTGCTACACTCACTTATTGTTAATACATTTTTGTACGGCCATAAAATAATAGTGTGGTTTTTTTGAATAGCTCCTTCGGCCACGAGCAAAGAAATTGGGTCTAGGTGAGTTAAAACGACACATTGATAAGGATGATGTGTATTTGGCACTCAAAGCTACACTGACAAGCTGTGTTTTCCTCACCTAGGCACTGCCTACATCCATGGGATGAAACACGCTACTGGCAACTTCATCTTCATCATGGATGCAGACCTGTCGCATCACGTGAGTGTCGTGTCAAAACATCTCTGCTTCTTTAAAAAAGAAAAGAAAAATAACACTCCTTAAGTGACATTGTTGGGTTGTTTTGTGTTTTTCACATGAAATTTTCCTTTTCATTCTTTCAGCCTAAATTTATTCCTGAATTCATCGAGTGAGTGTACATTTTCTAATTGTGTTTATACAAATCAATGTCTGTGTTTCTGCAGCCCTTTATCTAGTTGCATTATTTAGTGCAAATGTTTTTCTTGGGTAAGCATGTTATTTATTTCAATGATGCATTTCATTTACCTCAGGTGTCAGAGCTCAGAACTGGAGCACAAGAGTAGTGGAAAGAAGTTTTCGGACACCCTTAATTTTTTTTTACTCAATCCTAATTGGTGTCATTAAATATTTGTCAGAGTATGTTTGTGTGTGTGTTTCAAATGGTTCGGCTGCATCAGAGACTCACAAATGGATGTAAAATTATTTTGTATTTGATTGTTAATAAGACAAAAAGGTTCTGAGCCAGACGAAACAGTGGGTAAATGTTGGTACTGCGCTAAATTAACTTGAGACTGATTCCTTTCCCAATACAATACATAACAAATGCATGAGACATGCATGACAATTAGAAACTATAATTTCGTAGAAGCATGCGGTAGTTGTCCAGTTTCAGGTTGTTGTTTTTTTTTATGTTTATGCAAGAAAACATTGTATTGTTTATTATTACAAATGGTAATAAAGTAGAGTTTTTAAAATGTTATGACCAGGAAACAGAAGTCGGGTAACTATGATCTGGTGTCTGGGACTCGTTACTGTGGGAACGGAGGAGTGTACGGCTGGGATCTTCGCAGGAAACTCATCAGGTAACCAAAAAACCGTAAGTTTTCAACTCTGTAGTTCCTCACTGAGTGAGATTACAACAATGTAACACGTGTTTTTTTTTTTGCCTCTTCCTTTCTTTTCCCAGTCGGGGAGCAAACTTCTTGACTCAAGTGCTGCTGAGGCCTGGAGCTTCAGACCTCACAGGCAGCTTCAGGTGAGAAAAGATGCTTATGACAAGTCTGTGACAATTTTATTGACCAACACAGTTAAATTTTCGGATTCGAGCACCCTCTGCTGGAGGGGTTGAACAACTGCAGCTGCTAAACCGTTCAGTCCTGCAGCAAAATTTGTGTCTTCAGTGTTGATAATCTGAGCTGATTTTCCTGCTTGTGGCTCTCGCCGGTGTGCCAGACTGTACAAGAAGAAGGTGCTGGAGAGTCTGGTGGAGCGCTGCGTCTCCAAAGGCTACGTCTTCCAGATGGAGATGATCGTCCGCGCCAGACAGCTCAACTATACCGTCGGAGAAGTGAGAGCCGTGATTCGTGTTTTTCCATCGTCCAGTCGTTCGCTGCATTGTTTGCCGAGCGCTGTGCGTTCTTCACAGCTGCTTGAGGGGGAAAAAAAGGCGTAAACAGGCACTTCCTGTCGGCGGGAGCTTCTTTGTTTTTCGTCCCGCGTCTGACGGGAATCCGCTTCTCCTGTGGACGCTAAAGCCGCGAGAAGTCGAGTCGGGGTTTGTGTGTGTTTGTGTGCCTCTAAACGTTTTCTCCTCGGCGCTTGTCTCTCCTCGACAGGTTCCAATTTCCTTCGTGGACCGAGTGTACGGAGAGTCCAAGCTGGGAGGGAACGAGATTGTGTCGTTTGTGAAAGGACTGCTCACCCTGTTTGCCACCACGTGAATCCGTCCCGTGAAACCGGCTATTGACGTTTTTTTCACCTCGCAATTCCAGTCGGGGGGGGGTGGAAATAAAAATCATCCTCCCCGTTCATCAGACAGTGACTAGATGTGAAATGACACTAGCGAGAAGTATAAAACAACCGCCAGCCTTCTAGCAGCAGGGGGAAACACTGAAAGGACATCAGCTCTTTATCGTCAAAAAGTATTTCATCAATTCCCCGACCGGACAGCCGAACAAACTCCCTCTAGGTTGGATTACATGTTTATCTGCCACACCTGTGATTGTATAGAATTAAAGATGTTGTATTTTGTATTCATTTAGTTTGTGTTTTGTGTGGGTTATGTTTTTTTTCCCCGAAACCATTTGACACTTGCAGTTGACCAAACCCTAACCCTTTGGAAAGATTGACATGGAAAAGACTTTTGGACAACTGTGACTTCAGGACCACCTTAGATTTAAAACAACGGAACACCTCATAATAATACATAAAAAAGTCCCACAGTAATAGAGGATGTATAGTACAAGAGTTGAAAGGAAAATGACCTTTAGAAGATTTTTGAGGATTGGATGTAAAACTAAAAGTATTAGTCCAAATTTGGAACAAACTTGTCAGCTTTTTATCTGTTTCTCAAGTGTCTCAAGTGACTTCTTTTCTGGTGATCTTGACATTTCACTTTTCATCTAAAAGTATTATTCGGTACAGCACCAAAAACTTCCAAGACCTGGACAACTGATAACCAACCTCACGTGATTTTCTTTAGTTTCTGTGCTTCCCATGAGGGCAGATGGTTAGATGAGATATTTGTCAGATTTTTATTATGTATCAAGTTTGTTTGTTTTCTTAATAGCTGCATTTCAGTGAAACTGCAAAATTTTGATTTTGATGAAATGCTTGGTAAAGTTTGGGGGTTGTCCTTGGATTGGATATACATTGGTGTGCTGCTGCTCTTGGACCCAGACTCCTGATAAGCCCGTTCCTCTGACCGTCACACACGGGCTTTTTTTTATTTATTATTATTATTATTTTTTTTAAGTTTATCAAGTGCACGTGACAATATCCCGGAGCACCAGCTGACATCATTGAAACGTTTAGCTTGTTTAACAATATGCTGGCTAAGTGCCCTGTAGCGAGACGAAGGAGGAAGGAATCAATAAACATTTATGGTAATATTTGTTCAGGTTGTGAGTTATGACGACGTGTGAGGAGAGTTTGAACTGCTGAGCTGCCAAGACGGACCAATAATTTGCCTATAATTCACTGCGCTGCCGAAAGTCAGCAGGCACCTTGCAGGAAAGTAGTCCCGGCCAGGCAGTTTCCTGGCGCTGGACGGTCACGGGCAACAGAGCGGGTATGGCGCCCATAGACAATAGCGCCACCCACCGCCGGCGCAACCGTATGGCTACTGTAACTGAGTGCTGAGGCTCTGTGCACATCCGACCCTCCGAGAGGGGAGAAGGGGGGGAGGGGAGAGGAGCGAGGGGAGGTGGTGAGCTCGCCAGATGTAGGCAAACTTGCGCATGCGCCTGCATCAAAGGCACCCATCCGGAAGGACGCCCGCTGGCGGCAGAACACCGCAAGTGCTGCTGCGCCGGGTTGTTTACCCCACAGGATCCCGCACGGGAAGCAGAAGCGGCCCACTTTCCTTTTTTATAATTCTCTCAGACACACGTCAAGCGACGTTTCGCCTAATTGGCCCGGCTTGATTGACAGGCCAATCAAGAGTTGTTGTTGTTTTTTTTTTTTTAATGAGCCCGGGCTCGCGGCGGCCTGACAATGAGATGATTTATGCTAATCAAGTAGATGTCACTTCCGCCCTTTTTATTTGCGCCATTTTGGATCGGGCAGTTTCTCGGCTGGATGTGTATTGTCTGTCAGGGGGAGAGAATGGGTAAAGCGCAGTAGGCTGCCGGCCGATTCAACACACCGGGTTCTTTTCTTTGAGGAGAAAAAAAACAACTATAAAGAGTGAATTCGCTGCTCGCCCCGGACTGCTGGACGTGCCCACGGCCGCACCGAGCTTGTTAGAATGACGGCTTGAGCTCTCTTAATGAGTGGCGGCGGCACAACCACGACCCGCTTGCTGACCAAAGAGAGGAGAAGGCAGCCCGACTCGGCGGAGCGGCGGGACCGGGTTCGGAGGACAGCCAAGCGGCCGGCCAGCGCTGGTTCTCCCCCGCGGGGCTAGCTGTCACCTGGAGAGGCGGGCGCGGGGGGATCTTCTCCAAACCGAGCCCCGTCTTGTCTGTGTGCGACGCTTCCAACCGCTCCTCAAGCCATCCCGAGGTGACACATTTCACTCGAGCCTGCGGGAGCGACGGATGTGAAAAGCAGGTAAACTTGTCTGTCACGGCGCCCGGCCACATATGAAAGCGACGCGGTCCCGGCGGCCGCCTCTGCTAGCTGCTGCTGCCGCGGCGACGGTGGCGGCTACTACCTGCGGTGATGCGATGGGTGGCCGACTGGCTAACCGAGGGGGAAAACTTGGCTGCCCCGTAATGTCGCCTACATTATACGCGGAGCCGTTCTACGTCAGCCCCCTCGGGTGAATTGACTGTCTCGCAGGCGCGCGCGTGTGTATGTGTGTGTGTTTTTCGGGGGGTTGAAACGAAGCGCCGTAGCACCCATGTTGTCGGTTCGAGTTGGCTAGCTTAGCATGCTAACTCGGCGCGGCTGTGTGCCCCGATTCTTTGTGAGGAGGAGGAGGAGCAGCAGCAGCAGCAGGAGCAGCAGCAGCAGCACGGGCTGCGAGCTTGCCCTCCCGGCGGAGCTATCGATCCGGACACGGCCGGTTGTCGGGTGTTAGATCGCAGTATTGGTTCCACATGGTGCACAGCAGCCGACCCCGAGAGTTAGTTTTCAAGACGGACTTTTACATTTTTTTGGGGGGTGGGTAGTGCGTGTACAGAGAGTTTTGTGTCTGGGTTCCGGGATGCATGCCCCCCTCTCCTTTTTATTTAGAGATTGTTGTGAAGTTATAAAATCCCAGATTTTGGTCTCTGATGGGTGAAGTTGGCCACCGGGTGACTGCTTGTCTGTGCTCCTCGCAAACCTGCCATCCAGTGACCCTCCTGGTCACTGCTCCCTCCGCACAGGTGATGCTCAGGTTCAGGTAACATTACAGGTTATGAACGCCTCAAAGTTTTTGTTTTAGTATCGTTATTATTATTATTGTGTCATTATTGTGGCTAATAGTGTGACTATTATTCTGGTGAATGTTTCCAGTAGTTTCTCCTCCTCCTCGTCACCAGTAAACAACCAGAGTAGAAACAGAGGTTGTTCTCCAGCGCATGGGTCATGTGTGTGTGTGTGTGTGTGTGTGTGTGTGTGTGTGTGTGTCTCACACAACAACACAGCAGAAGGGGAAACCTGTTCTCTGCCAGCGGCCCTCGGCAGAGAACAGCAGCCTCCCCTCTCTTCCTCCATTTCCTCCTCCTTTTCCTCTCCTCCTCAGACTCTCCTTGGCTTATTTCTCCTCTTCCTCCCCCCTCCAACCCCTCCTCCTCCTCTTCTGCTTCCTCCTCCTCCTTCTCTTCTGCTTCCTCCTCCTCGTCCTCGCCCTCCTCCCCTCGGCTTTCTATTCCCTTCTCTCCTTCTCTTCCTCCCACCCCCTCCCTGTATCTGTCTCACCCTCTTCCACCCCCCTCCTCCCCCTCCACCACTCACCCCCTCCCCCTCCTCCACTCCCCTCCCTCCCTCCTCTCCCTCTCTCTCTCTCTCTCTTTCTCTCTCTCCTCTGATCCCGCCATGTCCGACCTCCCTCCCTCCCTCCCCTTCCACTTCCTCTCTTTTCTCCTCCCATCTCTCCCCGTACCCTCACCCGCCTCGCTCCCCCACCTCGCTCCCCCCCACACTCTCACATAAACACACACTCCACCCCCCCCTCGCTGATCTCCCTCGCTCCTTCTGTCCCTCCCCTTCCAACATCCCTCCCTTTCTCCTCTCTCCCTCCTCCTCTCCCTCCTCTCTCCTCTCCCTCTCCCTCTCCCTCTCCCCACCTCCACTGCAGACATATTGTAGAAGCTGCTGCTGACTCAATAGGAGGCGCCATTCTGTGATGGTATTGCAGGGCAGGGAGAAAGAGAGAGGAGAGAGAGAGAAAAAACGGGGGGGTGTGCAAGCACTGGGTGGGTAGGGAGGCTTACATAATGGTGGTGCTCTCTAGCGCCATCCACGCCGTGCAAGAGGAAGTGGAAGGGAGGAAGATGGTGGAAGTGGGCTGGGGGGTGTGGGGGTGTTTGTCTGCTGTCGCTCAAACCAACATCTAGAATGGAAGGCAGACGCGCAGTCAATGAGGCCACGCATTCAGACAGATGGACTCAGTTGTTGGTCTTTATGAGCTTCCAGTGGAAACACACACACACACACACACACACACACACACACACACACACTTCCATCTCCCTGCTTTGAGTCTTCAAGAAAGGCCAACAAGATGCGTCCTCAACCGCTGTTCTGTTTATTCTATCCTAACCGAGCCACGTCGGTGCCGTCATGCACAGGTGACCTCTGACCCCCACGGAGCTCCGAACTCGACGGGCAACTCGGCGGTGAATGAAGCGGGCCCCGCTCCCTCTGACCTTTTGATAATTCCAGACACATTATTGATTTGTCCAATCAGCAGTAGTTGTTGTTGTTGTTTTGAGTTGTATTTTGCGGGGATTGGTTGATACGATTTGGGGGGGTAGCAGGGGGGTAACTTGCAAGCAGCTGCTGTGTTTTTTTGGGTTTTTTTTTTGTCCGCTGCGTTGTTTCCTTCTTCCTGGTTGCGTCAACGATACATGGGAGAGGAAGAGTCGTGCAGTAGAATTAAATAGATGAACGGCGTTTCAGTGTTTTTCTAGTGAACGACCCAAAACCTTCAGGTTTTAGTTGGGCTTTTTAGCACTTCCAGTAACAACAACGCAGTGGTGTGACGGAAAGCGTGCGTGAATTATTGAATCTCCACCTATACCAACAAATCCCTGCTATTTTTCTTTCCTCTCTCACCAACTGCAGCCACACAGACCCAAAACTGGTACAAACAAAGAAAAAACAAAAACAAAATAGTGATTATAAAGACAACACACCCACCACCAGTGACTGAGGTAAACGGGGTAAGAAGAACAGGAAAAAAGTGTGAGACATCACTTTGCATCTCGGAACCTTTTCACTCAAACAAACTGCTGAGCTGCATTGTTTACATTCGTATGTGAAAGACGGGAGTGCGCATCAGCTGCTCCTCTTGACTTGTGTGCACTGTCAACAGAAGTCAACTTCAACCTTCCCCCCCGAAAGTTTGATTGCTATTGTGGGTTCCTTGAGGTGGCCTTGAAACGAGTCTCCCTCCTCGGGCCGCACTCTGCGTTTCAACTTTCTGTTCTGAAGATGAAAGCTGTGTAGCACACGTCACTTTAAGAGATGGGGGGGAGGCTCGTGAAGGAAAAGCTGACTGACGTTCAGTAATGTCCTCCTATAGAATAACAATTGGAGTGCACCAGGATCAGAGCTCTTGATCGACATGTCTCGTCCAAAGTCATTACTCTGAGATCAGTTCTTCCTGAACTGTGACCGAAACCTTCCAACTCCAACCGTTTGTGGGACTCGTTCGTAGATCGTCCGTGAAAACGTCCCGGTCCGGTTATTCCACTTCCTGGTTGTACTGTTGATAACCTGTTGTGTTTGTCCTTTTCTACTCAGGCGGGCAGAATGTTCCAGCTCCCCGTCAATAACCTGGGCAGTCTGCGAAAAGCAAGGAAAAATGTCAAGAGGGTGCTGGGAGACATCGGCTTGGAGTTCTGCAGGGATCACCTAGAGGTGGGTTCCACTGAAGATTGGTGCACAGCTGCTACAATGTCTCTTTCAGGGTCAAAATGCGTCTCTCTTCTTGTCTCGACTTTGTACTGACGGATAAAAAAGTATTTTTCCTAACCGCGGCGGCATGTCATTCTTGAAACGCTCAAGTCAGGACTTGGGGTTTGCTTCTCTGTTTGGTCTCCTGCAGGAATGAAGGGTTCTGCAGGAGAACACCCGCTGCACTAACACAAGAGAATATATGACGGGGGAATCAATGAAGCGGAATCATAAACTAATCCATACGGTGTAATAACCCAATCGGCGTAATGCCGCGGCGTTATGTCTCACTTCATGCAGGACCACAAGATTACATAATTCATCACCTCGGTCCGATCTGTGTTGCTTGACTCTCTTGAAAGGACTTAAAATGAACGGGGGTGTAATTTTCTGCCGCGATGGCTCCAAACCAAAGGCAGCTCTCGTTCAGAGTTGAATTTATCTGCCGGTTGCCCTCCTCCTGCAAAACATACCCTGCAATTACAGATGGAATATTATTACATAAAAAAACTTCTGTGGCTGTTGGACCAACTTAACGAGACGCGGCGCAGTGACACCAAGCTGTTGCACCTGTGCTGAGTCATGTGGCGCAAAACAGAAAGCCAAGTTTGTTATCAGTGCGCAATTTAAATAAGTTCCGTGAAAGTTCTGAGAGAAGAGCAAAGTAAACGTTTCCGCCCTAGCAGAAATGTGGTTGTCGTTCTTCACCCACACCTAACAGGAAGTATTGGTTGTTATCTTTTTAACGGTATGTGGAAAAAAAAACATCTTGGTAATTAATCCTATCACTTTTTCCAGAATTTGCACCTGTGGTAAATCTGATGGTTTTTGTTTACTGTTTTTATTGTTTTTATTGCTCATGTTTGGTTTATTGTTTGTTCGTTTTTAGTCTGCCTTGCTCTTATTGTCACTCTGCACTTTGAGATTTGACCACAAATGTAAAGTGGGTTACAAATAAAATCTATTATTATTATTATGTCCCGTTTCCACAGACGTATTTTCTAAATAACAACCTTGTTTATTTCATTATTTCTTCCACAGTGTACTAATCTCATTACATTTGTCTCTCAGGACTACAAAGACTACACTCCTCCAGACGTATATATCAAGCACACTTCGTGGGAAGATGTGTGCATGTGGGAACCGTCACATACCAAAGTCCAGGTGTGTGACATCGGCTTTTTATGCCATGCTTCATCTTTCACTCACGGTTATGCTTTAAAAAACTATTTTGATTCCCAAAAATGACCTTACAAAGTCAGAACTCCTTTTCGCCCCTGCTTGTTTCCAGGACTACAGATCCAAGCCGTTCTGCTGCTCCGGATGTCTCTTTTCATCCAAGTACTTCTCGGCGTACAAGAGCCACTTCCGCAACGTCCACAGCGAGGACTTTGAGAACAACATCCTGCTCAACTGCCCCTACTGCACCTACAATGGCAACAAAAAGACCCTGGAGACGCACATTAAACTCTTCCACGTGCCCAACAACACGGTGCGGACGGGCCCGGGCGGGATGGTGTCGGGCGCCGGTGGGCTTGTGATGAAGGACGGCATGCTAAAGAGGACTGGCGACAGCGTGGAGCAGGCGGTGTACTACTGCAAGAAGTGCACGTACAGGGACCCCCTGTACAACGTGGTCCGCAAGCACATCTACCGGGAACACTTCCAGCAGGTGGCCCAGCCCTACATCGCCAAGCCGGGGGACAAGACCACCGCCCAGAACGGCGGGTCGGAGAGCGGCGGCGCCGCCAACAGCGCCATCAACCACCAAATCCACTGCAAGAAGTGTCTGTTTGTGCCGCGCACGTACGAGGCGCTGGTCCAGCACGTCATCGAGGACCACGAGCGCATCGGCTACCAGGTGACCGCCATGATCGGCCACACCAGCGTCATCGTGCCCCGGCCGAAACCCATCATCATGATCCCGCCCAAGACCATAGGAGACAAGACCATCATCGGGATGGGCCCCAAAGGTGCCGTTATGGCCACCACCAGGACGCCCGGCATGCAGCAGCCGACCCGCGTCGTCGTGTCGTCCAAGCCCGGCTTCAACTCGAACCTCCTGGCCGGGATGAAGCACGACCCGGCGAGGCTAAAAGCTGCAGGCACCCAGCCGTTCTCGCTGGGCGCCCAGCAGGTGAGGGTCTCCCTGCCGGGCAATGCCCAGGTGTCGGTGCCCCAGCAGTCGCACGCCGCCAAGCAGCTGATCTCCGCCGCCGTCGCCGCCGCCGCCGGCCTGAGGAGTCCAGCTATGATCGGCTCGTCCTCGCTGAAATCCAACCCCCTGGGTTCACGGGTGCAGGCCGCGGCCACCACGGTGGCGTCGGTCACCGCCAAGAAGGGCGGTTCCTCGGTGCTGGGCACGTCCTACACCCAGAAGTGGAAGATCTGCACCATCTGCAATGAGCTCTTCCCGGAGAACGTCTACAGCGCCCATTTCGAGAAGGAGCACAAGGCGGAGAAGGTCCCGGCCGTGGCCAACTACATCATGAAGATCCACAACTTCACCAGCAAGTGTCTCTACTGCAACCGCTACCTGCCCAGCGACACCCTGCTCAACCACATGCTGATCCACGGCCTCTCCTGCCCGCACTGCCGCGCCACCTTCAACGACGTGGAGAAAATGGTGGCCCACATGCGGATGTCGCACCCGGACGAGAGCGTCGGGCCGCGAACGGACTCCCCCTTGACCTTTGACCTCACCCTCCAGCAGGGCAATCCCAAGAATGTCCAGCTGATCGTGACCACGTACAACATGAGGGACGCCCCGGAGGAGTCGGTCGCGTTTCACGCTCAGAATCACACCTCGGCCTCGTCGGCCCTCTCGACCACCCTCATATCGGGCAAGAGGTTGATGCCTCAGCTGCCGCCCAAAGCGCCCTCGGGGGCCGCCGACGCCCCGCCCAGCAAGGGTCTCTCCCAGGTGTCTGTGCCCTACAAGAGGGATGTGGGGAAGACTCTGTGCCCTCTTTGTTTCTCCATCCTCAAAGGGCCGATCTCAGACTCCCTGGCCCACCACCTGCGAGAGAGGCACCAGGTGATTCAGACGGTCCACCCCGTGGAAAAGAAGTTGACTTACAAGTGCATTCACTGCTTGGGGGTCTACACAAGTAACATGACCGCCTCGACCATCACCTTGCACCTGGTGCACTGCAGGGGTGTGGGGAAGTCGCAGAACGGGCAGGAGAGTCGGGCAACCAACTCCTCCCGGGCCCCTCCGGCCCAGAGCGGCGCCGTGAAACGGGCCGGTGTGGACGGCGCCGAGGCTAGCGCACCAAAGCGAAGACGGCCGGGCCCCCCTGGGGAAAGGGCCCATCCGAGAGACTGCAACGGCCCGTCAGGGTTTGTCGAAAACCCGGACGAGCCGGTGGTTCTGGCTCTGGACCCCAAAGGGCAGGAAAACGAGTCGTACGAATCGAGGAAGTCGTTCCTGACGCAGTATTTCAGCCAAGCGCCGTACCCCACGCAGCGGGAGGTGGACAAACTTGCCGCCAGCCTGTGGCTCTGGAAGTCGGACATCTCCAGCCACTTTGCCAACAAAAGGAGACAGTGCGTGCAGGAGTGTGAGGCCCAGAACAGCCGAGTGCTGATGGGCTTCAGCATGCACGATATCAGTAAGGTCACTCATGAGCTGGGCTTCGTACTGGAGGGCGCGTACGAGGGGGGAAGCGGCAGCGGCGTCAGGCGGACGTCGAGGACGTGCATGGGTGTGTCGGAGCAGGCTCTCCGGAGACACCGGGAGCAGGCAGCCTCCAACGGCGGCGTGGCTGCGGCGGCGGCGGCTGCAGCCCCGCCTCGAAAGGGCAGGTCGGCCAAGCTTTTGGAAAGTTCAAAGACTAAGGCGGCTCCTCCAGCGCCCAAATCAACCAGAGACCAAACCAAGACAATCAACAGCTTACCACAGAAGATGCCTCTAGACCTGTCGGAGCCCATCGCCATCGACTCCGACAGTGACGAGGAAGAAGTGCAGCCGCCGCCGCAGCAGCAGCAGCAGCTGCAGCTGAAGCAGAAGAAGAGCAGCAGCGGCAGCAGCGTCAAGCAGCTGCAGCTGGTGGGGGAACGTCTCCTCGAGCGGAGCAGCGACGCTCAGCAGAGAACCGAGCCCAAGACGGGTTCCGTCGCAGTTTCAGACTTGGATGACTTGTCGGACGATGATGACGACGACGACGACGATGATGACGATGATGATGACGACGACGACGACGATGAGGATGATGATGATGACGACGACGACGATGACGATGATGACGAAGACGAGCAGCATATAGAGAATGGCTTTGGACCCACAGAGAGCTCAGGAAGACCAGCTGCCAAAGGCAGAGACCCTCTACCCATCATCATCCCCAAGTTCGTACCATCGTCCGCAAGAAGTGGAGGAGACGGCGCCCAGCTGGGCAAACAGCAGGTCTGACTGACTTGAGAGGGGGAGGGAAAAAAAGAAGAAGAAAAACTCTTTAGACTTAGGCCATGCCAACAAATCTGCCTCGTTTGAAGCGAAAGACAAGGACCGCCCTTGTTGGGTTCCTGAGAACGGCGGGAGTGACAAGAAGGGAACTCCAAACAAGCCATCCGTGGACATTTCTAGTGCAGGACCTCGACGAGCAGCTGGGATCGATGTTGAGATTCGTTCCGACGTCTCTTCCCCGAACGTGGGTTGGGTTGGGTTGGGTTGGGTGGGGGGGCGGGGGTTACAAAGTTGCAAGGACAACAGTGCAGTCACACCAAACAAGAGTTTTTTGCCTTCTGTATACTTTATTACATTGAGATAAAGGAAATGTCCATGTTGATTTAGCCACTGACCTTGGCAGCGTGGCGTTTGAGATGTTGAGTTTTTGTGAGTAAAAAAAAAGAAAAAAAAAAGAAGCTTTTCAGCTGACCAGATAATCCATCGTTTTTCATGTAGTTCTAGCAACCAGATGGGCAAGTGTATATTTGTACAGTCTTTTAGATATGTTTGGACACACGGCGCCCCTCTCCCCTCCCCCCCAACGTGTACCCTTGAATATTTGCTATTACCTGTGTGTAAGGTAGCCTCACATGTTCTCCATCGGTATGCTTAACGGTAGGTGTCGCTTTGGTGGCTGGTGTTCTCACTTATGTTTATTTTTTAACAAAAACCTAGTTTTTTTGACAAAATAATATATCTATATATAAAATTAAAAACATGTTTTCTTTTGTTTTTTTTTTTTTTTTTTTTTGCTTTCAGTTTGACTAGATTTTATTTTTTTAATTTTATCCCCTTCTCTGATTTGTTCCGAAAGAATAGTGGCAACCTTTTCTCTTCCTCTTTGACTTTTATCAGCCTTTCTCATGTCCATTAGCCTAGATGTGACTGTAACTTGCTTTCTATTTAATGTTCCTTTGAACCACAACTGGACAGTAACCACCATATTGACATCCACAACGTGATTTTCTTTCTTTTATAATTATTATTTCAAAAGAAGAGTTGTGTTCTTTGTGTTTTTTGAATTGTGCGAATGTTTTCTTTTGATTTTCTTTTTTTTTTTCACCCAAGCATTTATGAAGAATAAAGTGCTGTCATTGTGCTTCTCACGGAACCAGTGGCCACAGCAGCTTCTTGGTTCTGCAGAGGGGGGGCTATTCCTGGGATTTGTCGACGCAGTGCGTCAGGCTTTACAGAAGCCCTCTGCTATCATCGCAACCAAATCGACAACATGATTGGTTACTTGATACTGCAACTTAAAAAAAAAAAAAGAATTAGATTGGCTTTTGTCAAGATGGATTTGCAAGATTCCAGGCTTGACGTCCCCAATGGTCCAGCTACGGCGGAAGGTTGGGTGGGGTGCATTCCATTTACGTCGGGAGTCTGCCGTCACGTTCAGGCTGACAACGTCCTGCTTGCAGGAGGGCTGCAAATGCTGGCTGCAGTGCATTTTGGGATCTGATGAAGGATCCTTTAGCTGGAGGCTGCATCCGTTTGGCGGCGTTTGAATTGGGACGGCCGCGTCGCTCCGAGAGTGACGAGGTTAACCTTCAAACGCGGCCCCCGAAGGACGCAGCCCCTGAATTGGGACATAACATCAGACTTGAAGGGGGGATGTTTCTCATGACGTTGTCAGCCTTGAACTCGGAATGAAACGGGTTTAAAATGGAATGCACAATTGGTTCCTCCTCAAAACAGATCAGAAAGGTCACCACGATATTCCTTCAGGCCTGAAGTTCTCTTCAAACTCGGTTTGCTCGGGGATGCGATGTGAAGTCTTGGTTTCATGTAAAAGAAAATAAAAAAGACCATTAAATGCCACCAAAAATTTGATTGCCGACGTTGCTGACTTACAAAAAAACAGAGAAAATATTGTTATTTAAATATTTGAATACTTGCAAGTAAGTAGGTTCATTTCAATAAAGTACATAAATGAGGCCTTGATAACTGATGCTATGTTGTCATCCTCCTTCGGTCGCCTGGGAAGGATTCACGGCGTGACCCTTTGCAGCAAACCAGCTGGAGCCAGTTCCACAAGAACCAGGCGTTGCTTTGTTAAACGAATCGCTTGCTGATATAGCCTCAGAAGCTCAGCACTGCAGTGGTGGGTAATCCCTAGCTGGTGCTTCTCAAACTGTAGCAACCGACCACGCACTCGGGTTCCAGCGGTGAGACCGTGTGCCCGAAGCCTTTGGTTGGAAATGCCCGAGTCGGTGGTGCACACCCGGCTTAATTAGATGCGATTGATCCGGTGCGTCACCCTGCTCGCAGCGGCCAGGTAACCCGTGCAACACCAACTGTGTGCGCTCACTTCCTGTATGGACTAACCTCCCATCCATGGCCATCCTGGGATGAGGAACCTAAAATGGAGGGAAAATTGCCCCAGCGCGGGAGGGTGTGAGGGAGGGAGGGTGGGAGGCAGGAAGACCCTCCTCGGCAGGCGAGGCGGTGTTGCTATGCCGTTGCAAGGAGCCAGGGAGAGGAGAGGAGAGGAGAGGGGGGAGGAGGGGGGGGGTGAGGAAGGAGAGGGGCCTGGCAGACTGTGGGGGAGGCCTCAGCCGCAGTGCTGTGCCTGGCGCTCAGCGGCGTTTCAAAGGGGGGGAGGCGACGGGGGAGAGAACCGGCGAGGGGGGGAGGGGGAGCGAGAGAGAGCGAGAGAGGGGAGGAGCAGGAGTGGGGGAGGGGAGGAGACGGCAGTGTAGCGACTGGCGCCCCCTGTGTTCAGAGTAGAGAGAAGACCTAGAGTGTGTGTGCGTGTGTGTGCGTGCGCGTGTGTGTGTTAGCTCTCAGACACAAAGGGAGACTGAGGCAACGAGAGACAGCCCTCCTTCTTAATGCGGGGGTGGAGGGAGGGAGGTGGGGTGGACAGGTGACCCTCACACACACACACACACACACACCTGACGTGCAGCCTGCATCCACCTGTGCACAAATTAAATTGTTGTCATACTATAAAAAAGAAGAAAAAAGAAAAGAGTCTGTGGTGGAGGCCTCCATGGCGCCCCTGGTAGGAGACTGTCTGAGCTTTTTGCCAGGCGCGTGCGTGTATATAACGCACCAGTGGGTTGCGTCCAACTCATCAGACTGTTGCGTTGCATTTGCGTCGTTGCGTGCTGCCACACGCCACAATCACATCTCGGGCCGGAGGTCGTCTCCATCCGTGTGTCGTCGCGCACAAACCAGGACAATGACGGGAGCGCTGACGGGGGAGTGTGGGGGAGAGAGGGAGGGGCGGGGGGAGTGAAGAACGGGAGGTGGGGGGGGGGTTGCAAGGGTGAGACACACCTCCCCTGCAGTGCTGACTGATTGGACTTGGAAGGAGATGAGTGAGTGGGTGGGTGGCAGGCTTGGGAGGGGGAAGCACACCCTCACCCACAGGGAGGGCCGGGTTGTGTGTGTGTGTGTGGGGGGGGGACCGCTAACGCCACCTGCTGGAGGAACCGCAGCGTGGGCGACTTGACTGTGAAACGACCCTGAAATTCATCCCCCAGGTGATACAAAGAGAAGGTCTGTGAGCTGAGAACGAGGGAGGGTCATGTGACGGTGGCTGGGCCAGACCAGAAGGGAGAAAGACTCAGGGGGGTGGGGCTTCTTCTTTTTTTTTTTGGTTTTTTTTAGTGATGTGGCGGGAGATCACATGGTCATAAGAGGAACGAAAGCCCGAGGGTGGTGAGAGTGGTTGGGGGCAGGAAATGAAACGGTTCCTATAGACTTTGATCTTTGACCCCTAGAAACGGGGGATGCACCACCGCAGTCCTTCACCAAAGTGAATAAACGAGTCTCACCTGGACAGTTTGACATTTGCCAAAGCAAAAAAAACAAACAAACAACAGAAAACAACAACAGCAAAAAAACTCTTTCCAACTGATGAACTGTTGTGGTTGTTTTCTGGAGTGGATGCGTCGTTCGGGAAAAGGCTCCTTGTCCTTGAAACTTTGCACGGTGTGGTGGTGACACGGCCAACAGTGCCTGTCGCTGTGTCAACACTGCAGAGGAGGTTTGCTGGGAGGTCAGACCCTTATTCCTGTTTCAGCTTGTTCCAGGTTGCACCTGTGCCTGGGAAATTGATGTATGGTAAAAAAAAAAAAAAATAAAAAATCAGACCTCAGATTTTCAGAACTCAAAATCCCTAACAATAAGGAAATTTGCTGTCTCTACAAAAATAATACGTTTTTGTTGCTTATTAATGTTTTGTAATCTAAATGTTGTTGACGTGTGCTGAAATCTTACGTTTCCGACCCTCCCCCCAGTCCCCCCCTCTATGTTACGTTTACAGTTCATTTCAGTCCGGTTCTGTCATCGCTCCCACGCACTGGCAGCTTTCTACCAGCAGATGTCACTGTACTATCACAAACAGACTACCTGTCATATTGCCTTTGGTGAAGCCTTAATTAGTTCGAAGTACCACTGATATTTTCAAAGTAATAAACTAACGAACTAGCTGACCAGCCGCCTCGGTTCCCAGCACCGTGGCGTGGGTCACTGGGCGACCGACTATCTCCAAGTATTCATGTCACGTGTGGTGCTGCACGGTAGATCAGTACAGAACTTTGAGGAAGTTAAAGTATAACAGTAACACAAGCAGAGTTTGTTGCAACTGTCACAAAGAAACAAGGCCACTGCGCACACACATAGGTAACGAATGGTGGGAATCAGACTCTTCCTCTTGGCTGTTCCCATCAAGGGATCCCATCTCCTTCTGCATCCTGTACATTCACAACAACTAGTTGTGTACTTTAGGAGGAAGCTGGAATTTAAAGAAGTGGAATTTTGGAATCTGGGATAACGTAATGGTTGCATCGACACAGTGGGAACTCTAAATTTGTTGTTTGTCTTTGTTTGTAAATTTGTTGCTTGCCCAGGGTGTCACCCTGCCTTCGCCCTATGACAGTTGTGAGAGGCTCCAGCAGACTCCTGAGACCCTGAGTTCAGGAAAAAGCGGGTAGTGAAATGGGACACTTACATTGTTGTGAGCACTGTTACTGGCTAAAACTAGAAACTAACGTTACCTACTTCCTCACATAATGTCAATAATCGTAGAATACCAAGGCTCCAAACATGGGATCACTAAGTTGACAAGCAATAAAGGACTTGGTGAGCAAATCAACCAATGATTCATGTGATCCCTGACGCTCTGTGCGATGAGTTAGACATCCTTTATAAAGAGTTGCGGACAGACGCGTCAACATTTGCGCAGTGAGTGAAGTCTGCTTGCAAGAACTGAAACTCTGCACCATTCTTCAACCCCATCAACGGTTCGTGCCACTTTATAGAACAACAAGGTCACCACTACCACCATCACCACCACCACTAGTCTGTGGCTGAGGCTTTTATTTTGAAGTGGCGCGTCGCGAGCTCTCCGGGCACGGGAGAGGGAGGGGAGAGAGAGAGAGAGAGAGAGAGAGAGAGAGAGAGAGAGAGAGAGTGTAACGGGCAGAGGTGTATCGCTCGGTAACGTTACGACTCAACTAGCGGCTGCGACTATGAGAGGAGACAAGTTGACAGGCTGAGCCACGCAGGGCGGCAGCCTTCGTCTCTTTGGAAGGGGAACCATCAAGACAGCTCTCCAGGTTGGACCGTCGTAGAGCCGCGGGACGGTCATCGGACATCAGGGTGTTTTTTTCTTCTTCTTTCTTCTTCTTCTTCTTCTTCTTCTTCTTCCCGGGGACACCGAGCAGCGGCGGCGGCGGCAGCAGCAGCAGTGTGTGGCGGTGTGCTGGTGCTCCTGGCGCTGCTAGCCAAACATGAACAAGAACCACCGAGTGCCGAGCAACCGATCTCTGAGTGCCGTGGAGGTGAAGAGCAAGGTACGTAGCGAGACCCCCGACCCTCCCCGCATCTCTCCGCCTGCCACCGAGGCTAATTTCTGTAGCTTTGCTAAGTGGCTTCACGTCCCAAGTTTTAAGGCGCTTTCACGGGGCTAAAGCCGAGGGACTAGTTTTTACACACACTGGCTTGTGTTCGTTACCTTTTGGCGAAGCTCGTCGCACTGAGTGAGAACTTGAATCCTGCCCTCCCGCGGCGTCTCGGCCGTGCCGCTAAGTTTGACAGCTAGCCGGTAAGTTTTGTTTCTTTTGGAAGGTGGAGGTTCATCGTCAGCCGCTGTCACCTGTCACGGCGTCCTCCTCCGCCGCTCCGCGTCCTCGGCCGTTTAACTCCCGAGTTCCCCCGCGCCCCCGACCGGAAGTTGCGGTTCGACACGACCACCCTGCGTCACAAATACGACGCTCGGCTGGACCCTCACAAAGTGAGACGGTACGACGCGTCAAGTAGCGGCCCGTGAGGCAGGTGTAATACGGTCTGTGACAGGCCTCGGCTCCTTCCGCCTGAAGGTTACACTCGCCATTCAGGTGATTATTTACATACACACACACACACACACACACACACACACACACACACACACACACACACACATACGCGCTGGAAATTAGATCTTTGAAGCTGTTTCTCCGGCCTAAAACGAGTTGGTTTAGGTGCAGACACTGACAAAAAAAAGAAAATGTAACAAAAGTCCACTGAGTCCCTTCTGACGCTTTTGTATACAGGTCAAAGTTGAATCCAGGACCAGAATCCCACTTTCTGAGGACGAAAGTGCTGGCTAAAACACACTGAGAACTGGCAACCTGCCCTATGTGATGTCACGCAGGGCACATACTACAATCGCTACGTTTGTGTGACCATTGCCTACGTCAGGTGTCAGCTCCGCCCTGTGAAACCGCCTCGTCACAGTGACCTTCCAAAGTGTCCAACAATGCTCTGTGTGTGTCTCATAATTTGTAGGATTGTAAATAAAGCTACCTTGAACCTTGAACAAAGCGTTAGCGGAGGCTGTGAACAGGGGGCTGGATGTTTTGTTTTTGGATCATTTAATCATATCTGTCCGTATGAGTCATGATGGAAAAAAATGTTTAAAAAGTGTCGAAACGAGTGCAATATGGGACCGTGAATGTGGACATGACAGTTGAATACAATAGGTGGAAATACAATTTTACTACGTTTCAATACAGGTGTGTAGTGGCTCCGCCCTTTCCCTCCGACTCACTGAATTCTTCCGTCTGCGACGTCCAAGCAAACTTTTTCTCTTCTGCGTTGTGAGATTTATTTCTGAGTTGTGTCCCTCTGACGCCCTGTTGACTCCCGGAAACCCCAATCGAATGCCCCTCTGCTTTGTATTAATGAATGAGATGATTAGTGGCCGGCTTGGCAGAGATCATCACTTTTTATCAGTGCCGGGCAACCGTAACCACAACACCTTGTGCTCCTCATCAACACGGCCGATGGGAACGCGCCGCTCCGTCCTGACTAAACTTGTCCCGGATGTTTTTCTTTCGACATCTGCAGTCTTACCATCCAGCCCAGGCTTCAGCCGTCGTTATAAGCTGGGGATCTCGCGCGTAAAAACGGGCAAACGGGCAAACGTGACCTGCATTGCGGCAAAGAAGAGTGTTTTAAAGTCTTGTGTTCCGTCTGAGGTGTAAAACACAGAGACGTGTTGCACTAATGGTTTATAAAACCTTGCTTATCCGTCCTCTGCGCAATTGACTTGTCTTTTTTTGCGCATCTGCTCTTGTTTGTTTGTTGTATATAGATTCACTTGAATGTGTCTTGTAATTACTGTAATGAATGTATAGTTTATTCTTTGTATTCTTTGCTGCAACAGCGTACTGTCCCAATTTGGGATCAATAAAGTACATCAATTCTATTCTGTCCTATTAGAGACATGACAAAAGTCTGCATCAATAATTCACAGCATGTGGTCTGCTAGCTGGTCCGTGCGGTCGACGGCCTGCACCGGATCGCTCGCTGCTCCCTAAATGCAGCAGAGCAAACACATTGTACTACGTCTATCTCGGACTCGCACCCTCACCTCACTCCCGCCTTGTCGGCTCACGCGCTCTTGTCCTCCTGTGTGTGTGTGTGTGTCTCAGTTTGGCGCCGAGTTTCGCCGGTTCTCGTTGGATCGGTCCAAGCCGGGCCGCTTCGATGAGTTCTACGGGCTCCTGCAGCACGTCCACCGCATCCCCAACGTGGAGCTGCTGGTGGGCTACGCCGACGTGCACGGCGACCTGCTGCCCATCAACAACGATGACAACTACCACAAGGCCATCTCCACCGCCAGCCCGCTGCTCAGGCTCTTCCTGCAGAGGAAAGGTAAGGCGCTCTCGCCGGCCACGTCGGAGGTCCCCGACTCCCCACCCCCGTTGTCTGTTTGTTCTATTGCACGTGTGTGTTTTTCCCTGCAGAGCCCGTTTGTTAGGTTTGGACAGGTCGGCGTGGAAGTGTTGGGACAGGGTAGGATAGGGTTGCTGAGCTATAAAGCCCTTGAGTGCTGTTTTTTTTTTTCCCTGTCTAGACCAGGCATTGGCAAACTACGGCCCGGGGACCATATGTGGCCCGTTAAGCTTTTCAATCTGGCCGGCCAAACTAGAAGAAATGATATTAATAATAAGTGAGTAATATATATGGCTGTATTTCATCAATTTATCAGCGTTTTAAGAGTCATTTCAATCAAGAGCTGAATGCTGTGTGGCTTCAAAGACACTTATTTTGTTGTAACTTTGCTTTTTTTAATTTTCAATTGACATTAAAGCACGTTTTCTACATATCCCATAATATATTTTTCCTCTCCTATGAGGTGGACCACTAAAATACTCCATGCATCTGCTCCTGCTCCAGCGCACTCTGTCAAATTTTAGGACCCATTGTGGCCCCACCAGTCAAAAACTTTGTTTCGACTGCCCTAAAATATGATTTTTTTTTAAATCAAAAGTGACGGTCCCTTGGGAGCGAACGGAGAAGTCCCCCCTCGTTTTGTCTCCGAAAGGGCAGCGTGAAACAAAAGCTGGAGGCAAACACAGAAGTGGATAAAGGGCAGACGAGGAACTGGCCGGCCTGCCAGTTCCTCGTGTTGCTGCTAATAGCTGATTGCCGTTGCGTTCACAATGCCATTGTTTGCTTCGCCGCTGACTCTTTGGGAGGGACTTCCCCCCGGCCGGCCAAGTTAAATGGAGGGAAGACCCCCCGCGGGGGTCCGGCCCAGCCTGGACCAGGCCCAGGCCCAGGGCGGGGCTCTGTTGTGTTTAAGCTGTCTTGCTGTGCCATATGACCCTATAGGAGCTTAGCCACTTTGTCAGGAGGAGATTAGCAGGGTCGCCGTGCGGCGCCGCGCCTCGCCGTGTTTCAATTACACGCCGACCACACGCTGGGCTGTCGCCGGTAAACACACGAAGGACGCACGCATTGCACGCACGAGTGCCTCGCGTCGCACGCAGCCCGCTTTGGAGGAAGCGCAACACAAGGCCGGCAGACACGGGCGGGCAGACAAACACACGCACGCGTTCACTAATGCAGCCACAACTCCCTGCAGGGCCTCGAGTCCTCCGCGTCCTCCTCCTCCTCCTCTTCCTGGACACCACCACCTCCCCCCACTCACCCTCCACCCCCCACCTCAGTGCTAAGCTCCGGTCCGACTCGGCTCTTGCAGTTTGCAGATGCTGCAGTTTGGCAGCTTATAGATAATTTATCGCCCACCAGCAGACTCCAGTGATGATAGGACGGCGGAGGAAAGTTGTCTCCCCGTCGCTGTCCTGGTTGTTGATGATGCAAATATCAAATCTTTCTATTCTGCTGCCAGCATGAGGAGGGGGGGAGAGGCGTTTGAGAGCTACCTGGAGTATTCATTGTGTTCTGGCTGCAAAACCCTCTGTGAAGGGAGATTTGTCACTTTGACTGGACGGCTGATAGAAACAAAAGACAGATTGTTGCGAATTGATAGATTAAAAAAAAGTGTCTTAACCAGTAATCAGTGTGTCTGGTTCCTGTCTGTGAGATGAGGAAAAACGTCCCCGTCCTTCACCCTTTCTGCTGACTCTCCTGGAAATCGGCAGCTGGTGATGTCACAAAGGGCACGACCCCAGCCCCCCACCAAGCCGTGGGTTAACCCTATCCATCCATCGGTGCCGCCTTGTTCATATGACTCGACCCAAGACACGTGGAAGCTCTGACAGGTGCCGTCAACGTGAGCTGGAGGCTGCAAACAGAGGGCTAAACAACTCTTGCAAATGGAGAGGTTGTTTTTGGATACCTACTGAGTGCGAGAGGCGTGTTTGTTCTGCCGTGAGGTGAGTTGGGTGGCGGCCTTTCATCCATTCATTGTGGGCCAGATGGTTTGACGGACGCCGGCCTCTGTCTGTCTGTCTGTGTGTGCGCCTGTGTGTGTGTTGCATAATGACAACATTGTTGTGTTGCCGCTGCCTCGCCGGCCGGCCGTCACTGTCACCGCATTGTTTCCCTGCTGGGAGAATGGCCTTGTGTGTGTGTGTGTGTGTGTGTGTGTGTGTGTGTGTGTGTGTGTGTGTGTGTGTGTGTGTGTGTGTGTGTGTGTGTGTGTGTGTGTGTGTGTGTGTGTGTGTGTGTGTGTGTGTGTGTGTGTGTGTGTGTGTGTGTGTGTGTGGAGTCCAGGCATTTTTAAAATGGCTCGACCACAAACACGGACCACAGACTGGCCCCTCTGCCCCTCCCCCGCCCCCCGCCGCACCCTGCCATCTGTGATCCGTGTGTGGATGACCGCCGAGCCGCCGGAGAGGTGACCACTGTTGACTGGTTGCCATGGCGCCGCCGGACGGGGGGGTGGGGGGGCCTGTTCACAGGTAGATTAGCGGCGAGTCTCTTCAGAGCTTGGCGAGCTCCTGCAAGGCATGCAGGGAGCAAGAGGAGGGGGGCAGGCGGGCGTTGGGGGCTGGTTGCTTCTTTTAAATTTGCCTTCATTCATCTTGGAGTGAGCGAGCGAGCGAGTGAGTGAATGAATGCGAGTCTCGGGCGTTTGACTTCAATTCTTTGCGAAGCTCGAACGAGTTACGCCGTCGTCCGCGTCCTGCCGGAAGCTCCTCGTCTCTCTCCCGTGATTGATGATGCGATCCATTACTGCGCTGAGTAACGGAGTGATGGTCCGGCAGAGTGCTGCAGGCGCCTCTTGTAAAAAGCTTCACCCACTGCCGCCGAGCGAGCGGCGGATCAGGTTGACGGTCGAGCCGGTCGGAGGAGGAGGAGCCGAGCTCCAAATGTTTCTCTGTCAAATAGCATAAAACTGCGACGGATCGTATCAGCTGAAGGTTTCTCAGCGAGAGAACTTGTTTTTTTCATTCCGTATTTCCAGTGCCGCTGCGGAAGAGATCAGCCGTATTTAGCCCTTTGTTTGCAGCCTCCAGCTGGGTCAGTTTTTGCGTGTTTAGAAAGGGCACAAAAAGGCAAGGACAGTGTGAGAGCACGGAGCCACCGACGAGGGTGGGTGAATGTGCACTTTGTGACATCACACAGGGCCAACGTTCACTCTTATAGGCTGTCTGCTGACAGGATAGGAAGGAAGAGAGTTCTGAAGAAGAAGAAGAAGCATTTATTAATCCCACATTGGGGAATTTTGCATAATTACAACAACAATACAATAGAAAAGAATGGAGATTATATAGAATAAAAAGAAAAAGAAATAAAATAAAATAAAAATATTTGTAGGCAACAGGGAACAAACAAGATATTTACAGTATTTGGACAGTTGGATTATTTTACAAATTATGAACATAATATTGACATATACATGTTTTATTGCACCTTTATAAAATGTAACCTGTGGAAGGTGCAGAGTAGTGAAGGACTGACATAGTTTTATTCACCAAAACCTTAAGGGCAAATTCTTTGTTCGTCCTCAAGATGAAACCATCATTTGCTCTCCGACCCGTGAAAGACATTTATGTCTCTTCAGCCATTCTCGGTTTGAACGACGTCATGTTTGCCGTAGCAGTCATCCGGAACTTTTCTTTGCGCTCGACTTAAAACAACACAACTCAGACTTGCCGGCCTGTCGTCGGCTCGACTGTTACGGTTTCTCTCCCTTCACAACGTCGCCTCTTTCAGGGGGTGAGTTTGTTTTGCTCTCCTCTGATTTCAGCTCTGAGCAGCCGAGGGAGACAGACGTACCGGAGAAGGACAGGAATGCCCGTATTTGCTTATCCCGGCCGGCTCGGCCTCGGTAATTAGTTACCAGTGTGTGAGTCACCGCGGCATGAGAACGGCAAAAAAAAAAGAAAGAAAGAAAACGCACAGTGCGAAAGTACATCGAGGCCAAAGTTTATCCGCCCACAAACAAGCTTTAGCAGGGATAACAGCCACAGAGGCAGCGAGGCCGATAAGGGAAGATACCAGGGGGTCACCGCAAGGGGGTCACCACCAGGGGGTCACAGCCAGGGGGTCACAGCCGGTGTCGGTATGGGCCGGATTGAGCCGACTGGAGGAGTCTGAGAACGCTCATAACCGTCCAAAGCCTTCTTATCCCTTCCCTTCCCTTCACTGTGCCGACTCCGACGTCACTGCACGGACGGCCATCGCTTGTCCATCGATGAACCTGGTGCAGCGGCCGGTTCTGGGTTCTGAGATCATTGACGTGGTGCTGATCACAAAACCAGATGTGAAGTTCTGCGGATCTTTACAACTTCTCTGACGTTTTGGAGGAAGCTGCGGTGCTCAATGCTAGCCCGTCGCTAACTGCTGCAACCTGTTTGACCCCCTTGATGAGGATGATGAGGAGGAGGGGGGATGATGAGGATGGTGAGGATCAGTCAATCAACTTTTGTTTGTACAGCGCTAAATCACAAAAAGGCGTCTCAAAGCACACTTGTACAATCAATCAGTGTGATGATGGTGATTATGACGATGATGGCAGTCATTCAAAGTGTCACATGGAAGGTAAAGGTTGTCACAACACCGTAGCACAATGTGTAATAAAGTGGAAAGGCTGGACTTGTACTTGGATTTTTTTGTACACAAGCATTAATCAATCAATCGGTTCAGTCATTATTGTCTTTATATTAACTGTAAGTGCAGATTATGCACTGGTCTATCAGGCTAGGCTAGGCTAACTGGCAGAGTCATAGGCAGCAGGCGATCCAACTGAAGCCTTAACATTTTCTGGAATATTGTGAAATTTTATTAGTTGATTTCTGTTTGATCGGAGACAGTAGCTACGTTTCCATTTCCATTTTGGAAAAAAAAAAAAAAAAAAGCGTTATTACTAAAATTTCGACTAAGTACAATTTCAATTTGCAGGTTTTTCCATTAAATGGTGAGAAGCGCATTAAGCCGTAATTCTCGTAAAATCTCGCCCCACGAGAATTCTCGTAATTCTCGAAGTGAACTGGTCACGTGACCCAGTACGCCACGTCCACTGACGTGTAAGTGCAAAAAATTGTTTCCATGGCACTTTTGCGATAAACCCCTTTATCGACATGCCTAAAAAAACCACCTCATGAGAGCGTCAAAACCTTCTAGCCATATTTGAGAGGTTTTTCGAAGTTTAGCTGTTTCCATTACCAGTTTTTTATTGCGATGGAAACGCAGCTACTGTGACCTCTCCTGAGTTCCCGCACTCTGCGTTCTCCGTACCTAGCGTGCAGAGAGCGCTGCGCCACTGCCACCGCCAACTGGGGAAACGCGACACGACAGGGCGAGCGTAGCGGCGGTGAGGAACAAGGACGGAGCGGAACAGACGGAGCAGAAAATGTCTGAATGAGCCGTGATGCCACTACTTGTGTGTGGAAGGCGAGATTTCGGCTGCAAGCTCGAGATGAAAAGATTAAAGAGAAGGAGGGAGGGAGGGAGGGAGGGAGAGAGAGCTGGCAGGTGCAGCGGATTCCATTTTCCCCCTCAAGTCGAACACAGGAAGGAGCGGTTTGGGAGAACCGTCTGGGAAAATATCAGGCCTGCCCTCCGGCCCAACGCGCATTATTTTTATTGCGGCCGATTATTAGCCGGGATGCTGAATAGCGAGGAGAGAGTCGGCCTGCGACGAAGGAGGAGGAGGAGGAGGAGGAGGAGGAGGGAGGATGAGGAGGAGGAGGAAGAAGGAGGAATGTGTGGAGGAGGGAAACATCTTAGGGCCCCGATCAGAGCGACGGTGGGATGAAAGTGAGAGGGAGTGAAGAGAGTTAGATTGGGGGAGTGATGTAGAGGGCTTTGTTTAGGCAGGGCTTGTAATTAGAGATGGAGGGGAGGGATGGGGGGGAGTGAGGGAGAGAGGAGAGGAGAGGAGAGGGGAGGGGAGGGGAGGGCACAGGGAGTAGTGTAAGTGTGACAGGAATGCAACGGGGGAGAGAGAGAGAGAGAGAGAGAGAGAGGAGGATAGAGGGAATGGTATTAGCGCAGGAGGAATGCAGAGAGAGAGAGAGAGAGAGAGAGGCCCGAGCTGGGGGGGGCAGAGAGAGAGAGAGAGAGAGAGAGAGAGAGAGAGAGAGAGAGAGAGAGAGAGAGAGAGAGAGAGAGAGAGAGAGAGAGAGAGCATTCTGGGTGGAATGTGGCTGGGCCTCTGATCACGTCTGCTGGCCAGATTAGACGGGACAGCGGGACCGCCGGACCGGACCGGACCTCTCGGACTAACAGCTTAGAGGCCAGGAGGGAGGGGAGGGGTGAGGTGGGGTGAGGGCTGGAGGAGAGGGGGGTGGAGGAGGAGGAAAGAAGTGAAGGAGAAGCTGGAGGCGGCAACAGGAGGAGGAGTCCAGCAGGGGGCGGAGCCTCGGCCGGCCGAGTGGAAGGCAGTGGATGGGTGATGGATGAGAGGAGGAGGAGTGGGGGATGGATGGATGGACGGATGGAAGGACGCTGAGATCATAGAAAGAAGGATGCTCAGGGTTCCATGATGATGATGATGATGATGATGATGATGATGATGATGATGATGATGATGAGGATGTGACAGCTTCAGAGTGCCCATGATCTTATCGCCTCGGACGCCCTCCGATAAGGCTGGAGCCAAACTAGCAGCGGGAAGATCTGATTGTCGACCACTTTTCCCTTTTTCCACGCGAAAAAAAAAAAAAAGTGAATCGATGATGATTCCAGCTGGCGTGCCGGGAACAGGAATCAGCGGCACGTGTCAGGGGCGTGGTCGGACTCGGGTGCGACTGGTGTCAGGTGAATGTGTGACTCAGTTAAACTTTGAGCCCATCATAAACAGGTGTTGTCCTGTTGGAGGAATCCTTCTACATTCCAACTATAAAGTCTGTTTTTTTGAGAGTGTGTGTGTATTATGTATGTATGTATATATATATATATACATATATATAACTCATGACTTCAAAGCAGCAAAACCCATTACTAACCTATGAGTTGTGCTTGACAGTTTTATAGCAGATTCATTATTAGTTTTTCCTCAACTCTTAATTGGACCAGATTCTTTCTGGAGATCTTGATGCGAGATGCGATAAGCCACATCCTGGATCAGCTCACGCTTGCTCGCCCGCCCGCCCGCCGAGGAGCCGCTGCAGGCTCCGACTCGTTCAGCACGTTGCAGCAGTCGGCTCCTCAGTGGCGGCCGTAATAACGGCAGACAGCGAGAACCAAGTCCAAGAGTTTTGGCCCGGAGGAGGAGAGGAGGAGGAGGAGGAAGTAGCAGAGCTGTCAGCACCAAGACCTTACTGGAACCGCTCACGTCAGCGATTTGATCAAATACAAATCAAGAGGAGCTCTGAGTTGTTGAAATGCAGTCAGTCAACATTTCGTGTCTTTTTTTTGGGGGGGGGAGGTTCACAAATGAGATAAAAAAAGAAAAAAAAAGAAAAAAGAAATGAAAGTGTGCATTGTCTGGGATTTCTTAAGTCAACTCATTCTGCAGCCTGTGAGCGCTCTGAATCTCTCTTTCCTTTTCTTAACTTTTCTAATTATTCGAGCAAATAAACACAAGTGGAGCAGTGAGTGGCGGCAGTTAGCGTCTTCTTGATCAAACACAATTCGCACTCTTTTCTTTTTTTATTTTTTTTTATTTTCTACTTTATGTTTTCTTAAGTGAGTTCAGCCATCGGCTCCAATCAAAATCAAAGATAAATCAGGCCGATTAATCAGCTGGTGCAGGGCCCAACCGAGGCGTCTCTCGTCTGAAGCTCTGCCTGCACGTGCACGCTTTTGATTTCGCAACTTTTCCATGTTTTTATGTTTTTTTTTTTTTTTGGGGGGTTGTTGAATACGCCCTTACCCCCCTCTTGTACCCTACCCCCCTCCACCAGGTCCTCTGACCTGCTTATCAGCCGCCTGAAGGAAGCAGCTATCGGGGCCTGTGGCGGCGAGGTATGCTGGCCACGCCAGAAATAGTGAGCCTGCCTGCGGGAGTTTGCAAACTTTTTCTTATCGCTCCCTCCCACTCTCTCTCTCTCCCTCTATCTCTCTCTATCTCTCTCTCTCTTTTTTCCTATCTGCTTTGCATTCTGCCTGTTTCCAATTCTTTTCTCTTCTTTGTTGCTTCACCACCAGCCCTGTTTTATCTCATCCCTCTCTCTCTCTCTCTCTCTCTCTCTCTCTCTCTCTCTTCCTCCACCCAGGCAGGGTGTGTGTGTGTGTGTGTGTGTGTGTGTGTGTGTGTGTGTGTGCGCGCAGTCCGGTGTCAGGAACGCCGCGGCACCAGCTGCATGCTGGAAATCCTGGCTTGTCATCAACAAAATCTGACTGTTTCCAGAAACCTTGAGCAGCTTGTGGCTGTGTGTTTTATTTATTTTTCTCCCCCTCTAATCCTTTTTCACATCCTTGAGAAATGCTGAGTTGTGTCGTGAACGCCGCTCACTGTGCAGCTAAGAGGCTTTTTTATAATTTCTTTCACCTCGGCACAAGGGTGATCGCCGGGTCTATGTTTAGACTCAACCTCGAGTGAACTAACTGACGACTGCTGGGTTAAAACCTTTTTTTTTCAAAGCCCGACTCCTCCTCCTCCTCCTCCTTGTTGGCCTCGGGTCATGTGACCACAGTGTAGCGTTTCCCTGATGCCACAGCCTCGGCCGCCGCCCAGTAGCTACCAGGAAGTAGCAGGTTGCTGCCGTCGGCGCTGCGGGTCAGGTGTCGTTGGCGCCGGGAACAAAAGCGTGACATGTACACCCGCACGGCGATGAAGGGGTGGGCGGAGCCTCGGAGGGCCTCCGTCACCTCCTGTGCCTCAGCTGTTGGAAAGGAGTGAAATGGCAAGATTTTATCTGAGATGTAGGACTGTGAGGGTTGGAGTTCTTCTTCGTACCGTTATCGCGCTGTCATCAGTAGCTGCGTTTCCATGACCCTTAGAATTGCACAAAACCTAAATATCCCGATAAAAAAACTGGTCATGGAAACACCTAACCTTCGAAAAACCTCTCACATGTAGCTAAAAGGTTTTGACGCTCTCGTGAGGTGGTTTTTCAGACGTATCGATATAGAAGTTTATCGCAAAAGCAGATTGCAGTTGTACTCTGTTGGAATTATGGAAATATCGCTTTATTTTACACCTTTTACATGAAGCCCTGTGTTTTTTTTTTTCAGTTTCCTCTTAAAGTCACACCCGATGGACTCAGTGTGATTTCTGAGGTTGTTGTTTTGTTTGTTTTGTTTTGTTTTTTGTGTGTGTGTGTGTGCGCAATGATGCTGGTGCTTTTATTTTGAAATCTCTGATGCAGATCTGTGATGGACTGTAGCTGGAAGGACTTACTTTCTCCAGACACCTCATCTACTGCAGTGCGGACAGATAGTGTGCAGGTCGCAGCACCAGTGTCAGCTCACCCCGGCCGTGTGTTGGTTTATTTATTCACGTGTTTATTAATTTATCCCTCAGATAGACACAGTCGAGTATGAACATCAACTAAACATTTCCCCTACACCCTGCTAGTTATTATCCATCAATCCATCCATTGATTTTTAATAAACCACCGGCTGGAATCGAATCCACAACCTTCTTGCTCTGAGGCGCGCTAATTAATATTTATCCATTCATTATTAGTCCTAGTCTTCATTTAAATGCCCCTGAAGGACAGTCAGATTATTTTTTATACCCTGGCTGCATCTCAGTGGCAGTGATGCAGTTTCCCGCCATGGTGTCACTCAGTCCGATTCGACTGCGCTGCCTCTCCCTCGGCCCGCCAAGAGCTGCGTTCAGCTAATGCTCAGCGCCACCCCACTGGCTTCCTGTCCTGAGGATGGAGATGCATTAGCCCTTCACTCTGTGTGTGTGTGTGTGTGTGTGTGTGTGTGTGTGTCCTCGATATGAAGTTGTGTGTCATCTGTGTGGCTTTTTTTTTCTCTCTCTCTCTCTCTCTCTCTCTCACTCTCTCTCTTTGTCTCTTTCTCTCTCTCCTCCGCCGCTCGGCCCTCTTTGCTCCTCGCTGCCTCCGTTCAGAAGGCGGCGAATCCGAGCGACTGAATAGCCGCACTGCTTCACCTGCACCGAGCCGAGGCCGAGCGCACGGCCGGGGGATTAGCTTCTCCTAGCTGGGGCTTGTGAACTGTGCCTGAGGGACGGCCACACACACACACACACACACACACACACACACACACACACACACACCTGTCTTAGTGTCAGGAGCAGGAGCCTGGATGTGTCGATAAGTCTGGATCAAGGGTGGGCAAACTTTTTGAAAGGTAGAGCCACAATGGGTTCTGAAATTTGTGTGTTTTGGTGACCCATCCTATAGTAGAAAAATATATATCAGGGGATAAATAGAACACATGCTTTAGTGTCAGTGAAAATGAACCAAAGCAAAGTTACAACAAAATATCTCCTTGGTATTTCGCTCTTTATTGAAATGACTCTTGAAACATTAAAAAAACGGATGAAATACAATTATTTTATTACTTACTCACTTTTAATATCATTTCTTAAATCTTTAACGGGCCTCATATGGTCCCCGTGCCGTAGTTTGCCCACGCCTGGCCTCGTGCGTCTTTCTTCTTGAAGCTGTTGTCGATTTTTTTCCAGGACTTTGTGCACTTTCCAACTTCTGAATTATTCCAGGTTTTTTTTTATCATCCATTTTCATACTTAAAAAAAAGAAAAAAGAAAAAAGAAGAGCCCGGGGCAGAGGTCCAGTTTTTATTGACCCACCCTGGAATGATATCTCCTCCGGTCCGGTCCGGATACCTCCTCCTCTGCCGCTCCACCCCGGACAGAGTGAACCAGGAGGACGTGACTGGCTGTGACATAATCTGGGTTTATTGTCTCAGACCCGGCAGCTCCTCCAAGCCACAGAAGACGCAAAACAGCTGTTTTTCGCAGACTGTGTAATACCGTCTGGGTCTGGCCGGAGTGGCTTGTGGCTGTAACTACCCGGCCGTGCCGAGCGGTGGCGGCGGCGGCGGCGGCACTGCTGCAGACGCCACATGACAGAGGTGTGAGCGGTGGAAGTGGCGGCTAACAAGCTAACCCCAAACCATCAACAAAAACTCAGAGTCTGTCGACTCGGGCGGCGAAAGCAGCTGCTAGGAACCAGCCAGTGGGTTCGGTGGCCTCCTCTCAGATTTCTCCATCTCCCACCCACATAGCTCGAATTTTTCCACTGTGAATCATTAGCCAGCGCTAAACCAGCTGCATACCTGCCGGCCCTGCCCAGCGCCGCCCGTGTCTGAGCCACCGGACCGACCCAGAGGCCAGAAACATCCAGAAGCCCAGAGGTCCAACTGGACACGTCTTCGCTCTGGCAGCCGCCGTGACCTCAGGGTGCCAACTGGCGGCGCCGCGGCCGAGTTTCTGTGAAACCTTTTGCTTCGTCTAGTTTATAAACCGGCGCCGCTGCCTTTGATCCTGCTGTGCAAATAAAAAGGGCGAAGAAACAAAGAAAAGTTGGTTTGTGAGAGTGTGTGTGTGTCTGTGGTTGTGTGTGTGTGTGTGTGTGTGTCGGGTGCTGCCTTTAGGCCCTTCTGCAGCCAATTAGAATGAGTTCATTACCGCCGCGCACTAATCAGCTGTGCGGGTTTTTATCTCCTGTTTGGTGAATCTCTTGGTTTCTGCCGTTAATTAGCCGAGACGTGACGACGAGCTCCTCGCTTCTCCGTGGATGCGGTCTTCTGGCAGATGTGTGTGTGCATGTGTGTGTGTGTGTGTGTGTGCGTGTGTTTTGGATGTGCTCTTTGCTTGGCCCTTTTTGCAAGAAGCCACTCTGTCTGCAGCACTTCCTGTGAGGCAAGAAGCTTTCAGGAAGTCGTCTCCTTCAAAAAGAAGACGGCAGAAACGTGTGTGTGTGTGTGTGTGAGGCCAGTGGAAGCGGCCCCCCCACCCCATAGCCCCCCGCGCCTCATGGGAAGTGAAAGGCGAGACTTCCCCTCTTCCCCGGGACAGACAAGCCTTTGTTTTTGGCTCCTAGGATGGCGAAGGCAGCGAGAGGGAGGCGGGCGCACCTGAACCTGAGAGCCTCGGCCCTCATCGGCCGGCAGAGGGGACGCTTTCCAAGATTAGACGTCCGCCCAGTGAAGGATGAGGAAGAGGAGGAGGAGGAGGAGGTGTCTGTGAGGAGGGGGGCCAGAGTTTTATTTATAGCCCGCTCTTCATCTTGATAGCAGTCTGCTAAAATAACGGCGTCGTGTCGCAGTAAAAAAAAAAGTGAAACAACAACAGTTTCACGTGCGTTAATGTTTAGCTGCCTTTACAGTTTCTTTTTTGCTGCTGGTTAACCATTGCGGTGGGGCCAAAGTTCCAGGTCCGGCCCCGGCCCCGCCCTGGTTTTTTCCTGCTGCTATCAGACACGTCAGGGGCGTTAAAGTCTGAGACCTGGAGGAAGGTTCATCACGCCGCCTCTTGAAGTGGTGTCCGCGGCTGGGGATGCTGCTCCAGCGCCGCCACTGTGAAGTTGAACTGTGGGAACGCAGCAGTCGATCGGTCACAGAATCACAATGATTTTAAAAAACATTCTTGATGCCAAACAAACGTAAACAAACAAAAGCAAACGTAAGGCTCGCAATTCTCGTGGGACGAAATTTTACGAGAGTTACGGCTAATGCGCTTCACGCGATCCAATGGAAAAACCTGCAAATCGCAATTGCACTTTGTCGAAATTTTAGAAATATCGCTATGCTTATTTTGCGAAAGACTGTGATGGAAATGCAGCTAATGCGTTGAGTTTTTTATCTGGTTAAGTAAAGGAGATGCTGCTGCTGCTGCCCCTGCTGCTGCTGCTCCCTGTCTGCGAGGTTTTATGGGGGCCTGGTTGTTGCAGCAGCTCGGCTGCTGATTGGTCGAGAGACGCTGCGGGCTGAGAGCAGCTACGTTGCAAAACTAAACCTGCTTCTGATGCAACAGAGTGTCATCGTAACGTGTCGGTGTGTTAACCCACTGCAGCTTTTCATTAACCCATGCCCTCATTTTTCTCCCTCTGCTACTCCCCCCCACCCCCCCGCCTCGGCGCAGAGGAGGCCGACTACACGGCGTTCGGCACCGACTCGCTGACCAGGAAGAAGAACACGGTGCTGTCGGCGGTGCTGCTGCGGCCCGACGCCAACCGCAAGAAGCCGCCGGTCATCATCAGCCTGCCGCGGGACTTCCGCCCGTCTCGTCCATCATCGACGTGGACATCCTGCCCGAGACGCACCGCCGCGTGCGCCTCTACAAGCACGGCCAGGAGAAGCCGCTGGGCTTCTACATCCGCGACGGCTCCAGCGTGCGGGTGACGGCGCAGGGCCTGGAGAAGGTGCCGGGCATCTTCATCTCCCGCATGGTGCCGGGCGGCCTGGCCGAGAGCACGGGCCTGCTGGCCGTCAACGACGAGGTGCTGGAGGTCAACGGCATCGAGGTGGCGGGCAAGTCGCTGGACCAGGTGACGGACATGATGATCGCCAACAGCCACAACCTCATCATCACCGTCAAGCCGGCCAACCAGAGGAACAATGTGGTCCGCGGAGGCGGGACGGCGTCCGGCAGCTCGGGACGCTCGTCGGACAGCGGCGCCAGCTACTACGGCTACGGCAGCGGTGGGGGAGGGGGAGGCCGCGCCGCCCCCCTCCCCTCCTCCGCCGCCTCCTCGGCGATGCCCTCGCACATCATCCAGAACTTCCCGCTGGGCGCCGAGCTGGAGAGCGGCGAGGACGACGAGGACCTGGTGATCGAGGCGGGCGGCGAGGCCGAGCCCATCCGCTGGGCGCCGTCGCTGCCGCGCGCACGAGCCGCACCTCGACCTCCGCCGGGCCCCTCCCCGCCAACGGTGCCCTGCCCGCCAGCGGCAGCGGCGGCTCGCTGAGCAGCGGCCTGCCCGCCTCTGCCACGCCGTCGCGGACAAGGCCGCCCGAGGCGGAGCCTGGAGGAGGACGGCACCGTGATCACGCTGTAGCCACCGCCGCTCCGCTGAACGAGGGCCACCAAGGGGCGGTCGGGGCGGGGGGTCGCTCGGGGACCCGATCCCACATGCCGTCCTCTCAGCGTCACCGAGAGAGGGAGGAGAAGAAAAAGAAAGAAAGGCAAAAAAAAAAACAACCCGAGAAGCACAATGACACACGTCAAACAGCTCCATCCCATAATAGTCGCCCTTTTGACATGCGAATGAAACACGCATGTGTGCCATAGCGGTGAGCCTCCCTGGCAGGAAGTGGAAAGAAAGGAAGCGTGTTTTTTTCGTGTCCTTTAGAAAGCAAAGATTACAAAAAAAAAAAAAAAAAACCAACCACAAAAAATACAATTGTTCCGCTCTCCTTCCACTAGAGGGCAGGCACGAGCCCCCTGAACTCCCTCTTCCTGGTCCCTGGCGTGTGAGATGAAGGTTCCTGCCCTGCGCTGGATTTTTAGCTTTCCACACTTGCGACAATCTGCAGCTGCTTTTTTTTTTTTTTTTTTTTTCAAATAGTTATAATTTTATGCTGCGACACGACCACTAAGGCCCCCTGCCCCTCCCCCCTCCCCCACCACCGCCACAGGTGACCACCCCATGCAGTCCCGACACTGTCCCAGGACTGACCACTGACCGCCAGGTGCCACGACCGCGTGACCAAGTTCACCTGCTGTACAGATACTGGATGATGATCATGATGATGATGATGATGATGATGATGATGATGATGATGATGATGAATGAATCATGGGAGCAACTGTTTGTTTTTTTCCATTCTTGTTGTTAGTAGGCCAGGCCGAGTGTTTTATGACCCGAGTTTGACTTTGTGAGTGACTGTGTCAACAGTGAGTCGTCCCATAGAAACTCACTGCTTTCTTTCGGCCCCTTATTAAATTTCCTCTCCTGGTTGCAATAAGAGCTGCGCCCCCTGCAGCACGACCCCAAAATTACAAACCAGTCAATTTGATTCTCTGTTTTTTTTTTTCCGTCTCTACCTTTTCTGCCAGTTCCACCTTATCGAACCCGCAGCGCCGTTCACCTTCCTTTCACTTTTGGCCTGCGGTTTGCCTGAACGCATCCTGAGAATTTTTTCCTCTCCCCCTCCCTTTGTTCCTGCCCCCCCACAGCCTCCTTTTTTTTTTTTAAACAAAAACTAATGACGCACTACAGAAGAATGTTAAAAGAAACAGGATGCGTCACGCTTGTTCTGTGACATTATTCTGAGCAAATACAGCCGTTCGGGAGAAGGACTTTCTGTATGTGAGAGTGAGCTCTGGTCAAACTGATTCATATTTGAACAAACACATGCGGGTACGCTGGGCACGATCACAAATACGTCCTCTCTGTTTGAGAAAGGCGAGGTCGACCTCGCGCTCGCCGCGTCGTCGTCGTCCTCCAGCGACCTCGATTCAAGACACTGAGATAAGATGTACTGCAGTTTTACCTCTTCTTCTTTTTTCTTTTTTTTTATCACACATCATAGCGTTCGCCGGGAGTCACTCCTGCTTGAGTGAAAACGCACAAAAAATGTTTGGGCAAAAACTTCCAGGTGACGTCCCGTCAGAGCGGGCGTGGGCAAACTTTTGGGACCACAGTGGGTTGTAAAATTTGACCGGAGGGGCCCCGGAGCAGGAGCAGGAGCAGATGGATGGAGTGTTTTGGTGACCCACCTCATTGCAGAAAACAAATATATATTGGGATATGTAGAAATAATTTGCTTTAATGTCTATTGAAAATGAAAAAAAAAGCTAAATTACAACCAAATACGTCTTTGAAGCTCCACGGTATTTAGCTCTTTATTGAAATGACTGAAATGAAAACACTGAAAAAAATGGATGAAATACAGCAATTTTATGCCTTTCTTATTATTAATATTATTTCTTCAAGTCAGGCGGGCCGGATTAAAAAGCTTAACGGGCCGCATGTCGCCCCCGGGCCGTAGTTTGCCCGCGCCTGCGTCACAGAGAAGTCACTTCCCCTGCTCAAAATCATATCCATAAAAACAAACACTCCCCTGCCCCCCACTGAACGAGTCCACTGCGTGCGTGGATGATATTGAACTCACCAAAACACACACACACACACACACACACACACACACACACACACACACACACGTGCCCTTGTAATAAAAAACAATCAAATGAAACACTAAAAAAAAAGCCTTTGCAGCACTTGTTTTTTGTCACTTTGTTTTATGACCTGAATTCCTGCGACGAGCCTTTGGGAAAGCGACTGGAAACAGACACACCGGTCACGTTCTGTGCATCCATGGTTTGTGTTCCGTTCGGTCATTTTTTTAATTATTTTTTATTTTGTTGCCTTCCTGTTTTATGGTACACTGAGTGCTGGTCGACCACAGTTTCAGTCCAACGGTACCCTGATTGAAAAGACTTTTGGAAATCAGACGTTAATTTATTTCTTTTTTCTTTCTTCCTCCGACTGTAATGCAGGACACTGGGATTGTAACCACACTGTTTATTTATTTTCTTACATTTCATTTGGACTTTCGTATTTTTGTAACTTTTTTTTTCATGATTTTATGTTTTGATTCTCAATCTTTATGTAGATTTATATTTTTATCTTTTGCTCAATAAGAGTTGATTTTATGGTCTTTACTGTTTCAGTAACAGTGCAACATGTGACACTTGTTTTTGTTTATACTGTGAATTATCTGTTTTATTTTTTTGGGAGGAAAACGTTTTATTAGCCTAACCTCAAAACACAAAGCTCTGTGTCCTATATCCTTCTTTTTATTCCCTAAGTGATCAAGCAAATTTTTTTTTAAAGGAAAAAAGTTATTATTATGTTTGTGGCTTGCCAGATAAATCTTACGGTATAGATTTGTAATGAAGATTGTCAGTATTTTCATATCAACGCTCATATTATATATATAAATAAATAAATATGAATATAGGATGTACATTTTTCTCACTTGTATGTAAATTGTTTTAAAGATCCAACTGGAGTTGTACGAATAAATTGACGTTCAAGTTGTAACCGCTGGAGAAAAATAAACTAATATGTAGCGCCCTGACTTTTTCCTGTGACGCTTCGTTGCCTGTACGTGTCCGTGATGGTGATTTGGCGCCCTCTGTTGGACAACTCACGCAGTTTCGCGTGGAATCGCTCGATTTGACGCACGGCTTAGCACGGAGGGGCGGCTAGGCTTCCGCAACGTCGGCGCTTCCTGCTCTGTTTTCGCGATTCAGTCTCACCACATCGAATTTCGGCCACTTTAACTCACAAATCTCGAATTAAATATAAATTAACTGTATCTTCCTGTGTTTTCGACGCCTTTTAAACCCCGTCTCTACCATAAAACGCGCGTTGATGTCAAAAACCGTCGAACCCCACCGCCCCCATGACAGCTGAGAATCACGTGACGTGACGTGTAACCAAACATGGCGGCGCTGGGCTGAGGTTAGCAAACTCCGGACCTGACCGACCGAAGGCTCGTTCTCTCTCTCTCTCTTCGCCACCGTCTACGCTTCTCCTCGTCACCTGCTCGCTCGGAGGGGGTGAGCCCGGGGCCGAACATGTCGGCCTGAGAGGAGGCTTCGCGTCACCGAGACATGCAGCAACACATCCAGCTGACACCGCAGCAGCAGCAGCAGCGCACACATTCGAAGGCAGAAGACAGCAAAACCAAGAGCATGTTTCTGTCCAGGGCGCTGGAGAAGATCCTCTCCGACAAGGAGGTGAAGAGGAGCCAGCACAGCCAGCTGCGCAAAGCCTGTCAGGTGGCCCTCGGTGAGTCACAGAGGCTCGTATTTTTGTGGACCCGAGGCCGGCGGGGGGGTTCCGAGGTGTCCCGAGGGATTCTAATAGGGGGCGCTAACAGGTGAAGCTAGCGTTAGCGTCTGATTGGCCTCCCGTCTGTTTCGCGACCCGGTGACAGCTGCCCCCCCTCAAGAGCCTCCTCCCGACCATTTTTAATTGATACGCTCTGTTACATTGTGTACACAACATCGCCGTTAGCGTTTGTAAGGCGGGTAAACACGCTGCAGACGTTAGCCAGCAGCTAGTTAGTGCTGTGCTTAGCTCGTCGGCTAAGCCAGCTAGCCGGTCGGTGAAGGAAAAAAAGATTAGGAGACCAATCCGTGTGTTGTACGTAGCACTGTCACTCAGCCAGACAGGCCGGTCCTGCCGTGTCAGACACACACACACACACACACACACACACACACACACACACACACACACACACACACCAGGATCCTGTGACGTGCTGAGCGTTTCGACACAACACAAACACAGGATATAGTCTCTCTCGCTCTCTCTCTGTCACACACACACACACACACACACACACACACACACACACACACGCGAAACAAAAACCCTCCTGCCGTTGTCGTGTGCCCGAATGACCTGCCGCTGCTGTAACGTCGATAGCTTTTGAATGGTTTCCCTTGCCGATGGACAGTTGCTTGTCATCTGAAGAGTCAGTGAAACGTGGCCAAGCTGGGGTCTCCTTGGTTAGTCTTTTACTACAGCAGAGTTCCTGGAAGCAGCAGCACTGGCTCGATGCCCATCAGACCACATCAAGCAACACAAAACCCAAGTGTTTTAACTCCCGGATCGCAACATGACATGCCCACATCCTCGCTGGTGTTGGTCATTTAGCTCAAATGTAAACAGGGATAATAGAGGAGCTTAGTAGAGTATATAGGATCTGAACCTGTTGATTAAATCCCCTGGTCTTTAGTGATGCCCTCCTTTGAATTGTGAGTATTTTTAGCCTTTAACTTTATGCATTTGTTTTGAGAGTGAGTTTAAAAAAAACACACGTTACAGGATTTGAATCTCATTCAGGCTAATCAGTGAGAAAAATATGTTGATTGTCTTTTCAGCACTTTGACTACACTGTGCAGTGAGCGAAATATGTGATTATATATGCATATGAAATATGCATGAAAATAGCAAGACGAAACGTGCGATTAGTCCCAGTGCTGTCAGAGAGGGAGGGACTCACAAATTGTGCAGCTCTACATTAATGCTGCACTCTCTGTGTGTGTGTGTGTGTGTGTGTGTGTGTGTGTGTGTGTGTTTAATCTTGCTCCATTTGTGTTGTTAATGCCGTGTGTACGGTCGAGCATTTTAAAACAAAGTAATTCCATAAGAGAATATTCTAAATTGTCCGTAGGTGTGCATGTGAGTGTGAATGGTTGTTTGTTTCTATGTGGCCCTGCGATGAACTGGCGACTTGTCCAGGGTGTACCCTGCCTTCGCCCTAAGACAGCTGGGATAGGCTCCAGCAGACCCCCATCACCCTGAAAAGGAAGAAGCGGGTATAGAAGATGAATGAATTCCATAAGATGCTGCAGAACAGAAACACGCTGGCAGCGTGTCCTGCTTCCCTGGAGACGTCCTCCAGTAACATACAGTTGAATGTTGCCCAGGCAGGTTTTTTTCGTGTTTTTTTTTTTTTTTTTAAATCCCTGAACAACAGGAAGAACCTGAGAGTTAATGGAACAAGTCGCCGGCACTGTGCGAACGTGTGCGTGTGAATCTCATCGATGAGACGCCGTGCAGCCGAGTGTCAGCGGAATGGAAATCGATTGAGCCGAGCAGATCTGGTCGGACGTCGGTGTCGTGCAGAACCATCGCAGACGCCGTGGGAACCGCAAGACGCAGCAGCCCCCGCTGGTCACAGTGTGACTTGCCGGGAGGGGGGGGGGGGGTACTAGTGGCTCATTGAAATGACCCAGAGAGGTTAAAGTTCACACCTGAGCAACATCTAATCCTCTGCCTGTTCTCCTCCACAGACGAGATCAAGGCGGAGCTGGAGAAACAGAAGTGAGTATTGTTGCTGTCGGACTGGTGTTGATGGATGATCATGGCTGGGTTCTGCAGGCAGACTGGCTGCAGGCAACTCACAGGTTGTTGAGGTTTCGGCCAATAGCGTCGTCTGGCTGCGACGGGAGCTCCTCTGCTGCACGAAGCGGTGACAGAGCCGTTAATCAGCTCCGATATTACGGCCCGTCGACGATCTGAATAGCTCCCCGTGGTGTCACTGCCTTTACTGGAAAGTGATGAATCATAAAAAAATCAATAATTACTGTTTCAGCTCCACTTTTAGGTGCACCTGCAGCTTTCGCCGGCTAGCTAGAGCTCCCCCTGGTGTCAAAAATGTTCAAAAGTTAAAAGTTGTAGCATCTCTAGTTAACAGTTAACAGGATGTTAAACTGCATGTTTCTTGCCTCATCATCCTGCTAATGCTTAGCTTCATTTCTTCTTTGTGTGTTTTTTTTTTTCTTCCTAATAGATCTTTTTTTTTCTTACCCAAACTCTCTCTCATGCTCCTCTTCCTGCAGGGATGGAACCGTGGTGCCGCCCAGAGCCAACTACATCGAGGCGGACAAATACGTGCTGCCCTTCGAGTTGGCCTGTCAGTCCAAGTCGCCGCGGATCGTCAGCACCTCGCTGGACTGTCTGCAGGTTCCTTGTTTTTTTGTTTTTTTTATCGATTCCTCTCAGCTCAGTCGGGGTCACGCGAAGCGAAGGGAGGCAGAGCCGCTGCCAGTGCTGTGTTGCTACGACAGGGGCAGGAAGCTGCTGCTGGCTTGTTAAACAGTGTTATAGTAAGAGCGGATGCACATTAAAGCTGCCCCTCCCGCCAGTAGGGGAGCCTGGAGTTTTAACCAACCGGCTCCACTGGTAGAGCAAGAGGAGGTGTTGAGGAAGGATGGGATCAGTTGCCACCTCTCCCGTCCAACTCGCCCGGTGCTTGATTTACGTCTGTGACAGTAACTCCTTCACTCTGCAGCTGCTGCATTTGACATAATCTGCGTTTCCATGACCCCGAGAATTGCGCAAAACCTAAATGTCGCAATAAAAAAGTGGTAATGGAAACGCCTTAATTGAAAAACTTCTCACTGAAAGGTTTTTACGCTCTCATGAGGTGGTTCTTCAGATGTATTGATATAGAGGTATTTCGCAAAAGTGTCATGGAAACACTTTTTCGCATTTACACGTCAGCAGACGTGACAGTCGTGGTCAGGTGACCAATTCACTTCAAGTGAAAATGGGATGTTATGATTGGATGGAGGAGGAGACGGAATATTTTTTAAGTAATCAAAGAGAAAAATATTACAACCATTCTTGACACCAAACCAACAAAATTCTCGTAAATCTTTTAGGACGAGATTTTACAAGAATTACAGTTTATGCGCCTCACGCCATTCAATTGAAATCCCTACAAATCACAATTGTGCTTTGTCAAAAGTTTAGAAAAATTGCTTTTATTTTTTGCGAAAAACTGTAATGGAAACAGGTATACACATTTTCAGTGTCTGTGTTTAGCCCTCAGTGACTTGACTTTATCCTAAGTGGTTAGAGGAGGTCATCTTCTTTCGAATATTTTATCTCTAGTCAGTTGACACTTTAGCAAAACAAAATGATTTACACAAAAGCTAGCGTTGCTTGGATAACAGAGTCCCCCTGGTGCAGCCACCGTGTGGCGCTACAGCACATCCTTGATGATGAAATCCAGCCTCCCGACTTCTGACCCGTCACTCTGTTGTTGTTGCTCCCGGCAGAAACTCATCGCTTACGGCCACATCACGGGGAACGCCCCCGACAGCAGGAGCCCTGGCAAGCGGCTCATCGACCGCCTGGTGGAGACCATCTGCAACTGCTTCCAGGGCCCGCAGACGGACGAGGGCGTGCAGCTGCAGATCATCAAGGTGAGCTCGTTCATCTCCAGTCAGTCTGGAGCTCAGAGAGGAAACCGTCTGGTTAGCATGTAGGGGTGGGAATCGCTAGGTGCCTGACGATTCAGAGGGCGACGATTCAATTAATCGCGATTAATCGAAAATTGCGATTGTGTGTGTGTGTGTGTGTGTGTGTGTGTGTGTGTGTGTGTGTGTGTGTGTGTGTGTGTGTGTGTGTGTGTGTGTGTGTGTGTGTTTTGTCACACACACACACAGATATACAGTACATATATTTATCCATCCATCGATCTATTTATCTATCTTTTGGTCCTGTCTCACAGCTGTTTGATTTCTGCCTGAATAAAACGCACATCCTGGTTTTTGCGGAGAGGCCAAAGTCTGACGCGCACAATTCGTCTCTGTTGACAAAAGATTTATGGAGCTGCTAAACAGCCGCGCGGGAGCTGAATGTCACGGGCCGACTCGAGCGGAGCCGATCCGTGAGCCGCATGTCAACAGCAGAGGTCGATGGCTGGTAACCTGCTGTTGAATCACCTGCCACTTCCTGGCCCCCCCTCCTACACCCCTGCAGGCCCTGCTGACGACCGTGACGTCGCCCCACATCGAGATCCACGAGGGCACGGTGCTGCTCACCGTCAGGACCTGCTACAACATCTACCTGGCCAGCCGCAACCTCATCAACCAGACCACGGCCAAGGCCACGCTCACGCAGATGCTCAACGTCATCTTCACGCGCATGGAGAACCAGGCGGTGAGTGAGTGAGCCTCCTCAGAGCTCCGCCCCCCACACCTCTGCTGGTTCTCTGTTGGCCAGCTGATACGGAGGACGGCGTCTGACTATTTAATGGATGGGATTTTGTCAAGACTCGGGGTTTTTTTTTTTTGTTAGTAGTAGGAGTAAAAATTAATTCATATTAAGGCGCAGTCTCACAAAGAACAATCTGACTGTCTGAAAGTTTTGTCACAGTTTTCTCCCAGCCATCAAATGATTCCACCTTTTCCTCCTCCTGCTCCTCCTCAGGCTCTGGAAGCGCAGGAGCAGGAGAAGGAGCGCCTCCGTCTCCCCCAGCAGAACCCGTCTCCGGTCCCGTCCAGCAGGAGGTCCGGCTCGCCCCGGTCCGACCGGACACCCACGCCGGAGCCCCAGAACTCCCCGTCCCCGGCAGCCAGCACGCCGGACATCCCTGCAGACACCTGCTCCACACCTCCACCACCTCCATTGGCGCAGGAGCAGGAGCAGGAGCAGGAGCAGGAGCAGGAGCAGGAGCAGGAACGGGAGCAGAACCAGGACCAGGACCAGGACCAGGACCAGGAGCGGGAACAGGTTGCAGACCCACCAACAGTCAACGGGGAGCCTGAGGACGGCAGCGCTCCTGGAGGAGAACCAGTCACACCATCCAGAGGTGGGAGGAGTCAGACAGTGTAGAACATTCTTTAGTATCTATCTGCAGTGTAGACAGTTGTAAAGAAAAAAAAATTGCGTGAGAAGCTGAGTCCAAACTTTTGACTGGTAGTGTATGCATATTTTAAAATGCCTAAAAAAAAAGTGAACCTGCCCACAAAGCCGCGACACGATCAAAACAACTCCATGACCCACATTTGGGTCGCGACCCGCCAGTTGAGAAACATTGGTGAAGAACCTTCCACCCGTCAGCAGATCTTCAGCCCTGACGGCTGCTTCCTCTCCCCTCTGCCAGACTCCGTCTTTGAGGACGAAGGTGTTGAGACTCAGCCCAGCCCAGCAGCCCGGCCGGTCGAGGCAGGCGAAGGGGAGGAGCTAGAAGGTCAACAAGGTCAAGGTGAGGATGCACGGAAGCTCCAATACAATAAAGAAAGAAAATATGATTGGAAATACATGATAAAAACCAAAGATCTACACATGAGACCTAAAAACACTCCTCCTCCTCTCTCCATCTGTGGTGTCTCATTCCTATCTTCACCTTTGGACCTAAACCTTCCCTCTCCCTGGCAGGCGACCAAACGCACATGGCCACCGAGCAGACGGCGATGCCGCTCCCCCGAGTCAGGACGGAGGGGCAGCAGGTGAACGGCATCATGGAGGACCGCTCGTCCGTCTCCTCCACAGACATGCTGGTGAGGCAGCGGCACGTCTCTCCTCAGAACATCCCCCGGTCCAGCACCAGTGTGGCCAGATTAGCCTTTGCGCGCCTGCCGCTGTCCGCTGACCATGCACTTCCTGTGTGACAGGATGCCGAGGCCCTGCAGGGGCCCCACAGCGCCGCCCGCTTCTCCCACATCCTGCAGAAAGACGCCTTCCTGGTGTTCCGCTCGCTCTGCAAGCTCTCCATGAAGCCCCTCGCAGACGGACCCCCGGACCCAAAGTAAGTCACCCCCCCCACCACCACCACCACTGTTTCTGCCCCACCTCAGGTAAAGGCAGCCTCCTCCATCCTGCCGTGGCTCCCTTCATCTCCAGTTGCAGTAACACGAGACCTTGATTCCAGCTCCAGTTGTTCCGAGTAAACCGAGCCGCCAGAGAAGCTCACAGACTTCATAGCGGCCTGCAATTAGATGAACACCGACCAGACCAGACCAAACACTCAGCTCTGTCACTCACAGAGAGCTGCTGTTGCGTAAGCACACAGGGGAAATATCACAATGTTTTGTTGCCCGACTAATCCTGACTCAACACGTGATGGAAAATGCACATCTGTCCATGAGAGCAACTTTATGTGACCTCACTGGTCCCACTGCTTTGTAATTCACTGGATATTATGATTACAGGTGAAACCTCTTTAGCTTATATTGAAATCAGGCCGATTAGATTTCCTTTGTGGACCCATTTGGCCTCCTTCATTTCAGCCTCTGATTGGCCCGGTCATCCTCTGACCAGTTAAAATCAGTTTCAGCTGATTTGCGATTTTTTTCAAGACGGTTCTGAGATGAATTCAGACTCACAGCGGTTCCACCGGCTCCTCCCGCAGGTCCCACGAGCTGCGCTCCAAGATCGTGTCGCTGCAGCTGCTGCTGTCGGTGCTGCAGGGCGCCGGGCCCATCTTCCGGACCCACGAGATGTTCGTCAACGCCATCAAGCAGTACCTGTGCGTGGCGCTCTCCAAGAACGGCGTCTCGTCGGTGCCCGAGGTGTTTGAGCTGTCGCTGGCCATCTTCCTCACGCTGCTGTCCCACTTCAAGGTCCACCTCAAGATGCAGATCGAGGTGACGGAGGGGGGAAGCAACCAGGCAGCAGAACTTTTTCCCTCCCGTCGTGCATTTCTGCAGCTGACGCCTCTCCTCCTCCTCCTCCGCAGGTGTTTTTCCGTGAGATTTTCCTCACCATCCTGGAAACGTCCACCAGCTCCTTTGAGCACAAGTGGATGGTGATCCAGACCCTGACCCGCATCTGTGCAGGTACTCCATCCAGTCCCGCCCCGCACCAGAGCTGCGTGTCCCTATTTGGTTTTATACATTGACTTACATCTCCTTCCATCTCTTCCGGCTCCACAGACGCCCAGTGTGTGGTCGACATCTACGTCAACTACGACTGCGACTTGAACGCCGCCAACATCTTCGAGCGGCTGGTCAACGACCTGTCCAAGATCGCCCAGGGCCGCAGCGGCCAGGAGCTGGGGATGACTCCACTGCAGGTACCATCGCTCACCTCCAGGAAGAGAAAAAATATTTATATTACATGAACGGCATCATGGCATCACAGTGGAGCCAACCAAACATTTCTGCCAATTTCCACTCACTCTTTTTGATGATGACGAGCAAAAGTGGAGTTCCTGCTCCTCCCATCAGCTCAATAGCAAAAAAACTCCAGTTATAAGTTGTGTGTCTGTGTGTGTGACAGGAGCTGAGCCTTCGTAAGAAAGGTCTGGAGTGTCTGGTGTCCATCCTCAAGTGTATGGTGGAGTGGAGCAGAGACATGTACGTCAACCCCAACCTCCAGGCCAACCTGGGTAAGTGTGTTTGTTTGTGAACGATGCCTGCGACGAGCAGGAGGTCAGATTGAACTAAAGATCTCGTCTGTTTTTCTTTTTGTGTGTGTGTGTGTGTGTGTGTGTGTGTCCGCAGGTCAGGAGCACCCTCCTGACAGCGAGGGGGCGGAGCTGAAGCTCCCGGAGCCGCTGGCGGGCCGGCGGGACAGCGTCAGCTCGCTGGACTCCACCGTCTCGTCCAGCGTGGCCGCCTCGCAGGCCGACCACCCCGAGCAGTACGAGGTCATCAAGCAGCAGAAGGACATCATCGAGCACGGCATCGACCTGTGAGACCCCTCCCTTTCACACTCAACCTGTTGCCACTTGGTTTTAATATGGGTCCCGGCAGGAGAAACTGCTTTAAATTGGTTTATTTTGGGACAGTTTTGTATGACATAGACAGACATCGATGGCAGCGACATCCTGGGAAGGGGTCAGCAGGGGTCACAAGGGGTCGGCAGGCTTCTAAAGGGGTCCGTGGGTGTCGGGAAGTGATGGCAGGGGTCGGCAGGGGTTGACAGAATTCTGAAGGGGTCCGGAGGGGTCGGCAGGTGTCGGGAGGCATTAGTGGACGTTGGCAGGTGTCGGATGTCATTAGCGTGTGGCGGTTCAGTTCTGCAAACGCTGCTTGCAGCTTTAATTTGTTGTTGTTATTATTATTTTTTATCTTAAGCATCATTTCTTTTTTTTTTTTTTACGTCTCTCCTCCACAGGTTCAACAAGAAGCCCAAGCGAGGCGTCCAGTACCTGCAGGACCAGGGCATGCTGGGAGCCACGGCTGAGGACATCGCCCAGTTCCTGCACCAGGAGGACCGGCTGGACACGGTGAGGGAGGAGAACCCGGCCGGGCCTCCATCGTCCAACCAAACGCACACACCCTTCTCTCCCACACACTGACTCCCTCCTCCTCCCGCGTGCACCTGCAGACCCAGGTGGGCGAGTTCTTGGGCGAGAACATCAAGTTCAACAAGGAGGTGATGTACTGCTACGTGGACCAGCTGGACTTCTGTGGGCGGGACTTCGTCTCGGCCCTGAGGGCCTTCCTGGAGGGCTTCCGGCTGCCCGGCGAGGCGCAGAAGATCGACCGGCTGATGGAGAAGTTCGCCGCCCGCTACCTGGAGTGCAACCAGGGGTAAGCTCCGCCCCGTCGACGCCCCCTCCCCCACTTCCGCCTGTCAGTGGTGCAGCACGACTCGCTAACCAGTGGTGTCCCCTCACTGTCTGCAGGCAGACGTTGTTTGCCAGCGCCGACACCGCCTACGTGCTGGCCTACTCCATCATCATGCTGACCACAGACCTGCACAGCCCCCAGGTGAGAGCGCTCGCCGCCACGGTCACAGCCGACGTGTCATTTAGGTGGCGAGACTCGGGACGGCAGGATCTTCAGGCTGATGGGATGCAGAATGATAACTTAGTTTGTTTTTCTGTTGTTTTGGTTGGGTTTAGTTGCTCAGAGCACATTTGTTGCATGCAAAAACGGAAGTGAAAAGGTTTGAAATGATGTAAATAATCAAACCAAACATCCCATAAAGTCATTGTAACTCCATATTTTAAGTTTTACTGCTACTTGCATTGGATTTTGATTCTTCAAAATTTGCTCCTGATTTCATGTCTTCAGGAAACCACATATCAATATTGTTATGACCAGCGGCCGATGCCTGATGATATAAAAGGGAACATTAATCATATTTATTAATTTAGTTTATTAAAACTTCAGATTTTGTTTTACCCCTGACCGGTATAGAAATGACGTAAAACAATTTGGTGAGAAAATCGGCCAGTTCCCTGTGCCTGGCAATGCAGATGGATTCTCAACCTGTACCAGAAGCAGCCACTGGGTGGCAATGTTGATCTCGCGAGGAGGAACTTTGCTAATTGGCTCACCGGCCCTCTAACGACTTTCTCTCACTGGCCTCACTCTCACCTCTGTCGCCAACCGCCAACCTTCCCTGAACGTCCCGTGCAGGTGAAGAACAAGATGACGAAGGAGCAGTACATCAAGATGAACCGGGGCATCAACGACAGCAAGGACCTGCCCGAGGAGTATCTGTCGGCCATCTACGACGAGATCGCCGGCAAGAAGATCGCCATGAAGGAGAGCAAAGAGTTCTCCATCACTCCAAAGTCCTCCAAGCAGAGTGAGTTCACTTCCTTGTGTGCGGCAGCAGCAACAGGAAAGAAGGCGTGATCGTGGTAACGACATCCTGTCGCCTCTCCCTCCTCCTCCACCTTCTCCCCAGATGTGGCAAGTGAGAAGCAGCGCCGCCTACTGTACAACATGGAGATGGAGCAGATGGCCAAGACGGCCAAGGCGCTGATGGAGGCGGTCAGCCACGCCCAGGCACCCTTCTTCAGCGCCACACACCTGGAGCACGTCAGGCCCATGTTCAAGGTGGGAGCCGTGTCACCGCCATCAGCTGACAGGAAGTGGGAGGTCAGCTGAGACTGACTGAACCGCGTGTGTTTATATGTGTGTGTGTGTGTTGCAGCTGGCGTGGACGCCTCTGCTGGCGGCCTTCAGCGTGGGGCTGCAGGACTGTGACGACCCCGAGGTGGCCTCGCTGTGTCTGGAGGGGATCCGCTGCGCCATCAGGATCGCCTGCATCTTCAGCATGCAGGTCTGACGGCTCTTTCTCCTCCTCCTTTCTCTTTCCTTCTCCTGTTCCTCATCTTCTGTCTTTCTTCTCCTCCTCATTTTCCTCCTGTTCTCCTTCCTCTCCTCTGTCTCCTCCTCCATTCTTTCTCCTCCTCCTCCTCCTCCTCCTCATCTTCCTCCTCCATGACCTCTTCCTTTGCTCCCTGCCTCCCAGATGAACATTTTCTCTCTCACCGTCTGTCTTGTCTCTCCCCTCCCCGCAGCTGGAGCGCGACGCCTACGTGCAGGCCCTGGCCAGGTTCACCCTGCTGACGGCCAGCTCCAGCATCACCGAGATGAAACAGAAAAACATCGACACCATCAAGACCCTGATCACCGTGGCCCACACCGACGGGAACTACCTGGGCCACTCCTGGCACGAGGTGAGTGACGCCTGCTTTCCTGGGGTATGTAAGAGGAGTCAGAAACCTGCAGCTGCAAATGTCATTTTATGTGTGTGTGTGTGTGTGTGTGTGTGTGTGTGTGTGTGTGTGTGTGTGTGTGTGTGTGTGTGTGTGTGTGTGTGTGTGTGTGTGTGTGCCTGTTGGATGCAGATCTTGAGGTGCATCAGTCAGCTGGAGCTCGCTCAGCTGATCGGCACCGGCGTGAAGACGCGCTACATCTCCGGCGTGGTTCGAGACAGTCAGACTGGACTGAGGGGGCTGCCGTCCAACACCGAGGAGTTCATGCCGCTTGGACTGGGTGAGACACGTGCACACGCAGACACACACACACACACACTTTGTTTGCTGATGCTGACATCGGCATAATGTCATATGGTGATTCATTTTGAGTTAGTGTAAAACTTAATGTAATTATTGTTACATATTTTGAATTTCATCTATTAACTTCAGAAACGTTTTACAACAACAGGACTGTACTGCTTTTATTTTGATGTATTGGGGTTTAAAGATATGTATAGGTACTTTTTTTTAATTGTGTTTTTGTTAAGAAAGAAAATAAAATCAGTTTATCCCATTTAATACATTATATTGTCCAAGTCAACCCTGAGCTGTGTTAAACACACACAATGAATTAATTTGGGACTTCTTCTTCTCTCTCAGGGACCCTGGTGGGCAGTCAGGACAGGCGACAGATGGCTCACATCCAGGAGTCGGTGGGTGAGACCAGCTCCCAGAGTGTGGTGGTGGCGGTGGACCGCATCTTCACTGGCTCCACCAGGCTGGACGGAAACGCTATTGGTGAGCGAGCCGCCTTGGCCCTGATGATGATGATGATGATGATGATGATGATGATGATGGTGATGATTATGATGATGGCAACACTGATGTTCCCCCCCGTCAGTGGACTTTGTTCGGTGGCTGTGCGCCGTCTCCATGGACGAGCTGGCCTCGGCCCACCAGCCCCGAATGTTCAGCCTGCAGAAGATCGTGGAGATCTCCTACTACAACATGAACCGCATCCGGCTGCAGTGGTCGCGCATCTGGCAGGTCATCGGAGACCACTTCAATAAGGTGGGCGGAGCCAGTCCCCGACAAGCTTTCTCCGGTTGTTCCCGTTTCCAAAACGACGGCCCGACTAATGGCGGTTGGGGTGTTTGGACGTTCTCCTCCAGGTGGGCTGCAACCCCAACGAGGACGTGGCCATCTTCGCCGTGGACTCGCTGCGGCAGCTGTCCATGAAGTTCCTGGAGAAAGGCGAGCTGGCCAACTTCCGCTTCCAGAAGGACTTCCTGCGACCGTTCGAGCACATCGTGAAGAAGAACAGGTGCAGGGGAACGGTTCCGCCAAGTTTTTTTTCCTTCCTGTGGAAATCTCCAAAAATAAACGTTGGTGAATTTGCTCCCGCCCGCAGGTCCCCCACCATCAGGGACATGGTGATCAGGTGCGTGGCCCAGATGGTGAACTCGCAGGCAGCCAACATCCGCTCCGGCTGGAAGAACATCTTCTCCGTCTTCCACCAGGCGGCCTCGGACCACGACGAGACCATTGTGGAGCTGGCTTTCCAGACCACCGGGCACATCGTCCGTAAGTATGGCCGCGTCTCCGCCGGCCTGACCCCCTGTCACCCTGACCCCACCTGGTTCCTCACCACCCACCTCCTCCCCTATCCTCAGTGAACACCTTCCAGGAGCACTTTGCGTCCGCCATCGACTCCTTCCAGGACGCCGTCAAGTGCCTGTCAGAGTTTGTCTGCAACGCGGCCTTCCCCGACACCAGCATGGAGGCCATCCGCCTCATACGCCACTGCGCCAAATACGTCTCGGAGAGGCCACAGGTGGGTGCCACTGAGCAGCTGGCTTCATCACATCCAGCTGTTTGATTTTTCTCTTTTTACTTAAAGGTCCAGTGTGTAATATTAGGCTTGAGTTATAATTTTTATATTGGTAAACGCTTAATATACTGCCTGTAAATACATGAATGAAAGTGTATAATCGCAGTATGATAAATCTAATTATGTTTTCCTACCCTTTAAACAGTTCTCATATGTATATAAGAATATACATTTGAGCAAGGGTCTTGCTTCCAGTTAGTTGCCATCTTGCACAGCCATATTTCTAAGGAAGCCTGGTGTGGACAAACCAAATGTAATTCTCGTGGCACGAGATTTTACGAGAATTACTGTTCATTCAATGGAAACACCTGCAAATTGCAATTGCAATTGTACTTTGTCAAAATTTTAGAAACATCGCTTTTATTTTGTGTAAAACTGTAATGGAAACGCAGCTGTGAAAGATGCTGCATTCTAAAATGTAACCACTTGATGTTGCTGTTTCTTCTTCAAAATCTCCAAATATTACACACTTAACCTTTAAGTGACATATTTAAAGGTATTTGCAGATTATTTTTAACGTACCTGTTCAACTGTGTGTGTGCAGACGCTGAGGGAGTACACCAGCGACGACATGAACGTGGCCCCCGGGGACCGTGTCTGGGTCCGAGGCTGGTTCCCCATCCTGTTCGAGCTCTCCTGCATCATCAACCGCTGCAAGCTGGACGTCCGCACCAGGTACAGCGGGAAAGCCTTGTGTTTGTTTGTTTGTTTGTTTATTTTGTTGTGGCAGTCGGGGTCAAAGGTGAATCTTGGGTCATTTATTCATTTAGTTGTGAAAGGGTTTTATTTGTCCACAAAAGCATCTGTGGAGCCTCATGGAACAGGCAGAAAGACAGGTGAACAACCAGCTAGTTGCATTACCGCTTTTTTCCCCCTTAATAATTTTGAGAATATTTTGAAATTCAGGTTCCTTCATGTCATTGAATGTTGTTCATATCGTTGACGCTGATGTTGAATTATTAATTGTGTTAGTTGTGGTCATATTATATTAAACAAAAACCCTGACACTTCTCCTGCCACTAGATGGCAGCACTTGCAGCTAATCAACATTCGCACTCGCTCAAGTTTTCCCTCCAGTTTAAGTTCTTGCTAGTGTGTCGTACGTCGCTTTGGATGAAAACGTCTCCTGAGTGAAATTGTAGAGCCGTCGCTTTGTTTTACGGAGACTCTTTGGTATCGATGGACGCGTTTTCCCGCAGAGGCCTCACCGTCATGTTCGAGATCATGAAGAGCTACGGCCACACCTTCGAGAAGCACTGGTGGCACGACCTCTTCAGGATCGTCTTCCGCATCTTCGACAACATGAAGCTGCCCGAGCAGCAGACAGAGGTCAGAGGTCACCGCTGATATCGCCCCCCCCCCGGAAATCATCAAAACTAGTCGGCGTTGACGTCTGTCATTTGTCTTCCAACCGCCTCCAGAAAACCGAGTGGATGACGACCACGTGCAACCACGCCCTCTACGCCATCTGCGACGTCTTCACTCAGTTCTACGAGCCGCTCAGCGAGATCCTGCTGGCCGATATCTTCACGCAGCTGCAGTGGTGCGTCAGGCAAGGTGGGTGGCGTCCGCCATGCCGCTCTGCCGTCGCCTTCGGCCCCCAAAGGGTTCGCTCATCATGGCGCCGCCGCCGCCTTTCTCCCTCTCTCTCTACCCCTCCGCAGACAACGAGCAGCTGGCCCGCTCGGGCACCAACTGCCTGGAGAACCTGGTCATCCTGAACGGGGAGAAGTTCAGCCCCGAGGTGTGGAACATCACCTGCTCCTGCATGCTGGAGATCTTCCAGAGCAACAGCCCTCACGCGTAAGTCCAAGATTGAAAGATCCAAGATTGTTTTTTGTCACAATTGTGTAAAGTCTCAAAAAAAAAAAAGTTTAAAAATCGTCAAGTTAAATAAAAGTTTTAGGAGATACAAAGTAGAAGATTTAACAAGTGGCAAGTACAGATAAGAGTGTTTGAAGTATTATGCAATACAATATATAATCTGTTGCAAACAATGGAATGCAAAATCCAAGCCCAGTAAGTTGAAGAAGCAGAGGGCAGAGCCGTCATCTCTCGCAATCTGGACAGAAAGTGTTTTCAGCTGGTCTTAGTCACTGAAGACGAAGAAGAAAATACAGGAGAGTTGGAGAAATTAAAAAAATGTATCAGGCTGCAGATAAAAGTGTGAGGAAGTCAAGAATGTCGCTGCAGATCTACGCTTTCTCTTGACAAACTAGCTGGTGTCCTCTTAACTGACCCAACCTGGCAACCTGTGACTGACTCTCCATGGGTTCTTCACCAGATGAACGTTTTACAAGATTTAGTGGTGACTTTGACTTGTAACCCCCGCACCCCTTCAGGTTGCTGACCTGGCGGCCGACAGGACAGGAAGAAGAAGCCGGAGACGGACGACACTTTGTGAGTGTCAGACACACACACACACACACACACACACACACACACTGCTCTGCAGCAACAGCGATAATGTTGTCGTCCCTGAAACTGAAGCGTCTTAACTCGTGTCTGTGCGTCTGTCTGTCTGCAGGATGCAGATTTCGACAGCCAATCGCAGAGCAGCTTCGACCGCGCCCTGTCCGAGAGAGGCCACAGCCAGATGTCCAGCGACGACACATGGAAGGGCAAATCCAGCGCACGTACGTGTGCAGATTCGACGTATCACTTCAAGGAAGTAACGTTCAGACACTGAGAAGCTCTTTTCTTTTTGTTTCTCTGCAGGGGTTTCGGACCAGAAGCTGTTTGCAGGCCTGCTGATTAAATGCGTTGTGCAGCTGGAGCTCATCCAGACGATAGACAACATCGTTTTCTTCCCGGCGACGAGCAAGAAGGAGGACGCGGAGAACATGGCTGCCGCCCAGGTGAGTCTCGGCGCCGCTGTTCAAGTTCCTCAGCTGGAACATTATTCACGAACGAAAAAAAAACGCTGTCCCGTCGTCGGCAGCGCGACACCCTGGACGAGTCGGAGGCCGAGGGCGGGGAGGCGGGGCCCGACCAGGGCATGTACCATCACATGACCTCGGCGCACCTCTTCAAGCTGCTGGACTGCCTGCTGGAGTCGCACACCTTCGCCAAGGACTTCAACTCCAACAACGAGCAGCGGACGGCTCTGTGGCGGGCAGGTGAGCGGTCGACGGCTCTTCCCCCTCTTCCTCCTCTTCCTGCTGCTGCTCGTTGTTGCACCATCCACATTCATACTTCCCGCCCCCCTCCAGGCTTCAAAGGCAAGTCCAAGCCCAACTTGTTGAAGCAGGAGACCAGCAGTCTGGCCTGCAGCCTGAGGATCCTGTTCAGGATGTATTCAGACCCGCAGCTGCAGGACTCGTGGACGGACATCCAGACACGCCTGCTGCTGTAAGTGTGTGTGTGTGTGTGTGTTTTCACAAATCGCATTGTGTTGTTGCGTTTGTTTTTGTTGTGGCGTGCAGCTGACTCATATATCATGTGTTTGTAACTGCAGTCCATCTGGTGGCTCAGGGAGTCTGCTTTTGAGTCTTGGAAAGAGAAGGCGTGATATTAACAATGCTTCTGTGTGTGTTTGTGTGTGTCAGTGTGTGCAGCGAAGCGCTAGCCTACTTCATCAGCCTGACCTCGGAGAGCCACCGGGAGGCCTGGAACAGCCTGCTGATGCTGCTGCTCACCAGGACGCTGCGGCTGCCCGACGACAAGGTACACACACACACACACACACACACACACACACACACACACACAACACACACGATGTGTAAAAAAAGGACTGAGATGAGGGAAGAGAAACACAAACTGCTCTCTGCGTGCAACATAAACAAAAGAAGCAAAAAATAAAGTAAACGCAACGCATCTCACATTAAAAAAAAAAAATTAATAAGCGTGAGAGGCTTGTTTATTTTCAGATCTCTATTGTTTCATCCTGGTCTCCAAAAGTCCAGAAAGCTGCATGTTTAGCCCTCTGTTTGCAGCCTCTTGTTGAAACTCATGCTTCCACATGTTTTGGAAACGGACAAAAACACGGTATTCCGAGAGGGCGGAGCCAACATCTGGCTGGGGGCGGGGCCACTAACCTAGGAGACATACTGGAAAGTAAAGCTCATGAGATGAACTTTTTTTTCCCCCCTCATTTGTGGGAAGTTGTCTGAGGCGACGGAGGTTCGCTACTGGCCGGAAACATTGGTAAAAAAAATCTTTCTGCGCAGTTTAATTATTTCGCTCTAACCGCTGCAAATCACCCTTTCTTATCCCTGTCACATTCTGGCACGGGTGCCACCCTGCTCGCAGAGCCGCCTGCCATGACTCATGCGCTCTGTGTGATTCACTGATGACTCACCACGTCTGTGACTAGGGTCTTTTTTTTTTTTTATTATTATTATTATTATTTCCCACCCCGAGCCATTTGAGACCAGAACTGTTCTTTTAGTCAGAAGTCGACCTGGATCTGGTGTCGTCGCCGCGGCGCCTGCACCGCACAAACCTCCACGTCAACACAAACGACAAGTCTCATTGTTTCGCCGACTGGCTGAACTCTCTGTGCAGGGCCTGCTGGGAGGTTGCTCTTTTTTCCTCCTTCTTCTTCTTCTTTGTTGCTGCCACCTAAGTCGTGCAGTTAAGCGTGATTGCCGTTGGTTGTGTTTATTCGCCTACGTGCACTTCCATAATGATCCCCCTCTGGATGTTTAGCCGTTGTGCTGTAAATTATTTACCCTCCCAGAACAGAATCCTCCTATTATCTCCAACTGTGTTTGGACCAAACCGTTGCTCCGTAATTCCGCCAGCCGTGTCATCTCAATGAGGTGTGTTTATTGCCTTAAGTCGTTGAGTTCAGCAACGCTCCGCAACCCTGAGTTGACAATTCGACGACGTGGCCCGCTGCTCCAGTTTTACCCATCGCACTTTGGCCTTCCCCTCGCTTTTGCACGGTCAAGTTTATGTGCAGGGTTGAAGCGGGTTGGCCTGAAAAGCCTTTTGGAATTCTGAGGTTTTTTACCCAGGGTGCCCTCTGACTCCACAGCTCCAGTGATTCGTAGATGGCGCTGCAGCGTTTCTACGACTTCTTAACAGCGTTTTTCAGCCCTGGGTTGAATTCAAAAGTTCAGGGCACGTTTCTGGTGAACGTTGCTACGCCTTGAGGTTGAAATGCAAGCTTGAATGTGTGGAGCAACAGAAGCAGTGTCAGCAGTAGCAGCAACAGAAGCAGTGTCAGCAGTAGCAGCAGCAACAGCAGTAGCAGCAGAGTCCAGCCGGCGGTCGACACCCGATTCCATTTTTTCTGACTTGTTGTTTCCTCCTGTGCAGTTCAAGCCACACGCATCCTGCTACTACCCCCACCTGTGCGAGATGATGCAGTTCGACCTGATCCCGGAGCTGCGGGCCGTGCTCCGACGGTTCTTCCTGCGCATCGGCTCCGTCTTCCACATCGCCGCGCCCGAGGCGTTGGCGCCGGCACCCGGCCGGACTCACGCCTCGTAGAGACGGAGACGAGGGTGGCGACTCATGAACACGAGGACGGACAACAGTTTTTTTCTTCTCCTCTTCCTCTCGGGCTGGAAAAAATATTTTTGGAGGAGCCGCGACGTCGCAGTGAAGTCGACAAAGACTTGTAGCTTTTCTCTCCCCCGCCCTCTGCGTCTTTGCAACTTCACGTCAGAGTGTTTGTCTGCTGCCCACAGCTGGCGGGGAAGACTTCCCCCTGTCCTGCCTCCCTTCTCTGTGCTGAGGGGATGGACAGCACTGTGAGCGCTGCCTCTGCTGGCTCTAGTCACTCATCACAACTCTCCCAACTCTCATCTCAAACAATGACTTCAAAAAATATATATATATTAAAAAAATAATAATTTATTGTTATTGTTGCAAACCCCGCCTCCCTTTGATTTTTTTTTAAAGAGCGTCTAACTGTCAAGCATATTTAGATGCTAAAAGCAAATGAATGATGGTGTTAAATTTACTGATGTTCTCTTTTGGCCACCTGTGCCTGTAGGAAAGTGATGATGCCGGGGTTGGTGTGGGGTTGCGTGATCTGGTAAGACGATGTTTTAAACGTTGGAACCCAAAGTTTGTCACTTTAACCTGTTTTTTCATTTTTCACTTATTTCATGTGGGCAATTTAAAACGTCTTCTGATACTTTTTGTCTTTGTGTTCGTCCCGTCGACTTGATCATTTCTTGCCTGTCGAGATTTTTACCTATTTATTTTTTTCCTTTGTTTTCTTCCTTTAATTTGTTTTATGATTATTGTTCATTTTTGGGACAATCTTTGGTTTACAATGAATTGTGTATGGGACAACTGTTATTCATTCCCTTGTGTGTTGTCGCCGTTCACCACAGGGTCCCAAACTTAAAGAACTCTAATTCATGAGTCGAACCTCGGAGACGGTCATAATTCTTTGCAGAGTCGGCACAAGCTCTCTGCTGATGTATTAATAAAACCTCATCAAATTCCCGTCAGTGTTGTGCATCTGTCATCCTCAGAGGTAAAGCAAGCAAAACTAAAACTGGGACATTCAGGAGCGGAGCGGCCCCAAAAGTCTGCCCCCCTGGCCGTGTCACCGTGTATTCCATGCCTTTTTATCACAGAAGGATGTATGTAATAATTTAAAGTGCATTTAAATATTATTTTTGAGAAGCATTCCTTCCTTCACAACTATGGATGCCCTTGTTTCTTCCCTACAACGCCAGGGAATATATAAATATATATATAAATATATATATATATATATATATGAAAATGTATACAGTAAATGGGAGAAATGCCGACTGTAAAGTTTTCAATGTAAGATACATAGAAATACAAAATGCTATGCGGTTCAATACATGACATTGTGATGTAAACTTGCAGGCATTTGGTGAAGTATCAATAAACAAGAAATTTGATCCAATCACGTTTCCATCGACTCGGCTTCATGCTTTCTTTGGTTCTTCTGAAAAACTGGAACTTCTGCCTACGTTTCCCCCGATGTATGTGGAAGTGAATGCAAATCACATTCATTAAAAGATGAGAATACTTTTCATTTTCAATTGGGCTCCAGAATGTTCCCTATAGTTGGTTGTCCCTCCTGGTACACCCTGAGTGTCCTCGCTCAGTTTGAAAAAGGTAGAAAAACTGTTACAAGTGCAAATACCAAATGCACTTCTGCTTTATTTACTTCTACTTCTTCTACATCTTCAATTGATTTGACTGGGAGAAAAAAAAAGATTGGCCTATTCACCCAGATGTCAACCATGAGTTACAGGCAAAGCTGATTGTATGATATATGACTGATGAAAATACAGATTTAAGAGTAATGGGTCAGTGTTAGCACTGCCTTGTTAATAGTTTATAAGATTAGGTAACTGCTGTAGCGATTATATTTATCTATTATCTATGTACTCATTTGGTGGTGGTAGTGGTGGTGAATGGTGGGGGGTTCAAGCTTACTGACCAAATTGGGCCTCATAGTGTTTTTTTGAGTTTGATATTACGTATTGACTGCGCCTGGACATCAATTACCCAATTACCAGGAGTCCTCTATGGATGTGTCCGCAGGGTGGCGCTGTGCCACAACGCTTTAGCTCAGAAGCTTTGTGTTTGGCCCCGTTGGCCCAAGAGAGACCTTCCAGAATGGTGCCTCTGGTGTTCGAATACAGAATAAAGCCAAAATAAATTTGACAGACAAGTAACTGGAGGACTGAATTAAACAACTTTTATCTTATATATTTTTTAGATAAGAATGTAAGGGGTTCTAACTCTGACCCAGGTAGTGGGCTAACGTTAGCAACAGCTAGCTACCTGAGTTGCTATGTTGCATATTGCACTCCGAGTTCTAGACAGGTGCTGAGAACTGACCGCAGCCAAAGAAGACCCAAATAAATAAATGAATAAAATAACCAACCAGGGCTCACTCCACCACCTACTTCGAACGTGGCAGTCCCAAATCACTTTGATATTTGTCACAATAAAGACTCGAACGTGACACTAAAGTTTCATAAAAGGAAACATCGACCTTTTCTACACGCTTATATTTTGCTGCTCGTATTCTACGCTGTTACCACTCACGGACGTGTGTGTCATTTCTGTCTGTGATTGCCTGGAAAACAGATGCTGATGCTGATTCATCTTCACATTTCCCCCCTCCTTCCAACCAGAGTTTGTAAGTATCAATTCTCAATTAATTTCCTTCACTAACGCATCACTGCATCCACGCAGAAAATAGCTATTATTTTAAAAGTATATATATGATTGAGAATTAGAGGCTGTTTCATTTGAATTAGGGGAATTCATCTTCACAGTTTATTTTTGTTTTAACAAAACTGAATGACCACTGATTGGAAACAATCTGAAACAATGAGTGCCATATATTCCCGTTGCTCCTGATTGAACCATTTACTACTTATACGACCGTTAGGTTTACTAATAAGCCACATTGTGAGCAGAATGAAATTCACCGGTCATCACGGCCGTCCAACTATAACTCGGGGGGGCGACCGGAGGTGGAAATAAATAAATAAATTAAATGACAAGAAAATGTGGTTTTCGGCATTGTCCTCGATGCGGACGGACAGGACGAAAGACAGTCTGACGTCGGGTGCGTGGGCGGATCCGTGGCAGCCAGTAGCGACCGACCGGCGGATCGGTCGGCGTTAGCCTCGGCGGCTAGCAGCGAGGATGACGGACGGGGGTGCGGGTGCCGGGGTCTGGGTCGAGAGCCAGCAGACAGTCCTCCCTACCGAGTAAGTCGAGCTCTTTGCTTCACCTGTTACTTAAATAAAAATTGTGCTCGGCGGGCGCGGTTTTTGCGATTTGTGCTTTCAAAAAAATGGCGACGTAAAGACGGAAATGGTGTCTCCGTCTCCAGCCGGAATTCAGTCAGCGTCACCGGGAAGCGGATCGGCGGATTTAGGGGGGGGCGGATTACAGAGCTATTCGCACATTTCCCTGCCGTGTTTAAACTCCAAACGTCGCCTTGTGTTTCTTTAAAAAACACCCGCTGGATTTCTAACTGAACAACTGCATGCGGGAATCGGTGATTTGTTGGCTTTGTAGCGAGCAAAATCTCCGGCTGCTGTGTGTGACAGTGACAGCGACAGCCATGTTTCGGTGGCCGCCTACAGCAGCGTCAGTCCCGGCCGGCAGCTCGCAACGTTCTGCTCCGAAAAAAAAAAAAAAAAAAACGAATCAGCTTGAACAGACGTTCAGTTGTGGTGGGATTCTTTTGTGTGAAGCTCACCCAGACGGGTGGAGGTGTCGTAAAGCAGCATTTTTTTCCTCCCCCTTTTAATGCGTCGAGGATGAAGCTGCCACACACAAGACAGTACAGTCTTTCATTCCTTGCCGGAGTGGGACGGCCCCTTGCGCCGCCTTCAGTTGCCCCTGTCGTCAGTCAGAAAATCAAAGTAACCAGGTGAGCTGTGACCGGAAACGACAAGAACGTTCGCCAAAGATACGCCAGTCGTGACGTCAAGTATCAGAGGTGGGTCGAAATATTGATCGATCTGCTATTCGTTAGTAGGCTTACGTCCGGCGATAGCATCGAACATCTCTCAGCTTGCGCATGTTCGAGCGCCGTGCGTAAGCGACTCTTTCCTTTTCTTTTCTTTTTTCTTTTTTTAAAGATAAGGATTGTTCAGGAAAGATCTGGGTTGATCGTGAGTGCACGGCAGCGTGCGTGTGTGTGTGTTCGCGTTGGCCGCGAGGGTTTGGAAGGCTCAAGTCGTGATCTGTGCTTGCGACGCGTGAAGGCGTCGTGTTACGTAATCTGAGGGGCGGCTATTCGTTGGGAAGGCGAGGGAGAAAGGGCGCACACACGCTCGCTCACCTCACAACAGAAAGTGGCGTTCAAGGAACACGTTACGCCAGCAGGTTGACAGCTCGTTGTCCACACAGGCAGCCAAGCCAGCCTTTGCGGACCACAGAGCGACTGATTCGGATTCAGAACGTTTGCACAACAGGAGCGCGACGCTAACAGAGGACCAGCGGATTTTTTTCTTGTTCTTTTTTTGTTGTTGAAATAAATCAGCTCGACTGGTGAGTAGTTCACGAACTGTTTCTGTTTTGGCATTATTCTAGGAATAGTAAACCGAAATACAAAAAAAAAGAAAAAATACAAATAAATTCTAGTTTAAAGCCAATCTCCACGAACAAAATCTCGCGGGATTCGAACGTGTAAAACGCAGCCTGGTTGTTCTGCTCTGTGGGTCGCACAGTCGAGATGAAACCGTGTTAAAACACAACCGCAACCGTGTTTTTAATTACGTTTCACAGAAATAGCGTTTGCCATAAACCGCTGCGTTCTCGTGCCACTTTTACCCCCCTCACGAGACTCGTTTGTTGGGACTGCGCCGTCCGCGTGCTGTTTACATCTTCTATCGGACCCAGTTCGAGCCACGTGCTCCCCCTCGGAGCCTCGGGAACATGTGGCCGTAGTAAACACTTGCGCTTTTTTTGTTGTTGTCTTTTTGGACCCTGCGCGTTGCCGTCGTTGGTTGCTGTCATGGTGCCGTGTGGATGAGGCGAAACAGAACCTGGATTTAGCCCCTTTGAAAGCGTCCAGTCCGAGCGGCCAACAAACAGCCCGCGTGTCAGCGTTTTGTTGCGGAGCTCCGAAAATCCCGCCACGTCTTTGTGTACCTGCGTGGGGTTTTTTTTTTTTTACTCACACAGTCGTGCTGCCTTCACACTGCCTTTGTTTCCAGCCGCGGGACTATTGACACGCCATCCGCTACTAATGTGCAACACTGCACAACATGATGGTGGTTAGAAAACCTGTTTGAGTGGATGAAAAAAACATCAGATGAGCAATAATCTATTGTCAAAAGTTTACAATTGCCGACCCAATTATTTTGACCTCAGATGCGTCGCGTTCTTTCGGGCAAACGTTTTAATCATTCACCCGATTTTAAAGCTGGAATTAGCATTTTGCCCCCGTTTGTGCCATTGATTGATATCATGGATTTATATTTCATCGCAAAAGCAGCTTTTGTTGCACTTCAGTTGTTTTTAGAAAGTCTTAAGTCGTTTTTTTTTATTTTTTTGCCATTTCATTTTCATTCTAAAATTTTGACTATGTGGTAACACAATCAGTTTAGAAGGAAGGTGAGTCACTTTGTCCTCATGTGTGGTTATGGCACTCTTATGTGTCAACAGCTATATGAAGAAAGCTCTGATGTGCTTTCCTTTTTTCTACATGCTGTCTGGAATAAATGTGTCATGCTGTTTCATCAATGTTATTAAAAAAAAAAAAACAAACAAACCCAGACAACGCATCATGTTGCCAGTACTATTTGTAACGCTCAATTTGTTCAGAGTCCAGCGTTTTAAGGGACATTCGGCGATGTTGCAACTGATCCAACGGCTGCAAACATTTCAATATCCGATGAGTTGCGACATGGTCATTTGTTCAAACGCTCTGTTCTAATTCAATTAGTGAGCCTTGGAGTGTTTACTGACACTCATGGGGAGATAATAGATGATTGTTACTGCTGGATTCAAGAGTGTAAACAACGCGCACACACACGCACACACTGTTCTCCACCAGGTCACTGATCAGGTGACTGACTGTCCCTGTGACCCACCTCAACCTCACCTTCATCAAATTATCCCGCCCTTTATCTCTCTGCTCTCTTTCTCTCTCTCTCTCTGGTGCTCTCTGTCTCTCTCTCAAACACACACACACACTGTACAATGTCTCATTAATGCCATCTGTGCCATATGTAACAGCCCAATTAGAGCTGAACTTTGACCCCACCTGTCCAAATTTAATTTGAAACTCTACAGCCATCACTGAGTGTGCATGTGCATGCCCGCCCACACACACACACACACACACACACACACACAGAAAGCCTGTCCAATCCCAGCGTCTCTCTGGACTCTCCAGACTCTGACCTTTCATTGTTGTCTCTCTGCAGGACCTGAGCTGATTTGTCGGCCTCGTGTAGGTTTTTTCCCCGCGTTTTCACCCGCACTCGTGTCCCCCCCCCCCCGGACATGGTGGTCTGAGCCGGAGGGCGGACATCCCCGGCGCAGTGCGTGTGTGTTCACCCAGCCAGCGAGCAGCCGAGACGAACGGACGAAGGGACGGACGGATGGAGGGACGGGAGCAGAGCGCGGAGGAGTCGCGGGCGCCGGACGGCAGGATGTCTGTGAACGGAGAGCTGGTGGTCTTCTACATCAACTACAAACTGTCGCAGCGAGGCTACCCCCTGCACCACATCGCACTCTTGGCCTCCCCGAACCACCGGACTGACGCGGGGTCGGGAGAGGGGCCGGAGCAGGAGCAGCAGGCGGCCACGCACATCAACGGGACAGTGAACGGCACCAGTGCCGGAGAGCTGCCGGCGTCCACGCAGCAGCTGCCGGCGGCGGCGGCAACAGTGGCGGCGGCCGGCAGCCTGGACGCGGTGAAGGAGGCGCTGCAGTGCTCGGCCAACGAGTTCGAGCTGCGCTACGCCCGCGCCTTCAGCGACCTGCACCACCAGCTGCACATCACGCCGGCCACCGCCTACCAGAGCTTCGAGAACGTGATGGACGAGGTGTTCAGGGACGGCGTCAACTGGGGCCGCGTGGTGGGCCTGTTCGCCTTCGGCGGCGCGCTGTGCGTGGAGTGCGTGGAGAAGGAGATGAGCAACCTGGTGGTGCGCATCGTGGAGTGGATGACGGTCTACCTGGACAACCACATCCAGCCGTGGATCCAGAGCCAAGGAGGATGGGTGAGTCTCCCCCGCGCACCCGCTCGTGGAAAAGCCAGCGGCGCTTTTTCCCTTCACGCACGCACACACACACACACACACACACACACACACTGTGTGGAAACTTTGACTGAATCCTATTGTTATTGGTCCAAATGCTTCTGGTGAACATGCATCACTTTTATTGGTTGTTGTGGGTGCGGTGCTGTTGTGGTTGTGTGCAGTGTGCAAAATACTGGAATATCAATTTCCTTAACATGCATATTTACGAATACATACACATATTTTTAAAAATTTAATATTAGATAGGTTCATCTCAATCTCATTAGTGGCATTAAACATACATTATTTTATTATCTGTCATACGCCACCTTTCAATTTAATGGCATGTGAATTTAAACTGGAAATTCGCCCTCAAATCAAAACAGAAAAATCCAAATAGAAATTCTAGTGCCACGTTTCCATTAAAGCAATTTGATGCGAATCATCCTTGCGGTGCAAAGCGTCGTTACGTTGTTGGACGGTGGGCAGAACAACCGGGACACAGTTTGAGGAATCAAACTGTTTTTTTGTTCATATTGAGGCACAGGAACTCTGATCTTTACTGTGTTTCTGTTGGCAAACACATGCAAGTCCGACTGTGATGTCACACCAGGGGTTTTGCAACAATTTTCCCGATGAGCGTTGTCGTGGGACTGCTGCCCTCTGCTGGACAAGCGTCTCACCGTGGAGGTCCCGAAGCGATCTAGCGGCAGTCTGGGCAGGAGGGATCTCATCACGGTGCTTTGTGGGGAAAAGGGAGATCAACAAACAATATGGAAAGTGTTGAACTGGCAGGATGGAGGAGAAAAGGTCAGTGGGAAGCGAGCTGCGCATCAAACTCGCAAATTAAAAAAAACAAAAAAACTGAAGCGTCTCCGCACTCTGTGAAAAGTCTCACTGAGCCGTCGGACGTTAGCACATGATGCCAACGCTGCAGCTGTTTACGCCTCCGTGACAACATGTGGAGGCGGCTTGCAGGGGTGGGGTGGGGGGGGGTGGAATTTAGATTAGATATAATGGAGAGAATCAACACACACACACACAGACTGATTATGAAAGCAGTAAATTCTGGGGTGTTTGTGCGGTCAGCTGCTGGTTCAGCTGTTCTCTGATCGATCCGCTGCAGTCCGGCCCGCTGGATCGAAGCCGAGGCTCTAACGGGACCGCCGGGATCGACGTTTCCCCTCATCAGAGGGGATTTTATTTATTTATTTATTTATTTATTTAGTTTACAGATCGCCCTTTGTTCGGCTGGCCACAGCTGATTGGCTCTCTCCCGCGCTGTCCGTCCACATGTTGGGCTCTCCCGCTGTCCTCCTCTCTCAGCAGCTGGAGGAGGATGAAAGCTCTTTTATTTTCTTCCCAGGTTAGCGAGGGAAGTGGTGCCGACGGACCCTAGGTGTGTGTGTGTGTGTGTGTGTGTGTGTGTGTGTGTGTGTGTGTGTGTGTGTGTGTGTGTGTGTGTGTGTGTGTGTGTGTGTGTGTGTGTGTGTGTGTGTGTGTGTGTGTGTGTGTGTGTGTGTGTGCACACCGGCTGGACATTTAAGGTCAGCCGTGTTCCTTTGTGGTCGCCATGTGATGCGGTGGGGTTTGAGGTCTGTGCTCCGTGGATCAGGAGGTCAAAGGTCGACTCCTATGGAAACTGACATCCCAGCGGCTCAACGGCCTCAAAGGGAAAAATCCATTTGGCCAGCTGCGCGTGTGTGTGTGTGTGTTGTGCACCGTGCTATAGGAGAGTGTCAAAACAAACAGCAGCTGCTGAGATGGATGGAAGTGTGTTTACTGCGCCCCCTGGTGGCAGCCTGTGTCTCCTGATAGCGGTTTGCGGTGCTTCCCTCGAGTCGATCGCCACGAGACGTACCTCTGCATCGCCCCCCAGTGGTTTGACGCAGCACCTCGTTATCCCCTTCATGCACACAACAGATCTGGCCATCTAGATCAGTGATTCTCAACTGGTGGGTCATGACCCAAAAGTGGGTCAGGGAGCTGTGGGAAATTTCCCTTTTTCTTCCTTATCTTTTTCTTAAAAATTAAGTGATTTTAAAATATATTTCGAGATAAAATGTTGGGGATTTATTTTGAAGGACACACAATTCCATTCAATAATTTCAGTAATTTATTCACTAAACATGCGTTTTAAACACTAGCGTTTTTATTTTTTTGTGGAATAAATGTGGATCCGAGACCTTCCTGGTCTAGACCTTCTCCTGGCCGGTTTTTCTGCCTGTCGGTCAGGTTTTCCAGGGTGTTTCAAATGTAGATGAACACTGACTCATGGACGACGTGTCGGGGTTTTCCGTCGTCGCTGTTTTTCCGGCACATTTTCGGTCCCAAAAGGCTTGTCTGAACGCCAAAAGTTGTGGGAAAATGTGCAAAAACGTTGGTTTTTATTGCCTGTTTGGAGAGAAGACGAGCACCGCCGAGCTGCGCCAATCTTCTCTTTGGCTGCTTTTCCCCACAACTCTCCTCCATCCACTGGACTCCTGGCCCTGGTCGCTGTCCACGGCGATCGAGCAGCAGCTCAAACGTGGGCGGAGTCGTCGCGGCCAGGCAGTTTCAAAGCCTCTTGACAACATTTTTACACAGGGATCGTTTCCGTATTACGTCAGCGGTGGCACGTGTTTTTCTTCCCAGCTTTTCGCAACAGTGTTTTATTGCGTGCTGACCCGCCAAGTCGGTGCCGAAATAGCACCAGGAACCAGGAACCAGCAGCCAATGGAAAAGCTCAGAGGCCGGGGCGATGCGGTACATCCATGTCACTCCCCCGTGCTATCCTGCAGACTGTTCCAACAGGGTTGGGAGGTGGGAGGTTGGAGGCCGGGGGGGTAGGGGGAGTGTCCCTGGAGGAAGTGACATCGACACACATCCCCTGTGTGTTGAATGGATGCGTGTGTTGCTTCTTCTCGGCGGTTTGGTTTCACTTCTCCCGACGAGCGCATGACACCACTTCCTTCCTCCTTCTGCTTTAAAACTCTGGCCGGTCCCCAGTCACTCTCAACCCGGTTGTGTTGGTTGTGTTGTCACCCCCGGTCAGTCTGATCTAGCTGTGTTACCCCCAAATGGTAAAATGGTAAATGGACTGCACTTATATAGCGCTTTTCCAGCACCTTTTACGGTACCCCAAAGCGCTTTCCAGTGGCCTCTCATTCACCCATTCACTCACACGGCAATGGGTGGATGCTGCCGTGCAAGGCGCTGCCAGCCCCATTGGGAGCAATTTAGGGTGAAGTGTCTTGCCCAAGAACACGACGACGGACTAAGATGGAGCGGGATTTGAACCTCCCACCTGAGCCACAGTCGCCCCCAAGTCAGTTTGAACTGGTTGTGTTGGTTGTGTTATCTCCAGTCAGTCTGAACTGGTTGTGTCGTCGCTCCTCTTTGTTTCTCGGTCACCCCTGCCATCTCTCTCTCTCTCTCTCTTTCTCTCTCTCTCTGTCACTCCCACTCTCTCTCCGCCCACCTTTTCCCCGAAGCGGAACCAAACCTCAGAGTGAACAAAAACCCACAGGAGGCTTCAGTCGTTTCCCCTCCTCCTCCTCCTCTTCCTCTCCTCCTCCTTCTTTCTCCCTCTTTCACTTCATTTCGTCCTTTCTTCCCCCCCCACTTGCCCCTCCCCCCTCACACCTCTCCCCCTCTCCCCGGCGACGCCCCCTGGCAGGGATGAGTTGCGGTGCCGTTGGCAGATGTGGGAAGCTGTGAGGCAGGTGCGCAGGTGTGCGTCTCTCTCCTACACGTTAGCTGATGAAATATGAGTCGGCTCTGAGGTCACTCTCTCCTTCCCGCCCTCCACCATCACCCTCCCTCTCTCTCTCTGGAAGTTCAAGTGGAGATGGAGACTTCCAGGATCTGGAACCCAAATGATTCAGATGTAAAATTTTCACGCCCCCCCCCAAAAAAGTTTCCCCTTTGAGCTCTTCAGGTTCTCGATTAACCCGTCGTCACATTTTGTCAGACGCTGTAATTGGAGGCTGGAACTAAAAAAAAAAAAAAAAATTCCTTTTAGCTGTATTTCGTGGTAATGGGACCGTTTCTCTGGTAGCCATGGTGCCTGCGACCACATGAGGCAGGTGCTGGCGGTGGTGGTTCCGGTTCCTGCAGCAGTTCCAGGAACCGCTGAACAGTTGCAGGAACTACTGCAGCAGCAGCAACAGCAACAACGGCAAAGTGAAACTTCCAGCATGTGGTGTTGGTTAGTTTTGTGTGCTTTCCATCAGGGTGGAGTTAGGGTTAGGGTTAGGGTTAGGGTTAGGGTTACCGCTAGAGCTAGGTGTGTACAGGGAAAAGTCGTCGGCGAAAAATTCGCATTTTCTCGTCTTTTATTCGCCTATTGCCTGGTGCGTGAGGACCTTGAGGATGAATATTTAGAAGTTCGTCCTGCAGAGCGGAGAGAAGCTCCGACGGCCTGAACAGTCTCGCCGGAGCTCATTTTGGCTCCGCCGCCGTCGCCAGATATTTTGTAATCCGTGACATAAATGCGCTGAGCCGCCGCTGGCGGCGGCGACGGCGGAGGATGGCTCCAGCCATCCGGGGTCGGATAATAAACGGGAGGCGGCGAGCGAGAGTGGCTGCTATCCGCCTAATAACACCACGGTGATTACCGCCGAGACCGCGGAGTCGCCTCGGGGCGGGAGAGGGGTTGGGGTTGGGGGAGGGGTTATTACCAATTAGAGATGAATAATATCTCAACCTGCTGCTGGTGGGAGGTGGGGGGTACAACAATGTTTTCTCTCCCCCCCTCAGTCAACCGCCGGACTAATAAAGGCAAAACGAGTTTTAGGAGAACAAGGACACAGTCGGGGGTAGCGAGGGTTCGGGGGAGGGGAGCGAGGGATGCGAGGGGAAGGGGAGTGGGGGGCAGGTATGATTTTTTTTTTTATCAATGTTTTTTTTTGTCTTCTCTGAGGTCAGGAAAAGTCTCTGACAGCAGAAAAGTCGACTTGGGATTTTTACTTGTAGTTTCTTTTCGTTTCTTTTGTCCCCTAAATCACCAGCAGGAGCAGTGGGGTTGTTGTCGTCGTCGTTGTTGTTGTTATTGTCGTCGTCATTGTCATGAATCATCTGCGTCTCCGCACACTTTGACGACTCGTCCAAACGGGGCGAGACTCGACTCGACGCGACGCCCTCGACGGCGGCGTCCTTGGCGACGAGCGGCATTAGCATGCTGTTAACTGTCGTGGCCAGTGCTAAAAATAGCACACACACCCCCCACCCCTGTCCGGCCCCGATTCCGGGAAGGTTCTGCTGGTTCCGATTCCGGGGCCGAAGGGAAACACCTGAGCTTCCTTTGTGCCGTTACGTCGCTCTCGCTCTCACTCACTCACTCTTTCTCTCTCCCACACACACACACACACACACACGCACACACAGAGCTAATTAACATGCGCACGGGGTCGTCCGTTAAGCCCGGCCGTGTCGTCTGTCAGACGGTCCCTAACCAGAGGAGAGCAGGAAATGTCACCCTGGGGACTCTCCCACCACCACTGCCACCTTCCTCCACACACACACACACACACACACACACACACACACACACACACACACACACACACACACACACAGCTGATAGATAGATCCTCCTCCTCCCCCTCCGTCTACGTCCTCTATTTATCTTTTTTTTCCTCTTCTTATGCCCCTCCCCCTCCGACTCCCACCACAACGTCCCGAACGGCTCGTCTCCTGTGAACCCCTTGTTCACATGTTGTGTTACCACACACACACACACACACACACATATATGTATACGCATGTGACGTCGTCATCGATTCACCTTTTATTGGATTTCATCCCTCCTACATCCTTCCTCTGTCCCTTCTCCATAGATCCATCATCCCTCCATCATCCCTCCATCCTTCCTCCATCCCTGCTCCAGCCCTCCTCCAGCCATCCATCCTTCCTCTATGCCTCCTCCATCCCTCCAACCCCCCTCCGTCCCTCCTCCAGCCCTCCTCCATCCCTCCATCCTTCCTCTATGCCTCCTCCAGCCCTCCTCCATCCCTCCAACCCCCCTCCGTCCCTCCTCCAGCCCTCCTCCATCCCTCCATCCTTCCTCTATGCCTCCTCCAGCCCTCCTCCATCCCTCCCCCCCCCGTCCCTCCTCCAGCCCTCCTCCATCCCTCCATCCTTCCTCTATCCCTCCTCAGTCCCTCCGTCCTCCGCTTGCCAGTGTCCAACGTGCAGCCAAACAGATCCCGGATGTTGTTTTTCTGCGTTTTGTCCCTGTAAACAAACTTGCCGTCGGCTGATTGCATGTTTGGGATTCGCCGTCACACACGCCGCGCCCACACAAACGCACGCGCGCACACACACACACACACACACACACACACACACAGGCATGTCGCCGTCCCGACGTTGTGTTTTTATTGTATGGCAGCGTGCTACAGCGAAGGGGAGGGGACGGTGCCAAGTCAGTCTGGTCATGTGACGCTCTGAAACAAAGGATCCGTGGCCCGCCACACACACACACACACACACACACACACACACACACACTCGCGCACAAAGACGAGTGCAGAAATGTGCTTTTCTGGCTTTTTTTTTTTCGACTGCGGCCGCAGGTACCGCGGCCGTCCCGCAGACAAAAAGCTGAATTGGATGCGGTGAAAGTGACACGCGCAAGCACGCACACACACACACACACACACACACACACACACACTCGGGGGATGTGGGGGGGGGATCAGCGGTGGACACGTTTGTCTCGCCTGTCAATAAAACGGCTCTTTTGTGCTGCAAATTGATCTCGCGGACGAAGCTGCAGACGTCTGCGATGTTTTTGTCTGCAGCTGTTCATGATATGCATGAGTGTGCATGTGTGTGTGTGTGTGTGTGTGAGAGAGTGTGCGCGTCTGTGTGTGTGTGTGTGCGTTAAAAGCGGCTGCGACAGAGTGTCTGTCTGCAGCGTCGGCGGATTTCTCAGGTGTGCGTCGCTCGTGGTGGCGGTTGTTGTATGCATTGCGCGTACCCACAGCGCCCCCTGGCTGCCGGTCTGAGCCCTGAAGGAATTCTCCTCTGGCCGAGCGACGCCTGCTCCGCGGCTCTCTGGTCGGCTCACCGCTTTGTGCGCGACAATTTTTTTGTTTTGTTGTTTTTTTGTGTGCAAAAAAAGCAAATAGAAACACAGCACAAGTTTGCTGGTTGCGCAGTTACCCAGAACGTCCACAAGGGGAATCAGAAAAGGAAAAAACAAATCAACAAAACCAGCATTTGTTAGTCAAACCTCAGTCCAGCCGCAGTTTAAAGCAACAAAATCTTTGGCGTCTGACTGTTTCACTCCCACGTTTTTCTCACTTTTTAAAAAAACAAAAAACCTTTCCACTCATTTTGTCCATTTTAAACAAACAACAACACACGCACACGCACGCAGTGACACAACATCAATACGCTCTCTAATAATGACATTTGCTGCATTTCAGGCTACATCAGATTCTCTCTGTCTCTCTCATTTAGTCACACACACACACATACACTTACGTGCACACACACACACACACACACACACACACACACACACTGGCGTCGCTGCAGCGGGACGACCGTGTGATCTCGGCTGCCGCTCGGCGTCCAGCTGCGCGACAGTAGCGTCGGCGGCGTGCGGCAGGCCATTAGGGCGGATCACGCCGAGGTGGGCGGAGCTTATCCGCCGCCGCGGCAACTCGGCCGTTACGCTGAGCAGGTTGTGGCGCAGTTTGTCGAGATGCTGGTTGTGTTGTTGCTGCTGCTGCTGCTGCTGCTGCTCCACTTCTCGGAGGCTCGGCGACGAAAAAGCAGGTCGCCCGTCTGGCCCCGCCCCCTCCTCCCCCCGCCCACTTCGCCCCCTCCCCCTCCTTCTGAGGCACTTCCTCCTCTCCCTCCTAAAAGGAAATTGCATCGACGCTCCAGCACCGCCTCCACCCCCGCTCCCAAAATGCACCCCCCACCCCCACCCTTCCAATTTCTACTACCCCCACCCCACCCCATCTCATCACCCCTCCTCCCCCGACCCCCACCCTGCTCATATCTGTGATCAGATTAGCCGCGCCCGCACCACGGGATTATCCAGCCGCTCCCGTGGCTGCTATTAGAGGCGCTGATTCTCGCCGCTGATGAGCGTTTGATGCTAATGCGGCGCCCACTCCGCTCGCACGCTGCACCCCCCTCCCCCCACACACCGCCACCAAAAATGAAGATAAAGCCGCCGCCGCCGCCTTCATCACGCCGTGTTTATTGGCCGAGGGCGTGACGGGCGCTGACGGATGAGGACCCCGCCGGAGATAATGGAGACGGAGAAGAGGAGTGGAGAGATTCCCCAGGAATGGCTTCTTTGAATCAATTAGCTGACCCCTCCCCCGCCACCTCCCTCCCCCCCTCATTCCTCCCTCCGAACCCCTCCCCTCACTGATGGAGGCGGAGTTTCCAGGAATCGCGTCATCCAGCCTCGCCGCTGTGTTTCCCCAAAACATGTCGGCGTCATTTCACTCAGGCCGCCGGGATCCATCATGGCGTCCCGTTCGTTACGCCGCAGGCGCCAAAACAGGTTTTTGACTTCCGCGCCGATGAAGGCATGTGCACTTCGCGCCGTGCAGCTGTTAACTCCAGCGACGCATCAGCCGATCGGAACGAGCCGAGAGACACAGCGGCACGTACAACTCAGTGACGTCACGCTGGGATTGAACTCTGCTGATTAAAGACACTCGCGACTGTGAAATCTGCAATAGAAAGATTTTATTATGAACCGAGTTTCAGGTCTCCGTTGTCCTATCAGCTGTTTGAGAGGGGTTTATTTTTGTATTGCGGTCCATGGGGAAAACTGCTTTTTGGGCCCCAACGAGATTTTTTTTGCTGCAGTACCTCAAGTGGCCACGGGGAAAAATTGGCGCACCACCATATTGCCAGTCTGGTGTCCAGTTCTTATGATGATGATGATGACGGTGGAGGCCTCCTATTGAAAAATCATCATCTCAAAACACAACAACGGCGACAATTTGGTTCCTGACAACGCTCTACTTTTTTTCCCCGTCCTTTTGGCTCGCTGTTGTTTAGCACTCGCACTTTCGGCACTTTCGTTTCTTTTCCTCCTTCTTCTTCTTCTTGGAGCGTCTTGAAGGCCCCGGTTTCCTTTTCCAGACAGATGGTGCGTCTCGGGGTCATGGCGAGGTGTCTGGGTGGGGGCGTGGCCTCCAGGGTGGGGTGTTGGTTGAGGGGGGAAGGCCGCCAGAGAGTCTGTGTGGCCTTCAGACACACACGCACACACGCACACTGCAGGCACGGCAGGAAGGCCAAGGACTCGGGACAGGCGGCCCCTGCAGGCGGAGCAGGGAACAGATTGCTGTCTGAGGCTCCGCCTCCTCGCTCATCAATCTCCTCTCTAATTCATGCTCGCACGGAGCTCCAAAGAGGAGACGCGCGCGCGCACACGCACAGAGCAGAAAGTGTCCCTGCCAGAATGGGGAAGTTTTTTTTTAATGAATCATCCCCCCCGCTCCGCTTCCTGTGCGCGGTGACTCTGACGGACGGCTCCGCTGGCCTCCGCCGCAAGGTCTCGACAGCCGCACGTGGCTGTCGCACGTCCTCGACCTCGAGTCCGTCGCCTCAACCGAGCCACCTCTCTCTCTCTCTCTCTCTCTCTCTCTCTCTCTCTCTCTCTCTCTCTCTCTCTCTCTGGGAATGAGTCTCGCTGCCTGTCGGATTGCTTGGTTTATTCAGCGTCGTTTCGTCTCGTAGCAGCCGCGCAGCGGAGGAGGTGAAGAGGAACCGTCAACTAGAAGATGTGTCGAGGGGGTCTGGGGAGGGGGGGTGTATATCCAGATATTAAACATGCACATTTTAAGCGCCGCGATCCAAACGGGTGCTCCCGTCTCCAGGCGTCAGCCGCCCCTAATATGTATTTTTCATATTTTCACCGCGGGGAGCATCTGAATCCAACTTGAACAATCTGCGGCTTTTTTTCTTTTTCCGTTTCATTTTAATATTTCCTGGCCTACTGCTCCTCTCTCTCTCTCTCTCTCTCTCTTTCTCTCTTTTGCCGGAGTGGGATCAGCGAACCCGTGACTTGGCATCAAGTTAAAAATTTCTGCCTCCTGCTGCTTGGCAGCGTCTCTAAAGCTGCAGTTGTCGAGTTGCGGTTTTTGGACGAGCGGATTTGGTGGTCGGCGACCTTTGACCTCTGCATCAGGTGACCACTTTCCCGGACTCGCTCATCTGATGTTGTCCAGTCACTGTGATCACTTCCAGGACTGACTGTCACGGACGGTGTGTGAGGCTGAGGTCACACACGCACACGCACTGCCAGACACGTCCTCTCACTTGCACTTTGCACATGGACTCTTGTGTGTGACATCATCATCATCATCATCACCGGCCTGTTTGATCAGCAGATCATTAGTCACCAGTAGCTTTTGCCCCACAAAAAACAACAACAACGTCCACTTTGTGTACTCGTCTCAGCGTGGCGTGCATCCTTTGCGCGCGTGTGTGTGTGTGTGTGTGTGTTGTGCAAGCCCACGTAGACAATCCGGAGTGTTGCAACAGCAGCAGCAGACGGGGACGTCGCGTTCCGCATCAGACGGTGTCGTGTCGCAGGTGTCGTCGGCTCGCAGCGAAATACGCCAAAATTCTAGAATTTCAATACGTAGAAGCTGATCTGACTGTCACTGGTTTGAAGCTGGCGCCCCCTTTGTTTGAAATAGGGCATTGCGTTTCAGAGCACACTGTACTGAAAAAGTACTGAAACTGTGAATAATTGTATTTACTTTTTTTTATTGATGCATTCAACTTGCGTGTTTTATTGGCCTTCATAGGTGGTCGTCACAGCCAGCTAGCAAGTTAGCATGTTTTTAACACTACTATAAGTCTTCAATGTTTTTATTCAAAGTGTAGCTCTCAACACTTTGCTCTTCCTTGTGCCTGAGACATCGCGGTGCCTTCAGTGTTTGTCCCAGTGTCGGATCGATGCCTCCTCTCACCCCTCGCCATCCCCACCCTCCCCTCCAACCGAGCGTCTCCAAGTTATTGATTCCAATTCATCTCCAGCAGTGGTTTTTCTTTTTGCCCGATAAGAACCAGGAAGTGAGTCTCTACTGCTGCTGTTGTTTTCGCAACCCAAGGTCATTTGAGTTCCGCCGCCCGTTACTGGTGCCGCAGACGGATAGGAAGCTGCGGCTAATGATTGTTGGCGCTGCACGAGCCGTGAGAGAGCCACGGATCCCGGCCGCTAATCAGCAGCTAGCCGTAGCAACGAGTCGCACACCGACTCCCTCACTTTCTTTATGTATTTATGTATTTATTTATTTTGTTATTTCCTCTGTAGACGTTTCCTTTCATGAGCTAATCCCCCCACACAAACATTTCCCAGCTCCCCGGCTAGCAAGAGTCGTAAAAGAGATGTGTAATAAATAAATATAAATGTGTCCCGACCAGGCCTGAAGGCGCGCTGCAGGGCGGCGGCGAGCTGCTGATTTCCCTCCGGTGGAGAGAGGAGGGGGAACTCAGGCTCAGATAGAGAAATAAAGGCTTGGCCGTGTGAAAGAGGCAGAAGGGGAGCGGCAGGATCAGAGCGGCTTTGAGGAAGCCGAGCCGAGCACGTGCAGCGGAGTCGAGACATTTTTCTTGAGTGACTCCCGTACGCAAACGTGCCGCACTTTCAATTGTGCCGCCTCGACCAACCGGGCAGCGGCAGCAGCCTCATTAATCCCATGCGGGTTTCGCCCAATTGAGTGACCCGCGACATGTCGGAGCAGACATGCCGACGTGCCCGGACACGTCCGTCCGGAGGTCACGTCAGTCACCCCCGGCCGCTCCTGTTTGCTGGCTCCGCCCACATTCCTCACATGCCAGGAGGGAATTAGTGAGCTGACTTTTAAAACACCGATTTGTCGCAATCGTGCAAGGCGCCGTCTGATTGGTCCGCCGAGTCGACGGCGCGACTCTCAGTTTATGGCTCCTGGTTTATCACCTCACTAACACTGATTTATTTCTCTCTCTCCCTTTCTCTGGCTGATAGACGAGTTGAGTTAATGTTTTCCGAGGACGTTGGGAGGTTGAACTGTTAACTTTTCATGCCTTCCAAGTCGGAAAAAAAAAAGACTCGCTGGTCTGCGCGCGGTTGCACGCAGGCCCCTGTGGACGTGGGTGGGAGGAGGAAGAGATTCATTTCCGTGATTGAAAATCTCCACCCACCCCTGAATGGAGATTGCGTGAGGGTGACGGCCGAGAGATGTGACCCTCCTGGTCCGTTCTGGGAGTGTTGGTTTCATTCTGACGGACTCCTGCACCTTTTGGTTTGTTCTCAGCGCCGGAAACGCCAAAGCAAACGTGACTCACACAGGCAGGGAGACGTAACAGAGGAAGTTCGCTCATTAACGCTCGGCCACTTTTCAGTGGAAAAGTTCCACCTGCTGGAAAGGGTGGTGTTGGGTTGGTGAGATCAGTGGTTCTTAGACTTTGGTGTGCACCCTCCCCCCACAAGGGGGTGCCAGACTTTATCTGCTGCTTTGAGGGTAAAAGGTGTAATAACAAAAACGGATCTACTGGTGCTGCCGACTAAATACGCCAATTTAAACAATAAAATTAAGGTTTTATGTTTTGTCCGCATTTGAAAATACGGAGCCGTCTCAGTAGCCACTCCCTCTTGACCTTTGACCCTTTTTTTCCACCTGCTCCACCTCCCTCCCGAGTCGTGAGAGCTGACAGCCTGGTCAGGGCCACTCGGTTTGCGGCCGATCCATTTGAGATTCTGTCCGAGAAATGTGAAAAATGCTAATGACTCATCGTCGGTATCAAGGGGGAAAAAAGTCGGCCGTTATCTCAAGAGGCCCAGTGGAGGGAGGTCTCTGACCGTCGCTGACGGGTCGACGGCCGCCGGTCCCACGGCTGCTGCCTCAACTTGTGTGGTGTTTCGAGGAACTTGTGGCGACTCTCGAATATGGGCGTCGATGTCACGTTTCTGAGAAAGGGGCTGCAGTCAGAGGTTCTAGGCCAGTGTTTCTCAACCACTGTGCCACGGCACACTTAGTGTGCCGTGAGATAATGTCAGGAGTGCCGTGGAAAATGATCCAAACTCACTTAATTGGTCTAAAAAAAAAAGATTAACATTTGATTGTGGAGTGACTGTTCTTTAACGGGAACGTGAGCCCATTTTCCTCTCAGGATATCAGCTTTGTGTGCATCTAAGCAGGCCCAGGTTTCAGCCTGAGTGAGTATCAATAAATGAAGAGGCTGCGTTGTCACTATTATACAAAATGAGGTCATTTTATAATGCTTATGGGTGGTGGTGAGCCATGGGATTTTTGTTCATTTTAAAAATGTACCATGACTCAGAAGTTAAAGGGTAAAAAAAAAACACTGTTCTAGATTACCTGGAATCCTCCCACCACCCTTCCTGTCACATCTGCCTCAGTAATGAGGTCACTTCCTAAAGTCAGTCGGCCCTATGGTTGGTTGGTTTGGTATTTTTTTTTAAGCATTGTGAGTGGTAACTAGATAAAATCTGGATACCGGATTGGCAATAAGACGGCGCGTCGATTTTTCCTCGTGGCCACTGGAGGTACTACAGCAAAAAAGAAAAGAAAAAAAAAAAGAAAAGAAAATCCCATGGGCCGAAAAAGCATTCCCCCCCCTAGAGTGCAATACAATACCTTCACTTCCTGTTCGGCCCGACCCGACACGCACCTCCACTTCCTGTCCTCCCTTGTGTTGGCAGCGGCATGATGAGGGATTCTCTGATTAAAGAAAGAAAAGAAAAAAATCCCCCGGATGGGTTTCTGATGCCCTCCACTGATGTATAAGCGATCGGCAGAGCGGCACGGGGTGCGAGTTCACTCTTGCACGGCCATAACAGAGAAGAAAGGGTGATAACGAGGATGGGAAGGGTGGGGGGTGGGGTGTCCCGAAGGAGACGCCGGAAGTGGGAGCTGCAGCTCGTTAAACCATCCTGACTGACTTCCTGCTTCCTCACCATGTCAGTGGATGGAGAGCGGCTGGGGTCAAAGGTCGGCTGGAGACTTGGCTGAAGACGGGAGTTGGCGTCGCGGGGGAGGGGCGGCGAGGCGGCACGATGACTCGGCTCGGCCTCTTTCAGATTTGAAACTTGTGCCCTTTGTGCTCGCAGCGTGGCGACTGTTTGTTTTTTTTCTTTCTTTTAACAAGATCCGCTTCAGCTCAGATGACTCATGAATTCCGGCTAAATACCGGCAACTCCCCCACCCCAGTCTGCCACTGATGACTTGTGTTCCCCTCAAACTGCACTTCCTGTCCAATTGAGCAGCCGCTCTTCCAGGAAAACTCGCAGACAGAGGCCACCTGTCCTCCTCTGACTCGGCTCAGCTGACCTCCTCCATGTGTTTGGGATTGGATTCGATCCAGCCGCCTTCCGGTTTTTGCCACACCGATTTTTTTTTTTTTTTTTTTTTTTTTTAAACAAGGGTACAAGCTGTGAATCTCAACTTCCAGGAAATGTTTTCACCAGGCAGGAATGCGAGACGGGAGGAGCTGGCTCAGTTTTCTGGCCACGAGTCCAGATTCCTGTGAGAACCTCGTGTCTCCAGGATCAGACCTTTACTGTGTTGTTACTGAATCTTGTTACAGCGTTACGCAAACTTTACATTTTACCAACAAGTTACAGTACAGGGGTTCTCAACCGGTGGAGTCTCCGGACCCACATGTTTTACCTTATCGAGAAGTCGCGACCCAAATTTATTCCACATAGATAAAAACGGTAGCCCACTTTCTATCATGTCTAGTAAATAAATTATTAAAATTATTCAGTTTAATTGTCTGTCTTGCAAAATAAATGCCCAGCATTTTCTCTATATATAGCCATGACCCAATCAAAACTGCTCCTCAACCCAATTTTGGATCTAGACCAGGCCCGGTAAGCTTTTAAATCCGGCCCACGAACTTGAATATATTGCAGTACTAATCAGTAAGTCATAAAATAGCTGCATTTCATCCATTCTTTCAGTGTTTCAAGAGTCATTTCAATAAAGAGCTAAAACCGTGGGGCTTCAAAGACACATATTTTGTTGTAACAAACTTCACAACCCATTGTGGCTCCACCAGTCAAACAGTTCACTGCACACCTGCACTAGAAAGTCCCGACTGTCAACCAAGTGTCAATATACCATAAAATGTGTTGTTTTCTTTGAAAACCAAAAGGTCAAATAAAACCCAAGCGACTTGTCGTGTGTCATTCGACGACTGCAAGTGGCTTTTTGTTTTCTTTCCTCATTCATCGTTACTCGTCGGCACGGCTGACATTTCTGCGGGTTTTTTCCCAGGCTGGGATGTTTCTGGAGCTCGGTCGCAGGGGCGCCCCCTGGTGGTGCGGCTGCCCCCCACCTGAGACTTTCCCAGCTGTGGAATCCACCTGAGCAGCTTCAGAGACAGAAACTGTGGTTTTGTTTTTATTTCTGCTCATCTCCAGAGTGAAACCACGCTAACCCCCGTTTCTCGTCTCTCTCTCTCTCTCTCTCTCTCTCTCTCTCTCTCTCTCTCTCTCTCTCCCTCCGTTTCTCTTTCCTCTCCAGGAACGTTTTGCCGAGATCTTCGGCCAGGACGCGGCGGCCGAGAGCCGGCGGTCGCAGGAGAGCTTCAAGAAGTGGCTGCTGGCGGGGATGACGCTGGTCACCGGCGTGGTGGTGGGCTCGCTGCTCGCCCAGAAGCGGCTGTGATGACGTCGAGGTGGGCGGGGCCTCGTCCGCTGGCGGCGGCGGCTCGCCAGCAGCACTCCCTCTAGTGGCGTGCCGCCCCGGTGCGTGAAGCTCCTGTCGCAACTGCTGATGGTGATGGCTCGCCCCTCCCCCGTCACCCTCCCCCACGGTGGACTCAGACTTCTGCATCTTGTTGGAGAAAAGACATGGAGGCGGAAGAAGAGTCACTCTGATTTGTTCATCACTTGAAAATTGTGTTGTTGTTTTTTTTTTAGGGCCGACCTGTTTTTTTGTTTTGTTTTGTTTGTTTACGGTTCCAGTTTTTTTTTCCGTGTGCGTTTCATTCCATGTTTCTACGCGTCGGTTCCACCTGGCTCGACCGGAGCTGCTCCACACTCGCGTTTACTCGCTCAGCAACTAACTGCTATTGTACGTGCCATAAGGAAACATGGCAGCAGGGGGCAGTGTAGCACTTTTTTTTTCTTCTTCTTTTTTTTTTTTTTTTTTTTTTTTTTTTTTTTTTTTTTGCCCCCCCCGCCCCCACCCTGATCCGACTGGACCCGCTGCACCCCCGTGCTGAAAACCTGATCCACGCCGTCCTGTCGTCTGGTGCGATTGATGACATATTTTAGTTCTGCGAAGAAAAAAACAAAAATGCTTCAAAAAAAATCCCCCTGTTCCACGTCAAGAGTGTGTTTTGGATTGTTTGCCCCTTCGTGTCCGCAGACAGTTGCATGTGTGTGTGTGTGTGTGTGTGCGCGTGTTGGATTGGCTGAGTGCAGTTCATGCTAGCAGGGTGCCACCCTCCAGTAGCTGAGAAATGCAGCAAACACTGTAGCAACACACAAACACACACTCGCACAGACTCACATATGCGGCAGCAGACACAGTTGTGGGTCGTCAGGATGTTTTTTTTTTGTATGTTGCCGTCACTTTATTTTAACCCTCCTGTGTTTTATTGACGACCTGGAAAAATCTGCAAGTCAGAATTGTTGCCCGACTCAGCTGTAGTTAAACCCCCGACAGCCAGGTGGCAGCATTGATTTTTCTTTCTTCCAATAGTGCTTATCATTATTACGACCATGATAACTTTGCGATATTTAAAGTGGATGTTATTGCAAATTGTTGAGACAGCACATTTTTTTTGTTGTCGTTGTCAATTGATAACAAAGTTGTGTTGTTTTTTGCGGTAGGTCTAGGTGTGATACTTGCGTTATTAGTCTACTTTTTCACCAGAAATCAATGTTTGCAAGTAGACGCTCCATCCGCTAGCCGCCGAGTCCCCTCGTTAAGTGCACTGACGCATTCCCACCAGAGAGGGCGAGAGGGGGCAATTTTAATGCATTTAAATAATGTCTTACAGTTCTTGGCACTTTCTGATGTGGCAGTATACAAATAAACAGGTCTTTTGTTTTCAGAGAATTAACAGTGACTGTATCCGTGTTTTGTTGCTGGAGTAGGAGGGTTAAAATACTGTGTGCGACTGTTCTGAGATCGGTTCCGTCACATTTGCAAACATCGCTCTGTGTTTTCTGACACGGTTTCCAACGTCACGGCCGATTGGCCAGATTTGATCGGCGGCGCCGTCGCAGCCCGCTGCCTCGCCATCCCGAGCCAATCAGCAGCTGACGTGGAGTATCACATCTCACACTCGCTCAATCACACACACACACACACACACACACACACACACACACACACACACACACACACACTCCCTCCCCAGATGCCAGAAACCTGTCAAACCTCCACCCGTCTCGCCGCTACATCAGGCTCCGCCTCCTTCCTCGGCGGCCTCGCCGCTGTCACCGCGTCTCGTCACGTGTGTCAGTCAGAGCTGGCCCACCTGCTGCTGCTCTCTCACATTCTCGCTCACACACAGGCACACACGCGCGCTCGCCAGTATCGTGCACACCTGCCTGTCGGATGCAGTCCATCAGAGACGGGAGGAAGAAGAGGGGGAGGAGGAGGAGGAGGAAGAAGCAACTCCCCCCCCCTTTGTTCCTAAACATCTTTAATTTAATAGTGAAACTGGGGAGTCTGTCGCCGGGCGGATCACGCACCGCCGCCTTGATTTATTTAGTGAGAGGCGGAGCCTGTTTCCCGCACGTCCCTAGAAACCGAGACCAACCGCACACACACACACACGTCTATGTGCTTCTTTCGTTCCCTGCGCTTGTTTTTCTCAGTTGCGTTTATCCAAAACGATTCTCTAAAGATCCCGATCCAGTGACCCTCACTCATCATCCGCTGACACGGTTGGCGAGAAAATCTCCCGTTTGGGAGGGGCTGAAAGAAAAATCCTTCTCGGGCGACTCGATTCGTGGATCATTTTTGATGAATTATGAATGGCATCTAAGTTTAAGACGGTGAAACTACCAAGACGCGTGACTAAAACTGCAGGGAAGAGGCAGAAATGGATTTCGCATTCAGGCCAAAGTGTTAAAAAAAAAAGAGTCAGTTTCAAGGGAGTCAAAGCACAGCTCTGGTGCAGGACTGAAGGGGGCGCCGTTTCCTCATCGTCGGATCCGACAAGTGTTTATTTTCAGATTGTTTTTCAGCTCTTAAAGGAGAACACGTGGACTTTTTCTTTTTGTTTCTCATTAGAACCATCTGCAGACGTATTACGTACTGATTTCTCCCTTAAAAACAAAAAAAATCAGATTTTTCTCCTGAATCGGTCACCAAATGAAAGAACGATCTGCCCCAAAAGCTCGTCTAATAACTAGCCAAGAGTCAAACATTCCAGTACCGTAGAAATCTATTTTTGTAGTGTGAGTCCCTCAAGACGCTGCTCGCTCCCACACACACACACACACACCTAACAAGGGTCCTGTCTTACACCATATACATCAATGTGTGTGTGTATGTATGTGTGTGTGTGCTGGTTTATTTGTGTGTGCTTGTCTTAAAAAAAAAAAAATCTTGAAGGAGGCACTAATGAAGGATGTGTGACAGCAGTGGCAAGACCCTATAAGTATATATATATTGAAAATATATATATATATATGCTAGGTATTTAAACTGATTAGAGTAGTATGCTAGTTTAGAAACATATTTAATTATAAAAAACAGAACTGATGGCTTTTAAACATTATTTATATTTAGTGTACAAACATACTTTGTGCCCCTTCAAATGGCCTTAAACCCCATGTTTGCATCCATGTAAATTTGTAATTGGTCGTAGTTTTTTTTTCTTCTGTTAATTAGGATTATGGGACTGCTGTTTTAACAAAAAGATGCAAAACTTTGCGGATATTCTCCAGATGTTCAGTTTTTGATGGTTTGTTGGTGATAAAGGTTTCTTTTTTTGTTTGTTTTTAAAAAATTACAAACCTACAACACAATGTGCGATGGTCTGTTTGTGTCTTAGAATGATGGTGTAAAGTTTAAAATGACAACCCAATAAAATTCCACGACGAGAGAAAGACGTTGCTTTGCGTCGTGAGTTTATTTTATTTTTAACTCTGCTCTTTTTCAATTAGTTTTTAGATTCTTCCTCACTCTTTCATGTGTCTTCTGTTTTTTAATTCATTTCTGCTCCTTTGCGTCGTCCTTGTCAGCATATTACCTGAGATTAATGTGACGACTCGGGAGACAATATGACAGAAGAGGCTGCAAACTAATGAGAAAAAAAGGGATGAAATATTCCTGCTTTGTTGATAGTTACTAGACGTGGTTTGTGTGAAATGATGCCGCCAGAATCACCAGCAATAATTAATATATCCTCCTGGAACGTGTTTGTATTGTCACCTGTGTGTGTTTGTGTGTGTGTGTGTTGGTGTTTCTGTGACTGTGAGGCCATTCTTTCACACTGACGTGTCCGAGGCTCGTGACTGCGTCCGGCTGCCAAAAGAACATCCAATTAATCCCCATGTAGATCTTGTACGTGCGTGCTAGCAATTAATTTAAATCTGTTTTGTTTCCCCGTCAGTTTCACATTAGCATTGGACGGAGTCACATATTAATTTAAAACGTGTTATATTTTTTTTTGTTTTTTTTTACTATCGATTAATATCACGACTGTCTAATTTAAATTCTGCCAGTTGTTACTTTGCAACAAACCTTAGGCTGCAGCTTTTTACGCCGCCAACGTGAATCACAGCAGCAAAAACACTAAAATGTTGCTTTTCATCATCATCATCATCATCATCAATATTAACATCATCTCACACACACAGCAGTGATCCTTCACCAAAGAGCCTCCTATGCAACCAGGACACTTGGTGACATAAAGATGCACGTATGAGCCTCCTAGTGGAGGGAATAAGTAATGCAAGCGCTTTAAAAAAAAAAACAAACCCAAAAAAACACTTGTTTGTGACAAAACATCACTTAATCTCATCAACATAAGGCAATGTTGAAAAAAGCATTCCGCATAATTTTGTCTTAACATTCATGGCGTCCTGCATCAGGTTGTGTATTTTACGAGGATTTGGTCCAGATCTAATGCAAATTTTAAAAAAAACTGATTATAAATTGACATCCTGTAAAAAATAATAATAATTTTAAAAAAAAAAAGCTTCATCCTGTACGTCCTCATCGTAAAGCCTGGAAGTACAGCTTTGGTTGCTCTTCAAAACCGGTTGCAAAATCAGGTAAGCAACCATCATTTCAACAATTCATTTGCGAGCCTTGGTGGTTTGGACACATGCCAAAGTGAACAGACGACACACAAAAACAGGTTGGTTAGAGATGCGTTTATTACTAGATAACAACAAGCAGGTACAACAGGACGGTCAGAAGTCGACGAGCTCAACCCGACAAAGGCTTTGGGGAACGGCAGGAGACAAACCCTCCTGCAGGGGGCAGCGTCCTCACTTCCACTGGCCCTTCTCGTAGTCCCACTTGGCGGCGAAGCCCTGCACTGGGTTCACCTTCATGTCCAGCATCCTCTTGAGCTGCTTGGCCTGCCAGTCTTCGTCGAAGGTCCTGGGCCGCTCGGGGTAGACTGGGAGACAGGAAGAGGACGATACCTCCATTAATACTGTGCAACAGCCGGGATGATGTTGCTCCTTCTTTTTTAAGGCCTCCCCCCGTGGACAGTTTGATCCTAATAAAGCCTGAGAAGATGACTCTGATCCCTGGACTCTTCAGCTAAACCAGTAGCTGCAGTTTGATGGTGCCATTTCATGGCCGGAACCTATCGCATCCGTCTTGAAAAGCTCAGATTTAAAGCATTTTCGGTTTGTCAAAGTATCGAAGAACCAAGCAAAAGGAAAAGGTAACTGCTAAAAGTCACAAAGCCAATGTTAACACGTGACAGGCAGAAGGTTTATCGTCATCCTTCCCTTTCAAAGTTCTTTCTAAGGGCTCTTTTCTGCACTGGAACTGTGAAATAAGATCCATGAAATTTGGGGGAAAAAAAAAAGGAGGGGAACTTTTACCGTAGATGCTCTGCCACCAGGTGACTAAACCAGTGAGGCCCATGAAGATAAAGATGCCGCCCATGACGGTCTTCCACTCGTTTGACTTCTGCTTCATCTCCGGGAAGGTCTGATGGAACGCCAGCCGGTACACTGGCAGAGAGAGAAGCGCAGCAGACACATAGGTCAGGAAAAGGGCAGCCGGAATGTTTATACTTCTTTGTTCCGTGTGTGTGTGTGTGTCACAAATACATGCAAACATAATTTAAATGTAGGAGGAAGTCATGGAGTTCAAGAGTTGAGTCGCAATTCGCCCACTTCCTGTGCGAAACCTACGTTGCCAATATCGACAAAAAAAAAGCGTTTTATTTTTTTTCTGAGAACAAAGTGAACAAATTTAGGCCTGTTCTCAGCTTTCAGATCTCAGTTTAGATGAAAGGTTTGAACTGAGGTTAATTTGAGGTCAGGGTTCGACAGTTTGTGGTGAAGGTTACTGGAAAGTTTTGGGTTAGGTTGCCAAAGAATGGAAAAAAAATTGAAATCTGTTCTTAGATAAGGACATACCCGTGTGTGTGTGTGTGTGTGTGTGTGTGTGTGTGTGTGTGTGTGTGTGTGTGTGTGGACGCATTCCAAATTCCTCCAGGGGTAAATATTCAGACATGACGCAGGTACGGAATGTCGAGCAACCACATATTATTTTACTTCAGCGTTTTAGTTAAGGTTTCTCATTACATCACATCTGGGCCTCATTCCTGAAGTCCTTGGAGGCAACTAGCAACAAAGCGAAAAGCCCATCTGTGGGTTCTAACGTCTGTTCTGAAACAGAAAGATAGGTCGTGTGTTTGTGCAAATTCAGAAAAATCAGAAAGAAAAGAAACATAACACACAAACTCTTTTAAATCTACCTCTAATAAATGTTGTCGTGCTGCTGCACTGGAATAGAGGTAAATGTATAAAAGCATGGCTAATAAGAGGCGGGAGGTAACGAATTAAAAAAAAACAAAACAACTAATTTCAGAACCTGTATTTTTTTTTTTTTTTTTTTTTTTTTTTTTATTTGATTAAAGGAGTGAAATGAGTGATTTTACTTTTACAAGATATTTTTATTCCATAAGTATCTGTACTTTCACTGAAGTACAGAATGTGAATACTTTTGCAACTACTGCTAATAATAGCTAAATAGCTATTTTCTGGTTTTCAGGTCACAGGTTTTTATGTTTTTGTTTGTCCCACTGTGTGAAGCCTTTGGTCATGACAATGTGAGGGTGTAGTGTGTGAGGAGGGACCTACACGCGATCTTCTCCTCTTTGGTCAGCTGTCCCCAGGGGCCCTTCTCTTTCCGTTTGAGGCTGTTATCGGCCGTCGTCAGCACGTCCTTGTAGGCCCTGTCCGGCAGCGGGGTGTCCCTGCGGTCCCAGTACATCGGCTTGGACATGTCCACGGAGTCTGCCACCTCTGGGTGAGAGAGTGAGAGAGACATAGCGACTTGTTTGTGTGTGACGGCCCAACGGCGCCATCTGCTGTTCGCAGAGGCGACTAGCTCTCATGTCGCATGACCCACCGAGTTATTGCCTCCCAAGAAAAACAAAACGTTGTAGGAAAATACGACCAAAATAAAGGAATACATAAGTATTTCGACGGCATTTCATGAATATAATACACACATTTTTCAGACATTATTTTAGTGGCAGTCCCTAAGGCAACGTGGCGGTCGTCACCGTGTTGGACTGAGCATGACTGCTAGCTCACCAGCGACCTTTGAGCTAGCAGCTACATGCGTTTAAACTTTATTGCGTGATGAAAAGTGAGTGTCACCGTTCACATATTCTGCTCCCTCTCACTTGAATGGAATTAATAAAACTTTAACGTCAGTTTATCACATCATAACTTTGCTAAGTTTTTTTGTTTTCACAAAATTTGTCATTGCACATTTGATGTTAAATTATCACCAGTTCTAACTTGAGAGGTTTTAATTATTTTAACCATAATATCGATCCATTTCCCCCCATGTTTGCATTTCTATAGCATGTCAACAATACACTGCTTTTAAATAGGAACAAATACTATTAGTTCAAACTACTTTCTCATGGTGCAACACCCCGTAAGGTTAAACTAGCAAGTTAGCTCACACAAATTTGTCCATTAGCTCATGTCCATAACAACAATGACTACACGACAGATCAGAGCTGTGGCCTTATAACTTGTTTTTTATTTTCAACCTCCCCTGGCAGTGTTGTGCACACGGCAGTGACACATCAGCGATGTTGCAGTTATTACCATGACCGTGGCTCGACATTCTGGCGCTGGCGGTGCTGAAGGCCGCGGTGGCGCGCCTGGCCGCATGTCTTCCGAGGAGACCTGCACTCAGGTGGAGCATCTGCAAACAGGTAAGTGGTTCATTGTTAGCCACTACCACTGTAACTTTTAAAACAGCTGATGGCAACACAATATGTTCCCATATGATTTTATATTCTGACATGAACAATAGGCCTTAAAAGTACTTGAACCAGAAAAAAAGGAGAAAACTTTTTAAAAAAAATGGCAGCTGACTCTTTTTGTTATTTTCCCCTGACGTAAAATGTCCTTTAGAAGTTGTGTGAAATATCAAGGGGTGTTCTTTTAATCGAACAAACTTGATCGTTGCAGGAAAAAACATTTTATATATATGTATTATTTTAAATCTTGATTGTGTCTGGTTTTCTCAAAGATTAATATTTCTCTTTATATATTCAACTATTCTTTGGGCAATACTGTACATGCCTACCTCACGCGCAGTATTATCTTTTGTGCGTTGTAAGCTGATTAGGAGAAAGCATGTCATTATATTTGTGAACCACACGAAAGTGAGTCAATGGCAGTTAGTAGAGCGGCCAGTACATTGAAGCCATTATAGGTCAGCTTTGATTACAGAACACACGCAATTATCTGCGCCCACCGTTCTAATTCTAACTCTCGCCCGTCATGTTTCATGTCCAAGTGGCCTTGACGCACTCTTGGCCATTTATTCTACTCTCACAGCCAACGGCTCCTGTGTTAACATCCCCCTGTGTCGCCGCAAGATCTCATTAGGTTTAATGAAGCTACGGCAGTGTTCTGGATAAAGGCCAAATCCCTGCTCTGGCCCGTCTGGACACCTTCTTAGCGCTCGCTGTGACAGGAACTGTACTGCACCACAGCAATGCGTTGCGAAATAAAAAGCAGACAGCTCAGACCGCGAATCGCGACCTTTGGCCGCTCTGACACAATCTGTCTGTTTCCCATAAACCCATTGGATGCCCCTGTGCTGGCGACTCCTCAGAAGATTGCGGTTTTTTCCTGGGCTGCACCGCGTGTAAATTTAGAAACGGATTATTGTAACTGTAATAGTACATTTTTTTGTGCACTGGAATAGTTGCAGCATGTTTACTTCAGTGTTATAATGTTGTCCATGTGATCTATTTAATAATCCCTATGATCACAACAATTTGACACTAGAGGGCAGGGGTTCACAACGTGGGTGCCATGACAACAGGCCAGGGGTGCCTGGAGATAATTACATAATATTTGGAATTTTTTGCATGTGGCTTAGAAAATTATGTTATTTAGACATTGAATATTTTAAAAAACTGAAATATATAAATGAAAAATGGATGGATGGATGTTTTCAACAGCGCGTGTACATTAGACAAAGTACAAGTACAGGAGATTCATTTACGGCTGGCTACGTTAGGTGGTTGTTATTTCTTCAATAATAGAGTTTGCACTTTTTTATATTTACATCCTTACATTTAAACAATGATGCAGGTGTGTATTCGATGAATATATCTCGCTGGTATGAAATTACTTAATCATTCATTTAAATGTCTGTAATGAAACAACAAATTCCGTCAATGTTGTCATTTGATAAAGTTTAGTTACGGTAGGAAGGGATGCACGAAAAAGCTAAATGTAATTGTAAAAGGAGAGTTGAATTGAACAATGTCAATTAAGGAACAAGTTTGAGGGCCACTGCTGTAGGGGGCAGTGTGTGTACAACACAAATGACTCTGCACCACATTTGCACACCTGTCGTTGTGTCTATTGTTTTAATCGTGGAAGAAGCCAAAGAATGACCATGGAATCGATGCTCCAGCCTTCAGCCCGGATCTGTGTGCCGCCTTGTTTCGGTTGAAACACGACAGCTGAAGTCTGGGTCACACCTCTTCTGCACCCAGCCCAAGTTGACAGGAACTGGTGCCAAGTCCGCCTTTACAAGCGGACTCTGGCATTAATGGAGAACTGTGCACCTGCGTGGCGCGTCAGCGTGAGCGCGCGCGCTGCTTCGGTGACGCTGGACGTGAGAGAACTTGATGAACTGCGACAAACTTTATTTTATTCAGCCAGTTCAACCAGACGTTGGCACACAGTTGATGTCAAGGAAACCAGTTTGGACGCATTTTTTTTTTTTTCAAGCATTGGTCAATGAAGAAAAGACTGTCAGGTGCAACAGGTTGTGGAAATCAGGCTGCGCATTTAGACACAAATGCAAACATTAGTTTTGGGTGAAAGCGCCGGTTGAGTTCAAGCGTCGGTGAGATGGAACTTTGTGTCGTCCTCTGGTGTCCAGCACTTTAGTGAGGTCGTGAAATCTCAGTTTCAGTTTCAGAGTCTCTCTGCTCTGTTCTGTGGTTCGTACACACACACACACACACACACACACACACACACACACACACACACACACACACACACACACACACACACACAAGCGCATGCGTGTGTGCGCATAGCAAATTAAAATGGCAGATTGTGGCTGGGACTCAAGGGACGAGTCCTGTCTGACCTTCGTTGGAGGGGCAGAACTACGGACGGACCTTCGCCCCAAACACCTGTTTAACGGCCAAAGCTTGATTCCCCCCCTCGATGCAGGGCTCATTCTAACCCAACCTAAAGCTGTATTTCATATTTCATTTTTCTTCACCTTCATCGTCTGATTCGCAGTATTTATAGCGCCGTGAGGTCGTACTTGACCCACTTGAAACTGTCTGCAGAGCAATTCGAGGGCCCGCTCCTCTAACGCAAACACGGCTCTAATAATCTCTCAGCTCGATCAGTCATGGTTAGCTGTCCTTCCTGCACGTCCGCCACCCTCTCTCTGCATGTGCGGGGTTTTAGAGGAGGAGGAGGAGGAACGGCGCAGCTTGCCACTACCCTGTTACCCGTCCTTGCAGGGGAAGATACTCACTGCTCAGTTGGAGGGGCGTCCAGCAACGGCAGAAAACAACAACAATCTGATCCCGGAGGAAGGAAGAAGGGGGGCGACTCAGGACACTCGGTCTGCTTTCTCCTCGGCTCTCGGACGGCAGCAAACACTTCGCAGGAACCAACTGGTGGGCGGGTGAGAGGAGTAAAAAAAGTGAGAGAGAGAGAGAGAGAGACGGGATGGGGAAGGAGAGGGAGGGACGCTCGGCAAAAGCAGATAGTCGTCGAGTAAACAGTCGCGCGCGGTCATGTGATCAGGCCCAAATATGAAAGAGAAGGTGGAGTTGAGTGACTTGTTGCCGCACTTTCATTTATTTCCTGGTCTCCACTCCCTCCCTCCTCCCTCTCTCCCTGCGGAGGCTCCGTGGCGTCCGTTCAGCGGAGTTCACGTCAGGACACGGCTGAGTTCACACAGAGGCTCTGTTTTCATGCAGAGGAGGCGGGGAACACGAGACGTAAAGTTTTTGCGTCTGCTGTGTTGCGGGGAGGATAAAAAAGAAACAAGCAGCTCAGTCGCAACATAGATTTTTTTTACCATAACTGGACGCTGGTTGGAGGCCACCGCCTCCTTCAGAGCCTCCTGGCCGAGAGCCCGGGTGGGGGCCGACGGTCTGTAGGTGGTGTTTGCCGAGCAGCCAATGGTTGGGCGGCATGGGCGGAGACAAAAGAGTGAAGAGTTTGAAGGGTTGGACGGGGACAGGACACGCTCACTGCCACCTTGCAGCAGCAGCAGCAGCAGCGGCAGCAGCGGCAGCAGCGGCAGCGGCGCCTGTCAAGCCAAAATAAACAACCTGCGCTGGTGAGAAGCAGCTGCTCGCGACTTCCTGTCGCGGTTTCAACGAGCTGAAACCACACGGAGTGCAGAGCAGTTCACCCCGGGGTACTGCCGAGTTCAGTCCCAGTCAGTGCAGGAAACAGCCAGAGATCATGAACTGTCGCTGTCTGTGCTGATAAACGGGTTTTCAACTGGGAGTTTGGATGGTGGAAAGAAACAGATATGATTTGCTTCTTATGAAAATTAGGTACTGATATTATGCTTAAATTTTCATTGGATATTTTGAATGACCTTCAAATGATTCTATATCAGGGGTGGGGAAACGTTTTTGACTGGTGGGCCCAGAGGGGTTCTAGAATTTGATAGAGGGGCTTGACCAGGAGCAAATGGATGGAGTGTTTTGGTGACCCACCTCATAGGAGAAACACATGTCATGGGATATGCCGACAACATGTGCTTTAATGTCTATTGAAAATGAACAAAAGCGTTTTAACAAAATGTGTGTCTTTGAAGCCCCACGGTATTTAGCTCTTTATTGAAATGACTGAACACTGAAGAAATGGATGAAATAGCTATTTTATGACTTATTCACTATTGATATAATTCCTTCAAGTTCGATGGGCTGGATGAAAAAGCTTCATGGGTTGCAGTTGTCCCATGCTTGTTTTATGTACTTTGTCCTGAACAAACCAAATGAATGCATGTCGTTGCATCTGGCAAAGCGGCTGCGCATTCAGATTGTTTGCACATAATTCACACCCTCGCTGTAAATTTCTTGATGAAATGTGGTTTAGCTGTTTCCCCATTTACTTCCTGTTACAATTCTAGAATAAGCCCAAAAACTTCTCATTGCTGTTGATATAACCAGAGCAAATAATCACTGCCTTTTTGGTGTCAATCATATTTTTTTGCTGCTACTGGAACTACAATATTTAACAAAACAGTTTCAGCTGCAGGGAAGTAAAAGACAAACCAATCCAGGAACAAAAAAATATTCATTTTGCTTAACTATATGTATTTTATTAAGAGATAGCATGGTAGACATTTATGTATAGAGTCATTCAAAATAAAGTATACACACATAAGGAAAATCAACTCTTGCATAACTATATAATTTATCCATCCATATAGATACCTCTTTTGAAGATTGATCAAATTACGACAGCACCGTGTGCCATTGTACGATGTTTTGCCAACAGATGGCATCACCCATGAATGTAGCATCAACAAGTGTTGAGGTAACAAACAACCCAAGCAGTAGTTCGCCGTACATATAAATGTCATGTGTAATATATTTGTAGCGGCCAGAGGTAAGTTGTATGTGTGTTGCCTGCATAAATTTGGAATTGAAATATTAATGCTAGTTTATCTTTTCCTGATGTGTGTATACATTATTTTGGCTGACTGCATGTGTGACAGCTCAATGTTTAAATACCTATGAATCAATATCAGTGACGTGGAATTTTATTTTTAGATTTTAAGTCATACTTAATCTCAACTAAAAATAATTTATACAATGGATTTAAATTTTGAAATCCAGACCTGTTGGATTTTCCCTAAGAAGGTATGAAGATTTAGAATAAATGACAGGCCACAGGCACGTCTTGTACCACGGCGCTGACATAAACACATTCCTCCACTAGAGGGCAGCGTGACACAATGTTAAGGGAGTTAAGCCAGTAGGAACCCGCTTGTTGCCGGAGCATCACGATGAGCCCGGTGTTTTGTGTCAGCTTTGAATGAGAATTAGACCCGACTGAGTCCTGCAGAGGTGATGCTGTTGGTTTCCCAGAATGCTTCACTCCGGTCGCTCAGTCTGACACAACAACAACACAACATCTGCCGGTGCCGCACCGACACAGCTTGACACGCGTCCTCCGATTCACTGATGCAAATGAGGTTTGGAGCGTGACGGTGCAAATAATCCCTGAACTCTGCCCTTCGGCCCCCCTCCCCCTCCTCCTCCACTTAGCCCCTCCCCCCTGCTGGGTTCCACCCGCTCTGACCCTCTGCCCTCGCTCGTCCCTTGACAGTTGGAGACGTTTCTCTCTCTCTCCCCCACCAGAACGTTTTCCATCACTTATCTTCTGCCCCTTTGTCAGACGCTCTCCCATTGTGTCCCCTTCTTTCTTTGTCACGTTAATGCATCAAAGATGAGGAGATGTGGAGGAGGGCGGGACGTCCAGGTGTCCGCGACACACCTCCTCTTCCTCCTCCTCCTAATCTCTAACGGCCAAGCCTGAATCAGGCCCTGTTTGGATCTGCTCTTTGACACTGTAAAATATTACATTTATGTGTTTCAGGTTCGCCTTTATTTTCTAACCTGGATGTTGATGTCTGCTAGGCGGAAACAGTTTTTAGAGCAAGAAATACTAGAGCGAAAGAAGAGACAGCAAGGGAGAGACCAGGCCCCCAGAGTCCAAGATGGCAGCCCATTCATTGCAATGAAGTTGCTCACCCAGCGCATAGGTCAAAAAGTTTTCGACTTCCGCATCAATGGGCCCATAGAGCATGCGCAGTAGGGTCACTTCCCATCATGCCTCTGTAACTCACATGATCTATTTGGCCAATCAGAACGATTCTGGAGAAGCGCCACTTACAGACACATCAGGAAGCAGCCAATCAGAACGTGCTGAGACACAGCAGCACATACGACGTTGTGACGTCATGCTGGGAATAGACTCTTCTGGTTTATTTTTTTGTATTGCGGTCTATGGGAAAAATGCTTTTGGGCCCATGGGATTTTTATGCTGAAGTACCACGAGTGGCCACTAGGGACAAATTGGCGCCGATATATTGCCAGTCCGGTATCCAGTTCTTATAATACATTGATGGGAGAGACAGACAGTTAAAGAGAGTGAAGTTTTGGTTTCGTTTGCTACAAGAGCTTGAATAAATTACAAACGATCTTGTAAGCTAAGTGTTTACAGCATGAATTTTAATAATGCGTTTGGATTGAGTGATGTATTTTAAATGAACTAAAGGTTTTAAACTTTTGTCGATTTATTTTGAGTTTAGTGATAAAAGTGAAGTCTAATTGAGTTCAATTTATTTTAAGTAGGAATTTGCAGTATGTCGTGATAAGTATTCATTGAAACCTGTACTGTATTTTTCTTATTTGAGTTTTCACGGTGTCCAAATTCATTCATTCAAGGTTTCATCAACCAGTCCAAAAAAAATAAACGTACCTTTTTGACATCAGTATGAAGCGTGGACTTACTTATTGACCAGCGGTAGCTACAGACGCCATGTGACATCCAGAAGCGCCAGTAGGAGGAGCTTCGCCATCCCTGGTGTCTTGCTCAAGTGCTTCGCCATGTTGTTGTGGTGGTGAACTGAACTCAGCTTCGCCTGCAGGCCAGTGATTCCGAGGTCACCTCGTCTTCTCGGCCTCCTCGTCATCCTCTCGGTTTCCCTCTCTCATCTCCCAGCACAGAGATGTTGCAGCCGGTCTGGATGAGAGGAACCTAGCGAGGGCTAGCTCGCTAGCTGGCTCGCCAGCGTTGTGTTCTGCGTTAGCCAATGGTGAATGTAGGTCACCCACCGCCAAACCGGGGGTCTGGTGGTGCGTGTGTGCGTGGCCTCAGATGGTTCCACTGTTCCTCCAGCCTGTCTGTGGAGAACCTTCCTGGACCTCACGTGTGTGTGTGTGTGTGTGTGTGTGTGTGGGTCCCTGTGTGTGTGTCCGTGTGTGTCGGCACGTGAATTTGCACAGCCGCTTTTGCTCCCAGCCTGAAGGCATTGTGTGTATCTGGGTCATGCTCCCCATCGTCCCCCCTGCTCATCACGTCGCTCCCCCTCTTCCTCTCCTCTTCCTCCTCCTCCTCCTCCACCTCCAGTTTGCTTCTGCCTTGTTTTTTTCCGCTCAGCTGTTTCTGTATTGTGTTGTGTCGAGTTGTGTTGTGTTGTGTTGTGTCGGTGGGCCCTCTCTCGTTGGCATCCCCTCAAAAAGCCCATGCATGACTAAGGATGAAAGCGGTTGGTAAGAGGCCATGATTGAGTTCTCTCTCTCCCTCCCTCCCTCTCTCTCTCTCTCTCTCTCTCCATGCATAATCCATCACAACACGCAGCCTACATTTTAATTTGCTATTCACTCGCTGTGGAATCCAGAACATTTCAACATTCGTTATTCAGCAAACGCACCAAACCGGGCAAAGTGACGAGCGAACGACTGTTGTTCTCTTCAGCCGCTGACCTCTGACTTGTGTCTCCAGTCCCAACCGGACGTCGACACCTCCTCCATCTTCTGGGTGCGGGAGTCCAGAAAAAAAACCTGCCGAAACCACATTCCGAGATAAGTCCCTCATGTATGAGTGATGCGTCCTCTTGCAGCGCCAACACGTGAGAAGGGGATTTCGATCTATTTCTAAGTCAGGGCAGCAAACAGAAACCATGATGCCCTCAACAATAAACTGTGGGAAGAGTTTCAATCAGTCATGACAACAAAGTAAAATATGTAATTTCACACCTGGTCGAGTGCAGACGAGCAACACGGCAGATTGTCAGTGGGCCAAGTGGAAGAGTCTCACTGCTGACCTGGTAAAAGTGCTCCATCAGCACACTGACCCTGCCTCCCTCAACCCCCCCACCCCCACTCGCTCGCACCCAGTCCCACTCCTCTTCTCGTCCCTCTGATGAACTTTTTAAAGAGCAGCTCTTGGACCGAGCGCGATAACGTTGTTTTCCTTGGCCTCGGCCCGATCCCGTTTCCACTGAACTCTTTATCTCACCCTCCGCTGGCAGTTCCGTGAGAACCTTGACGGCTCCTCCTGGACGCTGCCTGATTGGTCTGGCAGTATTGGTTCCGATTAGGTTTTTAATTTAAGTCTTATTTTGAATGTGAAGGACAAGAAAAAAGAAAAAAAGGTGTAAACGTAAGAATAGAGAGAGCAGAATACATATTGAAAAAGGAGTGAAGTATGAGGTAGAGGGGTTGAGTTAGGCAAGTGGACTTTGAACTTGTGATCTTGTCATCAGAACTGAAGAAGCCTTTCGGATGAGAGGCGAAACGTCATCAAAATCACAAGAACAAGTCCAGTTGCTTTAACTCAACCCCTCTACCTTAAGATGACCTGGATGACTGAGAACCTTCACCTACCTTATATGACTCATAAACTCCGAGTCCTTCTCTGCAAGAAATGACCAACAACAACCTTCCAGTCTTCCTAACAGTGGTCCTGCTGTTACCCCGGCAGCAGAAAGCGGCCGGTTCAGTCTGTGTCCTGAAAGCTGTGATTCTTCCTGCGTGTGTCAAGCCCGTTGATGGATCACCTGTAGACACAATACCGGGGGGTCCCACCCGCCTCATCCTCCACCCCCCCCCCCCCCGCGGTCCACCCAGCGACGCCCTCATTAAACTTAATACCAATGAATCCGCTGGCAGTCTGCCTCCTCCTCCGTCGACTCGCCTCGTTCTTTCTTTCCAAGAACTCCTGAGGTTGCTGGTGGGGGGGGGGAGTTCACGGCCGAGCGTGACAGGAGTGATTCAGCTCCTGACGTGCGTAATTGGTGCTAACAGTTTTCTTTTATGAGGGAGGTCAGCCGGAGGAATGCTACTTGTCCTGTACCCCGTTTCTTTTCTTTTTTTTTCTACGACTCGGAACGACGTCACTGACGAAGGCATGAAAATAAACTTTACACTAAGTCATGCCAGAGATCAGGTTAACCCAGGCAAACTATGGCCCGGGGGCCATATGCGGCCTGTTAAGCTTTTTAATTTAGTTTAAAGAGTCACTTCAGCAAAGGGAACATCAAAGAGATATTTTGTTCATTTTCAATAGACATTAAACCACATGTTTTCTACATATCCCGTGATATATTTTTTCCTCCTATGAGGTGAGTCACCAAAACACTCCACCATCTGCTCCTGCTCCGGCCCCTCTGTCAAATTTTTGAACCCATTGTGGCCCAGCGGTCAAAAAGTTTGCCCACCCCCTGGGTTAACTGCATACTTTGCTTCTAATGTGGTTAATCACTCATGTAAGTCGGAATCTCTCTCAGACTTCCAGGTGGACTGTAGTCTGCGCCTGCAGTCTGGGCCGGGTCCGTTCTAAATTCACAGGTAGCGATGAACGACCAACAATTTGATTAATCACATCCGCCGTTCAAGCTAGTGGCTCGTTCTCCTGTTAGTGAGCACAGCTGAGAGCGACGCCTCCGTCACCATGACAACGATTGAACCCGTGTGAACGAGTGCGAATGCAGCGCCGAATCTCCCGGGGGACGAGTCGCCTCGTCTTGTTTGTTTCTGCTCTCGCCAGCTTCCAGCAGCAGCCACCACTCGTCTCTCCATTATTCATCTCTTTATGATCCATAATTCATGTTTGAGTGAAGTCACTGCGGTGGCGCTCAGCTGTGAGGCTGCAGGGTTCTGTTGGGTTTTGTTTCTTTTTTTGTTTCCCCTGCATCATGTGGTCCTAGAATATTAAGGGGGGTGAGGAGGTGGAGGAAACAGGAGGGTGAGGAGTGAGCAAGTGTGCTGATTCAGTGGTGGGAGGGGTGAAGCGTGGCAGGCGTGGGATCCATAGAGAGAGAGAGAGAGAGACACAGACAGGACGTCCTGGAGGAGGAAGAGACGGCCTGAAAAACAAGATTAGAGGCGTGATTTGACATTTTGAGACGAGGCCGACGGTCCCAGCTGAGGCTCCTCCAACTTTCCCCTCGTACTCCTGCACTCCCCGCATCATTTCCGCCAGGAAACACATGTTTCTGTATTTTTGTTTTTTGTAGTAGTTGGGCAGAAAAAGGTGGTGTCACAGTGAAATTGTTGTTGGAATGGAAACGTTGTCTGGTCCAGTCCTTCAACTGTATTTCCATTGGCGATTCAACTGGCGTGCTGCCACTTGAACGTATCAGTGAATCATCACCGCTGAAGCCAGTGGATCACTGATAAAGACTTCCTTGTCCACACCACTTGTTTTTCTCAACGGAATGATAAACTTTATTCCTTCAGTTCATTTGCACCTCCAAGCCGAGGGGCCGCCTGTTTTCGAGGCGCTATGGAAAATTCCAGGTCGAGGTATTCAGGTTTTTTTGTTGGAATGTTATTTCTGTTCACCACTGCTGCTGTGTAAGTCGTGTGACCTGTTTTTTCTTATTCTGTAATTGCATAAAATGCGTCGGAGGCGGCGCCTCTCTAAAAATAATCTCTTTTTACGGGGAAATAGAGGGGAAAGTAGAGGAAGGAGTGTTTCTGGTGGAGGGAGAGAATGACAGAATGGAGCGATTAGCTCTTATCTTGTGTGTGTGTGTGTGTGTGTGTGTCTGGGGTTCACTCCCCAGGGTTCTGACCTCCTCTCTGCTGTTAAACCCAAGACCCAACATCACACACTGACGGTTAAATCTCATAATGAATGTGTGGGTGGGGGTCTGCGGGACCGAGACCTCCAAAGGCTGTTAGTAGAGTGTGTGTGTGTGTGTGTGTGTGTGTGTGTGTGTGTGTGTGTGTGTGTGAGGCCGGTGGACACGTGTGTCCTGTGGCCCCCCAGAGGTTTGAACGAGCGCTGCACGTGTGGCAGCGGTGGTGGAGGTGAAGATGGGGGGTGTTCTTGATGACAAAAGATCCCCGGCACATGCAGGCCTGACCTTTGACCCCCCCCCCCAATCGTCTAGTCGCACCCATCCGCTCCCTCGCCCCCCTCGCCCCTATCTCTCTCTCTTCCTCTCTGGGGATCATCCCTCGCTCGTGCGGAGGTGAGGAGCAGCAGCTGCTCGCTCGCCCGGTAGAGGAGAGAGAAAGGAAATGGGAGGAAAGAAAGGATGGAAAAAACAACAGGGAAATGGAAGTTTTCTTTTACCCTCTGACTTTGCGCCGGGCGAGGCGAGGATTCATCGCCGTGCTGCATTCAACTCTTCTCTGACGCTCCTGTCAGAAAGAGGTGAGATGAGAAAAAAAAAGATAAAAGGGTGGTAAAAGAAGAAAAAAGAGAGAGAAAAAAGAATCAGACAAGGCACAACTGTTCGGATTCTGTTTGATGCCTCGGAAAGTTTGACATTGACTTTGTTTTTTTACGTTTGTAATTCACATCGGCCTAAAATAGCAGTCCTGACTGAAGTTCCGCAGTGAATCTTCAGTTGAGTTTCTGGTGCCAAAACCAGCAATGCAACTGGTTCCAGACTACAGTCTAACTGTCTCTACCGGCCGCTGCTCCTCTGGTCCAGTAAACTCTCGCACTTCCAGGACATTTTCCTGAAGAAGTCCCTTCCATGCCCCCGTCGTCCCAGCCCCATCCTCAGAGTTCGACTTCGCTCCACATGGCCGACGTACATAAAGATACGTCCACTTTGCCTGGTTTATTTTGTCAACTGCAGCAGCTATCATTAGCCCCTGCGCTGCTATTTCTTGATTATATATACAGCGGCTCAGAGGAGGCACGGCTGGCTGCCGCAGTGGCGGCAAAACTTGCTCCTCTTTGACTCCTCCTGCTGGCTGAACGGCTCTTTGCCCTCTGTTTCCTACACGTAGGCCTCTCAGACTCTTTGCCTCCTCAGCATCAGCACCGGCCCAGAGGGAACCTCCATGCCAAACGCTCCTAAATCACCATCTGTCTCTGCTCTGTGATCACCTGACCTGAAATAGTCAGCCTTGACCTCCAGCCTGCTCCCACACGCTGCTGCTGCTGCTGCTGCCGCTGATGCCTCCTCGTCTGTTGCTGCCCAGTCGCAAATCATGCAAATCGTGCAAATTTCCCTTCAACTCCTTTATTTCTTGCACAGCTTTTTAAGACACTTCAGTCCTGAACATCAACCCTGTGATGTCTCAAAGGGCGCACCAGCGATCCGCTTTGCTTTCATTCTCTCCAAACACTCGGTGGTTCCAGCTGAGCGTCAGTGTCTCAGCGATCCAGCGGGAGGCTGTAAACAGATGGCTAAGTGTGCTGTTTTCTGGACGCCTGGAGAGCTGGCGGATAATTAATTATGTGAGGCCGCCATGACGCGCCACAAGCCTTGGCTGGAAAAAGAAAAATAGATCTGAACATGGCCCTAAGACAATAGCTCCCGAATATTGAGTGCAATTTTATATTTTAGAGTGCAGTCGTTCAGACAAAAGTGTGACGGTTCAGAGAGGTTTGCCTAATGCAAAATGACCATTAACGACTAGCAAGTTAAATAAGACACTCAATGTTCCGTCGTTTCTCATGTGTTCCACATTGGACTGTGGAAAACGTCTGATGCTACATATTCATGCAGGAGTGAGTGAAGGTGCTGCAGCCCAGCCTCCCTGCACACACACACACACACACACACACACACACACACACACATACACACACAGCACGTTCCCATACGTGCTGTTAGCACTTAGTCTTCACTCTGTCGTGTCAGAAGTGCTTCCTGTGAAAGGAATGATCATATGTGTAAATGTACAGCCACCCTGCTGTAAGTAGGTCATTGCTTCCAGAAAAGCCAAGGGGGCGCTCTCACCCACGCTCGCATGCAGATAAGTAAATAAATGAATGAAACGTATTTATGGAAAGCAGTCGTCGTCTCCGGCGTGATGTACTTTTCAGTCAGTAGAGCTCAGTAATGTGAGCAGATGAGGGTGGAAGAGGTCCAAAGCACCAGTGGCAATGGAAATTCTGTGTCATATTAATTAATTATGCAGGACTCTCCCCTTTGGTCTCGGTGGTACTTTAAACCCGAGTAACCAAAACCTGCTGGTTGAGACGCTGCATGAGAGGTTCAGTCTGCAACATCTGTTGGAACGACCTGGCATCTGTGTTGCGTTGTATTGTGTTGACTTCCCTGTTTCATTCCTGCGTTAATGAGACCAGCTGGTGACAGATGACAGTTATGTCACCGGTGTTATGACACTGTGTTATGACACAGGGCGACAGCTTTATCAAATACTACATCAATACTACAAATGCTACATCTGTTTCACCACCAGTGGGGGCGCCCTTGTTACACACCGCTCAGCTCGACACGCAGCGGTCCACTGAATGTGCTGACTGTACGCTCGGCCCAAGCAGGGCTTTTAATGTTTTGGAAGCAACTGTTTCACTTTTTCCAGTTTTCTTTTTTCCCCCCTCTCTTCCTCACATTCCAGTCAACCAAGGTAACTGGGCTGTACGCTGCCATTTGGGCCGCCGTGGGGAACATGTGGTCGGCCCCGCTGGAAGCCCCGTCCGCCGCCAGCCGTCGCCGCCACTGCTGGGGCTGTCGCCCAGTCCGTAAAAATCACGTTTCTACGGCGGTGCCAAGGCGAGCCAGACTTCACCCCGGCCTTGTTTCCTCCAGCGCTCCTCCGCTATAAAATCACCATTTTTTTTCTTTTTCTCTGTCCTGAAAGTGAATTGCTGCTTCATTTCTGACCATTTGGACTTTCAGTCAATCCTAACAAACATAGATAATCCCTTTCTGGTGTTCCAGAAGATTCCCGACACAGCGATCGAACTTTTACATGATTCTCAAATGGCTCAAGCATTGTTTGGAAAAAAAAAAAAGGACAAAGGCAATTGGTTTGTTAAGTGAAGCCGAGCCTTCCGATGAACTGCTTGATTGCAGATCAGGTGTTTCTGTAGAAAGCAGCGGCTTGGTGTGTGAATAGCAGGAAGTTTGCTTGTATAAACAGATTTCATAAGAACATTTAATAACGCTGGTTGGAATCGCCACTGGCAGGCTGGTAGAGATGTGCCACATTTGACTTTTTTTTCCCAACCAAATAACAAATTAGCAATTCGGCTGAAGTTGTAGGGGAAGCTTAAGCTGCTAGAATATAAGCTAAATGGACTCTGTGTTTAATAATGTAGAAGCAGATTAAGAAGAAAAACAAAAACATTCAAAAAAAAAAAAAAACTTCCTGGACTTGAACTATTGTTGCCTTTCAAAGCAACTTAACTGATTACTTTGGAAAAAAAAAAGAGTTCTCAGGCACTTTTTAAGTGCTCTCTCTGGCAGCGAAGTTGCTGCCTCCATTCTGAGAACCAAGTCGGAACTCTTCTGAGGAAAAGCATGTTTACTCTGTCGGCTTCCCTCTGCTGTTGTGAGAGGTTTTTAATAGACCTCTCATATATTTCCTGCTTCGAGGAGGATTGTTTTTGTGAAGTGGGGAAAACGCCGCGCAGTTGCTTCAGAAGATTTTGTAAGATCGTCTCTCGGCCAGTCACTTACCGTTAACCATTGTTGTGTTGACTGCCGCCCACTTCACTGCCTGTAAAAGGCCTGATGCTGCTACTGCTGTCTGCCAGGTTAATGACTTCCTCCTCTCTGAAGTGCGGCGGCGGTTTCGACTGCGGGTCAGAGTCTGAGGCCTCGTCCACTTCCCGGCCCTTGGCGGGAATCCTTAAATGGGACAATCAAGCCCGGCAGAGGCGGAGAGGAAAGCAGCCGTGGTGGAGCTGCAGGTCAATTGTGTATCCGCGGAGGGAAAAAAAAGGGGGGCTGTCGGTGCGGTAAATATTTGTTGTGTTACATAAGAAGTGAAGCCGCAAGCTCTCTGGAAAAGTCTGAAATGAACAATGATGGAGCCAAAAGCCCTTCCAGTTGAGGAACACCTTTGGTATTAAAAGATTGTGTTCCTGAAGTGTGGGTGTGCTTGGTTGGCACCAGATAGAAAAGATAAGATGGTTATATAATCTGAAAAACATAAGAATAAATTAAGACCTGCCAAAATCGCTATAACACCTTTGTTTGGTGAAGATGCAAACAGACTTTTGCACCTTTGTTAACACTGACGCTGATGCAAAATTGTATGATTTATTATAATCTAAAATAACGTAATATAAATAGCTTTCTTGTTTTGTTTCCAATGAGGTAACTATCTTAAAGCCAGAGTTATGATCCCCGACTCACCCCCCGTCTTTGAGAGTAAACTCTGAGCTCTCCAACAGTTTTGTATAAATTTACGCACAACCTTTTCTTCCAAACAGATGAGAGGCTCAGCCCAACTGTGTTCTCAGATTCCACAATTCTTAGTTTCAGGATAAATCGTGGGTAAGATAGAATATTGTTTTTCCAATTAGAAAAAAAAGAACAAAAGACAAACTTCCAAGCTCAGAACACAAAGAAAACATAGGTTGCTCTCTTGGGAACGCTGCAGCAAGTTGCCATCCACGTCTCGGCGCTCTCACAGGAGGATGCTGGAGGAAATGATATTCAATTCTGCTTTAGTCTGAGGTCATCCTGATTTAGTTAATGAAGGCAGACTGTTGCCAACACATGAGCTCACCGCCCGGCTTGTTTTTGTCATCAGCTGAACCTCGCGAGGCCCCTCAGCTGGCCCCCCAGACTTGGAGGGAGAGAACATGAAGGAGGCACATCATGGTTTTCTCAACAATCTGCCCCCTATCATTATTCTTTATTCCATTTAATTATACTTTGAAGACATAGTCCTACAGATCATAGTCTTAATTTTTTTTTTTTTTTTTTTTAAATTGGAATATTTGGATTAAGAATATTATCGCTTCAGGTACTATGATGGAAATGATGTAAGACTTTAAGAAGATTACATAACAGCCCTCCAATGTGATCCTTTTACATCCATATTTTCAAAGACGGGGGGAAAGTTGATTGTGGTGATTTAATGACAGGCAATCCATCAGATTATGTTTCACAAAACAGGGTACATTTAAAGTCTAAACATGTGTAAAGTATGAGACGGTATGAGCTTTTGTTTAAAAAAGAAGAAGAAGAAGAAGAAGTAAATTCAAGCCCAAATTATTTGAAATTGTAAATTGTATCTGTGACATTCTGTCAGAAAATAGAAAAGAAAGGATTTTTTTTTTCTTCAAGTTAAATATCAAGCTGCAAGTGACTGTGAATTATTGCGGCAATCTTTGCTTTCGCTTTTCTTTCCATCATGTGCTGCAAAAAGTGAATTTCTCCAGCAATTCTGCGAGCCTCCGATAGACTTTCAATAATCTTCATTGTTCCGTGGATCTTCTCATCAACACAATGCCAACATTAGACACATTAGACAGACGCAGACCGGACCGAGAACCGGCGGAACGCCCCAGGAGAAGAAACACGCCCATTTAACGGTCAAGCGTGCGCCTCCGCACGTATCGAGTTACCGCACATGCTTTTCTCGCAATAGAAAAAGGCCGTCCCCCCAACCTCGGTTGCCAAGGCACCAAGTACGCTGCGTTTTCCAAAAAACCCAAACTCTGCGAAGGGCCGTGAGAGGGTGACCAATGGGGGGAGACCCCGACCGTACCACCGAGGGGTCGCTTCCAGGGGGGCGCCAACTGTTTTATCCGATTATCAAATAGCGGCGTTACGACGATTTAGTCCGTCCGAGAAAGTAAAATGACATAGAATCAGGCGAGGGTGCTTTCCAAATCAATAAAAGTAAATTATTGTCAGCAGACATTTGAATATCATTGGACGCCCCTGCAGTCCGGACGTCAGGTGGTTTCTACCGCGGCAACATTGAAAGTTTCAGTGAAACTGGACCCAGCTCGTCGTTCATGTTTCAACACGACTCGGTCAGTTTTTTCGGTCAGACTACGCGGTTGTTATTATTGAAGTTAAGCGTTTTATTTTTTTTTTTTTTTTTAATGTATTTTTCTTAACGCCTCGCACTGGGAGAGGAGCCTCCGGAGCTGGTTGGTACATCTTTCTGTGATTGTGCTCTGTGAAGTAGTCGTTTCATGAAGGATGCACCTGTGTTTTTTAAAAAAGCACGTTAGCAACATTAGCCAGCTAAAATTTTCAACTTGCTAACCATGCTAACTAACACTAAGGACAATTTCCCTGGTGTGAATTAATATTTACACAGCAGCCCGATAAGGTCACTCAGGTGAGAATTCAAAGGACTAGGGTTGCATAATCGCCCTTTGACAAAAAGAGGAAGCGTACGTACTCGAGTGCGGATGTGAGAGTGGTCTAGTGGTTTAAAGGCCACGTAGCTTCACTGTGTTTGGCTGCTGATGTACAGTACACACACTCTCACTAAGAGGTTCGTGCTGCTTTCTCCTTCAAGTGAGGAAATGGATGCCAAGAAAGAGCTTTTGATGGAGCACTTTCGTGTGTTTACATGAGATCTTCACCGTGAAAAAAAGCCGGGGGGGTTACTGGTTCTCAAGCAAGTCGTAAATACATTTAAAAGAAAACTCTTATTGGTTATTGCCATGATGAAATTAATGACAAGAGCACATAATGAGAAAACTATTTGCTTTAATTGGCTATTGAGACCATGTTTTCCTTTTGACATGTTTGTGGTTCTTGGTGTTTTTATAACTCCAGTAATCATTGGTGTTGCGCAAGTTCCCAAGAGACAGCTAAAAATGTATTAACTGAATACAATATGATGTGGCCATGTACAATGTCATAAAAATGTGTTTTAGTTTGTAAACTTCCAAGAAATATCCTGTCTTTTTATTCATCTGTGTCTTTCAAATGATACAGCTCTTCTGTTTTTTTTTGCAACCGTTCAAGCATCAACACACTTCAATGCAGCAGGTGGCAGTATTATCTCCAGATAGCCCCCCCACCCACCTTTTCAGTTCACAGTATGTGTGCTAAGTTTACAAAATGGCTTGTGCCTCCCGTTTATAAACTTTGCTCTATAAATATAGAAACACAAAGTTTTCAGTCTTTCAGAGCAAGAAGCCTTTTGCGTCCGGCTTGGCGATGCACTCTGTAATTTAGTGTCATTCTGTTCATTAGTTTGAAATTTTTTTTTATTTTTTTTTAATGTTTTCCTGCATATGTTTTTACCTTAATGTGAAACATATGCAGGAAAACAACTGGCTTTCACAGTATGTTGACCACATAATTGGCTCATTCTTACAAATACTCCTAAAATTTGTTCACCTTGGGCAACAAAAACAGCCACAACACCTTGTAATCTCAATGCCTAATCATTCCCAGGTTGGGAATGTGCATCCTGCAGTCTGACTCGTCTAATCAACAGTCAAACCCCCTTGGTGAACGTCAAAACAAACAAAAACACTGCACTTCAATCCATCTGAACTCCATGGAGAAAAGTTTAAATCTTTTAAGATATTAATAACACGTTGTGATGGGTGCAGAAGCGGAGAACTAGTCTGTGACAGCTGTCTTTTAGATTGTCTGCGGAGACTCCACAGCCTTGATTTTTAGACCAGAGAAAAACATCAAAACCCGGTTAAATAATATGGATTTGCAGTGTCTGGAAAAAAGCTTGTGGGCAGAGTTGAAGGCTAACTGCTGCCACAGCCCAGAATGGTGTCCTGTATGGGATGTACGTTTACACCCAGACAAGCTCCTGCTGACACAATGCATTTAGAAGATGTTGGCTAATTTATGCTCAACTGCCGGCGGAGCCTATTGTCTATTTCTGGAGCCTGGATTAGCTACATCAGCAGCTTCACAGCGCTGGCTGGCAGAATAATGTAAATACTTCCTAGTGGCATAACATCCACATGTGAATTCAAATAACTTCAAGTTTGGGCACTTGTTTTTTTTTTAAGCCATTCTTTCCTTTTTAATAAATTTTTATCGCAATGTGATCTAGATTACAAAAGGGTTAACACAAGTCAGTCATTTAATCACAGCTGTTACATCAGCCCGCTGTAATGCATGCATGATAGAGCAGCTAACCGCTGAGGCTCCGGCTGCTGCTGTTTTGTTTTCTCTATGACGGCAAGCCTGCGATTAGCTGCAATATATCATTCTCCTCTTACCAGACATACATGGCATCCGCCACAATGTCCTGAGCCAATCATATTGTGGCATTTGTTGGGATTGTGTTCCATTGGCTGTGGCCTGCTGTAGTTTCATTCCCCACATTGCTTTTGCAGAGCAACAAAGCACTTTTTTTTTTGTTGTGTGTTTGGGGATGGAGAAAGTTGGCCATTATTGAATTTTGTACAATTAAATTTTTGTCTGAATCACTGTGGCCTGTTTTGGGCGTCCTTCCAGGATGGCTGAAACGTGGAGTTTAGCCCGAGTGCCGGGTAGGATGGTGCCACAGTCGGGTCCCACACTAATCACGGTGCCACAGGGAACGACTCCAGATCTGTGTGGCCTGGCTTCTCGCACTCGCGATCGGAGCCCTGCCAAAGTGTTGCTCTCTTGCCATATACCACTTCCTGCACCCCCTCCGACAACAGAACTGTATTTGGCCGTCGTCAGCTCTGCCTCATATCTGTGTCTGGCCTCCGTCTTCGCACTGACGTAGCTCCGGTGCCACTTATCCGCACCGCCGTGAGATGACGAGGTCATCCTATGGTGCCATCGTTTCTCACAGCGGGCTATATAATCTGCTCCACTTGGCCCTTAGACAACACACAGACGCATACTTGCAGCGCTACAGACACGGCCTGGCATGATGCAACGCTGCAGCGAGATACGTGATTCAAGGGGGAGTAGGAACATATTCCCTACGCACACTAATGCAGAGCGATCACGTGTAGGTATCTGCTTATCATGTGCCCCTGAGTAACGTACACATGCAAATGCACGTGTGCCGCGAGACCGTATGCAGGAAAAAAGTTTTTGAGGGGGGGACAAACCTTTGCAGGCATTTGCAAAACCCTACAGGCCGCTGTCAAATATGCATCATTCTATAACATGCATTCTCATATTTCTGAACTAAATTCCAAAATCAAAATTTACAGATTAAAGAAAATTTATTTGAGCATAATTGTCTCCATTAAATGTTATCTTCATGACTTTTTCCACAGTTTTTTGTGCCGTGTTTATCGTTTTTTCTTTTTGCCATTTTCAAGGCATTTTTTTCTACTTCTCGAGATACAGATGTCATGACTTACTGTAGATTACATTTATTATTCACAGTACAAGTCGCGACCTTCCCTTTTGCTGCATGTTTCACCAAACTTAAAATCTTGGCCGTCGGGATGTGATGCCTCACTCCTTAGAGTGCCCAGTCAGGTTAAGTCCTCTAACCCAAATATCCTAGACAGTAAGGGAGTCATGTGGCTCGGCTTCCCTTCTGCCATTGGCCCTCGGGTGCTCCCGGTTGGTGCAAGTTCCCCCGGAGGAATGAGGTCAGTGTGACTTCCTGTCCTGACAGGCTTGTGTCAGCAGCTCACGCGTTAGAGATGGTTTACATGCAACCAGTTTATGTTGTCTGGCTTTTGATGTAGCGAAGAGAGAGAATCTCCTGGTCCCAATCCAAGCAGTTTGACTGCAGTTGACAACCGAGCCGCCCTCCGTATTTTTTTACCGTCTTCAAAGTGCACGTTGGTGCCACTGTTGACCTACATAACCGGGGATTTTGTTGTCTTTGTGTGGGAATGTGCGCTTCTTGTTCGGTCTGGTTTGGTACGTCGCACTGTTATTGAACCTGCCATCCAAATAAAGATTGAGTCATCAGTCATAATTGGGTCAGAAGCTGGGAGTCGGGCTGTCAAGGCTGAATCACTGGCAGCAATACAAATGTGATATCTGGTTGAAAGGGTTTTGTGTGTTGTTTCCCATAAGCTCATTAGTCTTTCTTAAATTGTCGCTTCGCGTCCACGTCATGTGTGCTGGTGAAAGTGCCTGCTTGTGCGCGCATGTACGTGGGTGTGTTTGCCCTTGTGTTTTTGTCACATGTGCTTAGCCAACCCTTTGCCCCACCCTCACCAGACAAACGAGCCCACGTGCACACCTGTCTTTCATCGGCCCACTTGCAGAAAGCCGTGCCAGCTCGCTGCACGTGAGACGCCTTGGCCTTTGGCTTTGCTCAGCACCTCGGGTTGTTTTTTTTTTTTGTGTGTAGGTTATTATTATCAACATGCCCACCACTGTTTGCCCTGCTCCTCCCCCCTTACTCTGCACCAGGCCCACTGACCTACTAATCAAGTGAGCGCAAACAAACACTTTTATACATGTCCGAGTGGAAAGAGATCCCTGTTGCAGTGTCACACTGGGATCACTTGACGATGTGATTCCTTGTGAACGCACCGCAGTGAGGATGAACCAAGAGCATTGTTCAGGAACAAGTTTTCAATTGTGGTGCTAGAGCAGAAAGCTAGCGTTTTGTTGACTGAACTAGGACGTCGCTTTGTCAACTGAATCTTACAAAGTTGCTACATCCGCTGTGTGATTACCATAAATGTGGTGTTTCACTGTTGTTGAGGTACTACTTCTTTTACAAGGACGTCTTTTGTCTAAGGTTTAGATGAGGTTCCGTTGTAAAGATTGAGGAGGTAGATTACCCGCACTACTTTTCTTCAAGAAAGAATGTCTGTTCTAGTTTATTATTCAAATTTTTGATGAAGGTCAAACAAGTTGAAAGTTGCCCAGAGGGGCTTAAAGTCTCAGCGCCAGTCAAAAATATTTGCTTAGTCTTTGAGCCGCACGTTTGCAGTGGGAATGTCGCCAAACGTTGCACGTTGTTGTGTTGACCAACCCTGATAAGGAATCCCTCGGGCAATTTGATTTTCAACCGCCGTTGGTTAGTAACCTACTTTTACGCCGTTGAAGGCGTGACATTTCAGCAACTGCCCGTACTAACTGCACCTGTTGTTCCAGCCGAACATTTCTAAAAGAGTTCACACAGAAGTCCCCGCGGTGGTTCCGGGTCAGCCTGGCGTGATGGCCCTCAGGAGATTTGGTTGCAGCTTGCTGTCTTCAACTGCAGAGGATGCAGGGTGACAGAGATACGACCTGCCTGGGCATGCTGCTGTGAAATATGAGCAGCAATGTGATATGCGAGCCCTTACACCAACTGCGTTCGCGGAATGTGTGCGTATGTGCCAAATGAAGGCGCTTACGATTTTTTGGTATGCCCAGAAGGAGCCCCTGCCCCGATATTTAGCTGCCGAATGGAGAAGGGCAAATGGGAATGGAGCTAGTGGCGCATGTGGGCTTTTTTGTGTACTTGATAAACCTCCAGTGAGGATGACGGTGCACTCATGATTGTCTGCATGTGTATCCTGGATCAGAGCATTTGGCCAAATGAGTAGGCACCACACTCGCACTAATGCTCTTAATCCACTCGCCTCCTCTGCGTCTGTGGGAGAAGGTTTGCGTTCTCATGGAGGTGCGTCGCTCCTCCTCGCCAGGTGGCCTGCTCGGAGGCTCAGGAAGTGTTTAGCTGAAAGTGCTTCTCCTGACACCAGTACTTTGGTAGCTGTATTAAGGGACTTGAGGAGTAGAATGGAGACTAGCGTGAAGGCAGAAGGACGAGCAAGGAGGTTTGGAGCGGATCTAGGCACGGGAGCTGTGATGTTTCCGGGCAGAAACAAACGTGCTATAATTTGCGAGGCACGGGCCCGAGATGGACTGACGGAAGGGAGGAGTGTGATTGATGGTGTTGACGGAGGCGCTAAAGGTGTTGACCCAGCAGAAGTATTTGTTGTGCTACGCCATGGACTCCTGCTGCTGCAGTTTCCCTTCCCCTCTCACTTGAAGTCCGCTGCCCGCTGAAAGGACTGACCGCCGCACGTGTGCTTCTGGGCTCTGGTTGGAGTCGAGAATCTGTGTGCTGGATTGTGTGTTGGTGCGTTTTAACGTGTAAGTGCGCGTGCGCCCGTGTGGTGCACCCCACCCTGCTGTTGACTTTAAATAAGTACCGCAGTGTCTGGACCGTAAGGGGCGAAGCCACTTGGTGCAGGAAGTAAAGTGCTCATGGGGCTGGATGTAGCCAGCATATATTTTTGTGTGCGTTCGACAGCAGAATTCCGAACTTACCCTTTTGTTAATCCGGTGGTTGAAGCGTCCTCTGAAGCGCTGTTTTCCAGGCCCTAATAACAGGATATCCTCGACCACACCTCCTCCGTAATGATATTCATTTTTGTTAGATTACCAGCTGTCTGTTGTCCCACATCCCCTGTCCGACTTTCTCAGAGTACGTAATATCTACCACAGTGAATTAAGATGCTGGTAGGCAAACACCACTAACAAAACTTTTTTTTTTTTTTTTTTCCACGTTTACCTGAGCACAAAGTCAAAACGGGTCAAAATTGGTTGTCTCGGCTTACATTTTTCACTTTATGGCAAATATACTCTGTCACGCAAGTATAAACATGAGTGCAAGAATGTTTCTTCTTGTGCATTTTTATCAATAAAACCTTTTTTTTTTTTTTTACTTTGTAGTCTAAGGCTGTAATAATCTTGCAATCCTGTTAACTGCAAGAAAGTGAATCATTTTAGAACAACTCTCAAGAATCAAGTGCATTTCTAATTTCCAAGTGATCCCAAACCCAGAAAGTGACTCACAGCTCCCACTTCCCGCATTATGAGTGTACCTGTCATTTCTATTGGAAACCGCATTAAACACAGTATTGTCAAAGGGCCGGGAAGATCACGTGAGTGCAAGGAATCAAGCTCCCGCTTCCTGCTTTGTGAAGTTCCCTCCCTGTGTGTGAGGAGGGGGCGGAGTCTGTCTCAGCAGAAGAGGGAGGAGGGAAGCGTGTGAGAGCAAATAGCAAGACGACGCTCAGGTTAGTGTTCACTTGACTCACAGAAGCGCACACAGTGCCGGCACACTCAGAGCGCCAACCCACCTCTCGGCTCTCTGCTCTTCCTGACTGTCGACTTGAATGCATCATGTAAGTAAACTTCTCTCTTACTTACAACGTTTAGACAGAGGGTGGACTGTTTGGACTTGTAGTGGGTAGTGTTTGATTTTAGTCTCTTGATCCTTTTGTTTAAAGTTGAAAATGTCAAAATGCGAATGCATGTAATCTGCGGTCTTGAAATGATATCACAACGATGATGCTCCTGCTCAAAAATACTAATAGCAATAGGGAAAGCACCCCTTTTCAATACCTCATTGAGCAACTAAAATACTCTCATTCTCCATCCCTGCAGTGGAATGCCAGGTCTAAAAATACTGATCTCGTTTCTAACATTTGGCAGCTCTGGCCCACAACTATTTTCCTCCTGTATCATAGAGAGAAGCTGCATGGCTAGCTGGCAACAAGTTCCCCGTTCATTTTTTCGTTTTCATTTTAAAAGGTTATCGTGCTCGACCTGCTGTGGAGGTTTAATCTCACAAAGTGACTACTTAAGGTCGGAGATCTGACAGTTTCACAAGCTCCCCTGTCTCTTCGCTCCACTTCCTGCTTTTCAAAAATATCTGCATGTTTGGTTTGCATGCCGAAGAAACTGTCTAGCGCCTAATACAAACACAGGCATGTTTATGTTGCTGCTCTTTGGACTTTTAGCCACGCTTGCCATCGATGCAGAGGTTAACAGACTGTGAGGGGTTAATAGTTGGAGAATGAGTTGTGTGTGTTTGTGTGGGTTCGGGGGGGGGTCTGTGTTTGTACATGTGAGTGCATCCAGGGTTGTGAGTAAGTGAGTGAAATACGCTCTGTATCCAAGCCAACACTGAGGCCTAGCCATCGAGGCGACTCCACAGTGACCACTAACGCACCGGTCGCGCGTTTGTGTGTGGGGGGGGGTGTCCTTTTTTTGCCTGTGCGTCTTTAAAATGTCTTCATCAAGCTGAAGGCTGCGTGTGCGTCGTTCTAATATCATCCGCTCACTATGAATTCAAGAACTGTGAGGAACACCCACTAGTTTGATCTATTTAAGGCAAATAATAATAATAATCTTTTTTTGTCGTCTGCCTCCACATTTCCCTTGGTTTTATTCAAATGTTTATACCTGCAAGTATGAAAACGGTTGAAGAATGTTTCAGAGAAGTGCACTTAAAACCTCCTCAATTGACAGAATCTCTTCTTGTGAAAACAAAACTGTTATAATAGAAGAATCAATCCCCCAAACCCAGGGCGGCTTCCTCTATAATGAGAAGTTGTGATGTAAGTATTATGGGTCCGGTAACACATAATTAGAGGTGCACAAACCTACAGAAGATGGTATAGTGATGTTAATAGATGGTTCTACTCATGATATGCCAGTAGTTGTAGTTAGTGGAGGAGACCATACCTGCATATTAGACTTTCTGTACTCGTTTACAGCTTTTTCTTTCTTTTTTTCTTTCTTTTTTACAGCTTTTAGGTTGCTGTGATATTCAAGTATGTTAAGTGGCATTAAGTTGAGTGGTGCATAAGTTGTCCTGCACTCTACAAACTGATAAATGATAATGACTTTATCCATTGTGTTCGCGAGGAAAGGGAACCTAAAGATTAATGTATGCGTACACCGATTGGACAATTCTCTCGAGGCTTTGAAAATGCTACTTCTGGTTCCATTGTGCTGCCAACTGCTGATTGGATTTTAAAGGATTGGGAGGTTGCGCACCATTATTTGTTCATTTTGTCTTAGCGTCGCCCGAGAAGGGAAGTGAAAGCAAGGTCTGTGGACTCGCTTGTCCCTGAGAGACTCGGCCACCTGCTCTCTATTGATTGCCTTTGGACTCTTGCTCTTTTCAAAGAAAGGCGAATGTTGACATTTTTGGATGCACAGCTTTACATGTACAAATGTGAAAGGATCCCACCTCATCTCACCCTTGGGAGTAATTGGGCCGGGGTATGTCCTGGGGCCTCAGACAATGATCAGTAGGGGTGTGAGAGGAGGGGTGTTAATGGGCAGACCCACGGATGGCTGGAGCGAGAGAGGGGTATGAAGAGATGAAGTGAGAAGCTATAATAACTGTCTGCTTATGGTTCAATAGCTGTTTTTTTTGCGGTAGACTGGACCCCTGGAGCAAGTGTATTGCATAACCCTGCAATCCAGACACTTCATTCATGCATGTCAGACAAATTCTCCACCCGGCCAAGAAATGTTTTGAGTAGGATAGCTGGACACCTCTGTGGGCTCAGGCCTAGGCAATAGGGGCGAGGTCCCCTGAGCTTTACTGCTGTCCTCTCTCTCTTCATTAGTTGCCATTGGAGTTCCCCCAAATCAGGCCTGAGGGGGAGTGGCTGATACCCTTTTGAACTCTGCTTGTATTGATTAAAAAAACTGAAGCCCCTGGGTGTGGGCTGAGGCTTTCGTTTGTCGCTCATAAACTTTGTGAATGGCATCCATTTTTCATCTGGTTAAACTGTAATTTATCCCCAAGGAAGATGCTAAGCTTGAAGTCAATCCAGCCTGTCAAAAAGAAGTGAAAATAACAGCTAATCCAATTGTGTCATTTCATCTCTGCATTGCTTAATGCAAATTCTGGCAAAGGATTTCTTTTCTCTTAGCATGCTTTTATTTGCATTAAGATACATCATCACAGAGCTGATAGCTTGTCCTGCGTCCACTTTCGTTTTGGTAAAGCGCTTGTAATGAGAGTCTTGCAATACTTGAGATGAGCATTTGGATAATTGGACGACAAGGAAGGCTACATGGCAACAGGACCCAGTCCAAGTGGCCAGAAATAGTCGCAGTGACACAAGGACACACAGTCAGAGGAAAACGGTCCAGCTGAGCGTCTTTGTTTTTCTGTCGTCCACACACGTTTCCTGTCGAGAATGCGTCACTGCACCCTGCTCGTCCCTCCAGTGAGCTCCAAACCTGTGAAATCACCTTGACTGACTCATCAGAGCCACCGGGACTCTCCCATCTACTGTAGTGAGATTGCAGTTTAACCAGGTGCCATTCTTTGGAATGGCGTTGACCGAAACTGCTGAATTCTCTGTGTTTATGAAGGAGAAATTCTTCACTGTGTGTCTGGCTCTGTAAGTGAGGTCACTGTTGTCTCGATACAAACTGGGGCCAATGTTCGCAAAAACCAAGGCCAGTGTGATATGACGAGCTGGGTGGCGTCACAGAACACACACAGACACACGCAAACACGTGTGTGCGTGTGTGCGTGCTCCAGTGTTTGGACCTTACAACGCACATGAAATCTCTGCACTTTCCTCAACCAAATTGATTTCTGTGCATATTTCTGTTTGGCAACAACTCAGTGACTTGGTTCTAGAAAATGTAAAATTGCTCCCAGTCGTGAGGCTCCAGCCTATAATTAGCCTTCAGCTAGCTGGTTGGTCTGCGGCCACAGTCAGCTGTGGTAAAAAGTCGTCTCTCCTTTTCCGACGGAGCTTCCTCAGCCACACATTGCTGATGCTGGAAAATCCAAAAACACTTTGTTATCGTCCTGTCTCTTTTCTTTTGATGTCCTCCTGCCGTACCACTGCTCCGGCCCCACAAAATAACCCACTCTGACACCCAGCAGACATCAGAGGCCGTGTCGTGGCTCAATAATGCAGTCGCTCAAAATGCAAAGGCGATGCGGCAGAGTCCTGGCTATACTTCGAGAATAATCGGAACCAGAAGAGTTTCCATGTCATAATAGAAATATCATTCCGTGGTCTGTTGCTGCGGTCGGCGCTGGTGGAGACATCAGCCATCAGAGGAGAAGCGGACAAAAAAACAAGGCAAGACTAGTGATGTTTGTCTTTTCCTACGACATTTACACACTCTTGTGTGCACTTCCAGGCGTACTTGGACCAATTCACACCTTGTTGCCGCCTAACTCTGGACCGTGAGGCCATTAATGACAATGGCTGCTGTGTTCAGGAGTGGGAACAACCCGGGCGGATCGCATGCACACGAGCGCAGCTCATTTTTAACCGCCCGCGTTTGCAATTGTAAGGGTTAGGAGTGTTAGAGCGTTGAGCACTTGGATTCCTCTGGATGTGAAACTGCAATCAGAAAAGGAAAACATCTGCATGGCTCTGAAGTAGTTTTTATATCCTTGGCATTTTAAAGTGGTGACTGGAAGATGCAGCCCGTGTTTCCCAGACCGGTCCACGTTAAGAGCGATCACATCGTGCCTTGAGGTTGCGGCACATTATGGAAAATGCTGCTGTGGAGGAACCCGATGAGCACATGTCGACTTATTTTGGGCCTTCTGGGTTGACTGTTTCTGTCGTTTCTCTGTAGCAGACCGACGACTCCTGTCTTTGCGTGTGTTCCCATGAATGGGCACGTGCACGCTGTAATTACCTATAGCGGTTGGTGTTTTCATCATGTGAATGGTGAGGCTGCAGGCCCTGTTTTCCATGTCCCACGGTGCAACTCTGAGCTTTACTCTACGTTAGCTTGTTTCTTTCTCTTTTTAATTTTTTTTTTTGGACATTTTCTTTCCTACAAGTTTACACCTATTTTGCACAATACTAACTCCACATTCACTTACTTTGGTATACAATCGGCATACAATTTTCTGGATGACACATTTAAGGTCCTGGTTTGATGGCGAGCAACAATACTTAATTTCCCATTATAATATTTTCATGTTCTGTCTCGAGGCTCCCAGCGGTTTTGCTGTTTCTCTGTTTGTTTTTTTTCTCCCTGTGATGCAAATGCGTCTGTAATTTAAGCTGCACTATTTTAGACTCTCTTTGGTTTGTCACATGGCCGAGATGAAAGCAAGTGTGTGTGTGTGTGTGTGTGTGTGTGTGTGTGTGTGTGTGTGTGACTGTTCTGGTGTTTTTGAACCTCTCCTAGTTCCTGAAAGCCAGTCTACGTCTGTGTGTGTCTAAGCTGTCATGGTTACTTTTGCTCTCTCTCTCCTGGCTGCTGGTCGGCCGTGTAAGGGATGAGCGAGGAAGGGGGGAAACAGGGTCACATGTTTGAGGGAGACGGGCAGGAAGGCGGCTATAAAAAGACTAATTAAAAAATGTGTGGATGGATCGAGTGAAGGTGAAGGCGGCGAGGAGGAGAAACGGCCCCCCGCACTGGTGTGATGTAATCGGGAGTGAAATGTGGTTAATGATAGGAAGCAGCTGTTCTTCTGCAAAGTGAGAAAACATGGCAGCGAAATAACTGAAAATGTATAACTTGGGGCGGTAAAAAAAAACATGTATTTAATCTGAATTAACAAATTTCCAATCGTTGCCGGCGAACCATCACAACTCCGACGCTCCGGCGGCAAAGCGCTGGAATGAAGATGTTTCTGATGAGATGCTCAGAACCCTCCATTGTTGCCTGCGTTTGTGTGTCTGCCTGCTGACACACTTTGTCTCGGCGCGGTTGCCGCGAAGACAAAAGGCTGAGGACGAGCGCAAGTTGTGCGTCTGTTTTCGCGCTTTCACTCTTTTCACTCTGTTTTCGTAGCCCCCCGCTGCGCTTGATGCAAGTCAATGTAAAATATTGCAGCTGTTATGCCCCTCCCACGCCCTCCCGCCCCTCCCGCCACCCCCCCAGCTCCCTTTCAAAGAATTTTCATTTGAATGAAGACCCTGCCTCGCTGTTTTGTTGTGCTGAGACGGGGCTCGGGGGGGGAAGGGGGCTCGATTGCTCAGAACCCCCCGCCCCCCTTTTTGAGGCGGACCAATGCCAGCACGCCTCCTGCCTCTGGGCTCCGCCCCCTGTGCCCCACTGACGCTCCCGGCTTGACTTGTGATTGGCCCAGCTGGGAGGAGCCAGACGGCGGTATTAAAGGCCGTCCCGTCTGCTCCATTTCAGTGTTGAACACAGAGAGAGAGAGAGAGAGGGAGAGAGAGAGAGAGAGAGTCCGAGTCTGACAGCCGGCACAGTGTGAATGTGTGTGTGTGTGTGTGTGTGTGTGTCTACACCGGTGCGTGTGTGTGTGTGTGGACGCTTTTGTTAACCAGAGAATGGAGACTTGCAGCGTTATCTGACCCGGGGCTCCCCGTGTCTCTTGTGACCCTCTCCAGGAGTGCAAGGATCCGGAGCTGATTTAGTAGATGCTGGCGCTGGATCAGAACCCCAGACAACCGTGAAAACCAAACCCGGACCAGGACCCTGGAGCGGAGACCGAAAGGTTGTCGGATCGCACAGGACCTTCCTCTCGGGGCAAGAGTTGTCTTTTCCTGCTCTGCGGCTGACCGGTGACCCCGATCCTCAGCCTGAACCCCCCTCCCGGGCTGCCGCTGAGCCATCGGAGGTGGTTTGTCCTGGGCCCGATGTGGAATTTGACCCCAACTGACCCATTCCCACAAGCAGCCTTTCACTGAGCCTGGGCTTGTTGGTAAAAGGATAAAAAAAAATAAAAAACAGCAAGAGGCGACGGAGGAGAAAGAAAGAAGACGAAAAAGTGAGAGCAGCAGCAGCAGCAGCAGCCCAGCGACCGGTAAGGAAGTTGAAGCCGGGTGAGGGGAGTGCAGCTGAAGGGAGGCGGGGGAGGAGGAGAGCGGAGAGAAAAGAGTACAAAAGAGCTCTTTTCCCCAAAGCTTAGTGGACTTGCGGGAATGCTAAAAAAGATGTTTTCGCTGACCATTAAAGCTCCGGTTTTCCGCCGGCGCTCCTTCTGTCACCTCCTCCGTTAAACTTTAAACGCGGCGGCTCTCACGAGTCACTTTCTGCCACATTCACACAAACCCACATGCACGTGACTCACCTCTTACCCTCGGCTCGTCAACGGATCTCATGTATTGTCCTTGTGAGGGCTTTGATTTGGGAGAGTAGCGTTTTTTTTATTTATTTTTGACCGATTCTCTCCTTTCTCCCCTGTCAGCGCCACCAGGATGCCGGTGGAAACGCTGCGGCCCTCGGACAGCCGCCTGGCCTACACCTCGGCGATGCCCTTCAGGATCCTCAACAAGGGTCCCGACTACTTCCGTCGTCAGGCGGAGCCGGGCGCTCGTAAACTGAGCGCCGTGGAACGCCTGGAAGCCGACAAGGCGAAATACGTGAAGAGCCAGCAGGTGGCCCTCACCCGGCAGGCGCCCATCAAACCGCCAATCATCCGCAAGCCCCTGCTCCCCCCGGGCATGATGCTCCAGTGCCAAATCAACACCCCCACTGCCCGCAAGGTCCCCCGCTGCCCCGCCGACGTGGAGAACGGGGGAGGCCGAGAGGGACTCTTCAGGCGGAGAGGGCCGGCCCTCAACTTGGACATTCTGAACAACCTCATCAACGACGTCTGCGACGGACCCACGACCACGTCCTCCCACTGCTCCTCCTCCACCTCGCCCTCGCTCGTCGTCGCCGCCGTCTTCGGGGCCAAGAGCATCGGCAGCAGCCTGTCGGCGGAGCAGGAGAGGAGCAACCGGCCGCTCGACAACCTCAAAGCGCCCAACCAGGCCAGCTCCTCCTCCGCCTCGTCCAGCACCTCATCGCCGCTCAACGCCAACCTTCAGTCGCCCGCCAGGCGGCCTCCCCCGGTGCCGGCCCGAGCGCCCCGCATCGGGGTCCCGGCGCCCTACAGCTCCCCCAACTCGGTGACAGTGCGCCGGGTGGACGTTCGGCCGCTGGCGAGATGCGGAAGCCGCAGCGGACGCCGATGCGGCCGCCCCCTCGGCCCAGGCAGACCGCCCAGGGCCAGGTCCCGCACCCCAGGTCCCGCCGCCGCCGCCGCCTCCTCAGAATCACCCGCAGGTCAACAGCGCCTCCTCGCAAACCCTGGCCCCTCCGCCGGCCTACGTGCCCCCGAGTCCGCTGCTGGTCCGGGCGGGCATGATTCCTCCGGCCTCTCCGGCCTTCACCCGGATATCGAACGCCAGCTCCAAGGGCTCGTCCCGCAAACACCCCACGCTGCACCGCTCCAAGTCGGACCTGAGCGACCGGTACTCTCGCGCCACGGCCGACGTGGAGCGCTTCTTCAACTACTGCGGCCTGGACCCGGAGGAGGTGGAGGTCATGGGCGGGGTGGAGCACTTCACCCGGGCCAACTCGGACATCGTGTCCATCTCCAAGATGCGCAGCGTCAGCACGCCCAGCTCGGAGGCCGAGCGAGCGCGCGAGGACGAGTTCGAGGACGACCGCGAGGACGAGCGGGCGGCGGCCAACGAGCGCGTCCCGTACGGCATCTCCGTCATCGAGAGGAACGCTCGGGTCATCAAGTGGCTGTACGGCATACGGCAGGCGCGCGACATCAACAGCGCTGTTTCTAACGTATAGACCGAGGAGGAAGTCAAACTGTGTTTTTGTCTGAAAGACGGGACGTGTTCGTCTTCTGCTGCCTTACGTCACATTTAAGGATAATCCAGTAGTTGGTCGGAGTGGTTCCTGTGAAAACTCACACTTGTTCTTGAGATTGCACATTGGTCTTGTTTTTTTTTTTTTTTTTTTTTTAAACCAGGACTGCTTCCTAAAAATATGCGATGGATAATTTCCCCTCCCCCTCTCCCTTCACTTTTCTTTAACAACATTGGTATTCGAAAGCAATAATAACCCGTCGTGAATAATGTCGTCGAGCATGAAGCCAGAAGGTGTGGTATGTGGTTCCTCGTTCAAAGGTACTTGTCCCGAGTGTGTATTTTGTGTGTGAGTGCGTGAGTGTGGGCAGAGATCTGCGCAGCACAAAGCCAAACGGGAACTTGGCTCCAACCTGCAGGAAGCTCTGACGCTACTTGGTGACTGATGAAGCCATGAAGAGAACCACGTTGATACTGTGAAATGTCACGCATATATATACATATATATATATATGTATATAAATATATATATTATAAAAAAAAAAAAAGCGCCATAACACAACTCTTGTATCGTTGGCTGTAAGACTGTTATTATAAAAAAAAAAAAAAAGAACTTGTCAGCATGCGAGTGAAATGTTTTTGTTTTTTTTTCCAGTTATTTGGGGTTTTGTCTCTGCATCAAAAGCGCACACACAACGCACGTTATTCTCACACTTCACGTTACAGACAGACATTCGCGTCCAATGGCAATAAATACGGCTGCAGCTGTAGACGGTGTTCGGGCCATAACGAGGTGTTTTTGCACAACAGGAACTTCGGTATTTTGCAGGTGTTACGAGCTACTTGAGGAACCGTTTATTTTTTTTTTTGGTTTGACCACAGGAACTAGGAAGCATGTACCCTAAAGTTTGTCACCGTGTCTGGCTTACTCCCCTTCACAAAATACTAAGCTGTATGATATACACACTTTCAATTGGTCATGGAAGTCAGGCGGCATAAGAACACACAAAGCCTTGGAGCACTGCATGAGTTGTCGGTATATGTTCCACTGGTCTAACTGGTCCTCTCCTCCTAGTGAGTGTGTCGTTCCTGCATTAGTTTCCTTCTTTACGGTTCCTGTGTCTTAAGTTGCGAGAACACCTTCTGCGTCCAGCCGTGCGTCTGCATCCGAAAAAAAACACAGTCCCGGTGCACGACGTGGTGTTTGGCTCCACCGTCGCTGTGTGAGACGAAATCAGTTTACTGCACGTGCCTCGGCACGGAGGAGCGGGCGAGTCATATGATCAGGGATGATGTCACTGGTGGATGGATGGTGAAGCGGGTGTGGCGTGAAGATGTTGTTTTGGCCTTTGAGGAAAAAAAAAAAAAACGAGTGGATGTGTAAAAATCTTGACTATGTAAACCAGCGGATGGTCAACTGTCTTTTTTTTGTGTGTCTCAGGAAGATGTTCTTTTGGCATCTTGGCAAAAAAAGAAATTAAACAGACCGATATTCATTAGGAAAATGTAACGTAATGTATATTTTGATATTGGACAATTTTTATGTAGTAAATCCAAACTTTTTCTATCGAGTGCAATCCCGTCTTACTGACTTAAATATCGGCAGTAAAAAGAAAAAATTAATAATGCAAGTACGACAGAAGACACATTTTTTCCGGCAAAGCTGCACCTTCAGAAAGTGGAGCGATGCTCTCTTGTATTTATTGGACCTCCAGTGGGAGTTGTGCTGTTAGATCCACTGCTGGGTGCCCAAAGGGTTTTCAAGGGAAGGGTCCAAAATGCTTTACCATGGTGTATTCTTAACAGTTGATAATAAAAGAAAATGTGAAACCATGTCCTTGTTGACTGTTTTCCTTCACGTTCTCATCAGACCCTCCTGGTATCATCTCACCGCTGAGAACAGTTTCTCCGTGCAGGTGTTCGGCTCTTGACTGCTCATTTTCATTACTGCGACTAGTTCAGGCGTGAAACCAGAGGTGAAACCTTTTGTCGGACTTCTGTCTGACAATGTGATGTCAGGGTGATCCTAAAGATTCAATGCCTCATTATTGGGTATGACGATGTTATATCAGGGTGATCCTAAAGATTTGATTTGCCGGATCCGCCAGATATTTGCACCGTCCTTTGAACTTCACAATCTTTCCAGGCTGGAAAACACCATCTGTCTGACACTGTGCCACCGTGGCTTTCTAGTGGCAGCCTCTGGTTTGTTGGGCGCAGTCAGAGGTGAAACCTCTGTGACATCACCGTGGTTACACTATCCAGCTGTTTGTGATCACTCCAAAGCCTTGCTTGATGTCCGAGCAGAAACGCCCTCCGCTGATGAGCTCCCCCCATCAAACAGCTGTTTTGATGTTTTCCATGTTCTGGACTTCACCTCATGACCATGTGCGTGCACAAACTCCTTCACATCCCAAACTTTGATTGACAGTGTGTTTTTCTTCACCTTAAGAAGCATGATCAGCCATGGGGGAGGTGTGGTCCGAGTGTAAACAGGCTGTTATTGCGATAAATTTTATTGAGATAAATATTGCTGGCCAGGGCCGGGCTGCGGTGACAGTGGCCAACTAATGTTCTGGACCACTTTGATAAACAGTCTGTAGCACAGAGTGGAGAGGCAGCAGTAGAGATCACAGCAGTGTATAAAGATTCTGATTTGGAAACTTTATTTAAAAATTGGCAAATGGCTTTAAACAAGAAGGTGGTATCAGATACCTAGTCAAGAGACAATCTCGTAGGCAGAGCCACAGGAGAAAAGGTTCCTAGCCAATCCTGAGTAGTTGTCAATCAGCATCCCTACCCCCCCTGCAGCGGACGGTCAGTTTTGTAAGGACTCACTTGTGTCATGTCGTGATCGACGCGTTTCACCTCGCCGATCCGTGGAAGTTGCGTAACCGATTACTCGTTCCGGCTGTTCCTTTTGTTTTTCGTCGTCCCGCGACATCTCGTTACGTAACCGCGACACCTCTGCAAAACCCCCCAACGCGAACAATCTAAAAGGCTAAACGCTTAAGCTTCGGGGGGGTGAAACAAACATGTCCTGCGAGGATAAGATCTCTCTGCCCGCTGTGGACAGAGGAGGGAAAACACGGCTACGGTGAATCGTCCTCCACTCTCCCACCAGCGGCCTGCCATATGTCCATATTTACTGAGAGATCAGCTGGGCTTTGGCTTCACACACACACTCACAGTTTATATAGGCATGTGCGTGTTCTGTTGCGTGTCTCAGCCTTGTTTGTGTTGTTGGTCCCAACGCTAAGTCCTCGAACGGGAAACATGTCTCTGTGTGTGTTTTAATGATTTTTATGGTGCTTACATGCAGAGGAACCCCTGGCCTCCCCCTACCGTCCGACACACACACACACACCATGTTCTTTGATGGATATGTGTGCAGCAGTGTGTTGTGTTTGTTGGGACCGGTGTATTGCTTGATCCCTGCGCTGGCACTAATGTATGTCAGAGCTTGATACGGTCCCTCTGAACAGCGCTGGCACAGAGTGATAAGCTGATTAAGGCGGCGAGGGCAGATGGGATCTCCGTGTTTTTGACTATAGTTGTGTGTGTGTGTGTGTGTGTGTGTGTGTGTGTGTGTGAGCCTCCTGTGGGAAAACAAAACTGGGTTGTCTGTGTTGGCTTAATGTGTTATTGCTTCCCTTATCTCTCCACATTCATCTTTGGGTCTCCCTCTATCTGTTCATCTGCTCGTCCGTCCATCAGCCAGTGGAATCTGCCGCCTGGAATTTTTACGCTCCTCGTGGGCCCCTGGACGGCCCACCTGACAGCTTTGACCAATCGTGTTTCTTCACAACCAGCGGGGCCCGTCGTGCGCCTTCTTATTGGTGTCGGAACGACGCTTGTGCCATCAACGTTCCACCATGTTTGACTAGAGAGTGTGTCCCTGTTTCTATCCCAGCTCAACCCCCTGGGGGGGCAGTAGCTCCGCCCTTTCCCCCATCAGAAGATGCTAATTGGTCCAGTCATTTACCACCCAGCTAAGACTATTCAGACGGGATTTGAGAACATTTTGACCCGATATCTCGACAATCTGACTGTTTACAACATGTCAAGATGCTATTTCAAAATAATGGCGGCCGAGCAGTTTGTGTTTCCTGATGTTTTATCGCTTGTAGCCGTGGATGTCGATGTCAACGTCAAGGTCAACAACATTTAACGTGTTATTTTAGTTTATTGTTTTTGGTCACGATGACTCTTTCTGGATTACACCACAATGCGTGTCTGCATTGTGCAAGGTTGGTCCACTGACTGTGAGTGTGTGTATGATTAAGATGTACATGAATGGAGTTAACTTAACTTTTGACTTGGATGACTTAAGGTGGAAGGCAGACATTTCGAAACACTTGTGCACTCGCGTATGTTTCCTTACACACGCGGTGTGCGCACGTGCACACACACACACACACACACACACACACACACACACACACACCTGGGACCACGTTAAGACCTGCTGAGCTGCTGAGGGAACTTGTCAATAATTCATTTTGCTTATGAAGTGCCGCGTTGTTCTGCCAGAGAGACGCTTGGCTCCACGAATCACTGAGTGTTGAAACAGAAAATAATGACTTTCTCCTCCAAATGTTTGACATTTCATCCACTGACTTTATTGAAGAAATGGTGCTGTGACAGGCACAAAACGACTCACGTTTGTGGAAAATTTCATGTTTCACCAGCTTGTGTTCCCGTCACGCCGTCTTTTGAAATCACAGCAACCTGGAAAACCCTGGAGAGGTCCAAGCTCAGATCAACCAGCAGCAGAGAAAAAAGCCAGACAAAAGTTTCCAGACCCAGTTTCTCATCCATGGAATGATTTTTAAGATAAACTTTTTTGCGGGACACAAGTTGTGCAATAACTGACTCATGATGATACATGTAATAACATGTAATAACTTCTGGGGAAAAGGGCAATGGCAGAAACAACATTTCCATGTTGTTGCCTCTTTAATATGCAGAAATTTTAGTAGGCAGGTTATAATACAGAAAAATTATTAGTACTGCTAATTTGATGAAACCTTTGCCAACAGGAGGGACTAACAGCTTTTAGTCCGGCCTCCAGCCTCCTCCTGGTGGTGAAATACAGAAAACTCTCCAACCTTTTTTAGAACTGATAAAGTCTTTCGCATGTGAGGCCAATCATCTTCAAGATAGCAGCAGTAACCAGTCCAGCTGATGAGAAAACTACATGGAAATGTTTTGTCTCGTCTCTCCCCGCCGGCTCCTAAAAATGTTGCAGTTTCCTTTTCGTGTTTTTCCCTTGTCGACGGCACTTTCTGCTCACAGAAGCTAAACCGACACCAAGACCAGGGAGCCGTCTTCGGGATGGACGCCAGCAGCGCTGAGGCTCAGATGAAGGGCGGAAAATCAATCAGCATCGTTGCACAAACATTGTCCGGGGACTGGGGGTCGGCACAACCATTTGGAATGTCCCCAGGAAGAGAGAGACGCCGGCGGCCGAGCAAACGAAAACACCGGCTGATGACAGTAATATTGAGGGGGCTTTTAAGGCCAAACCCAAAACTTCACTTTCACTGCTCAGGCCACCGTTCTAAAATCTTTAAACGAGCTCAAACGTTGAGTTCAACCGCAATCACGGTCACTGCTGAATGCACAGAGATTCAACCTGGACGTCCACAGTCTGTTAAAACAACGACAAGACTGACTTAAACTTTTCCTGGTCAAGAGTTGTCAAGTGAAGACAGAAAGAGTTCCCTAAGCCGCGCTGGGACCTGAGCGTGGAGAAGAGCGTCCGCCGATTCCCAAACAAAGCCGGTCTGTGAGAGCAGCCGGTGGTTAATGGCCTTGGATTGGCTCAGGGATCTTCAGTCGTTACGTAACACGTGTCGGTGGTGGTAGGATGAAGTTGGTACTCGGAAAAAGGAAAACATTTGGGCTGCCAACGAAAAGACGGGAAGATCCAGACTGATCAGGAGGAGTCAAAAACACTCACAACAAGCTAGAGGCACTTTTCCACTCGCTGTTTGACGCTTTCAGTACCTTCACACCCTATTCATAGCATAGTTAGGTGACCCGAAGAATGAATAAATCAATGAATACATTATTACTCACAAGCAGCAGTGGGCACCCTATTCATAGCGTACAGTGCAAGCAGCGAGGACGGTGCTGTCAAGGCTTTGGAGGCCTTGCTCAAGGGCCTTCAGTGGTGGCGATAAGTGTGGAGAGACGAGCAGTGGCCACTTTTCCCAACCCAAATTGCCTGTTGGTAGGGATTCAAACCAGCGACCTTCTGATCACAAGCTCGCTTCTCCAACTTCTACCTCACCACTTTGACGCTAATGACCCAATGAGCGAATGAGTAGTCGGTGTCAGTGATCGGGTAGCGCTGGCCTCCACGTGCCTCCTTCACCAGCCACTAGAGTCATTCTGGCAAATTGGTCACGGGGGCCTCATGTGCATAGAAACTGTGTGTTTGTGATCCAGTTGTCTTTTGGACCGTTGGACCACAGCTGGTGCTCAGCTCAGAAACGGTCGTCGGCAGCTGTCGACTGGACAGGAAAGAACGGCGGGACAGAATGTTTGTATTTATCTGGCAGGGAGGGGCTGAGAAGGATTAAGCTTTTTTTTTTTTTTTTTTTTTTAACAAAGACACAAGACACAAAGTGCCCGTGGGGGTCAAAGTAGGGCGTGAAGAGCAAGAACCTGTAGATTCCGACGGTATCCTGAGACTCTTGGGTAACAGGTGCAGCGGAATGTGAAGGTCACAACAGGTCGCTGGCCACCAGGTTTCACCGAGCTCCACCTTCCTCCATCCGAAGACGGACAGAGGGCTTTTGTTTCGGTCTTTCCGTCCGCTTCTCATCCTCCTCCGTCTTCTTCTCCCCGTTCCTCCTCTTCTTTTTTGTTCCTCCTCTTCAGCCTTTTCACCGAATAAAATCAGCCCCACCGCCGCCGATCCAGCGTCTCCCCGTGGAGCTCGCTGTTGGCCGGAGGACTGAAGATCCCCGCAAAGCCTTCACGCCGCTCAATCCCCCTTTTGTTTTTTCACCGTCGCAAGCGCCGACTTCCTCCGCCTCGTGCTGACGACACGTGCCGACATCGAGCGGACATGCACGTATATGTGCGCAAGCAGCCGCGCTGGGGGCGCAGTATATATGGCTGCTTACAAAGTGTTGCAGCTGGGAGAACTGGCTGCAGGATGGATACGGGGAAATCAAAGTGTTTTTGCTGTTTTAATCTTTTTAATTTGTTTTCACTGTTTGTTTGTTTTTTTATCACCTTTGCGCTGCGTAAATGTTGTGTCACCTTTCGGTCAGGGTTTGATGTAGTTGGACACATTTACGTAGACACACTGTGAGCTGCAGCCCGTTGGTTTTTCTCCCGGAATCAACCTCGTCAAATAACATTTTTCGGGACCCTAAACCAATTCATGCAGCTACCGCTGCGGCGTCAGCGGCACTTTGTCACACCGATTTCCCTCTTTCTAACACACACACACACACACACACATTCCTTTCATCTATCCCGCCGCACAAAACGGCAATTCGGAGCCGTTCTAATAGCAAAAAAAAAAACCCCGCTGATCCTCCAGATATGTAGGTTACTGATGTTGCTCGTCCCGCCGACCCACTTCGCCCCTCGTCTTAGCGAGGACGAGTCCGCCTGCAAGCCCGGATTAATATTTCACCATTGTTGTACTTGGGATTGCTGCGTGTGTGTGTGCGCGTGTGTGTGCGTGCGTGTGTGTGTTTGCGTTGTCATCAGTGCAGCATGGTTGCATCCACTGTGCTGCGTGTCTGCCTGATTGCTTCTACGAATGCCTGCATGAACTCCTCTGTCTGTGTGTGTGTGTGTGTGTGTGTGTGTGTGTGTGTGTGTGTCCACTCAAATCCACTTTGCGTGCTCTCTTGTGTTGTTGTATCAGGGGTCTGTCTTGTGTTCTCAGCGTGCGGGTGATGAACGGCACACAGGCAACAGAACCTGCAGCCTTCGTTCCCTGCAGCCACTTTTTTCACGATTTTGGGCACAAATTTTTTAGAATAACCAAACGTGTGAACTTTGACACAGTGGACAGTTTTTTGTTGTTGTTTTGCGACTCAATAAAGAGCAGGTCACGCCGCCCCAGCTTATGTCCTCCAGCTCAGTTTATGGAAACAATCCTCATTCGTTTGTTCTTTCATCCGCTTGGATAAAATTAATCTGAAATGTATTTCTGTGGAAACAAACAAATGTGACTTATTTGGCACTGTGTAGTGCAAGCGAGTGCAGAATAGTTTGCCGGCATGATTCCGCAAGGGAAAAAAAAGCTAAATCCATCAGCGCAGGTGTGAAGCTACTAAACGTCGTGCAGCACTTGGACGCTCTGACTCGTCACGACACTGAAACTGTTGGGCGAACAGCATGCGTCGTGCGTTGCCGGTCCCTAATTGTGCGACATCTCCACCTCCTCTTCCTCCTCCTCCTCCTCCCCCTCCTCCGGCTCTATAATGGGCTTGTCATGCCGCGGTGCTCCACACATCTTCAAAAGGAAGCGAGTCTCTGCGGCTCCGAGGCGGAGGCTGCAAACTAGGTCGCCAGAAACAGAAGAGCCGAGGAATTCTGCAAGACGAGGGAGCGAGAGTGAGAGAGTGGAGGGTGGGGGGGAGTGAAGTTTGCGTGTGTGTGTGTGTGTGTGTGTGTGTGTGTGTGTGATTCTGCATTGAGGTGTGATGGCCCTCAGGGTCCAGTGACTCCTTCATAAAAACCCAATGAAGGTCCTGCAGTGACTCATGACGAGTGTCGCTGCAGCCTCACGCGTCCAGATGCAAAACGTCTGACTTGTCAGATTAATTGTGACGCGGGCAGGCTCGTCCAATCGCTCGCCAGCTTTCCGTCGCCCTATCGTCCCAAACGTTTTGTTTTTTTTTCCTTTTGGGGTCTTAACAAAATGGCAGCGAGACACGATCAACATCCGAAAGATTTTGTGAGAACTTTCACGGCGGTGTGGGACGTTGCGGCCGTAACGAGTATCGGACGGCTCCATTCTTGTCCACGTTGCAACGTTGCGCTGAAAACACTTGAACTCGGCGCTGCGATGGGGGCGGAGCCTCAGGGGCCGGTTGGTTTTAGAGACGCTGCGTTTGTCCCGTCGGTGGAAGGTGCGACACCATTAAATTTCCTTTCTTTTTGCCTAATGGTGGCGTCTGGGAGGCTGCCTGCATGTGTGTGTGTGTGTGTGTGTGTGTGTGTGTGTGTGTGTGTGTGTCTCTAATGGTGTGAGACTGGGGAGAAGCTCCTACGCGCATGTGAGGATAATAGCCTGGTAAAGTGCCAGACCAGGAAGCTTTTACATTTGGCTGGGTGACGTCCCATGAGCCTCTTCTGCATCTCAGTGCTGGAGATTTTACAGCGCGCGCGCGCGTGTGTGTGTGTGTATATGTGTGTGGACATGCATTGAGCATTTCCCTACCATCTGAGAGACAACAGACATTAAAGCACCCCACACGCTGCTCCCCAACGCCCACCGCCCTGAAACAAGGCTGCAGGCTGCAGCAGCGTATCGCTGGCGACAGAATGTGTGTCATCGCAGCGTTTCTGTTTCCACTGTACGCTCACATCTGCATGTGAGCAGCAGGCTGTGGCCCCCGGGGGGGCCCCTAATTCAGCTGCAATCACTCCGGCAGGGCAGAGCTGCGTGTCCAAGGCATGAAATATGCAAACAGAAACTCTCCGCTTTCGCTTCGTGCAGCGTGCGTGTGTGTGTGTGTGTGTGTGTGTGTGTGTGTGGACGGAGAGCTGATGAATAATAGAGAGTTCCTAAGGTCACATGGTGCAGGAGAGGACTTCCAGCCGATGACCAAGGCTGACCGTGCAAAAATATGTTGCGTCTGTGCATGTGCGTCTGTGCGTTTTACAATTTCTGACCTCACACAATCTGGCCTACAACGTTGACACACTTATGCAACGCAACCTTTGGCACACAATCTGCAAACTCACTTCACTTCACTTCGCTTCGCTACAACCAGCTCGGAACACGGAGAACGTGAAACGTCCCTGATTACAGCGGAATAGGTGTCACAGTTTAGTTTGAAACCAGTCTGAAAGGGATCAAAATAATCTGACGTTTCTCTGGAAATGACGGCGCGGTGCTGCGCTTTGTCTTCGGGACGGGGGGGGGGGTAGTGGCAGAAACAGGCTTTCAGGATGACGGTGGTTTCGCTGTGGCCGACTTTGCGTTTTGGGCAAAACTCACTGCCACACTGGATGGAAAGTTGTTGTTTTTTTTCATCACGTCCACTGGACTTACTTCACATGTCCATCTTGTAAAAAAAAAGAGAGGGGAAAAACAGCAGAAAAAGTAGACGTAGCGTGTCCCAAGTGGAAATATGCTGGATAAGAGCCTCATTTTTCTTCGTTCCTTCTACATGAAGCTCACGTGTAGCCTGAAAGTGGAAAGTTGAGTCTCTGGCCAGTTGTGAGTTGCTCAAAGTGAATCACGTAAGTGTTTTTGTTTTTTTTCCCTGCAGAGTGAAGGGTGTGAACGCGAAAAGAGGAGCCGCGGCGGCGGCGTGAGGGGACACGTGCGCGTAATGTGTCTACTCATGCATGACGTGTGAGGGTGGAGGGGAGGGTGGGGGTTGGGCTGTTGACGTCGACTGCGCCAGGCCAGATGTACAGAAAAGAGTCCATTCAGCAGCTCGGAAGGTCTGCACAGCTGCTGCGTCTCTACCGGGGTCATGTGACCAGGGAGGGAAACAGGAAGTGTGTCCCCGTCAGTGGAGGAAACAAGATCCAGTTTCGTCCAGAGGATTTTTTTTTTTTTTTTTTTTTTTTAGACTGTGGATTCACAGATTAGCGCCTGACGGTTTAAATCTGGAGAGGGCCGTTAATGACAGCGTCTGTTTTGTTGTTATGCAGCAGCAGCGCCACCCAAAAAGCAATTGAGATTTCTTTGTTAAATTGTTGAATTGATTCAAGACAAAATTTTGAACAGTTCCTTTATTGAACCACAATAACCCTACTGGATTGTTCAATTGAGGTTGAAGAGAGTTTAAGTGGGTGCAATTTATTAAAACAAAAGAGTGTGTTGCTAAATATAATTTAAATAACTGAAAAAGTTTGTACTTAAAAAAAAACGTTTATGCTTAAAATTACATTTTGGTAGATGTTAGCATTTTATTCAGTTATCAATGGAGTTATTAATTATTAATGTATTAATCCCCTCGATTGATCTCGACATTTGGATTTGAACAGTTAGCGAATCCCTCAGGGTCAAAATGTGCAGACGTACCGAACAACATCATCCCTGTGTCCTCTCAGATTTCACTCTCTCTGATTGGCTGACAGCAGCGACCAGCTGACCTACAGTTTCCCTCACTGTAGGGATCGGGGTGGGCGGAGGAGGGCGGAGGAGGGGGGGTTGGTGGGAGGGGAAGGGGTGTTACTCAGTGATTAGTGGGCGATTTCAGTAAAACCAGTTTGTATCCTCTGATGGGGGGGTTTGAGGAGGTGGCGGCTCTGGGGTTAGAAAGAGGATGGGGGTGGGGGGGGGGGGGGGCACCCAGACAGAGGGAGGAGGGGGGTTGTTAATGGAGGGGGGGATGAGCAGTGAAAGCAGTGGTTGGAGAGCAGAAGATGAAAGAAGGACAAAGACTTCAGGATGAGGAGGAGGTGGAGGAGGAGGCACGAAGGGAGGTCATGATGAACTGTCAGTGGGTTCACAGCTGCATGACTGTTCATCCCCCCCACGACTCTTCCCTCCACCCCCCTCCACCCCTCCTCTCACACAATGGACCAATCCTCTTACATCCGCCCCCTGCTGCCGTCTGATCTCCAGACCTCCATCTTCAGCCGTCCACCCCAACACCCACACACTGCTTCCGTCGGCATTGACGTGCAGGACTAGTAAGAGTTGGTTCTGCTGCTCAGCTGGCACGTGCACATCGTTAACCAGTCAGTCAGTCAGTCAGTTGGTTGGTCAGTCGGTCAGTCAGTCAGTCAATCAGTCAGTCAGTTGGTCAGTCACTCAGTTGGTTAGTCAGTCAGTTGGTTGTTCGGTTGGTCAATCAGTCAGTCAGTCAGTCAGTCAGTCAGTCGGTCAGTCAGTCAGTCAGTCAGTCGGTCAGTCAGTCAGTCGGTCGGTCAGTCAGTCAGTCAGTCAGTCAGTTGGTTGATCAGTGAGTCAGTCTGCTATCTGTGACCGCTATCTTACGGCTAGGTCACGCGCACAAACTGTGCGTAGCAATGGTTAGCACCAGTTAGCAACAAATATCGGAAGGGATGACCAAACATTTGTTTTTGGGTTTATACCTTTTTTTTTCCGTCATTTCTGGGTTTACAAAGAAATGATCAGTATCACACTGAGAGCTCCGAACGTGGCTGAAGGTGATTTCAGCTGCGGGATCCTCCGTCCTCAGTCTGAACCACCGAGAATGACACCTTCCTGTGTGCGAACGTGTTGTTTCATGTGCTGTTGTGCGTCAAACAGAAATTGTATACGCTGAAGCACCTTCACTGAGTCACTCAAAAGTCTTTTTATTTATTTGTTTATTGGAGGGCAAGGGGTTGATTCAACGTCAGGAATCTACGCAGGACTTTCTCTGAGCGGCCAGATTGAAAAGATTGGACCACACAAACCAGAACCACCGCGTTGTTCACACGTTGTGTCGCCGTCCGCACAGTTTTGTGACCTCGTCCGCTGACTCACCGTGGCGTCCACGCCACTAGCTGAATCACTTGGTGGAATTTTTTCCCACATTGAATTTTTTCTTTGGGCGAGGCCCAGGAGGAGCAGCAGCCGTCATCATCCACCAGTCCAGGCTCACAGCCGAAATTCTTTTGCGACTGACCTCATCTGGCAAACAACAATAACAACAACGACAACGACCAAAAGCCAGAAATGTCAAATATCTCGGGGCGGATTAAAGCCAAACAATGTGTTGAGAGCGGCTGGTATTCCAGGCACGCAGTAAATCTGGTTATAAAAGAGGACGGCGGAAAACAAGTCAGCCGCTGTCATGAGCCGACCGCCCGAATCAAAGTGAGCCGACGGAAATAAAAATCACCCCAGGCGACAAAATTGTCATGAATCAAACCATCTCACTGTTTAATTGTCTGTTGTTGTTTTTTGGGATGAGGGAGGGAGCAGGGAGTGGAAAAAAACTTTGTGTTAAGATTAAGAGGAAACTGGAAGTGGGTAAAGTTTTATTTTTCCAATAAATTGAGTCAGAAAAAAAAAAATCCCACTTTCCAAGAGTCCAAACTGGTCTGGTCTACTGGTACTGCTGGTGCTACTGGTCTTGCTTACTGGTACTACAGGTCTGGTCTACTGGTACTACTGGTACCATTGGTCCATCAGTACTACCGGTACACTGGTGCTGCTGGTCTACTGCCCTGATTTACTGGTCTACTAGTACTACTAGTCTACCGGTCTGGTCTACAGGTGCTGCACATCTGGTTCCTGTGGGCCGGTGCCTGATGGGGACACGCCCATTTATGGGCTATTTATTATATTTATGTATCGCCATTGGTTTCCACCATTATTGTCATTCAATGACGAACCGTCAATCATCCAATAATGCAAACAGAGTGGATTGCGTCTGTTTCAGCCCCGCCCCCTAATTGATGTGAACCAGCCCTGGGGAACTACACAGTAACTGTACACACTAACTGCGCACAGTGACGGTACACAACTACCGGACCGCTTCAATCCTAAATGAAAATGAACCAGAGAAGTTCAGTGTTCATTTGTCTTCACTTCAAAGTTTTTTCCACAACACAAATGAATTGGAAAAGAGAGATAAAATCCTCTGATAAAATCTCGGGTGTCTGATGAAAAGTTGATCAAAAGCTACGATGAAAAATGCACCAGCCGACTTCCAGGAGTTTAACTCCACCCCACTCCTCCTCTTTCTTCCGTCACTGCAGTTGAAAAGTGAGACCTCTCTCTCGTCTGCTTTGCCAGAAACTTTGACATCAAAAGGCAACAAACGTCCTGGCGAGGACGCCGTCATGCAACATTCACGCGCGTTTTTTTTTCTTTTTTTTTTTTCCAGAGTCGCTTCTATCAGCTTCTCAATCCACCTGACGGTAACCTGAGGCGGAACGGAGGCCTGGTGTGGAATTTCACCGACCAGCCTGAACGTGTGCGTGTGCATGTGTGTGTGTTTATGTGTGCGCCTGAGGCGAGGGGGAGGGAAAGTGGGCTGATATCACAGAGAATTTTCCTGTTCCCTCTGCAGGTTCGATGCCGATGATGTCATGTTGGCGCTCCTCAGGGCCGCGTCCTCGGCCTCCTGAACCCCTCCCCCCTCAAACCCCACCAACTCCCCACCACCCTCCTTCACGAAGCCAGGTGAGATCCACTTCCTGTCTGTGTGACAGTAAAAACAAACCCTGGCTCCAGGCTCGTCGTCGTCAACCGCTCTCTGCCTCTCGTGGAGGAAATTTATCTCCTGCTCAGGAAGGTCGGAGGTCAGGATGACAAATACACATCTATTTCCAGACATTTGTCTCCTGCCTCGTCGCTGTTTATTTATATAACGCTCCTGCATGGAGCCGGGGAGGGCGACTGGATGACTGCACAGCGGCTGGAAACCTTGTCTCGCCTCTTCTCTTGTTGTTAACAGTCATTTATTTTTTGTGCTCTTTTGCTTGCAGAGGCATCGCTGAGCAGCGAGGCGAAAGCTTTAAAGCACTGACAAGCAGAAGGACGGCGGTCGCCTTCATCTCCCCCACATCTCTCAGCACGCAGCCGCCACTTCTCTGAATCCTGGAGAGGAAGTCCAGCACTAAACGGGGTTTTGGTTCCTCCTTCAGCGCTCCACTCCCCACCAGCGGCCGACCTGTCAGCTTCCCCCCTCCTCCCGCAAAGGTTCCATCACACACACACACACACACACACACACACACACACACACACACACACGTTGACTCACCTGTGGCCATTACTGTGACGCGTGTTGTGTAATCCGAGCGTACACACACACACACACACACACTCAAACACACAAGCATTCAGTGTAACTGAGTCGGTCTGACGCACAAATTCTTGTGCAACTTTTTTTTTTAAACAAAGATGTGCTAAACTTTGCTTTTCCTGATTGAATCAGTGTTTCAACTTCCTCCTAGATTTTTTTTTGTTGCTTTTTAAGTCAGTTTATAAGTCAAGTGCTTCAGTTATCTGTTTTTCGTTTGCTTTATTTTGCGCTAGCTATTGTTAGTTTCAACCATTGAGGCGCCTTGCTGCGTTTATTTTTTTTCCGCACTAAAATAAATGTTTTTTATTTAAACATGTCACAACTCCACTGATCTCAGATTTCCACATGTCTAGATGTAAGACACTGTGTTCACTAGAAGGGTCACATGCTCCGATTTTGTGTCAATCTATTGAAAGGTAGTGGGTCTCGACACAAAAACATATAGTTAAAGGTCAGGTTTTGTGTGATGACCTTTAATAAACCTCAGTGAGGTGAGTGTAGTGAAATAAAACACCTTCCTGCTGCCTCAACGTCCTGATTTAGAACAGTTTCCATCACCTCACTGCCAGTTACCTCCACCATGTGAGCACTTTGAGTACCTGGTAGAAAAGCTTGAAGATAAATCTGAGCCACTACATCACCAGCCTGACTCAAACTTTGAGTGACAGTGCTCTCTCACGGCCTCTGGGGTGGTACTACCACATGTGGCCTGTATCAGGAAGGCCACCAGGATGCAGACCAGGTTTTTCTTGCTTAACGAGAACAATGAGTCCAGACACAAGGCTCCGTTCGTGTGCAGCATAAACGAGCCCTGGTCTTGCATTTTGTTTGGTAAATATGTCAAGCGTTGTCTCCAAACAGCACTGTCGCAGCCCTGCGAGCTGATTTATCCTCGATTCTCCACCACTTGATGATCAGATGTTGTTCTTGAGCTCTTTGATCTGGTTGCAACAGACTCGGGTGCCGTCGAACTCGTAACGCTGATCAAAACAACCAAGGGCAAGACCTTTTTTCTTTCAAGGCAGCGTCATCAGGCAGAAGGTGAAGGAGCCGGAGGAGCAGCAGGAGCAGCAGGAGCTCCGAGAGCAGCAGAGGCGTTGGGCGAGGAGTCGAAGACAATCTGGCAACAAGTGGGAGAAACTCTGCTTCGCGGAGACCAGCTGGTGGCTGAGCAGCAGCTGACGGTGCAGCGGGTCCAGTAACGTGACGAACCGCAGAAAAAACAACAACAACAAACTCTCCTTTCTTCGTCCACTCAAAACATGTGACGGCTCTTGGCCAATGAAACAGACCACAGCTGCCACATGCTTGTTTTTGCTGGATTTTCGTCCGCTTGACATTTAGCCCCGTGTGAAATATAGCATTGATCCAGGTGGGAACAGACCCTCTGGCAGGCAGCTCATCGGCCTCCCGGGTGGCTAACGGCTAACATTAGCGTGACGATTCGATGTGTTTCGCCCTTAATGATGTTGTTAAAGGGGCTGCAGCTGAACGCATCATGGCACAGATATTTCACTGTAAATGCCTGATGTAATTATCACCTTTAGCATGTGCACGTGCACACACACACACACTCAGGCTGTGCAGGCTGCAGGACGCCTCTCGAGGCCCCGCAATTAAAAATTGATCCCGCGCACTTGTGAGCTCTTGGCTGCATCCGCTGAATATTTGATAAACAATCTGACTTTTCTTCCCCACATTAGCGCCATTACGCTGCCCCCCCACCCGCCACCACGGTTTATGTGGGACAGGAAGCCGCCGACTACCACTTCCTGTCTGATACCGCCGCTGATGCTTGGTAGAGCGGGAGGAAGCACAGCGGCAAAACAAACAGAGGAGGTGCAGAACGACGCGCGTGTTTGCAGAAAGACCTGAAGTTTGAGGGGAAAAAATACTGACAGCGAGGGTAATGCAGCTTTTTTGCGTGTGTGCGGCACGTTGCAGGCGGGAAGTAAAAGTTCTGTAAGAGGCTTGAAAAGTTTTTTTTGAGACAAGAGAAGCTAAATGAAGAAATACAAATCAAAAACTAGGGCAAGAAAAAAGAAAGAAAGAAAGAAGCTAAACTGCTTCCGGACCCAAAGACTTAACGGAGCGTCATCGCCTCCGTGTCTCTGGCTTCTCACTTTCATGGAAAACAGGGGCCGAGTGAGGACGGTGTGTGTGTTAGGATGACAGACAGCCTGGGAAGAAAAAAAAAGAAGAAAAAAAACACGGCGGGATAGAAGGACGACAGCGAAGATCCAAGGACGTGTTTTGTCTCCGTGAGAATCGGAGACGAGGAGGAAACAGCCAGGAGCTGTGTGTGTGGCACAAAGACGAAGTTGTGTGCGTGTGTGTGTGTGTGTGTGTGTGTGTGTGCGCGCGCGCGCACGAGAGAGAGAGAGAGAGAGAGACAGACAGACAGAGACTCCAGGGAAAAAGAGCCTCCAGAAATCCCTTTCATGTGTGATTGGGGAGCCGTGTGTGTGTGTGTGTGTCTGTGTGTCTGTCTCCTCGTTATCTCCTCTTGCAGGCCGCCGTCGTATCACTTTTCCTTTTTTTCCCCGCCTGTAACCGGCACCGAGTGTCTGCAACAAACTCTGGCCTGCTTCCCTCGACCCGCCTCCTCAGACCCAACCGACTCGAACTGGCTGAGAAACCGACCGACCTGCCAGCAAGCCAGTTTGCCAGTTAGCCAGCTAGCCAGCTAGCCAGTTATCCAGTTAGCCAGCCAGTTAGCAAGTCAGCCAGCCAGTTAGCCAGCTAGCCAGTTAGCCAGCCAGTCAGCCAACCAGTTAACCAGCTAGTTAGCCAGCCAGCCAGCCAGCCAGCAGCCAGTCAGCGCTGCTCCAGTCCCACACAAAGTGCATGAGGTGCCTTAGCAGAGTCTCCTGGTGCTCAGGTTTTCAGATTTGGGGATGCAATGTGAATCAGCGTTTCCTCTATCTAGAGGAGGGATTTTTTTTTTTTTTTTTTATCTGTCCATGCAACTCACGTAGGTCTGGAAGATCTAAAAGTTGGAGGCAGAAACCTTCTGATGGTGGTTGGACAAACCTGCCTAGTCATAGCCGGGTCAATGGGATACACCAGCGAGACAGACGGCGATGGTAGGCGGAGCCAGTCGGCAGCATCCAGGCTGGGCTCTTCAGTACTGATGCACGTGTAAAAGCACATAGGTGTGTGCGCAAGTTATATGTGTGCACGGGGAAGATTCAAACGCCCCAGTGGGAAACTCTCCGATTGGGGAGTTGTGCAAAAAAAATGACACCCTCGACCCGGAGGCCGCTGACCCGCCCCTGATCCCAACGCCGCCGCCGCCGCCGCCGCTGATCCACTGACTTAGGACGAGGACGGGGTTTCGCAGCTGTCACGCATCTTTTTAATCCTGTTAATTCTCGCAGCCTCCGTCCCGTCATCGAGTTCGCTCTCCCTCCTCCCCGTCTGCGGCCTCCGCCGCCACCGCGAAAAATGTCGGCGGCTTACATAAGAGAGAAGGAGGGAGGAAAAAAAAAAAATTAAAAATCAAGCAAAAGCAAGTGGGACAGAAATTCAGAGCTCCTCCTCCAAAACCCGAAAAAAAAAGATGAAAAGCAGGACGAGCGGGAAGAGGAAAGAGGAACCCTGATTCTGATGAAAGGACGACGCGTTTCAAACACGCTGGGATGAGCCAGAAATGTGTTTTTTTTTCATTTTTTTTACCCAGCACCCCGCTCTCCCCGGCGCTCTCAGATGTCAGTCGGCTTTAACGTGGCGTCAAAAAACTCAAAGAGTGAAAAACTGTGTCAGAGCGTCTCAGGAGCCGGGCGCTCTCGTCTGTTCGCCGCTCGCTTGTAAAAACGAATAATTACATTCATCCCAGCATCAGCCAGACTCGCCGGCCCCTCCCCCACCTGACACAGACACACACACACACACACACACACTGTGCTACAGCGGCTGCCAAATGTCAGGCGGGATGTGGGGCAGCGGCGGCCGTACGGCGGCAGGCTGCAGGCGCTGCAGACGGCCACGCGCAGCCAGATGAGCTCCTGCATCCAGCCGACCGTGAGCTCGACACCGTGACCCTCCCCCACCTTCCGTCTGGGCCAATCAGGAGGCTGCGAAGCTGCAGAGACATGGGTGTCGGAAGGTGGAGGGGATGCAGGGGGATGGGGGTGGCTGTCTGGGAGACATCCAGTGGTGTGTGTGTGTGTGGTGAGGGACCAGACTGGATGCATTTCCAGGTGGGTGTCATCATGCTGCTGCTGCTGCTGCTGCTGCTGCTGCTGCTGCTGCACGGTTCCATTCATCCTCGTCCTAACGCGTGGCCCCTGGAGTTCAATGCCATTTACACTGGCTGCGTTGATCTCATATGTAGGTCAGGAGCTCGGTCTGCTCCCCGCCAACGGCCTCCTGCCAACTGTATCAGCCCCATTGTCTGCGGCCGCAGATCAAAAAAAAAAAAAAAAGAAAAAGAAAAATTCTAAATTTGGAGCCGATCCCAGTTTGGCCTTTTTTTTTGGAAGAGAAGGACAATTGTGTGTGTGTGTGTGTGTGTGTGTGTGTGTGTGTGTGTGTGTGTGTGTGTGTGTGTGTGTGTGTGTGTATGTGCACGTGCAGGGAGGATGCACGGCCAGATCGAGGTCCGGCTAATGAGCTGCAGCTAAACAGAGATGATAAGCTCCTTCCGCTTCCTGTTTACACTAGCGGGCTCATCTCTCATCAGAGGACTAGGAGGCTCCTGCTAAAACTGAAACCCCTTTCATGCAAAAGAACTAAAGGATGTTCTTGAAAGCATCAAAATATCTCCACAAAACACAGGTGGGACCTTCAGCTCACAAGGTTCCTCCTTCGCTGGGGTTGAGTTCCTGCTTTGATTTCATGCTCACGCCTGTGAAAGTGCGACTAGACAGTTGGTGTTGGAGGTGAAGTGAAGCTCTGGGTGTTGCGGTGTTTGCGAGTCAGTCGGCATCTGCAGCCACTTCCGCCACCTGGAACTCTTTGGAATGGCGCCGTGCTGCCGCTCTCGGGTGTTTGTTTTCACGGCTCGCCGTCACGTCGCCTCTCCTGCACACGTTATAACCTTAATAAAGCCGCTAATGGACGACGGAAGACACGCCCCCCTCCGGCGGTTAGGTGTCACGTTCCACATGTTCCGATGGTCCCCGGTTGGTTCCTGACGTTGGGGAACAAAGGCTGGGCTCCACAGGGGCCCCCAGGGCGGCCTTTGTTTGGCGCTGATCCACCTGGACTGCCGCCGCGGCGTCTGATTGGTGGCTGTTAAGGGTTCTTCCTTGAAGGGAAATACCAGGGTGACATCCTGGATCCCCTGGTGGACGCTTCTCACAGACTGGAACCGCCGCCGGTGATGGTAATGACATGGATACGAGCAGACAGAACGACCCTCACGCGCCAAAAGGGACGAATGGGAAGAGGTTCACCAGCAGAAGATCAATATGTAGATAGATTAGAACATCATCAATGTGTTCTTCCTCTTCCCCAGCTTCATGTCTTGAACAGCACCTTTGGACAACGACTCCTAAGTAATGATTGTGTGAGTGCAATTCTGGTGATTAATTTCGTCTGGAGGTGTCGTTGACCCCCGCTGACCTTTAGGCCTTGACCCTCCAGACTCGGCCATGGCTGTCAGATATACGGCCCTTCCTGCAGGGCCGATAACACTGGGAGGCGCTGCCGCTGGATACGGATGTGTCCCGATCACGTCTCCCAGGGAAGGCTTTTTTTTTTTTTAAGAGCGTTGTCGTCGTAAATGTTCCCAGCAGAAGATGTTTTATGTTGCGAGCAGCTCGTCAGATTGTCTTTGTAACGAGGTTCCTTTGCCTTTTGTCCCGGCTCCTCCTGAGTGGCCCTCAGCCCTCAAAGGTCAGAAGGCTGAGGGGGACGGGGAGCGGTGGCGTCACACTCAGGAGTCGTAAACAATCCTCTGGTTGTTTACAGGGGGCACCGCAGGCACCCGAGCGGCTATGCGTGATTGAGAGGAGCCTCCGGCTTTATGGGACCCACCCATGTCCAGCAGCTTCGCTTTTTATGGCCTTTTATCTCCTGCCACAACCTGACCTGACGATAGCGTCGCCCCCTGCTGGTTAACAGGCCTCCTGCCGCCAGCTCAAGGACAAAGTGAGGGCCCGGACGTGAAGCCGATTGTCTCGCGGTGCAGCGAAAGTGATGAGAAACTGGAAGAATGAACCTTCAGAATGCTCGCGGCCCCTCAAGTGAACCTGTGTCACTGTCTCCTGGCACGACGAGTGGAATGTTTCCTCAATTCTCTGGGTTTATCCAACATGAATCACACAGGAAGGAAAGACAAAACACGGAAGGTGCCTGGATGAATGTATCGCTTTCGAACTGACCACTTGTGTGATTTTGCAGTCCTATTAGACTGAAAATGCTGCTAGTTGAAACCTCCTGGATGAGCAAAAACATTTCAGCGTGCTCTACTTCTCTCGCTCCCTCAGTGTCATTTCTAACTGTCTAACTGTCCCATTTCCTCCTCTTGCCGTACATCCGGCTGCTGTTGCCTCATCGCAAAGACCCTGAAGCTCCAAACACATCACGGATGGGAAAAAAACACACAAAATATAATAATCACCTCTACCTTCGGCTCCTGCTTGTTGCGTCTTTGTCGCGCTGTCGCTTCGTGACTTCACGCTTTTCTCACTTTGCGTCAGCGACTAATTAGCGCCGCGGATCAAACCACCAGCAGCAAACGCTCCAGAGGAAACTCCTCCTGGAACCATCAGCTGCTCTCAGTCTGTCTGGTGCCCGGCATCATGTGACCAGGTTGTCGTCAGCAGAGGCATCAGGAGCTGCTGCTGCTGCTGCTGCTAGAAAATTCCCTCCGTCTGCTCATCTTCCCTGAGAACACACGTTTACCCAACAGATTCTCCAATCAAAGGCTGTTTCCCAGCGTTCCTCTTGCTCCACATGCATCAAAGCAAACAGCACATGCTGCAAGAGGCTTACCGAGCGGCATCTCTCGGGTGATGTCAGCGCTGCACAGCCAACTGATCTGTGACCAGTTATCGCTGATTGTAAACTGATGCCTGAAAATAGCACTAATGTGATGTAAATATTTACATTTTTATCTGATTATGTACCCAGTGTGTGTGTATAGTCTGAACGTGGGTAAACATGTTATATAATGCAGATGAGGTAAAACGGGCTGCCCAGATTTATCCATGAAACATATGACGGCACTTAAAGGAAGTGTGCTGCACAAAGTGAGTCTTACGCAATCATGTGGGGCTCAGCGGCGCCCTGGGGCCAAACACGCTCAATGAACTACCGGGGCCTTTCTTCAACAGGGCACGTTTTAGTGCAGCTGCATTGCCATCTAGTGGTCAAACTGCAATCTGACCTATGAAGCAAGACAAAGGACCTTTAATTCCTGCAATTAAAAGTCCATTGTCTTGTTGTTGTTGTTTAATGTGTTCTTTTCAACATACAGAGACCTTTTGAATGTTGAATTTTTTTTTTGCTTGTACTCTCAAAACACATTCAAAGCCAAAATATTTAAATTAGAGTGTTATTTATTGTATTATTCTGATCATTTTTAATTTTAGACATATTCAATTTCGTTGAATCCCACCTAAATGGTACTACTTTCATTGTGAGCAAAACCTGCTTTCAAAGCACCACGAATTACTGCTCTTCATACTTTAATCTTCTGAGAACCAAAAATAGGAGGAACTTCGACGTGACATCTGCAACTCGCAGCTCAGCCGCAAGGAGTCCAAAAAGTCGAGTTATTCTAATTTGTCTATTTTCTATTGTTGCCCCTCACTCGTCTCCTTTATTTGGTCCCCGTTTGCAGCACCTAGGAACCATCGAGCCGTGTCTTGTTTCCCAGGATTGAAGACGGACGACCTGACCGAGGAGCAAACCAAAATGGCGAACCAAGAAGAGTTTGTGAGGGAGTTCGTAGCTGTTACTGATGTGGACGAGGAGAGGGCCCGCTTCTTCCTGGAGTCCTCCGGCTGGAATTTGCAGGTGCGAGTTTCACGGGGCTCCCGATCAAGCTACGGGGGAGACGTCTGCGTCCAATCCGGGGACAAACCGTGCGGGCAGAGCGCAGGTGTCAAAGAGTTGTTAGCTCGCCGGCTACCGTTAGCCCGGGTTGCCGGCAATTTGTGCAAGTCACCCTTTGACAATGGCCCCACCGCAATCTGCCGCCGGCGAAACAACCGTTGCACGTTGATGTTTGTTAAAACACGCAGTTTTCCGCATCAGTTAAACCCCTTCTTCATTTTAAATCCGGGTGAAATTTACCGAAGCCTCTGCTAATGCTAGTCTTCCCTTCACTCCAGTTGTTCCCTTCAGTTAGCTTTAGCATGTAGCTCGAGCTGTGCTCCAATCCGGCCAATTCAATTCGTTGTATTGGGGTGTGTTTTGCATTTTTATGTACCCACTGGTGGCAGCTGGTCGAACATTTACAGTTGGTTTCACTGCGGTTGTGGACTGTAACAAAAGAAGTTTCGTGGAAGGACTGGTGTGTCGTTTCGGTCCAGCGAGCTCGACGTCTCGAATGAACAGAACAATATCAAGCTACAACACAGCATACAGTAACAGCTGCAGTGTCACTTTCGCTTTTTGATTGGTGGAAGTCTACTGAGCCATAAAGGGCGACGATAGCTTGCCGTACGCGGATTAGCTGTCTCGTGACAACAAAACCCGTAAAAGTTTGGCACCTGTTCGGATAATCGATTGCGTAAGCCGTCTAAATTGTGTCGTGACGTTGTATTGGCAGCTGGCCCTGGCTAGTTTCTTTGAGGATGGAGCGGATGACGACATCGTGACGCTTCCTCAGCCAGAGGGAGGCTCCTCTGTGTCCAGGTCTGCAGGGCCCAGGTAGGTCAAGGTCCAAACCTCCAAACCACTGGCCTCCCTCCAGCCACTGACTCTCAAACTGCGTCTCACAAGTAAAACTCTTCGACGTTACTTTTTGTGAATTCATCATATATGTATGGATCTATTTTCTCCTCATCATCAGTGCTCAGCCCAGGGTGACCTCCTTCAGGGATTTGATGCAGGAGGCCGAGGATGACAGCGATGAAGAAGAAGGCCAAAGGTGAGCTCACTATCTGCTATTAAACTATTAAGCTGCCACAAATCAAACCACACCTGGACGCAGTGGGGCAAAAGCGGTCGTGAGTGCGTGCGTGTGTGTGTGGGTGCGCGTGTGCGTACGCGCTCGTCCTCCCTCACACCTTCTTTGCTGCCTCGATGCCGCACCTCCGCGTGGACGCTTCCAGAATGCGTCAAACTATTGTGGCTCTCTGCCTTTCGTCCGCTGTGAGTTTTCTGCAGAGTCGACGTTTCCTGCTGCGGCTGGCAGAGCTGCAGCCTCCTGGTTCAGCACTGTTGGGTGTCGCCGATGGTCTTCACTTCATTTGAATTGCTCAGTTAATTGTCCGAGTTCGGTGTGGCAGCACACGCATGCATTCCACCAGCCGGCCATCCTGATTGGCTGATAGTAAACGATTGGCAATCAGCTGATGGTGATTCTATAAAGTCAAAGGGTTGTTTGACTGATTTTTGCTCCTATGAATCCTTTTTTTTTTTTTTTTCTCTCTCGTGTTCCTCTTTCCTCAGAGCTGCTCATCTCACTCAAAACTAAGTGTATCCATCTTGTGCCTCTTGTGCTTTTTGCCTCGGCAGGTTCTTCGCGGGGGGGTCGGAGCGCAGCGGGCAGCAGATCGTCGGGCCGCCGAAGAAGAAGAGCTCCAACGAAGTGGTGGAGGATTTGTTCAAGGGGGCCAAGGAGCACGGAGCCGTGGCCCTGGAGCGCAGTGGGAAGGGCTCCGGAGAGCCCAGCAGATCCCGGGTACGTCCAGACACCCGACCACCCTCCTGTCCTCTCTTCTCCTGCGACGGTTTTGAGTTTTGTGTTCCTTATCGCCGTCTCTTCCTGGAACTCAGCCCTTCATCGGCGGAGGCTACAGGTTAGGGGCGGCGACGGAGGAGGAGTCGGCGTATGTGGCCGGAGAGAGGCAGGGCGCCAACAGCCAGCAGGACGTGAGTACCATCAGTAGGCGACGTCTTGGCCTCTCAGTTACTTTACGCTGGGGAGGAAAATACGCAGTTAGCAGAAGCTAAAGCTAAGAGGTCTGCGTCGCCTCTTTCTGCTCGTGCAGCTCCCTTCGTGTGATCAAATTTATCACCGTCAGCAACGGAAGGCTGTTTCCAAGCGGTGCAGTCGAAACACACATGCAAACACACACACACACGTGCGCTCACTCGGCCTCCTCCTGCATTAGCATATAGATGTGATGTCTGGACCATCGGCTTGCACCCATACAAATGCTGTTTGTCTCACTGATTCCCAGGTTTCATTGCATAAACATGGAAATCCTCCACTGAACACTCGCACACGTGATACGTCGCTTCTTATCTGCTGCCCTGCGCTGCTAGAATACAACAAGGAAACTCACTTTCTGCTGCTGCATCCGTTTCTGCGATGGCGATTTGCCAGCAGCGGCACTTTGCATTCGGACGGAGAACTTCAGTTTAAATCTCGCTGCAGTGGATGACGGACCTGAACACCAATAACTGCAGATGTTTAACTGCTGTGTGTGTGTGTAGGTCCACGTGGTGCTAAAGCTGTGGAAAGCAGGCTTCAGTCTGGATGATGGCGAGCTGAGAACCTACAACGACCCGGGCAACGCCAACTTCCTGGAGGCCATCAGGAGAGGGTGGGATGATTCCCTCGACTGGTCATGTGACCTCACAGGTCCTCCCTGCGCGTGACCTCCCTGTGACCCCCTCCTCTCGTCCTCTTCCCTCCCGTGCAGTGAGATTCCCCTGGAGCTGAGGCAGAGGTCCAGGGGAGGGCAGGTCAACCTGGACATGGAGGACCACCGGGACGAGGACTTTGCCAAACCCAGGACGGCCTTCAGAGCCTTTGGAGGTGAAGGACAGAAGCTGGGCAGGTGAGAGCGTCGAGCAGTTTTCAGGTTGCGTGTTCGTCCTTGCCCAAAATTTGCCCAATGTGGCATAAATAAAGGCATTCCATTCTATTGTATTCCATTGGAGAGCTCCTATGGAAGATGTTTTCAGCTACGGAGCAACTCATACACAAAGAAATGTTTTTGGTGTTGAGGCAGCTGTAGTGAAACCCTGCAGGACCTGATTCAGGTCTTCAGCAGTGCCTGGACACCCGGATCTGCTACCTTGTTAAACCAGCAGCAGAACTGTCTGCCCGAGTGTGAAAGTCAGACAGGTTGTCTGGCGGCTCCTTCCGGACAGACGTCCTGTCTGCTGTGTCAGGTTTTTGTTTTGTTTATTTTTAATCTGAGCAGCTCCAGACGACTGAGAAAGGAAACCACCAGCTGCTCTTCCAAACAGACCGACCAAACCAGTCAGACTGGTTAATTTGGATCACTATTTTTTTTAATTTTTTTAACCGACTACCTCAAACCTCACATCACCGAGCCCCGCCCTCTAGTCATGTGACTTGTTACGACAAGTCACAGCAGATCAATCTCTTTTCTCTCTCTCTCTCTCTCTCTCTCTCTCTCTCTCTTCTCTTCCTTCCTTCCCTCTCTGCAGCGCCACCCCCGAGCTGACCTCGCCGCCGCCCACCTCCCAGCAGGACCAGGCCGCCAACGAGGCCCAGGCCAGCGCCTCGGTCGGCCTCGACTCCTCCCAGCCCGTCACCAACATCCAGATCCGACTGGCCGACGGCGGGCGGCTGGTGCAGAAGTTCAACCACACCCACAGGTGAGGGCGCCGGCGGCCGCTCGCTCTACTTCTTCCGTGTCCACGCTTCGCCGAACTGACACCTTCTACCCTCCCCCCTCCCGCAGGGTGTCGGACCTGCGGCAGTTTGTAGTGGCGGCGCGGCCCGCCATGGCCGCCCGCGAGTTCGTCCTCATGACCACCTTCCCCAACAAGGAGCTGACGGACGAGAGCAGCACGCTGCAGCAGGCCGGCCTCCTCAACGCCGTCATCGTCCAGCAGCTAAAGTGAGCGGGGGAGGAGGAGGAGGGTGGGTGGAGGAGGTGGAGGAAGAAGAAGAAAAAGAAGAAGTGAAAAGTACCCCTCACTACCACCGCCACCGCCGCCACAACGCCACACTTGCTGCTGCCCCCTGGTGGTGCGGCTGAGCAACCGCAGCCCTGCTGCTTCTTTAGAGAGGAAGAATCATGGACTTATGTATGGACTCGTAATTTCTGATTTATTTTTGGTTTTTTGTATTTCTAAAGGTTCTCATGACACTCTGCTTATGCCCCCCCACCCCCTCCTCCCCGGGTCAGCTCAGCTGGAGGCCAATACGAGTGTTGCTTTTAAGAGCTGACGAGACGCCTTCTGATCAAGTTGATTTGACTGTTTTATTGGCTGCAGTGGATGGTTTCAGCAGTTTGGGTGCCGAGATGATCATTAACCCCGTCCGTCATTAACCCCCCCACCCACCCCTCAACTTTAACCCCCTGTATTAACCTCCAGTTGGACCATCAGCCCCTCCCTCCACGATGAACAAGTAGCCTTATGCTCCTTCGTCCACCTGCAGAACTTCACCGCCTCCAGTTCCTGTGAAGATGGAGTTGTTATTTTTTTAAAACTGCCTTTCTTTCCTTCCCAGTTTGTCCCAGTTTTGATCCGGTGTAGCGGCAACGGGGGTTACACCGGGCGCTACTAAAACAAAAGTGCGTAGCTCCTCATCACTGGTTTGTAGTAGAGGAAGCGGGACCCCACCCCTCCCCACTTCACACCCGGCATCCTCTATGCATCCTGGGAGTACACAGAAATCTGTTTGGACCTCTGGTTAAATAAATCCATTTTATGGTTGATGTATAAAGAAATCTCCTGTCCTGTGGTCTCTTCCGTTCTCATGACGGCATCTTCCAGCACAGAGCTGCAGTGCGAGCGGGACAAAAAGTTTCCAAACCCTGAGCGTTTCAAACATTGCTGCTCATTAACTCATGCGTGCAGCTTGTTTTCGTTGTTGCCTTTAAACGTATATAATAAACTCATGTTTATGGCTTAACTTTGTAGGCGGTGCACGCTCCGCCGTGTTGCTCGATATTGTGGCCTCGTCATAACGACCCCACCGGAACTCTTCATCGACTGTCAGAGGTCCACGTCTGTGAAATGCGTGTTAACAGCGCGCTGGCTGGGAGCCGGGCTCCATCTCCTTGTGCCGTTAGCATTTTATTCCTCGCTGATGTATAATTGCCCCCCCCCCCTTCCCAGGGTATTGGCCTCGCTCACTGCTGGTGTTCCCGTGAAGAGAGTTTGCTGTAGGAGGCGGCCAGAGCAACTTGCGCGGAGGCAGATGAACCTGCTGATGGTTCAGCGCATGTCTGAATAAATACTGAGTGCCACCTTCCCTTAGCTGCAGCGGCCCCAGTAACCTGAAAACCCTGCATGAGGTCTGACTTGGAGAACAAATTATTTCTGATGTGTGTCAGCAGAGGAGCTGACCGCACAGTAGTGGGCAACCACAGAGATGTTTTTGAAATAAGAGCCCTAACCTGGAGGTGAACGTAGGTGGATTCGGTACAATGAACAATTTATACCACTTTTTTTTTTGATGAAGTACAAAATTTCCCTTAAAATTAGATTTTTATTTAAAGAAAATAAATACGAAAATTACAACAACAAAAAAAAGTGATAACAAACTTGAGTATGTATGGGCTGTTTTGGGTAGCTCTGCAGCTCGTCAGTCACTAGGTCACATGACACGGAAGCTACCGGAATGTCGTTAGTCACCCAGTCACATGACGTGGAAACAACTGGGACAAATAATGAAAATTTGTGTTAAAACCTGTCAAAAAAGGCGGCGTTGTGTTTCTGAAAAAAATATTTTTATAAATTGTTAGGGAGTCGGTGGGTCACATGACAAGGAAACCCCCGTTTCTTCCCCATTTCTGGGCTTAAAATATCGCGATTGTACCACTTCGAGGAGCGTCACCAAAAAAAAAAAAAAAAAAAAGTCACCACCAGGGGTCGCGCTCTTGTGGGCCACTTCTTATTTTTTGAAAGAGCCGTGAAGCGGAAGAGACGCTGCGCATGAGCAGTAGCCGCCACTGGCTCCACTCCCCGCAGCGCGCCGAGCCGAGAGAGAGAGGGGTAGAGAGAGGCAGACAGGCAGCCAGGCAGGAGACCCGCCGGAGGAGCAGACAGACAGACGTACGGACGGTCGGACGGACTGCGGGACGAGCGCTGCCGGTTGCGGGGGGACAGCTGAAGACATGGGAGTGGAGATCGAGACCATCACCCCGGGCGACGGTGAGAACCCGCAGCCACCCATCACACACACACACACACACACACACACACACGGCGGTGCGGCTCGTCCGACTCCGAGGTAACGAGCTCCTGTTCGGCTTCCCTCCGCAGGAAGGACTTTCCCCAAAAAAGGACAGACGTGCGTGGTGCATTATGTCGGTGAGTTGCAAATCACAAACTTACTTCTTCTCACACACCACCACCACCACCACCACCACCCAAACCCCGCTTTCCTTCCGCACATTTTCCACCGAAGGCCGCCAACCGTCCTTCCGTCCGTCCGTGCGGGATGCAGCCCCGCATGGTGTCAGCCAGTCAGCCAGCCAGCCAGCCGGCCAGTCGGCCAGCTGCTGCTGTTTTTGCTGCAAATAGCGGCGCATTTCTCCAGTCGCAGCCCGCATTGTTCGCGCCACTAGGGCCACTTTTCTTTTTTCTTTCGTTTCTTTTCCTTTTTTTTGGCGTTGAGCAGGCTGCGCAGCGCCACCCCTCCCCAAAAAACAGAAAACGTTCCACGGGCCCTGTTGGAGCCCTGCAAGCCTCCAAGCCCGGGCAGTGATTTCTCCTTCTCCCCCTCTCAGTAGGACAGACAGCCAGGCAGCACTGTCAGTCAGTCAACCAGCCAGCCAGCCATTCAGTCAGTCAGTCTTTAACCCATTCAGCGCCGCCTCATGCGTTTTGTTTTTTCCCCTTCGGATGGCGGCTGGTCCCGCTGTGCTGCTTCCTCGGTGCGCAGTTTGTCCTCATTTCCGAGCCCCCCGGTGGAGGGGTGAGGGAGGCAGACAGACTGCAGCTCAGACATACAGACAGCGGGGCTTTTAAATCCCGTCTCATTTCCACCGCTTTTCTGTCTTTGTTGGGAATTTAAGGGGGGGTTGGCGGCATTGAGCGGATTAAACTGTCTGGCCGTCAGCATATTCCCAGCTTTCATTATTACTATTATTATTATTATTACTCCCATCATATGTGTGTCCATTATTAGACCGATGGCTTAATTAACATTTGACTTAATTTAAAGTAAACTGTAAATAAATACAGTTTTGGTTTTGGTATGAGTGGTTTTGTACAAGATGGCGTACTAGCACCAGGTCTAGCTTGCCTGGTTTTTGAATTCATCCCCTCGAAAAACTAAGTGATGCCCAAGAACCAAAGAGTGTCAAGACCAAGTCCAAACCCCAGCACTGTTGGAGGCCGAGCACTGGACTTGGCCAGGTGGCGGGCAGGCAACCAAAGTTATTTAGTTCTATAGGTGGCCAATCGGGGGCGCTGTGTCTAATGGTAAAATTTCCTTATTCTCGGTAGGAAAAAAAAACTTTGTTGTTCTGTTCTAGTGCTAATCTCACAGGTATTCGGATGCAAAAGAGTGTTTGGTTCAATCACAGTCCGCGGAATTAGCCGAGTTAGCAGCGCTAACTGGGCGTGAACGTACACAGCTGAGAAAAGAACAGCAAATTATGTGAAGTAATGCCAGTGGGAGGAGTCTGACGACTAAATACCAGCTCTGTGGCCGTGCAAAAATCTACTTCTTACCGTAACACAGACTCATACTGTAAACTGTACGTGCAAAGAGGCTGAAGTGAAAGGTAGATTAAAGAGGTAGATTAAAAGGTGGAGCGGAGTGTGGAAACGCAAAGTGATCCGTGCAGCGTCAGTGGGTTCCCGGAGGATTCCGAGTGTGCTTGCCTGCACCTGTTCTCCGTCTCCCGCCTGGTGCGACGGATGTAACTCACCCCGTAACACAAGCCGCCGGCGTTACGTAAGATGGAGGAGGACCGCGTCTCCGTCTGAAGTCTGTGCAGGCACCAGAGCTGCTGCTCTCTCTCTCTTTTCTTTTTTTTTTTCCACTTTCCTTCGATTTTTAGCAAAATAACAAACAACAGGATTTCCTCTGTGGGCGTCCTCACTTCCTGCCAGCCTTGAAATGCCACATGAAACAGGACGTTCCGTCATCGCTCAGGCCCCTTTAAACGGAGACGGCCAGTGTGGAGAGACGCGGAGCTCCTTCTAAAGGACAAAGTCACGCCGTCAGCAGTCAGACCAAAAAAAACCCAGAAAAACCATCATAAATAATATCACTGTACTGCTCCAATCTTGATCTAGTGAATACAGTTGAATTTGTTTCATATTTATCTGTCTGTTCATTTTTCAGTTATTGCAGATTGTGGATATTCTAGATTTTGGAATTTATTCATGTAAATTTGCATATTTTTAAAGCAAGTATTATTATTATTATTATTATTATTATTATTATTATTATTATTATCATTGTTGAAGATGACTTGACACACACACACAGCTCTCCTCCTCTGACTCTGTCTCCGTCCCTCTCTCGTGAATTCTTGTGAATTTTGCCCTGGAGATGAGTAAGGAATCCGTCTAATCCAATCTGATCCGATCCGACAGGCTCGCTGGTCGACGGCCACAAGTTCGACTCGTCTCGCGACAGGGGCAAACCATTCCGCTTCAAGATCGGCAAGCAGGAGGTGATCCGCGGCTGGGAGGAGGGCATCGTGCAGGTAGGCGGAGCTTCTCAAACCTCCCCGGACAGGCGCAGCATGAGCCGGCCCTTTTTTGGGGGGTCTGTTTGTATTTGGAAGGGGAAGTTTAAACAAAAAAAATCCACAAGAATCATCTCAAAATAATGATCTTCGTAGAAAAATGCCTGATTTGAAAGTCACCATCGCGGTGTCTCCGTCCCTGCAGATGAGCGTCGGCCAGAGGGCCAAGCTGACCTGCTCCTCCGACTTCGCCTACGGATCCAAAGGCCACCCAGGCATCATCCCACCCGACGCCACCCTCATCTTTGACGTGGAGCTGTTGGGCCTGGAATGAAACGTGCCTGCAGCCTGATTCTTTTTCTTTCTTTTTTTTTAGTTTGTGTGAGTAAAAAAAACAAAAAAACTTCACACTTCCCTCAGGCAGACGGACGGAGCACAGGGGGAGACGGGTTGCCAGCTGTTGCAGGTCCGTCGTCAAATTGTCAAAATGATCGCAGTCCCGTTTCCTCCAAACCTTTCGATGTGCATTTTGAAGACTGTCGCATTAAAAAAAAGATTTTTATGTAAATAGCCTAATTGGACAAAATTTCCTTCTCAAGACGTTGCGGAGCAACGTTCGTATTGGCTGATGCCAGCTGGTCTACTGGAATAGTTACGACTTGGCCAGCGGACAGTAGTTCCTGAGCTGCTCCGTCCGTCTTCTGCTGCTGCTTCCCGCAGTCATCACATCCGTTCATTGGCTCCAAATCGCTTGATGAAAAATGCGGCACTTTTACAATTTCGAAAGTTTTCTGCCTGACATTTTATAGAAACATAACCAACACTCACAGCAATGCAGCGATCAAACGATTTTTAATTGAAAGCCGAAATTTACAATTTTCTCTTTTTAAAAAGATTTTGGAAAAAAACGTATTGAATGGCAGCTCTGATCGAAGGTCAGCTGCTCCTTCACATGCTCTACTCGTGGACTGTGCCCAAGGTCGTTCGTGATTGGACACCTGAACGAGGACAGACTTCCTTGAGTGCAGTTTCATCACTTCCCTCGTTACCGGCTAACGTGCCAATGGCGTCGCAAAAAAACACTTGTGCACGTCGAGTTCTTTGTTGATTTTGGCTGAATAGAGTCAGAATCGAATCCTGTTATGTCATTTTTTTCTCGCCTCGTTGTGGCGAAGGACCCACAGGAAGTATTAGGGGAGTGGCTCAGTCCACCAATCAGCATTCACTGCCTGCTCTGAACACTTCATACTCTGATTTAGTCCTCGTTCTTCTCCTTGTCATCATTATTATATGTCCAGTTTTCGCTGTCGTGCGGCCACAAGAGTCAGCGATGTGATGCGTTTCCTGTCCCTCCACAGGTGACTTCCTGCCTTGGTGACCTGGAGAGAAGTGAGGAGAGTGTGCACTTGGCTTGAGTCTACAGTTCCACTACTTCCTTTCATCCAACAATGACAGTTTGTGTTACTTTTGTCTCTGTGACTGAGTGATTTACTTATATATCTAAATATATACATACATGCCTATAAATATATATATATATATTATTATTATTTTCCATCCTATTCTTCCCTCCTACTACTTATGAGCCATCACCTTCTGAACCTCCATCTTCTTAATCTCGGATCTGTTTTTTTTTTTGATTTTTTAATTTTTCCTGTTTTTATTTGTGTCGGTTGTGCATGGTTACGCTGAGAAAGTACAAAACAACATTTCAAAGAAAAGCCAACGAACCACTAGCATAGCCGTGATCAAAGCGTGCTTGTTATATGATGAAAGAAAATGAAAAGCACACACTTGTATCTCTCCAGATTTTCAAAAAAACGAGAGAGTAAAAAAACAGAGCAAAGAAAATTTCCGTTCAGATTTTGACTTGTTTAAATTTTGCAGCTGTTGACTGTTGCGCACTGCTGCAACACGGACGTGACTTCACTGTGCGCCTCATCGTTATTACTACTATTATTGAGCAACCACTTGATTTGCTTCTTCATTCCACTTGTTCACCGCCAGTGAGCTCCAGAGAGCTCATTGGCTGGAAGGAGAACCAATCACAGTTGTACATAGTCCTAACGCGTGCCTAAGAATCCTCACCGGACGCCCGGTTTCCTGTCTGCATGCCCGCACCCCGATGGAAAGCCTGATTTTAAAGACAAAAAAAAAAGAAAGGAAAAAAAACAGTTGTGCATTTTTTTTGTTTGCCTTCTCATCTTGTCGAGTCTTTATAGGCCATTTAAAGCCATACACAATCCAGGCGGTGTCACCACAGGAAGTGCACCAGTGCACATCAAATGGATCGCATTTATTTTTTTTGTCTTATGTTCAATGCAAAGATATGCTTGAAACTCAGAGAGGAGCCAATCAAATTGTGACCTCAGCTCAACTTATGTTGTCCAACAAAACAAACCAGTGGTGTCCCCCCGGCCCCCCGGAAGCCCACTTCCTGTCTCCGAGAGTGAACTGAGCTTGTGTACATTTAGTTTGCTAGACCGTCTTCTCCGTCTTCTTCTTCTCCTTCTTCTCCTTCTTCTTCTTGCCGTCTTTTTTGGCCGGCACGCGAATCGAGGGCCCCGCTGCGCTCGGCGATCTGTGCTCGATCAAACCCTGCTGACTCGCCGGCGCCCGAGCTGCTTTTCTATCTAAACAAACACTTTTAAATGGAGTCGAAATGAAGGAGCGAGCCGAGCCGAGGGCGGCTGGTGTCACATGTCGGTCGAGCTGCCGGCGGCGCGGCGGCGCTCCACCCCTGTACTGTGTAGTTATTCGCTGATACGTTACTGTATGCAGGCTAAACCAATGATGACGTATTTAAAAGAATAAATAAAAAAAGAAGTGCTCTCCAGAGTTGTGGTCCCTGTGTCGTCACTGTGTGCTGTGAGAATGAGTGGGGGGTGCGGGGGGGATGTGCGACAATGTGTTGGATGACGAGTGTGTCTGTGTGTTTGTTTTTGCCTCATGGCTGAGCTTTCTGCTCATTTGTAGATGACTTACTGGGTGATGCAAAACTTGCAAATAATGCAACTGGGTTGCCGAGATTTCACATTCGAAGTCTCGTCTGTCTTTGAAAGCTCCGATTTGTGTTTCAGTCAGAAGCGGATACTCATGTCCTCAAAAGACAAACGGCATCTACAAGCTGCACTTAGGCAAAGAAGCAACTGCAGGCCCTCAGGAAATGAGCGAGTGGAGAGATAGACGGACGTGGATGCTCATTAAACCGTAATATTCAGATTACTGCCTGACGACATGACACCTTTGCGTTAACCCCTAGATAAGCCATTTAATTAAATGAAGTGCTCCTGAGCTAACAGGGTTAAATGCTCTCCGTCAGGGTGAGGAGCTGCAGGCCAGACGCCTCCTCGGTTCCCTCAGTAAACCACAGCTGAATGTCTTCCGTCTCGACACACTTATACTTTTATGTGACAGCAGGTTGTAAGGCTTTTTCTCACACAGAGGCCTTTTTTTTGTTGTTGTTGTGTTCAGCATCTTGTTAAGCTGCTGCTCGTCTGACTTGGATGTGATCCGCTGCTCGTGGCTACGCTGACGTACCCCCCCTCTCAGGATGCAGGATTTGCAGCCATCTGCCCCTTCTGTTTGTGCTGCAGTTACATAAGTGTGTGTCCACGGCAAGAAGAACGCACAACTTTGCATCCGCTTTTTCACCTCTGGTATCAGTTTGCATTCCTTTCTTCTTCTTTCTCAATAGAAAAATGAAAGTGTGCACCCAGACCCATCAGTTTGTTGACACTTCGATCACACCCCTCAACTCCTCCTGTCGTCTCACATTTCCCAGACTGCCTGATGACATCACAGGGGTTATTTCCCTCAGACTGACAAAAGGCTGACACATTTTTGGCTCAGAAATCAAGATGATTGATTGATGATGATGATCATTGACTTTCCAACCTGAAATTCCTTTTTCAGAAAATCCAACTTACAAAGTGTGGTGGGCTATAAATTCAAATTTGTGATGACATTTGTGTCATAAATTTGACGCATTTTAGTCTTTTTTTTAATCTGTTGCATTCAGCACAGCCTTAATGATGACCTGTTACTCTTGAATGTAGCGACCATCCATCAATCTTTCGAATCAAAACGGTTGATTTCAATTTCGTTGTTTGAGTTGAAAACAAATAAGGAATTGGTGCGTTGGAATTTTTTTTTTTTTTTTTTCCATTTGGGTGCTGGTCACCCAAACACTTGTGTCATCATTGTCATTAATGAAAAGGCACCTGGAGGTCTTTCACAAAAGTAAACAAATTAGAAGAACATAAAGAAACAAAAAATGTTGGTGGAAAGACTTTATTATTAATCTGGACCAAAAATGATTTGAAGCAATGTACTTTGAACAAATTGTTTCAAATGTTTGGGTTCAGTCTTCCATTCCATTCAGTTAATGATTTTCCGTTACTTGACCCCTGACACGGTTCAAAGAACCAACGGTATACTCAAAAGGGCCGTTTGGTTCAGGCGGAAGTGGGCAAGGGCGACAACAGCGGCGATTATTGCGATCATTAAAAAAGACGACCTCCAGTTGTTTATCAAAATAAAGAGGAAGAAAATAATCACGTGACCAATAACGGGGCGTCATCGTCGCTGATTGACGTGGTTCCTCCTCGCGAGGAGCAGGAAGCCAGCGGTGACATCACTTTCCAGAAATCCCCTCCAGCGCAGCGCTGCCTCGGCGAACCCAAGCCAAGAAACAGGAACACAAAAGCCACTCGCTTCGCAGCTGTCCCACGGCTCTCAATCGTCCCACAGGATATTTTTTGTTTTACCCGGGTCGTAACAGAGGAATTTCAGGTGAGTCCACGTCCACGACCGAACCGCCAGCGGTGCCGTGGAGCCTGGAACCGTTAGCCAAACAGCCAGGTTCCGTCTACCTTACCGAGCTAGCGCCGCAGCTAGCATGTCGGTTCCCCTGCCGTCCGTCAAGACCATATATCGGTAGAATTGAGGTCCGATAAGGATCGGCTAGCTTCAATAAATGAATAATAAATAAATAAAATACTTGTAATGTCTGCAGTCTATCGCATCTGATTCTCTGCATTACATCTAAAGCTGTAAAAAAATAAAAAAAATGTAATTCTACTCCTAAAAGATTATTAGCATATTCCGAATCGCCGCTGCAGTTAAATAACACTTTTGCTACATTGTGTCGTGGAACCGCTAACGGTGTGCCTGCCACCCATAAATGCGCGTTAAAGTTCAAGACTGGCTTATATTTTTTTTATCCATAAAAATATATGTATACAAGCTGTTGTGTTGTGCCAGCGTATCCTAACGTAAAGTGAGCGCCATGCCGGTCATGGTAACAACAGTCGTCACGGCAGAAGCTCGGCGGCGCCTGTTTACGGAAGGTGCTCAGGTTATTACCCCCGTTATGAACCCCTGTATAACACAAGGTGGCCCAGTAAAGCGGCCCCAGTATGGAGGGTGTGGGTCGGTTCCGGGCAGGACTGATCCTCCGTCACTCCCCCTGCCTCTTGTTTCCCAGCCGTGTCAATAGCCCGGGACCAGCTGCCAAGAAGAGACATTCTTGGGTATAAAAACAGCCGATTTGTTCAGGCTCCCGAAAGCCACCACCACCTCCTCTCTTTTTTCCCTTCAAATTCCACTTCCCCAGCAGAACCCCTCTGCTTTACTTGCTGCACTTTTTCATTTGAAGTAGCATTAGTATGGCGAGAAGCCTCGTCATTGTTGCTTGCATTTATATTTGGGCTAAATGAACGTCATCCATGAGTCGCAAAGTTGTCTTTTCAACCCTGCATTCCAGTTTGGAGAATATGTTCTTCGGCAAAACCACCCTGATTCTGGGTTCTACAGATTGAAATCCACTCTTAATAGGGCAAAGATGGTGACGTTTGGATGTGTATACTAATATGTGCACTTTTTTTTTTTTTAAATGTAATAGCACAATTCAAAGAATTGCACCCATTCTGCTCTTCAGTAGTAGGTGTGAGTCATATTTTCCTTGTTTATTTGACCTATAATGCCTTCCAACAAGTCAGAAGGAGGGAGGAATATAAAAAAGGGCAAACAGACACAGCTGAAAAGTAAACAGTGGCTGGTATTAAAATGGCCCTCTGTGTCGGCAAACAATGCTACTCTTGTTTTAGCGAGGACCGGGACTGAGAGAATGGAGTGTTGAGCTGGAGTAGCTGCGTAGAGAGAAGTCGCGCTCTTGTCGTTGTCGTCAAATGTCTCTGTTTGCTTTGAGCAAACTTTGCAACTTTTGACCGTGAATTATGACATGCGGTTGTTATAACATGAGTGTGAACTTGGTAGTAGAGCGTGTCAACAGAAATACTTTTAGAATTGTGAGATTTTCACTCTTGATGGTTCCAGGAAGTAACATTAAATATCTTATCTTTGTCCCGCTGAGGATGTAGAGCTAGCTGTATTGTGGTTATTACAGAAGAATGGCACATTAGCTAACTCATTTTCTGGTCACGTACGTCGCGTTGTTCCCAAAAGTGGTGGTGTAGGTCTCTGCCTACTAGTAGGAAGAACATAAAAAGGTTCCAGATACAAGGATCGGCCCTGCAGAGCGAGTAATTCCTCCAGCAGTTCAGGGAACCAGGAAATAGCTCCTGCTGCTTTAATTCTGTAATGCTTGTTTGTGTCCGTAATATCTTTCAGTGACTTGATTATAATGTTTATGGACTGTAATCTAGTTCTCCTGTGTTGTTTCCTTTTTCAGTCAGAGATTTTTTTTTTTTCCCCTTGCATGCCTTGTGATTGTGACACGTCAAACACGGTTTAGAGAAATGCTTGTGTAATGTGTTGTTTTGTTTTGACAACTGTTCATTTTGGTGACTTTCAGTGGAAGTTTTGGGGGGGGGGGGGATCGAGCAGCTGGACTTTTAGCTGGACCCTTTAGTCCCTTGAAGGGATATTTACAGACTTTTCCAGCTCAAGTGGGTTTATTTTGGGGCTGCAGGGGCACAGAATCCAGTCATGTCGACGTGCGTGTAGGAGTCGGGGGTATGTTTTAAAAAAAGAGGAGGCCTAGCCGAGGGTTAGGGTGTGGCTCTGCGGGAACCGGGAGAGAGGACTATCCTGTCAAAGGTCAACAAACCATTTTAAATGTATTATTGCCTCATAGCAGAGCCCGTGTGACGTCCCTACACTCGTAGGTGGGGACGCGCTTGTGTTTGTGGGAAGTCGTTGTGTCACGGCGTGTCCCGGCCTGTTCTGCTGCACGGTGCATAATCACCGTCAGATGACTGCTCTTCCAGCTTTCATTTCCTCCCGCTGCTGCGCTCAGTGTTTCCGATGACCACCGTTACCAAACCGCTGGCCAGCGTCCCTTCTCCTGCGACTGCCGTGACTCCTCCGCTTTGGTTTTCCAGTAACACTTGTCGCAACTGTGGTCTTTTAGTTGTGCAATGATCTGAACTGGTCTATTTAGTCTCAAATGAGCGGGGACTTTACGAAAGGCTGCTTCGGCCTCGTGTTGTCGCTTCTCTTTCTGGACTTTTTGTCTTCTGAAGAGACTTTGCAGCTTTCACTTGAATGGTTTTTGCCATAACCTCGAATGCCCCCCCCCCTCCAGTAGCTCTGCATCTTAGGTAGGAACCAGAAAACAGGAGAGCGAATGAGCCACACGTATCATTGTTGTTATTATATACAACATCCAGCAGGTTGCAGAGAAGTGATTGGTGGAATTGCTGCTAGTGGGGGACTTGTGGTCAGAGAGACTAAAGACGCAGATAAAGGCAAAGATTCCAGACACAGATCAGCATAAGTGTACCCTGTGTTGGTCAAGTTTCTCATGAGAAGAAAAGTTCTGGTTATGTGGAAGCGGCCACCTTAGCAGAGAAGGCGGGGAGAAAGAAGACAGGGTGGCTGCTGGCACCAGAAGAATCCAGAACCAGAAGAATCCTTTCACGGAATCTTTTTCTCTGAAGGTTTATGGAATCTGGATTCTCATTTTTGGGCCGTTGTTATTTTAAAGGTATTGCCTATGAACTCTACCACTATGTAAACAGAGGAGAAGGAGACTGTGAGCGTGAACAGGTTCTGTGGAGACCAGGTGGAGGACAGTGTGGTTGAAGGGAGCAGAAGGCCGCAGGTCGTTCTGACCAGCCGCCAGCTTTTACAGCTCTGCAACCGCGACGGGCTGTAGCTAATCATACACAAGGATCAGTTTATGCAGTGAAGCATGTGATGCATGGTCACATGATGGCCATCACATGTCCAGGTGAAACTGCGTGGCAAGAATCAAAACGCCGTAATTGCTTTCAGAGGTGACGCGGAACAGGTTGAGGTGACTCAGCAGAGGAATCCTGAAGAGTGAATCTCAAGAGCCTCGGTTCTTGTTCTGCACTGAAACCTTGAGGCGTGATCTTGACCGACAGCACCTGCAATTCCTTCAGGAGAAACAAACACCTGAGTCCTGTTCAACAGAGTTAAGAGGCTTTTTTTCCCCCGCTGATGTTTTTAGAACTTTCTTTAGTCGGAACTTCCAACAGAGTTTACGTTCCGTTTGATGTCACGCCGGAGCATTTAGCCGGGCCCCGAACGTCGACTGTAGCTTAATGGATTAATGGTGTTGTTGTGCGGTGATAATGGCTGACGGGGTAATATGAGGATAATGGGCCGCGAGGCCGATCTGCCTGTTTTCCTTGCAAGGTCGTCCACTCACCGCCGCCTGTGTTCTCTCCTTAGGATGTCTCTGTATCCATCACTGGAGGACCTCAAGGTCGACAAAGTCATGAAGGTAAGAGCACAGCCGGGGCATCACTCTCTCCCTGCTTCCTTCCTTCCTTCCTCCCGCCCTCCCTCTTACTGCGTACTTAGCGCCGATCGATCGTCGGCAGCAGCCTCGCCGCCTGGCGTCTGCAGCAACACTGGTTGCGTTGCCAGAAGAGTTTATCGCCAAAATAAAAGCGATATTTCCAAAATTTCGACAAACTGCAATTGGGGTTTGCAGGTGTTTCCATTGAATGGTGCGAAGCTCATAAGCTGTAATTCTCGTAAAATCTGCTCCTGCAAGATTTTATCAAAAAATCGTACGTAAAATCTCGCTCAGTTTACGAGATTTTCGTAAAATGTCGTACCGTGAGATTTTACGAGAATTACGTTTGCTTTTGTTCGTTTTTTGTTTTATATCGATATTTCGGTTTTGCACAATTCTAGGGGTAATGGAAACGCAGCTACTGATGCACCTCCGACAGCGTGGAAACAGACAGTGTTGCATCACTAATGAAACAAAACGCACGCATACAAATGGCACAGAGCCGAGAGTCCTTTCGTCTACTTTCATATTTGCACAAACACTTGAAATTGAAACTCACAACTCTTTGAATTTTGCTGCGCAGGAAGCAAAATAACGCAGCTGTCGGTTTCTGTTTCACTTTGTCTCCGATGGCTTTCTGCTCATGGTTCTGTAGCGTAGATGCCAGCAGACAGTCTTCAGCTTCACCCTGGTGCTGACTTGTGTGTGTGCGTGCATGTGTGCTTCCTCTCCAGGCCCAGGCCCAGTTTGCCCAGACCACTGCCCCGATGCCAGCCATCGCCGAGGGAACCTACCAGCCCCCGCTGGCCACCGTTGGGATGCCTTCATCAAGTGAGTTTCTGTTGTGCGGAAACTTTGGTCTCCAGAGCCAATCAGAAGCCTCCTTTCTCCCCTATCCAGTGTGTGTGTGTGTGTGTGTAGGTAGTGGCAGGGGGCAGTGGAGGATGAAGGGAGACTTCATCCTGCCTCCGACCACTCACTCCCTGCTTGTTTGTCTCCCTGTGAGCACCGACTCCATGTTAAGCTGAAGCAGTTTGGAGGAGCAGGTGCAGAGAGAGGCGTCCTCGCCTCCCCCAGAGATTCCTGCTCTCCTCTCTCGCCTCCTTCTGCTTCTCCTCCTCCTCCTCCTCCTCCTCCCCTCCTCCCACTCGTCCACGTCCTCCCAGCCCTGTTTGGACGCTGCTCCGCTCCTCTGGGCTTCTCTGCTCTTTTGTTTTCACCTCGGCGCAGCTCACTGGGAGTCGCCATGGAGACGGGCTCTGGTAGCTGTGCTGGGACAGATGATAGGAGGAGGAGGAGGAGGAGGAGGAGGAGGCTTGAAAAGGGAGGAGGCAGAGTCAGTCTTTGCATTCCTGATCAGCAGACGACCTGCTGGCCATCAGCTCTGGACCACACAGCCTGGACTGTGCTCAGGACTCAGTGTTCAAGTTATCAAAACACGTTGACAGCGGCTTTAACATCCCGATTGGCTTGGTTGTATCAGGCCAGCTAGTTCCACACACATCCATGTCCTTGTTTCACTCCCTTTGAAAACATCCCATGGAATTTAGCAAAATCTGCAGCGCAGGACAGACATTTGGAATAGAGGTTAGGAGAGATTCAATGTAATTGGCTCCTGAAGATTTTTTGGGTTTCTTGTTAAAAAAAAGAAAGAAAGTAATTTTACGAGATCTCCACAAACGAGGATTAGGGCCACAAGAAGGGAAAGAAATATTACAGAAATTAGATTTTTATTTACGTTTTCATTTCGAGTTTTACGTTGAAATTTTGTAAATAAAGTCCAAATTTCGTGAAAAAAGTCGATGTAAAAAAGATGAAACTTTGTGAATAAAGTCAACGTACAAAAAGACGAAATTTCATAAATAAAGTCGACATTTCGTGAATAAAGTTGACGTTAAAAAAAGAGGAAAAAATTTTAACGCAAAATTGCAAAATTTCCATTTTCTTCATGAAATTTCGACTTTAATCTCAAAATGTAAACTTTATTCTTGAATTGGAAACTTTTTTCTCTTCTTGTGGCCCTAATCCTCTACCGCAGATCTCGGTGTAGGAGTCATGATGAGTCTAGTAAAAAGAAAAATCATTTCGTAGACTTGTGAGCTTATTGGCCAACAGAGAACTCCTTTAATTAATGTGCCAGGAGCTGCCTGCCGCTGAGACTCCGTCTTCTACCAGTCTGTGTGTGTGCGTGCGTGCGTGTGCAGTGACTATAGACTTGCCTCTACCTGAACCCGATCATTAACCGGCTCATTGTGCAACCTGAGTAGCGATCCTCCGACTTGACTTATCGCCTCGCCGATGATTTGAAACTGAGGTCGGCACAAATTAAAACCACCCAAACTCCTGCACAGTCACAAAGTCACCGACTTTGTGACTGTGCAGGAGCCACATTTGCACGCTGGGACGCAAATTGCAAATGTGAGCTACTTTGCAGCATGATGGGAAACGTGGTCCATCACGGCAATGTACAGTGTTTGAACTGCAGGAGGAGCAACACTCCACCCAAGGCTGCGGCTTGAGCAGAAACATTCATTAGGTGTGTTGGGCCTCGGGCGGCTATTTAGTGCAACAAAACAAAACATTGAGACACTCTGCTGACATGCCAGAGAGAATCTTTTTCAAAAGTGCTACATTTACTCCACACATCACTCCCGGTAGGAACCCTTGAAAAGGCCCTGAGTAGATGCAGGTGATCGGATGAATCTTCTGTCTGCCAACATTTGAAGCAGGCGGTTCAGATTTTGGAAAGCCTGTTGCGGTGGTGGGCGGAGTTTAACTACCGTCAGTGTGTCCACAGCCAATCAGCAGCGGAGAAAAAAACCTTCAGTATCTTTAGTTCTTTGTTCTTCTGAACTGTTCACCAGCTGTGAACAGACTGACTTACTGCAGCGTCCATGCTGACACAATCATGCAGGATCAGTTCAAAAAAACTGGTGTGAAGAACTCAACTGACCTGCTGGAATCGGTTCTTTTCAAGACGGATGTGTGAGAACTCAGATTGCAGTTCTGCCTTGTGAGGCCGATAAAACACGACTTCCTCAGTGGGGCTGAGAGAAGCGCCTTCACTGTGACTTCAGTCACTCTGGACGAGACGCTGAGATGTAAACCGCCTGTAAACCGCTGATATCTGCACGGTCGTTTTTCTCGTCGCACCTTTTGTCTCTTTACTGCTCTAAAGTGGGAAACAAACACATGGTGGCAATCAGCCCCGACTGCACGCGGCAATCGCTGATCTTCCCAAGTATTTTCCAGGCGCATTAGACTCCTAACAAGCCCACATTCCTCACCCCCTCCTCCCCACTCGGACTTAGTTAGACCTGCCGTCCGCCTGCTGCAGGATGTCGCGGCTTTATTCCCACTCGTGTTTGGTCCCAGAACTCCAGGAAGACAGGAATGAAAAGCCGGACGAGTTTTCACATCACGTGTGTGAATTATGTAATGCTTGCTCGCCCTCTCTCCATGGCGACGCTCTCTCACTCTCTCTCTCTCTCACCTCCCACACGGCCTCCTCCTCCCCTGTGTTCCAGCCCTCTACCCCAACCTGGAGGAGCTGGGAGACTACATGGGCCTGGCCCTCAACAGCGACGAAGTCCAGAGGAACCTGGCCCTGGTGCCGGTGGCCGATAGCGTGAGTACAGTGTGTGTGTGTGTGTGTGTGTGTGTGTGTGTGTGTGTGTGTGTGTGTGTGTGTGTGTGTGCGTGTGTAAGAGAGAGAGAGTCTGCAGATGCAAACAACAGTGTATGGAAGCAGTGAGGGGACGTCCACTTGGTCTCTAATGCACCCAGACCTTCTCCCTACATTACCCATAATGCAACCATCAACTTAAAAAAAAATAATCATTGATTTCTTGTGCCTGAATCAATATAGTCAACGACAGCAACACTTCAGTGCACATCAGAGATTTAATGGACATACAAATAAAAAAACAACAGTATCATAAAACCAGCCGTTGGTCAGGACATTAAAGGGAAACACTCCTGTTTAGTCTCCATACAATGAAGTGTGTGTTATTTAAAGGGCCAAAAACGCATCCATCCATCCATCCATCCATCCATCCATCCATCATCCATCCATCCATTTTCAATACCAGCTTATTCCTGAGCTCAGGGTAACAGGGCTCTGCTGGAGCCTCTCCCAGCTGTCGTAGGGCGAAGGCAGAGCGACACCCTGGACAAAACGCCTGTTCATCACAGGGCCACTTAGAGACAAACAATCATTTGCACTCACACGCACACCTACGGACAATTCAGAGTTCCCAATTGGCCTCGCGTGCATGTTTTTTGGACTGTGGGAGGAAGGCGGAGAACCCGGAGAGCCTCCAGCAGTTTTCACACACGCCGACGCTGCCTGAAGTGCACGTGTCCCGCAGAAGGACGCAGCTCGCAGCAGCAGCAGCAGCAGCAGCAGCAGCACTCTAGTGACAGTCAAATGTGTGCAGGCACTAAAGAAGCAGGTGGAGGGCCATCATCACTCACTGAAACCAGACTGAAGGGTAAACAGGGCAGCAGCGTTAGCAGTGAGGAGAAACTGGCTTCAGTGTGTCAGAGCCGGTGTGATGAGTCCTTGTGAAAACGTTTGTCAGGCCTCTGATGATGACGATGATGATGATGATGATGATGATGGTTATGAACATGATTATGAACCTGTTTTTTTGGAGACTGATGGAAGAGCAGCAGTGAAGGTCCACACTGCAGCGTGACTCAGCGCCGGCCTGGTGTGTGAGTGTGTGTGTGTGTGGGAGGGTGTGAGCACTTCACTCCTCTCCAACTGCGTAGAGTGTGTGTGTGTGTGTGTGTGTGTGCTGGTGGGCAGATGTCAGCGCTCCCTCGCTCGTCGCTTGGCATTTCACCACCTGTGCCCTCTGCTGTTTGCTGATATCTGCTCCCCGCTCGTCGCTCTGCTTGCGTTTTTTAATGTCTTTTTGCCGCAGCGACGCCGAGTGCTGCGCGGCACAGCAGGAGCCCCCGCAGCGTATCTGATTTCATCAAATTGGATCTTCCCACATGCTTCTGTTTGATGTGTTTTTTCTTTTTTAATCTGCGGCTGAATTTTAATGGAACAACACGTCTCTCGGGTCCTGACTCCCTCTCACCTCTCATCTCTCCTCCTCCTCCTCCTCCCTCCTCTGCCACAGCAAGTGGCTCTGTCCTCCGCCTCCGGCATCGGAGGGATGGTGCGGCCCGTGACCGGCGCCGACGTGGGCGTCAGGAGGGCGGAGATCCGCCCGGGCCTGCGGGAAATCATCCTCTGTAAGGACCAGGACGGGAAGGTGGGACTGCGGCTGCGCTCCATCGACAACGTGAGTCACCTGTCGCCGTGTGAATTATTCAGCCTCGGGGTCGACTGTCAGCGACACCTCCTCTCCTTCTTCTTCCTCCTCCTCCGCGGCCCGGACTGGGACTGAAGTGTGGCTTCAGTTCAATACAGTCAAAAAACAACAACACAGTTGCTCTGACTCACTGTGTCTGGTTGCACCTTTTACGAAATCTCCTGCATCACAGGCAGCCAGAGAGCTCCTCACCCAACAACACAACAACAGAAAGGGGTTTTTTTTCTTTCTTTTTTAAAAAAAAATCGAGGAGAAATTCTGTTTTGAAAAGCTTACAAATTTACCACCAACTTGTGGGCGACTGTGTAATAACAGTGACACCCCGTGGCGTAAAGTGGAACTACAAGACAGGCTGTAAACAGACTGAAGTTAAATTACAACCAGGGTGCTTTGAGTATCAGTGCAGTTGACAAAAATACACGTCTACTATATAATCATAGTGTTGAAGAAATGCAGTTTTCTGAATAAGAAAAGAAAAAAAAAGAGGCAACTCAGTGTGTTATTTTTGTGTAGCAGCTCACAGATGTTTTATTATTATTTATCTTTCAGAAAGCTGAGTTTTAATGTTGCGGCGATCAATATGTCGTGTAGCCGATATTCTGCCCGGATGCATCACTGCATTGAAGGTCAGGCTGGCAGGTTTTGGCCGCCACTCTCGGGGTCTCTCCTCCCGCCTCCATCCTTCCCTCCGCCTTCTACCTCTCCCTCAGTACCCAGTGGACTCACCCGTCCTCTCCTCGCTTCCTCCCCCAGGGTCTCTTTGTGCAGCTGGTGCAGGCCAACTCGCCCTCCGCCCTGGCCGGCCTGCGCTTCGGGGACCAGATCCTGCAGATCAACGGGCAGAACTGCGCCGGCTGGAGCACAGACAAGGGCCACAAGGCCCTGAAGGCTGCGGCCGAGACTCGCATCGAGCTGGTGGTCCGAGACAGGTGAGGGGGCTGCGTTGAGGTAGCAGGGCTCCACGCTGCTGTCGACTGAGTAGCGTAGTTGCAGGCACGTGATCCATAGAAGTTGTCTCGACATCTAGACAGCACGTTACGTGAAAAAATGTTTGTTTTTTTTGAACGGGTCTGAACGATTTGCCCAGTCTATTACTCAGCTAAGTCAGTTTTAATGTCTGTAACCTGCAGCGAGCTGCGAAACACAAACTCCCTGAACAACAACTATCAATGTTCTGTCGCCACTTTGGTCTGCAGGCCGTTCCAGCGCACCGTCACCATGCACAAGGACAGCTCCGGCCACGTGGGCTTCATCTACAAGTCTGGGAAAATCACCTCGCTGGTCAAAGACGGCTCCGCCGCCCGCAACGGCCTGCTGACCGAGCACTACATCTGCGAAATCAACGGGCAGAACGTCATCGGACTGAAGGTCAGCAATCCCCCGTCCCGTCCCCGCGTGCTGGTCACATGACCGGGCGGTTTGTTGCTGTTGTTCTCAACGCTGCTGTTTGGGCCTTTCAGGATTCTCAGATCAAGGACATTCTGAGCACCTCCCCCACCGCCATGACCATCACCATCATGCCAAAGTTCGTCTACGAACACATGATCAAGAGGTACGTGCGACTTCTCGGCTCTCGAGAGTTCTGAGAACACGGCTGCAGGGACCTTCCCACAGGGGAACCTTTAACCTTTAGAATCAGACGTGCAAAACAGCTCTTAGGGGATTTTCGTGTCTTTTCGCTTTACTGGCTTAACCTGACTTCAACACGTTTTTTTTGTTTTTTTTAAATGACAACTCTCATGCCATCATATTCATCATGTGGTTTGATTTGGTTGTTTTTTTTGTCTTTGTTTCAGGATGTCCAGCGGCCTGCTGCGGTCAGCCATGGACCACTCCGTCCCAGAGGTGTGAGAGCCACCAGGGCTGGAAAGGGTCTCCATGTCTTTGTCTGTCTTCATACCAAACCACCTCCTGTGCATCATCATTATCAACTTCATCATTGCCTTCTCTCACCCTGACATCTTAAAATGCCTTCTTTTTTTCTATTCTAGACACATTCAATAGTTTGTAGTTTTTTTTTTTTACCTCCTGTCTTCTCCGCTGACGTGTCAAGAACCTTATTCTCTGTGCTAATCTCGTAGCCTGAGTAGTTGTTTACTTTGCTATATATATATATCATGTTATTTTGTTTTTGTTTTAATTGGGATCATGGACAGTACAAGTACAATTTTTTTTCTCCAAGCCATCACGAGTCCAGTGCTTCCCCCTCATTGTAGAGATGCATCATCTGCCGTATTTGCTGCGAGCGCTCAGTGGCGCCCCCTGCACTCAGCCCCTGACCTGTACATAATCCCAGCTCAATTCAAATCCCTGTACAGACATTTTTACTCAACCTGTGAAAGCAGTCAGGTCTTGGCAAAAGTTGTCTGAGTTTTTTTTTTTTTTAAATTTCATCTTTTATTGGTTGAAATCAGTGGCGTTTGTGGCATCAACATGCTTTTGTTTTTTTTTCTTCTCGTGAACTCTGATGGTCCCCGCATCCGACTGTGAGGGACGGTGACGTGTCATTGTCTATGGAGGAAGATGTCACGGATTTATTCGTAGGTACTGGGAACACTGGGAGAACATTCCGGGGGAGGGGTGGAGCGGAGCGGCGGTACGTGATGCTTGTTGAGGCTGCGGCCCTGTCTGCCAACAGCACAAAAGAGAAGTAAACGCCGTGGACGGCATCTGGTCTGGAGCCAGGGTAGTTTTGGGCAGGGTCCGCCGTGCTGGACGGACCCACTAAGTGCACTTTCCACTTCCTTTATAAAGAGGTTGTCCTTCCTGTAACCATTTCAAGAGTAAAGTTAGCTGTTTTTTAATCGTTGTTGCTGTGTTGCCTCGCGTTAATTAGCCATCTTGTGGAAAAAGAAATCCAGAGAAAACTGGTTGAACTCTGTTGCTGAGTCGTCCACCCCAGCTGCAGGTTTGTTTGTTTTTTTAAATTCCAGATGATGTGCCCCTCCCCCACCTCTGACTGATGACTTTCATGAGACCTCAGTTGTGAACTTCTAATTGTTATATCCGGTCGCTCTTCTTAATGCTGTTCATGTCTGGATGCATGTTTCCCCTTTTTAATTTTCTATGTATGCAATCTGACAAACATCTGTCATTCTGTAAGAAGATGCAAGAAAAATCTAAAGGTTTATATACGAATGTAACCCAGATAATATTGTAAAGCGAATAAACAGTCTCTCTGTTCATGCTAGCGTTTCATTTTTCTGGAAGAGCTTCTGAACTTTATGCTGAAACACGCATTGCCGTCTGAGCTTAAACGATATTCATCAACTTTAGTTTGACTCAATGTTTGTCACCCTTTGTATTCTTCACCAGAGGGCGCCAATTCCCCACATGTACATAGTCGAGCTTCGTAAAACTACCAGGTTTGTTTACCGTGATGTAAAACGAAAACAGAAATTACGAGTTCCAGTTGTCAACGTTTAGAGAGAAATAAAAAGTGACAAGTAAAACCGGAACCAGCGGATAAAAACATCAGGAAAGACAACAGAGCCAGAGAGGTTTCCACCATGCTGTTTAATATAGTTTGGGCTCCGGGGCGGTCTTTTTTTATTTATTTTATTTATTTTATTTTTACAGGTCGTGATGGAGAAGCAGCCTACTGATATATTGTCTTTATTTCATTTTTTTTTTTTTTTAAACTTTACACTCCTAATGCTGTTAAGGTCGGATAACATACAACAACGTTAGCTTGATTCCTACGCGAGGCATGATGGGATACCCTACGTGGCAAGATGGCAAAGGGACCGCAGTATACACTAAACACCTCTATGTAGGCCAAAGAACACACGATAAGAAAAACACATTCAAACAGACCTAAAGCCAACCTCGGGTGTGTCACACACCAAACCACGCACCCCCCCACGGTTCCCAGCAGCAACCCTCAGTCACGCAGCGGCCGGAAGTTCTCCTGATGGTGGTCCCATGGACTTGGTGGAGAAGCAGCTCACTCCCACAGACCACCCCACCTCAGTGAGATCACAAGCAGTAACAGCAACATTCGATCAGAGGACAACTCACGGGCGTCAAGCACAAATACTCCCCCCGGAGATCCAGAAGAGCAGCGTCAGGTAAGAACGTTGCCCAATCTTGGGAGACACAAGCTCCAAAACAACCCTGTGATGACGTCACATATCTGATGAGAAGGTGGCGGTTACCTTCTGCTTTTTGTGTCCTTGCTCCGTCACGTGTGTTTGCTCAGACGGTTTATATGGCTTTTTCTTCAAAAAACAACAATAACTCCAGCTTCTACAATCACATGCACTTTAACTGGACACAGATAGTGTGAGAGAACAAAACAAAACACGATGTCTGTAAGGCATTCACCCAATGGTGGCGCGACTCCGTCTGTTGGGAACGTCAAACACACATGATTGTCGCTGACACACAAATGGTTTCGCCTTCTGCGTGCATTTTAACCCGACTGTCCGTCTGTCGTTGTGACGTACCGGCAAACCTACAGCCCGCCTTGGGATCAAAATCAAAATCAGGTGCCAGGCTTACGGCAAGATTTACATTGTACCAAAGTGTCATTTCTTCAGTGTTGTTAGCATACAGCTAATGGTGCTGGCCACCCAGAAAAGGCCTCTCTTACAAGCCTGTTTATGACAGAACTTCTTTGTTATAAGTGTGTTGGCATGATAAAGAATGTTAATGACCACACAGAATAAACCTTTCTTTTAAACCCGAAGATGGACACCTGACTCCTGAAAACCACTGGGTCTGATATAACTTCATGGGACCATCAAAGAATCACTGTTTGAATTACCTGGTCATTTTGAAATTTATTTAAACTGGGTTTGTAATACACTGCTTTATCCGACATAAAACATGTGTAATTCTGCAATACTTCACGGGTAAAATGAGAGACATTGCATCTTAAAGGTTGTCACTGTTAATGGCACTCATTTTCAGTAGTTTCTGTTGCATCTGATTTTGATATTCAACGTCCATGCCAAGCAAATTACTACACAACAAATTGTATATAGCTCTTTATTTGATTGTTTTTTTTTATACAGCATCCTTCATTTTGTACATACATATATTTCTTTAAATTAAAGTATTAGTCTACTGTCTTTTGTGTTCACTGATGGTTTTATTTTTCATAATTGCTAGCGTTGTTGATAGATTAAGAGTACTTTTGAATCTAAGTGATTTTAACAAATTCACTTCTTTAATGGTATTCAAGCAGTAACTTTTGGATGGCCTCCAACTGGACTTGAGTCAGTGTGAATGTCAGGTAAATCTGGTACTGCAGAACAACACAACAAGCAGACATAACACTTTGGATACACATACAATCTTGACTTCAAGTAATTGCTGAAGAGTCTAAAGTGAATAGTGCAAAATATGTCAAACAAATATAATTAAACAAAGCTTATTTCCCAACAGGCCGGCCAGGATCTGACCGGTTTCCTGATAGTCTTTGACCCACATTTGGAACACGAGTCTCTCTCTCACTCCTTCCTGCTTATTATATGTCACCGTATATGCAATTCAATTGGTAGTACCCTTTTAAAAAATGTTTTAGTCGTACCACTGTGCATAAAAGAAAAGTTTCTTAATATATTATGTGACCAAATTCTTTGAGAAAATTTGATTTGTTTCATTTAAAGCTATAAAAAGTAATTATGACTGTTAGAGCTGTTGATAATTTTTTTTTAAAACAATAATAGGGTAAAATTGTACACAACCATTTGAACTTTTTAGTGTGAATTTTGATGTGTACCCAGTCTGTCTCTTAAGTCTTGCCTTTTTCATCAGATAACTCCTTAAAGCAAGTTCAACATGGAAACAAAACTCACCCTAAATGGAATTACACCCAGTGTTGCCATTGATTTACATTTTTTGTGTCAGCTTGAATGTCGTATGCCATGTCTTAAAAACAATAACATAAACAAAAACACTCTACAGAATCATATTTTGAACTAATAAAGCAGTTGTTGTTTTTTTTGCGGTGATGGACTAACCGTTGCACAGTGGACTGAGGATATACACTAACAGGGTGACAATTTAACTACACCACAAGAGTATTTACGTAGTTAGCAGAAATATACAGCACATACACAACTCTCTTCACCCAGATCTGCATCAAAGTGGTTGCAGATCCTCTATTACCTTCACGCAGAAATTGATGAATTTAGGAGATATCCAATGCGTTCGGCAGAGATTAAGTAAGCTACACAGAGCTTTAAATGCAAACACCAAGGTACAGAGAGCAGGAAAAGTCCACACTTAATGTCCTTGTTCTTATTGCTGTCTCTCCAACCCTGAAACTTAAAAAATGATTGCACAATAAATGCAAAACTCTCATATGCCTACCTTCACATATTCTCTATACATTCTCTTTGACATAAAGCAGAATGCTGTGCTATAGCTAATGAGCTATAGCGATGACCTTATTCTCTTAGGGTAGAAACACACTTAATGAAACTTAATTACTTCATGTAGCACATGAGTGAATTTGTTGCAAACAACTTTCTTGACTTCATTTTGTAGTAACACATTTTTGCTGATCAATGATGTTCCGGAACAGTTGGAGTCTGACTACTCGCTCTTGAACTGTTACTTCTATCTTATGCTTCACGCCCAACCCCCCCTCCAAAAAAAAAAAATAGGGTTGTTAATATTGTAGTAAGTGCTAGCCACAAAGAAGCAATTACATACTCCCTTGCATTGATTAGAATGCAAGGGAACAAGCTCAATTAAAACTTTGAGGGAATTAATGACTTTATTGGCTATGTTTTGCAGATAGACAGACATTCTCCGTCAAGCAGGAAGAAACGTCTAATTGACTTTTCAAATTAAGCCAGACTAGTTGGGGAATCTCAATACTTGCACTGTAAGAATGAACGTTTGGCTAAATGTGCCTTCGTTTTAGAAGTGCCTCAGTGTATTTCCACCCTGAGAGTAAACATGAGCTCAGACAGACGATTACTTAAGCACACGTCTAAAGGTTCTCCACTCACAAGAAACAGCTGATTTGCATTCAGTCATGGGTTAGGAAGCAGAGGTGGCTTCAATCGCTGGAGTCAACAAACAACGTGGTCCTAGATGAACACACTCTTATACACAGGCCATATTTAACATAGATAAATGTCATAGATGCTCTGACTTGTGGGATGATGGCTCATTAAACCTTCAACATTTCCCTGCATTTGAGAACAAAACAATCCGTGAACAATGTCCAAGCGTAAATCGTTCTGTTCATTCAGCTGATTTAGCGTTGCGCAAATCATTTTGGTCGGAACTTGTTATCAATACTAAGAACCAGTGTGTCGCAGTGAAGAAAGAGCAGGACCTAACCAGACTCTATATGCTTTTTTTTTAAAGTTTTTGAATGTACGGATCCTGTTCCTGATGTTCCCCTTTAGCTTTTATAGTGACAACAAGGGCCAAACAGGAAGATCTCACAATTTGGGGGTGAACCAACCAGCCCAAAACAAGGACCTGGGTCCACAGCGGAGTCTGAGGTCGGAGTTAATGATCACGTATGCTGTATGCTATGGAGCATACTTTCTTTTTATATAAGTGATCCACCCAGGTCCCCCCCACCTGCAGGGTAATGTCTTAAACCACCTCCCCTGCGCAAAGAGTGTAGCGCCACAGTGCAACAGCCACGTAGCAGTGATCCTATGTGGTACACGGGCTGTCCGGCCCGAACTGGGCCGCGGCAGAGCCAGGCCACAGTTGGTACCACTGGAATGGCCACTGCCAGTAGATCGACAAGAAAGTGGCGACTCCAGTAGCTTTTCTGAATTTCCCCCGACTCCTCTTCCTCTTTTGCTGTTGCGCCCTCTGTGGTGCCTTGCTCCTCATCGTTGACCTCGACTACAGTGACGCCAGCTATCTCCTCATGAGAAACTGAACTCCTTGGTTGGGATGTGTGAGGCTGGTCTGAGCCTGATGATAACCTTGGTCTCCCTGGGCTTGGCTCTAAAGCCTCTGCCTGGGTTGATTTCTCTGACAAATCAGCTTCTGGCTGTCTCTCTGTCACAATAAGGCATTCTACTGCAGTTACACCCTGCCCGTTGTCCTTGGAGCATTCTCCAAACTCACCCTCCCCCTGTGTTCTTGATGCGTCTGCTGAACTGCACAGGTTTTCCTGCATTTCCTCTACCTGAACCTCCACCTCATTTAGCCCAGCTGAGCCTACCTGAGTCTGTTTTCTTACCTCTGTGAATCTCACTACTTCTGTTGCTTCCTCTCTCTTCTGTGTAATTACACTCTCTTTCTCTCCTTTTTCATTTTCTTGCTTCTCTTCCTCATCCACTCTCTTGTCTTGGTCACAAAGAGGACTTTCCATGGAGCACGCCACAGTTGCAGAGCGCGGTAGAGGTGGCACTGGCGGTGTTTTGGAAACGGGTATCGGCTCTGTGGCTGTGCTCATCACCGTAGCAGTCGTGACTGAGGTTGTCGTGGTGATGGAGTCCATCTCCTCCTCCCCCTCATCTGACATCCAGGTGGAGGTCGGACTGCAACCCTGGGAGCGGAAAGTGCGTTGCTCAGCAATGGTATCTAGATCCGATGGACAGCCTGCTGTCATAGGAATAGGGCAGCTTTCTGTCTGAATGCCCATCTCCCGCAGTGGGTGCAGGTAGAGGTGGTGATGGGACAGACATGGATGGCTCATACAGCCCACTCCACCTAGGCCACAACGGAAGGGCATCAGACGCTCGCCAGTACAGAGCTTCTCATAGGTGGAGGAGTGCGGAATGGCGTGGGGAACAGAGTGGGACAAGTTGTGAGGGAACGAATGAGGTAAGGTATGGGAGAAAGTATGAGGCAGAGAGTTGGGAAGGGAGTGGGAAAAGGTCTGCGAGTAAGAGTTGAGTAAAGATGCTGTTTCCTCTGAAAGAAAGGCAGCCTCCAGCAGCAGGTCCGCCCGACTGGGGACACTGCTTTCTCCACCGCACACGAAGCCGCTGTCCTGTGTGCCTTCACCTGACAGGCAAGGGAAGTCGGGACCATTTCCATTACGGTCGGTCAACGCCTGTTCACTCAATTTAGTGTAGGTAGAGCTACGGGTCAAAGAACGGGCTGGGGAACCATCACAGGAGCAGGAACCCCTATCTCCCACTCCAGGTTTGGGTACGCCTCCTGGACTCTCACCTGATACAGATGCCGGTGCCGAACCCCCAACACGGGTCCGACAGCCTGGTATGGCTTCACTTTCCTTGGCTAATCCAGCTTGAGCAAGCTCCATGTTGAGCAGAAGATTCTCAAGCTTGTGGTTCTGAGTGTTAATGTCCTGAAAGTACTTCTGAACCCCGACATCTCCCGTGAGGCCACCAGCATCACTGAGCCTGACACGAACAGTGTCCACAGCCTGTTTGAGCTGCTGGATCTCCAGACGAGCCTCCTTAAGTGCTAGCTGTGCCTCGACACGGTGACATTCTTCCTCCACCCAGTCCTCCTGCATCCTGTACAGCTGGCCTCTCAGCTCGTCTATCTCGGTGTCTCTAAGAGGGCCAAAACAGAGTCCGGACACAGGGCAAAGATCAAAAGGTGGAGATGCAAATAGATAGGAAAGAAGTTTAAATGAATTATTATTGATTCTACCTATCTAAAAGTCTTACCTGTCTTGCAGTGTATTGATGGTTTCCTTTAGTTTGGCTCGCAGGTGTCTGATACACACCTCTTTCTGTTGCAGAGGTGTGAGGTACTGCTCGGGTGGAGGAGGCCGGATACCGTGGTTGTCCGTACATGATGTGTATTTCTGATGACGTCTAGGATACAAACATATTAAACATGTTCCAATCTGATCCTGGCTGGAGAGGATCATTATAATATTACCAGGTTGAAGCACTTGCTTGTCTTACCCTTTGGTGGGGCTGCAGTCGCTGCCTTTACAGGAGCTGGAATTGCTGCAGCTGGTGACAGAGGCGGTGCCAAAAGGATCTCTGTTACTGGGTGCCGCCGGAGTCCGTCTGGTCCATGGTGAGAGGAGATATTTTATTTTGCTTTTTGGTAATGTTTTCATGAAACAAGGAGTTGTGTTTTTTTTAAAGATAAAAATGTTATTAATGATGTAAAAACAACAACAACAACAACAACAACAACAACCTAATAGGCTTGAATGAAGAAGACAACACTTGGGATCCACCAACATGCCAGTTAACACAGAAATGCACGGTGAGACTACAGTGCTTTGAAGTCTGTGTCTAAAGACCAAATCAAAAATGAAAATAAAAAGATGTCCATTGTTTATGAAAGGGTAGTCATAGACAAAAGGAACAGACGGAAGGGGGGTTTGCATGTCAGAGATAGTTGTCATGGAAATATATATTTTTCTCAGGTGGTTTCCACGATGAAACATTCACAAGAGGGCAACTTCAGGCTCTCATTCACATGCAAGACGACGGTCCTCAAAACAAACCGAGAACGAGGGGTGGACGGCGAATTGACCGAATGGCTGTGTCGGTCTGGAGACTTGGTGGAATTGTAGCCTTTAGTCGGCGACTTGGTGGATGTGTAACCTTTAGTCGGACGCATTGAGACCATGTAGCCTGCCTCCATGGGAACGTAGTCTAACTCTATGAACTTGCAGTAGTCAAACCTGAGCGGGCACAGACAAGGAGGGGTTAAACGAATAAGGACAGCAGCGAAGCACATCCACAACCACACACTAGCATGCGTGCTAGAGATGCAGGCCATGTGACTGAAGTGAGACGTTTGTAATTTGAGCCCGAGATGCAGAGGGGACGGTGGTGGTTGTCAACAATCTCTCAGAAGACTGAGGAGACTCCAGAGAATTTGGCGCTAAAAGCCTTCTAAGCAGAGAAGTGGGGTTGTTCTGTCTGTCTTCCATTATGAAATAAAATCTACTAGCTGCCTTCCAAGTCTATCGACCCTTACCGAGATCAGAACAAACCAATGATGTGCATACGGGAACACCATTAATATGGGACACAGCAGAGAGGGGATCCCTGGCAACCACATTAGTACCGACAGAGCCTCTTTCAAAACAAGCTGCTCTCAAGCCTTGACTGATGATGCTTATCTGTCTTTTCCCTGAGTCAGAAAAATATCTCAGAACCTGTCCAAACTACCCCCAAAAGTCAAACATTAGACCAATTTGCAAAGAAACATGTCGAACCACGTGAAAAGCGGAAAAACTGTCAAGCAATCACAAGTTTTGCTTTTGTGTTTATTGAGGGTGTTCACTTTTATAGGGAGCGACTGTTGTAGCCAATCCCTGGCCTCGAGAGAGGAGGATGGGAAACAAGCAGGACCAATCAGGGCCAAAGCAGCGGATTTCACACAGGACACTCAGAAGACAAAACATGCAGAGTATAAAATACCTCTGCACAGCTGATGCCAACGGGGCAAATGACAGCAATAATAATACTTTTCAAATTGTACAACCTCCATATTTTAGTGTGTTGTTGAATTTAGTTACTCCAGGTAGGTGGTTGTGGATGCAGTTTTATTTCATTACAGATCAACTTAACAAGGTGTAGTTTGTGCCCCGACTTCCTCCGAGGTGAAGGTCTAGGTTGTGGAACTGTCGTGTGTGAAGCCGCACAGGGTCAGGGGGGTCAGATATTGATGACTCGGCAGTATTTCAACGATCAATATATGACAACGGCAAAACAAAAAAGAAAAGCGGTGAAAGCAGTGAGCACGAAGGAAGGCAGTGAGTCATTTCGACAGTGCTTCAGGTCTGGCGGTCCGTCTCGCTGGTGCGTTGCTACTAGTCACCAGTGTGTCTGATGGTGGAGGGTCTAGGCCCCTGAGCCAGGTGGTGGTTGGTGAACTCTGTCGTCCGAAACACGTTTCTGAATCTTGTCAACTCGCTGCGTTTCAGCCAGTTGGTGCTGTCGTGGCAACATGGTGCTACCGGTTCACCGTGATGAAACAGTGATCCCTGGGGATCACAGCGTGCTTCCAGAGCACAACCGGAGCGTTGTTGCTACCTCTGCACGTAGCCACTGAAAGCAACACTTTACAGTCCAGACCAAAGACATTTGGCGTGAGATGGTAGCCTGACTGAGTGCCATCCAATTGTACAGTGGAAATAAATGAATGAATAAATGTATAAATACATAAGTAAATAAGAAACTGACAGTTGAACATCAGCGTGTTCCTTTCAGTGCTTAGACTTAGCCTGTTAGCATGATGTTTCAAGGCTGTATTGAAGATTTAATTAATTTTGATCCAAAAATTGTTGAAGACTTTTTACAAGGTCTTCATCATATGTCTATATGTTATTTCTTCCTATTACTTTTATATTTACATGCTCCATTGCATTTATATTCATGTATTTTCTGTCACACGGCACCTTGGTCAACATAGGTTGTTTTAAAATGTGCTTTACAATTAAATGTGACTTTAACATATATGTGCACAACAACTGAGGCTCAGCAAATTGCAATTTGACAGATTCAGCATCAGTGTTGTCTTTGTGCAGGCTGCTTCAGTGGCTACTGTGCGCGCCAGCACTCCAGCAACAGCTACTTAGCATCTTAGCATGCCATCTGAAACTGTAACTGAAGTGAGTCTCACGCAGGGGGGGCAGCCGCCGCGACCCTGGTGGCTGCCGCTGGCCCCGCCCCTGACGCTGTCTCGGGCGGGGGGACGGGCGAAGATGCCAGTATTTGCTGCAAGCGCCGTTTGGGCTGCAGCGCCTTCAGGGGGTTGAATCTGAGAAGGAGAGACGGAAGACAGGGGGACACCACAGCGGTGGACTGAAGCATCAGTAGCTGCACGTTACCATAGCGATACAACCACCGCAACCACCACCCTCGGCTCCTCACGCAGGGCTTTTGTTTGCATTGATCCACACACACACAAGCCGGAGGTTTCCCATTATCAGGACGAGCCCTTTGATTAATTTAACTGGCAGGTTGGCAGTAAAAGAGGATTTTTGGCAACTTTCTGCAATGGTGAGACATCAGCTCACCGCAGGATCGATGCCAAGACATTCTGTTGTGAGGGCGTCTTCTTAGACCATCAACTAAAATCAATTCTGCTTTTAACTGTGATACCAAATGAGATCTTTGATATAAATCATTTTTTCGATTTTGTTGTTGTCAGTGGACCTAAACACAGAAAACAACCTAAAATTTTGACATGTAAAATTCATTTTTCTGCTTTCATTTTTTTTCTTTTTCAAAACAACATGGTCAGAGAAGATTTCCCCGATGTGCGCTCTGCAATGACATCTTCGGGGTTTTCTTCTGGCAAACTGCGACAGTCTTCTTCAAACTGACGCGCTGATGATACAAATACGTCTCTGGTCATTTGGCTGCCTACCGGCGTGAGCCCAACCCAGACCTCCGATTGGCTGGAGCAGGGGCGGACATGGAGCCTGAAAGCCTCGAGCGCCACCTTCAGCTTCTTCTGTCCTCCTCGCGCGGTCGTCTGGCCAAGAACCTGCATGAGAACGGTAACGCGAGCAGAGCGTGAGCAAAGAGAAAAAGAACAGCCAGACTGAAGAGGGACTGATCCACACACACACACACACACACACACACACACACACACGGTGATTGAAGATGCCTCAGTAGGCTGCATAGTACCCGCTGACTCTTCAGCAGCCAATCACCTCGCGTGCATCTGTGCAGACCGCCCGAACAATCGTCAGCAGGTTTTCTGTCTCGCCTCATCAGGAAGCGCCAGCAGAGCAGGCAGAGTGAAGAAGCACCAAAAAGAGACTGACATTAACATTTCCACCCTGGTAACCCCTGGATCTCGTGGATAAGCGACCTTCTACGAGAACTCCCATGAGCCTCTTGGAATGCTCGGACCTGCGTGTGGCCGTACTGGTGCCGAGACGTTTACGTTTTATTCTGGTTGGCCAGAGAACTCAGCAGCTCAGCCTGATGACGGGATATATGTGGGAGAGAAGATGGGAAGAAGGAAGGGGCAGCACAGGGGGCGGGGCAAGACAATCAATAAAACATGACACACACACTCTTAAACGGACTTCCTGTGGTTGTACCGCCCACACATCTCCCACTGCTCTTCCTTTCAGACAGCCGTTAAGACATTACACACCTGACCTGATGTTTAGATCGTCCTATTTAGAGGAACGTCGTCCGACATCCTGTCACGTGTCCTGACATCGACCTCAACCTGCCATGTTGGCCACGCCCCCCTGCCGCCTGATGGTGTCTGAAGGAGGGAGCGTGCATGAGCGTGTACGCCCACTTGTTTGTGTTTGTTGTCTTTTGCTGTTGTTGTTATTATTATTTTTTTTTTGTGCCTTCCCAGTCCATACTGTGGTCCGACATGGCTGGTTTTAGGTTTTGTGTCCTTGTGATTGTGTACTGCCGGCCAACCAGGCGGGGGTTGATGGATGTGCCAGGTCGCTCACGGAAGGTCAGCTGATGCAAGGACACGTCGCAGCATGTTGGACGACTGCTGCGAGAGCCGTACATTTTTTGAAATGAAGGGCGGGGAGGTGGGGGGGGTTTAACACATTTTGACCGAGAACTGGACGAATCCATTTCAAACACAAACATAGTTTAAAAGTCCTGGTTCAAGCCCGTTCTGACCCAGTGGGTACTGGCCAGTACACTGGGTCATTTTAGGTATCTGGCCTCTAATCTGGACAAACAACAACAACAACAACAACAACAACAACAACAGGTAGAGGTGTGCAAACAAAACCTCATGTTGTTGACTTGGAGACACATTTCCTTAAAATCACAGATTTTCTTGTTCGAGCAACTTCCAGTACAATACAATCCAACCTTGTTTTAGCCACAAACAAAAGCCTTGTCTGGAATGACTCAGAGCCAGCTAATGTTTCAGTAGAGTGACTGAACACAAACAAAGACAAACAAACACTGGGAAACAATGCTGTTGCAGCACTAAAACAATACAAACATAAACTATACAGTAATTTCGAGAAATTAGAATAAAATAATTCCTCTAACTTAATTCCTACACCCAAAATCAACCTATACTTGTTTGATTCTTAGTTGTTCCAAGCTGAGAACTTACAAGAGCTAAATCGGTTACTTTCTTTAGCTTCCGCTGCCTGGTAGAAACCACCAGTATTTATTACTTATTCATTTGTTTGTGTGGCTAAATATTTACAGTTACAGTTGAGTTATCAGCGTTCACGTGTCTGCTCTGTGTGTAGAGAGAGAGAGAGAGAGAGAGAGAGACATAATGCAGCAGGAAGCATCGCCTCTGGCCTCCGTCACAGCCCCTTCATACAGGATTTATTAGGTTAGGCCTGTTACGTAACCAGCAGCCGCACAGAGGCGGCGAGCTCCACACGCAAGCCGCATCTGTGCTGACGGGACAGAAGCGGTGGTGTGGGGAGAGGGAAGGAGGGAGCAGGTGAAGGTTGAGAGAAGACTGAAAGGATGAAAGGAGGGACAGACACGCCGGCAGCAACTTGATTAGATGCATTCACGCTAGCGGCCGCGATTCACCTCCGCAACAGAGGAACTGCTGCGGCGGTTCCTCTCGGTGTGACCTTCACGGCAGGTCGTCATCATCGGAAAATGTGTCTTTGGCGCAAAAGCAACAAAACACAGTTGTACTAACCCACAAACTGTCCAGGAGCTACGGTACGGTCACAGTTTCCACACCAGGGGAGAACCAGTGATGTGAACTTGTCTCAGCAGAATTTTAAAAGAACAGCGAGGAGGAGAGAACTGTAAACCCCCAAACTGATCCGTGAGACCAGAGGACCAGACTGGAGCAGTGGGCTTCTTGTCTGGTGAGGGTTTTCACACAGACAACTGCACCTGAGATGAAAACATGACGCTGCTATGCCAATGGGAAGAAGAGGCTTGTCGTCAGGACGTAAATCATTTTTCAGGTCTTAGTATCATTTAGATGAGTCATAACTTTTTGAAATGCTCCTTGTTTGGTAGCACGGTTGGCTCCTTCTCATTAGAGGGGGCTACAAATGTTCCTTGGATGGTCGTTGGAGCACCTTGAGTCATTCTTAACTTCCAACTGTGCCCGTGGTCAATGAAGATGGTAGCTTCTCTTGCAGTCCTAGAAGCCGTGAAGAATCCCTGCAGCACAAACCTTTCTTTCTAGGACTGCAGTGCCGCTGCGACTGAAGACCAGATCCCTATTGTTCAAAGCAGTAGGAGAGGTGTGTGTGTCTGTCTGTGTGATTCACAGCACTACACACACACACACTCAAAAGTCTCTCTGAATGTTGGGATCCTGCAGAGGTCCTTCGTGGGTCATGTGACTCCCTGAGGTTGGACAACACTGAGTCACAACCAGTCGTCACTGAATCACCCGGCGGCCCTGCGATGGGTTTTCACGTATTTCCTGTCTGGTGTTTGCACTGAATCATGGGGGAATCCTCCTATTTTTTCACCCTTCCACGCCAGGGATGCCTCGGTGACCCTCCAGCGAACTCCACCCGACAAACACTAGGCTCAGGCTTTGAGCAAAGTAATGCTACACTGTGTCACTGATAGGGCTAGACACCAAACTATTAGATTTCCTGCCTCCGAGAAGATCTTTGTTGTGACCCGTCCTGCAAGACATCACTGATCCTCTAGTCCAGCGGTCCCCAACCCCCGGGCCGCGGACCGGTGCCGGTCCGTGGGTCATTTGGTACCGGGTCGGACAGAAAGAATAATTAACTTCCGTTGAATTAATCACGTTTCATTCATTATCCGAGTCTATTTTGAATTTTATTTTGAAAAATTACCGGATTCTCTCCTTTACGTCCATCTAACGCTCAACTCTTGACGCATGTCAAGGCGCTTGTCTCGGTCAGCTGATACGTTACCGCGAGATTAAACCCACTAGCGAGCAACATGAGTGAAAGCAACCGTCTAAGTTTAACAGACCAGATTTTTTATTTTTTTATGTTGTTGTCGCCATGTTAAGAGGACACTGCTAATAAAGTTCCAAAAGTGTACACAGTGGATTCACGTTTATTATTATATTTAGAAAATACCACAGTTTTCACGCCGGTCCGTCAAAATATTGTCTCACATTAAACCGGGCCGCGGTGCTAAAAAGGTTGGGGGGCCGCTGCTCTAGTCTACTTGTCCATGCTTTGACTTGCCGAGGTCAACCGCTGTCGTGCGTCAGGAAGTTGTGGAAAGTTGTACGTCAGCAACCTGTCACGTTGGACCTCGCCAACTCTCTGCTTGGCCTCATTAGACACTACAGCCATGACGTATCAGGCTACTTCCTGGGCCGACAGCTGTTGGATACCTGGGCAATACAGACTGGAGAGGTGGAGTTGGACATTCAGAACAGATGACGACGTGATTATCACTCTGCTTTTATCACTAGGAACTAAAATATGAAGCCAAACTTGAAGTAAAAAAAAAAGCTTTCCGGCAAAAACAGATTTCAACGAGTCGGCAGTGACCTGAGTTTTCCCAGGGTCTAAATCCTGCAGAGTCACCATCCTGTTGCTGCAGGGGACGGATGCAGATGAGCTGAGCTCAGCTGCAGCCAAGCGCCGTGATGAAATGCAGCTCAGAGTGGAAGCAACACACTCATCAACACCTCACTCAGAACAACAGGCTTGCAGGCTGTTTCTCTACAGGGTCCACAGGGAAAACACGCATTAGTTTGCCTTCTGAGGCAATTTGCTAAACGACCTCGTAATCTTAATCAGGCCAAAAAGATGAAAATATCCTCCCGCTTATTATTATTACAGCGAGCTGCCCGGGTCTAACGCATGCTGCAGTTCTGCAGTCGGCTGTGATCACCATAACAGAACATTGCAACCTAAAGTCTTTGCTCTACTGACTTGAGGCTTTTTTCTAGTTTAACTCCACCCACTGGGTGCTGACAAACCACCAGTCTTGCTGCTCTTGCACGAATGCAAAGCTGTGCTGTCTCAAAAAGGTTTTCTTTGGCTGTTTTCCAAGATTGATGTAGACTAGATCTCAAATGTAGCAAACGTTCCATCTGCGTGTCAACAACTTCATCATTGTTCCTTCCCAACGTACCGACGTCGTCACTGTGTCACTAATTGTCACCAAAGAAAGCTAGAGATTTTTTTTATTTGTGGCCTCCCCTGGGCTCAGCTGAGCTGACAGCGTGCTGTAAAGAAGCTGCTGCCAAGTCACCACGGCGACGGTCAGTTCGCTCCTGGTGTGAAACGTGACCAGAGAGGAGGGCTGCCATTGGCTGAGAGGACGGAGGAGGCTGCAGCCGACAACATGGCTCTGCTGCCAAGGGCAAAAGACGAGAAACACAGCAGCAGGCAGCAGAGGCAAAAGGGTTCAGGTGTTGTGTTGTTGTTGTAGTGAAGAGACCTGACTGGGACTGCAGAGACCAAACACACACACACACACACACACACAGACCTGCTGAATGACGACAACTTCAGTGTACAACAACTAGAGGATGATGCGAAGAAACCATAGAGACACAACAACAGCAAGGCCGCTTCAGGGGACGACAACAACAACAACAACAACAACAACAACAACAACAACAAGGCTCAAACAGCCTCTAATACACACTGAAACATAAAAAAGACAACACAAGTCTTTCCAGTTTGTAACATGACACAAGGCCTTCGTCTGCGTGTTGCCGGTGGGCCACTGTCGCATTTTGTCTCCATGCTGACGTGTCTGTTTGTGGTTTCTGAGATTCTTTGAATCTGATTATTCTGATTCTGGCATCATCATCATCATCATCATCATCATCATCCTGGAGACCAGCAGATGTTCTACTGTGGTAGTAGACAGGATAAAGACTGTGGCGTCACCACAGGGAGTCTGTGGCTGGACTCAGACCACCGCACTGCATCCATTCATTACTCTGCCGTCAACACACACACACACACACACACACACACGCGCGCGCGTTTCTGGCCAAAACGGCAGGCAATGATCTGATCCCCGCATTAAAACCCCGCACGGTCGCGCGGAATACTGGATGAAGAGCTGACATCGTCATCATCATCATCCGCTCCCGTCGATCTCCACGGTGCCTCCTTCTCGAAAACACAGAAATGCTGCAAGGTCAAACTGCAGCGCCGCAACCTGCCGTCACGACGCCGCTTCCTTGCAAACATGGAAGTCACCTGCTTCAGACGCTCCGGAGACGCCGGGAGAGCAGAGGCGCCCCGAGCAGGGGGGGAGGGGCGGGGGACTGAAGCCAGACCAGGAGCCCGGAGACCACCAGCCGTGGTTCTTGGGGAGTGAGGGAAGAGAAAATGGTAGCGCAAGAGTAGGGTGACGCGCGCAAACATCTGCAAGCGTGCGCAGCATTCACCAGCTGCGTCAAAAACAAACAGGAAGCAGCTCGCGCCGTTGCGGATAAACACAGACGCCGACACGTTTTCTGCACGGATGCACGCAATGTATTATTGATGCTCGGTGCAAAAAAAAAAAACCCAACAACAACAACAAAAAAAAACATACAAAAATAAGGAAGTCCCTCGCCACGCCAAAGACCCAGTCATTGACCGACTGACCGACCGAGCGACCCTGGCCTGGCTTACCTGCGGCCCGCCACCCCGGCCAGGTTGCAGCGTCAGTCCGTCAGCGGGTCGCCGTGCATCGCTTCCCGGTCAGAGCTCCGCAGGATCTAGCAGCGATCCAAGGCTCTTGAGTCCCGGAGAGGAAGAGGACGAGGAAGAGGAAGAGGAGGAGGAGGAAGCTGGGTCGGGAGGAGGAGGGGGGGTGGGTCCTGGAGGTGCACTGCCGCGTGAGGATGTGGGCGAGGGTCCTCGAACGGAAGCGTGCGCGACACGTTACGTCGGATGAGTTTTAAAGGAAACACCACTCGAGAGTCTGCAGAGCTGGAGGATAACTTGATCCCAGCAAAAACGTTGATCCAGTTCCTGTTTCATTCATAACGGACACAACTGCAGCATACATTCATAAAAATACATATAAACAACGCTTGATGATAAGATTGGATTTTGATTCATTATAAACGAGGCTGATCAGTTTTCGACGTAATGATTAGTTTTGAAAATTTCAGGTGCTTAAAATGAGTGAGTCCAGGATGCAAAACAAAAACCTCAATGGACAGATGTTTTATTTATTTATTTATTTATTTATTTATTTATTTATTTATTTATTTATTTATTATTAATGTACCGTAAGGATGAATGTGTCTTTAAACAACAACAACAACAACAACAACTAAACTCTGATAAATTCTGGCAGATTCATCATGCCCAGCAGAATTAAATGTCTACAGTGCACGTGAGCAGGTGCACTGTGGGACTTGGTACATACGGCGTTTTTAATTCCATCAGCTGTAATGATAAGATGTTGCCAGCAGAGGTCACTCTGTCATCACTTTACTATTCTGAACCCCCTTGTTGTTCCTGGCTGGGTGGAAGCCAGGGAGGTGCAAGTTGAGAGAGGAGAGGAGAGAAAAACCGATGGAGAGTTGCACTGAAAGTGAAAAACAATCGGGGGAGGAAAAGACTTCCTGATTTTCTTCTTCTTCTTCTTCCCATTTTTCGGTGTTTACTTGCACGTCATGTTGGATGAAAACGTCCTCTGGTGATTGAATACAAGGCTGTGCACCAACACGTTCACTGAGCCTAGATTCTGATTAAAACATCATTCATGAGACAGTCTCCCTTCTCAGCAGACTGTGTGGCAGGAAAACGAGTGGCTTTAATCTGCGAGAAGTTACGGAGGTTAAGGAGAGAAACCTCTGAGGAGGGAAGGAGTGTCAACAGAAAGACTTTTTTTTTAATGTTTTTTTTTATTTTATTTTATTTTATTTTTTTTTTACAGCGTGAACGGAAACCAGTAAGTTGGGAAAAGTAGAAGTAACATATGAAGCAGAGGCTCCAACTGGAGTGTGAGGAGCAGCACGCGTCGTCATTCCACAGGGGGGCGCTAGAGACCATCTCGCCGCCGTGTGTTCCTGCCAATTTATTTGACAAACGCATTTAATTCCTGTGAAGTGGTTCAAGGCTGAGCAAAGTTGAGCTCAAAGCGGGAAACAACATTGGCAACAGCAGCCTCAGTTGGATGATCACACTTTTATCCTGCAAACCAGTTTCCAGCCAAATGCTTTTTACAGCTCGGTTTGCAAAAATGCAAAACAACAACAAGAAAAATACCTCAAGCCAGTGGTTTTTTTTTTTTTTATTATTATTTTTTTTTAAAGTTTTAATTACTAATTTTTGTTGTTTTCATAACTTTCTTCTTTCTTTCTTTTAAAGTACATTAAAATTCTCTGTGAAAACTGGACTTCTGCTGGGAACCTGAGGGGCTCTAGTTAGTTGCTGCTCCTACTGGACCACACTGGATCATACTGGAGCTTTCACCCTTGAAACATCATTCTGTTCCCCTCATTGCAAGGTTTGACATCAAGGCTTTTGAATCCCGCTTTGACGACGACATTTCCAGGGTTGTGTTGTTGCTCTCCGCTGCGTCGACGACGTGATTCAATTTCATGGCTGACGTGATTCCTGTCGAGCTTCTTGTGATCGGAGGAGCAGTGCCGGAGGGGCCATCGGGGCCGGAGTGGGGGCAGATGGGAGCATTGGCTCCCCTGGTGACAGCTTCACTTTACGGCAGCTTTAAGGCGGAGAGGGAGGGGCCAAACGTGGGCCTCACACCGCTACGCAGTGAGCAGCAGTGCCGCAGCTGCAGCTTGTTTACAGCAATCGGACGTGTTCCTGCCAAAACGAGCCAATAGCAGCTGTTTAGTGAAGAGGCTCAAAACACACAGAAGATAAATCCGTCAGTAGAAACGCTCTCTGATTACGAAGCGCCCACCAACACAATGGCAGGATTTTCACTCCGCTGTCACCGCTGAGTCACTTCTCTTCCCCAGTGAATCGCAGTACTTTCGTCGAATGTTGTGTTTTTAATATGAATATGAGCAAATTCCTATTTTTTAAATTTATTTTACTGTATGCTTAGTGAATGAATCTGTTGTACAACTGTGTAGAAATGTGTCTGTTTGTCAACACAGTCCGCTCACGACCCGCCGGTTTGGTTTGACGCTAACAGGAAATCAAACCTTCAGCTGGATGAGGACGATCGCTTCTCACGCGTCAACAGGAGCAAAAGATGCGGCGGTACGGCGGAACCAGACCCTGGAACGTCAAATGCGATGGAGGTAAAACTTGCAGTCGCTCCGAGACACAAAATACAACCGGCAGTGTGGGTAAACGTCCCATTGGAGGCGCCTGTAAGCTGACAGAACCCTGCTGGCAGCTTACAGGCTGGTGCACCGACTGACCTGAAGCTTCATCCGTCCTGATGACTCATACTGGCCAGGTTGTTGTTGTTGTTGTTGTTGTTTTTTTAAATCCACTTTTTTAAATTTCACTTTTTCTATCAAGATCATTTGATAGACTGAAACACTTCCTCACGATAAACAGGTGAAACTTGAGTCCAACACGACTTTAATTACAGATCCAGGCTCATTGGATTCCAAATCTGAAGCTGATTCCAGGCTCGGAAGAGTCATAACCATCGATGCAGTACATAGTGTAGTAAAGTATTATATTATACTAGTAGTACACCGTTAACACATCAGTTTTTCCTCATGGTGGGGGGGTCAGTAGGTTCAGCGCTTGATTTCTATTCGTTGCCAGCAGCTTCTCCCCTCTGTCTGCGTGGCTCCTCCCCAGCTTCTCTTGGCTCCGCCCACAGTCCAAAGACTCGCAGGGTCGGGTTGGTCCGGGGTCGGCTGGTTGATTGGCAGCTCTGGGCTGTCAGCGAGACGGTTGGTTGTTCTTCTCTCCTCCAGAGTCGATGATCAGTCGACCCAATAACACCGAGCCGTTTACCCATCACATGTTTGCTGTGTCAACTTTCCAGCTTTTACCGACAACCGGCTTAAATTGTCCAAAGAAACACACACTCACTCTCTCTCGCTCTCTCTCACTCTCTCTCTCTCATATACACACACACACACGCGCGCGCACACACACACACACACACAGGAACACACAAAGTGTCTCCTGTCCAGACGGGAGACGCTGTTCTTCCTGTCGCCGACCTCTTTCCACTGTACACGCAGTGTACATGCAATGTGTCTGTCCCGTTTAGTGTTTGCACAGGGAGAGGAAGGTGTGTGTATGTGTGAGAGACAGAGAAAAAGTGAGAGTGAGAGTGCCGTGCCAGCGGTAGTGCACGCTGTTTTAGCTCGTCACAGCACATCACAGTTCCATCGATATCGAGAAACCAGATGCTCCTCCTGCTGCTCTGGTTGGAAATCATCAGAGTGTTTCCCACCGGAGCTCCTCGTGATGGAGGTAACTCAGCTCTGAAGTTCTATAACAAGGGCGGGCAAAAGTTTTTGACTGGTGGGGCCACAATGGGTTCTAAAATTTGACAGAGGGGGCCGGAGCAGGAGCAGATGGATGGAGTGTTTTGGTGACCCTCCTCATAGGAGGAAAAAATACATCATCGGATATGTAGAAAACATGTGCTTTAATGTCAGTTGAAAATGAACCAAAGCGAAGTTACAACGAAACATGCCTTTGAAGCCCTATGGTATTTAGCTCTTTATTGAAACGACTCTATAAACACTGAAAAAACTTTCAAAAAATAGAATTTCTTATAGTTTGCCCATGCCTGTTTTACCACCCCTTTGCTCCCCCTGTTGGCCGTGGTGCTGCATTGTTTGTACGCGTCTTATTAGCAAGCACTCAAGTCTCCAGGTCTTGATCTAGTGCCCGCATTGGATGGTTTTGGAAACTGCTTCAGTTCTGGTTCACATATGGGACCAGTGTCCCGGTTCTCTGAGTACTTGGAGCTCAGTTTGTCCATCACCACTAGATAATTACGTGACGTGGATGTTTGGCTGACATTTTTTAATTTGCTGTCAAACTTTTAAAGCCAACCACTGCAATGATGATGAGGAAGCTGGGCCTCCATTCAATGTCCATGACAACACAATGGGCCTTGAAGAAGGAGAGTAGCAGAAACAAGCCAAGATCTCAAGGTTTTATTTATTCATTTATTTATTTATTTATTTTACAAGTGCACACCAAAATCTTTGATGCTGGTAACTTCTGATCGATTGAACTGGAGCGTCTGCTGGAGCTCAAGCTGTTTTTCTCTGGGAGTTTCTTCTGTTGTCTCCTCTTCACAGCTTCAGTCCAGCTGTGTCATCACTGCACACATGGAGGAGTTTTATACCTCTCAGATCCCAGCACAACTGGGCGCTACCTCAGCCAGTAGTCAGTTGAAGTTTGGATGACTCAAAAAAATATTTTTTTGTTTTAGTTTTTTTTGCCTTACATGAACTCTGCTGAGAGGGTTGATAGACCTTCTCTGGTCTTGGTGAGTTTGAGGATTATTGAGAATTATGACCTTGTGCACGGCAAACCATTAACACCTGCTGCAGTGATGACTTCTTCTTCTTCTTCTTCTTCTTCTTCTTCTTCTTCTTCTTCTTCTTCTTCTTCTTCTTCTTCTTCTTTGGTTGGACTTTAGACACATAGGGCCTGGGAGTGGTGGAGTGCTGGAGAGTGCTCAGTGTGGTCACCCCGCTGTGTTTAACTTTGACTTTTGGAAAATCTGAATTCAGCTGTGTGAGCTGGGAATGCACGGATCGTGAGCGCCCCCCTGGAGGCATCGTTTGAGGCGTCTGAAGTTTGCAGCTGATGACTTTTTAAGGGGTTTTGGTCGTGTAGGAATAAGAAAAAAAAACAAACAAACAAACAAATTAGCCCAACGACGGTCATTAGCGATCTGCGCTCTGCTCACTCTCATTAGTGTGACGGCTGAAATGCATTTGGAAAAAGTGCAGCGTAATAATGAACACTTGCAGGAGTGAAAAAAAATTGCAGGCAGCAGACGGTGATAATGCGTGTGTGCTCAGCGTGAGATTCTTCCCTGCGGCTTCGCTGCTGCAGGCGGCTTGTGGAACAGCTGCCACTTCCCGGGGAAACTTGCCACCATCAACACCATCGGCACTGGGACTTTGATGAAACGTAGTTCCATACTTTTAACTATCGGAGGGGTTTTTTCAGGGCAGAAAAATAAATCTGGCCTGAGGAAAATTTAGTTGTTGCGTCTTAACAGAGATTCAGGAGAAAAGAAAAGAAAAACTTCTGATAGTTTGACAGTGAAGAAGAGGAAGTTAGCGAAGGACTAGTTAGCAATTAGTGGTCTTTGTTTTGGGATAGTTTCACTTATTGATTAGATGAGACAACGAAGTTCGACCTCTCCTCAGTGGTTTTTTGTTTAGTCCAGTTTCACAGATCAGCTCCTATTTTTTTTTTTTTTTTTTTTTCATCAGACAACACGTCTTGACCAATCAGATGAAGCCCGACGTCTGAAAATAATATTCTGAAACATTAAACAAAGCTTAGTTGAAAGTCGTTGGTGTGAAATCTGTGGCTGCCGCCATTTATCATTTGCAAACCCTGGTTGCAGCATCCGCCCCCTTTTTACCCTGAGAGGATGCTGATTGGTCCGGTTGCAATCTGGGCACTGCCAGATACTGATTTAGTTTGGGGGGGGGGGGTTGAAACTGGAAGCTGAAGTGCTGAAGTGTCAATGATGCTGTCGCCTTGTGGAGCTACGACACGCTTCCGTTTCCGTTGCACGTAGTGCGACACGCACCCAAGCTGAAAAACTTCCGTAGATGGAGCTGGAAAATCAATCGCGATTGTTTGTAATTCAGTCGGTTGGCAGAAGCCAAAGCGCGTCACTTCCTCCCGGTACCCCCGCTGCTCGCGGCGAATGAAAAAAAACTTCATCAATATAAATAGCAACACGTCATTCGCACCTTGCTTCTCTCAAGGTTGTTGTGTGTAATTACGGCAGCACCGCAGTTTTACAACCTGCTGGGTGTCGAGTTCAGCGTGGAAGGAAGCTGCTCGTTGGTCTAATCATCCCGGTTGCTTTCTAAGTTATTTTGAAGTGAGTTTGGTGCGCCCACAGAATGAGGATCGTTTCTCTTCTTCCTCTTTTCATGACGACGCACAACTCTGCATGGTGAGGGCACGCAGGGGATAAACAGATGCACGCTGGGTAATAATCAAAATTGCGTACGACTGCATTGTGACCGGGCTCTGGATGTTTATTATCTCGTCGCAACAGCGGGAGACGTCAGACATCCGGCTTTAATTCGAGGATTCTGACGACCATCTCAGTTTCCATGGCAACGTCCAAAATTGACCTCTCTTCCCTTTTTTTTTGATCAAGAATAAATGTGTTTGAGTGATGAGGTGGAAACAAACTAGGAAATAAATAAATGAAAGGCACATTTATAATACAGAAAAATGTATTTGTTTGATTGTTTGTTTGAAATATCTCAGAGTGGCTCTGAAAGGATCCGGAACAGTTGAAGGATCAGAGCGAAGGACGCGAAAACACGACGACTGCTGAGCTGAGTTTGTTGCCTCCGTTTGTTTTCATCGGCAGTCGAGTCGAGTGTTAACTGAGGCTGATCCGGATCAAGATGTTGTTATTATCGGAAATGGGCAGAAATGATATCAGACGTTCCCAAATTGAGCAAATAAAGAAGCAGACACTAATAAATAGCAACATCACATTCTGGAAAAAACAAACAGAGAAGTGAACAGATAATCCCCTCAAAAGAAAAGCAAGCAGAGAAAATGACTTAAGAGTTTTTAAATCCAAATGTGATTGAGTGTTGAAGCTTTGCAGTTCTGCAGTTCCCCCCGGGAGAGCCAGGAACCGGCCGAGCGGCGGAGCTTAATGCCCAACAGGTGCGTATTAATCTGTGTGTGCATGCATGCGTGTGTTCATACACTCATCAGATATGGAATACATGGCAGAGTTAACAGTCGGGTGATAATCACCCTCAATTCTTCTCAGCTCTTCAATCAGATGCCTCATTTTCTTATGTGTGCGAGTTTGTGTACGGTGTATGCGTGTGTGCGTGCGCGCGCGCATGCATGCAGCACATCTGACATGTGCATCACGCCTTCTCTGTCGTCGCTGTGTGTTTTGTTGGGAACAGACTAACAGGAGTTCTTCACACTCTTTTTTTTTCACCTCAGTAACTTTTATCACCAGCAGCAACAAAAGAGAAGAAAAAAGTCTTTTCTTTTCTTTTCTTTTCTTTTTTTCTAAGCAAATAAAAACTTGCCCAGGCTTTTCTGACACTTTGATGTGAACCAAAGCAGCTGATTGGTTGGCTCCTCCGTGGACCTGAAGCTGATCTCTGGATGAAGGGGTGGATATTTTACCTGCGAGCCCCCTACAGGTGTATGTGACAGGGTTCTACCACAAGGTGTCGTAATTCTGCACAGTGTGCACAGCCAAAACAAAGCGGCTAGCTGCAGGTTGTCAGCAGCTTCCAGAGCAACAGATGAGGGCGGAACCAACGCTGTTTGCGGACAAGTGATGAAGTAAGTCCAGAGTACTGCAGCCAGATGGGGGCGCTGTGGCGCCTTCTGTCAAGTTGTTTTGGTTCTTTCCCGATTTGATTTAAGTTTTAACTTTGGACGAGCACTGTAGCTGTGAGTAGGTTTTCCAGTTTGAAGACATCCAGTCGCGGTACTTGACCTCTGACCTCAGAAAGTGGCTCCGCAGACAGACTGTTTATAGAGTTGCAAAGTCTTGCGCTCGAAATATTGAGCCGTTTTTGATGGTGCAGGGTATCAAATAATTACGGGGCTTCAGACTTAAAGTACCAGGAAATAAAAAGTTCCAGCATCTTTAATGAAAATGCACACTGAGTACTGTATATCTGCTTTAAATTTATTATTCTTCATGTTTTAATTCATGGCTGCGCCTTCTCTGAACCGACGGCTGCATTTGAATTAAAACTTGTCCTGCAGCATTTTGCAGAGAAAATCACCTCTCAATGGAAATATTGCGATTGGAGTCGATGTTTAATTAACCGCGGTGCCTTTCACCGTGTTTACCTGTAATGAGGATATTATCAGCTTTCCTATCTCCACTGAACCAAACTCTACCGCTCAGAACAAGAGTGCTTTTCTGTCGATATGGGGAGCCACATTAAAGTAATTATTTTATTTCCAACACCTGAAGCTGCTGCATGGCTGTTGGGTGAAAGGTGTTTAATACAGGGCGGAGCGCTGAGGGGGGCAAATCTTCCCATGCTGCTCGGAGGTCTTTCTGACAGATTTAGGATCAAAGCCTCCTCAAAAAAAGGGAGGCAAAGTGTGAACTTTGGGTCAAAATAATCTGCTTTTCTCCTGAGAGGAAATCCTCCCACTGTGAAGCACCTCCAGACGCGGAGGGCTCAGCGTCTCAGGAGGAGTTAGAGCGAGTTCATAAATATCCCGGAGAATCTGAAGCCGTCACAGCTGCCGCCGCTGCCGCCTGTGAACCGTGAAACCAGCGAGACTTTGCAGGGGAGAAGTTGAAGCTGCGGCCGTAACAGTGAAGCAACACGTGAATCCAGAGGTGACAGCAGCTTTATTGGTTTCTGGTCATGTGGACAGAAGCTGCTGCCTGAGGTTGATATTTTTCCTACGGCGTTGTTAAAGGATTAGGATAAACTGAGCATAAAAAAACATGACTTCCATGTGAAATGAAGGAGTGCGGTGTCGTGCTGAACTGTGATTCAAACGACCCTAACCCTTGGCCAAGGCTACCCGCTGGTGCCTGTGGTCAACATCACGATGCTGCATCACTGGCCGGTGGAGAACCGTCAGAATTAAACTGAAGCCTGAACCAACCGAGCCAATCAGCAGCATCAGTGGCTTCAGTTCTTTGTTCTTCTTCTATTGAGGAAATGTTCTCCAGCTGCGATCAGACTGGCATCATCTTCCTCTTCAGGAGTAGGTAGAAACAACACTTTTTTTTTTCTTTTTTTTTTCAGGCTTTGCTCATTCTCGCTGCGTGTGAAGATCAGATGCACTTCTACTGACTTCCCCAGCAGTTGTGAAGACAGTACTAAAAGTTGCAGGGATAAACAGCTATTTTGTGTCCTGCTGATGAGTCTGTGATTCCCCCTGTGTGCAGAGATACACAAGTCATTAGTGTTCTTTGCAGGAGCTGCCACGGCGAAGACGCGTCTTCACTTCACTAATCTGACCCTCTAATTTCTGGGAATAAATAAACACGAGGCGAGTAATAAATATTCATCAGGAAAACCAGTCGTGTGGCGGTGCGAGATGACTCATGGCGAGCAGAAGGGCGAATGCCTGATCAGACCTTTTCAGGCCATTCACATGTAAATACACACAGGCACCATGCACTCAAGTGTTTTTGTCACTCATCAGCGTTGAAGCACAGAAAATGTTCCAGAGGAGCTCTGGTGAGCGCAGCTCTTTGTCAAGCGTCCAAGCAGGATTGTGGGAGTGTGTTGATGGGGTGGGGAGGGCAAACAAAAAACCCTTCAGCCGCGTTGGAAAAATCTGGATTGAAGTGTAAACAACTGGAAAGAGGACGAGCCCTGGTATTTTTCTAAAATAGTGACGGAGGAGTTTCACCAGTGCTGTGTATCAGTGATTGTGTCAGTGTGGATGATGCAGTGAAACAGTGATTGTGTCATCCTGATGATGCAGTGAAACAATGTCACTGTGGATGCTGCAATGTAACAATGTCACTGTGGATGCTGCAATGTAACAGTGATTGTGTCAGTCTGGATGATGCAGTGAAACAATGTCACTGTGGATGCTGCAATGTAACAATGTCACTGTGGATGCTGCAATGTAACAGTGATTGTGTCAGTGTGGATGCTGTAGTGAAAACACTGATTGTGTCAGTGTGGACGCTGCAGTTCAACAGTGATTGTGTCAGTCTGGACGCTGCAGTGTAACAGTGGTTATGTCAGTGTGGATGCTGCAGCGTAAACATTGTTTGTGTGGATACTGCAGTGTAATAGTGATTGTGTCAGTGTGGATGCTGCAGTGTAACGGGATTGTGTATATGTGGACGCTGCAGTGTTACTATGATTGTGTCAGTGTGGGTGCTGCAGTTCAACAGTGAATATGTCAGTGTGGATGCTGCAGTGTAACAGTGAATATGTCAGTGTGGATGCTGCAGTGTAACAGTGAATATGTCAGTGTGGATGCTGCAGTGTAACAGTGTCAGTGTGGACGTTGCAGTCAACCAGTCTGATCACAGCTGGACCACATTCCCTCAGTAGACGAAGCACAAAGAACTGAAGCCACTCAAGGTTTTTCTCTGCTCGCTGATTGGCTCTGGACTCGCTGTATTTTGATTCCGCCTGCCATCGCCACGGGCCACTGAAACTAAGTTGCTGACAGCAACGTTGTTGTTAATGTTGTCACTTTATTGTGCTCCAGACAATGAAACCAACCTCGAAAGCCTTGTCTGGAGCTGAGTGAGTTTTCCGACACGACTCAGAGAGTCAGCCGAGTCACTTCTGGTAGCCAGCGAAGGAATTCCAGCCATTCCAGTCGAGCTCGTCAGGCGGTGGCTTTTGACAGCTGACAGACTCGGTTGACTCGGCAGCAGGACCGAATCTTAATCCATCTGCTCCTGTCGGGCGCTAACGAGATTAGAGACGCTGAGACGAAGTGAGGAGGGACTGGCAGGATTCCTGGCGCTGACTTCAGGCTCCGCCGGCTCATTACGGCCCTGTTTTGGGTCGACGTTTTGGCGGTGGGAAATGTGAAAGTTGCAGGTACTTCCTGTTCACTCGGCTGCCTGACTGTCACCTCAGAGTAAGAATAACGAGCCTCCACATGTTGAAGAACTGACAGGAAACAAGGCATCATGTCTTCACGTCAGTCAAAGTTACATTTGTAACTTTGCAGCCTTTAAAAAAATTGTTCGGAAATCTTGTACAAACTAGTGCAACGCAATCCACTGCCCCCTGCTGGTCACCTGAAACCACTTCAACCTGACAAACTGTGTCTTGTTCTCCTCTCTTGCCAGTGTGAAACATGGACGTAGTGTGAACGTCACAGCTTCGTACGTGCCCAGCCAAATGCTCGCTTCAATTGGCTGGTGCGTTCTGATGTGTCGTGGGAGTCACAGAGGCATGATGGGAAGCGGCATGGTCTAGCCTTGACCACCACCCCCCTTCTGTCAGCCTGCTGTCCTCCGGGCCGTCTCAGTTAGTCACGTAGCTCCGCAACGATGCGTCATTAGCTGTCAACAACCTGTAATGATGGCGGGGTGAAGTGCCTGTTAGCTGGAGAACCTCTGAGGGGCCACTTGACGTCACTAGCGGCCGGCCTCACTCACACTCTCAAACACGTTCTCACACACTGAGAGTGAGAGAGTGTGGCGGTGGGAAAGCAGCACCTGCCACTTGCCCTCAGAACGGCGTCTGCTTCGGCTTTCAGACAGTTTCCTGCAATGCTCTGAAATGTCCCGCAGAAGGCAGCAGCACTGGTCCAATCTGAAGTGACAATACACATTTTTTTCCCACTGCTATCTCAGAAATGAAGGGAGATAGAAGTACGAGGAGGAGGTGGAGGAATTGCCCTGTGGTGATTCAAATAAAATATATACAAAGCCGCAACCGTGTGTGAATGTCAAATGAACTAGCTGCACGTGCTAGCTAACATTAGCTGAACTTGTTCTGGATAAAAGCCGAAATGGTGGAGGGTGGCCTTCTGTTACCAGAATTCTGTTGCCTGTCTTTGGTGTTTCCGAGGGGACAACAATCAGTGACGGACCGGCCTGTAAGACTTTCTGGCTATGTCTCAATCTAACGATGGCGTTGGATGTTCAAATAAGTAAAAACCCTACGTTAAAAACTGAATATTTTGTGTGAAATTTCAATGCTTAAATTTATACGTCGTGTCTTTGCCAGTACATACCGCTAATTTCAGCTGACTTCCCAGGATCCCAGGATGCTTTGCAGCAGCACGCAAAGCATCATGGGATACCGAAGGACGCGAAGGACAGTAGCGGGGTATCCTTGGAATCCTAAAAGTAGGGCGCAGTCCGAGCAAGCATTTGGAGCGTCCTTCAGATTTTCGAGAATTGAGACAAGCTTTTGCGCAGTGCTATGATGCAACTTCCTTTCAAATGCATGCTCCGAAGGATGCAGACCCTGAATTGAGACACAGCCTCTGTTTATTTTTATTCATCCAATGCCAGTTACAACAAAAACTCAACAGCTGACATATTTTAGCTTTAGTTGTGTGTGGGAGGTCCATCACTGATAGTTGTCCCCTTGGAAACTCAATTACCTCTTCTGATAACAGAAGGCAACTCTATCCAGCCTAATTGTAACTAGCATTAGCATTCATTTGGAGCACATTTGTGTCACCTCTGCAGCCACAAGAAATAAGACCACTATGGAGCTTCACAAGTTATATCTTACCAAAATAAAATGGCATATTTCCCCTTTAACATTTCCTTCTTCCTGCAGCTGAGAGCATTTCCCGTGTCTCTTTCCCTCCAGACCGGCTTGTTTAAAGTCTCCTGCTGCTCTCACAGCCGGTACAAGTCATGTTTTCCCGCCCAGGTGAGTGTTGCGCGGTCGAAGCTCCTCGCCACTGCTGATAAACTACCACCTGCGGCGTGGATTTATTCGTGCCAACAGCCCACCGGGCCTGCAGACCCTTACGCAAGTGCAAAGCCCACAGCTGATCACAGCTCCAATGTAGAAAGTTTTTCCTCTGCAAAAATCTGTTCACCACAACTAAAAAACCTTTTACTTGTCCAAATAGTGGAAAATAAAGTAAAGGGTTTGAAAAAAGCAAACATTTGGAAGGCTTTAAAGATTATTTTATATTCAACAACATTTGTTCAAGTCATCAGTCAAGTCAGACAACGGCATGAACTCTAAACAGTCCCGGTCTGCACACACTTCGTCTAAATATCAGCTTTAGTTCATGGACAAATAAAATACATTTTGTGTCATAAAGCACAAAATCGGAAAACAAAAAAAAGATGAACAGCGACATGAAATAAACAGAAAAGGAAGAATTATTAGAAATTGTCAGAAAAATATTTATTGACCAAAACTTACCAGCTAAACAAACTATAAAACATGAACTAATACAATGCTAACTGTATTAAATGAAGTCAGCTAGACACATGAAAAACACTTTTCAGCCTTAGGGACATGATGACTTCAACATCCTCGTGTGTGTTGACGCTACAGAGATTAATTAAGAATTAATTGAGAGGACAACCTGCTAAGCAGACGACAAATTAGAAAATGAAACACGGCTCTCGTCGACATGGATGCTGCGTTTACACTCACACACACACACACACACACACTCACACACAGACACACACATCAGGAGCTGAATTAGCCGCAGGCTTTAGGTATTTTTAACCGCTGAATGTTTAAAGCACAGTACAGTTGTTTTTCTGTCTTCAAAAGTGGAAATTATGCAGGCGGTCAAATTAATAAATAAAATATAATATAATAAGTAAACAAAGTGGCTGTCAGGAACACAAGTGAGGCAGCAGGTTGCTGCTGATAAACATAATTAACTTGTCTGGATGACTGACAGAGGCAAAAACAACATGTGATTGCGTGTCCGATAGTGTGCGTGTGTGTGTGCGCGCGATCGCTTAATTGAGAGGCTGGAATGACTGTGTGGGAATGTTGCAGTTTGTCTGGGCCGGCGGCCAGCAGCTGAGGGCTTTCCTGAGCTCCAGACAGCCATTAGCCGGCGGGATTAGCTCACCGCGGCGTGGATTCTCTCTGTTTGTTCTTCACCCCCTGCTCTGTTTTTTTTTCCCCTGTCATTTCCCACAATCCTCCCTCCCAGCCAGCTCCCTCCCTCTACCCCCCGTCGTCGTGTTTGGGTACAGGGAGGGGAAAAGCAGGAAGCCGGTGACATGACTGTGAATGGTAAAGACGATTAGCAGCAGAGATGTTTCCAGCGCGGCTGTGCATTATTCATCATTGGCTAAAGCGAATGAGAATGTGACGTTACATCAGCGACGCCCCGTAAGTCAGCAAACAATCAGCTAATGCGTTCATCGCAACGGCCTTGTGGCCTTCATGACGACTGTGTAGCTCGACTTCATGCCGCTTCCTGTAGTCCATCAATCCACATGCACAGGCCGTTAAAACTGAACCCTTCACATCACTTTCCAAGAGTGAGGTTTTTTTCCCTGTATTTTTTGCTTTATTTTAAAAGGAAGGAAACAGCTCCAGAGACATATGAGCGATGACCCACTGACAGCAGAAAGTGATTTATCCTAGCCGGATAGCAGTGGCATAAATCACTCGACAGCAAAACAAAACAAAACATTTTATCCCCCATATTTCGTGGCATTTTTGTGCTTTTTTTTTTTTTTCAAACATCACATGAACCCATGAAACTGTCAGATTTAAAAGCGTTGATCAAGAAGAACCACTCAGCCAGGCGGGTGAATCTAACCCGAACACGGCTAACCGCTAGCAGCTACAGCATCTCTGCTATCTCCTCCTGTGGAGAGCTCCGACTGTTCATGTGTGACGAGCTCCTATGGAGCTCCGTGAGAGCCTCGTCTGGCTGCTCACCATTCCACCTGCGCGGTTTTATCGCTAAGCTCCGTCCGAGGACGCCTGTGCTTCTCATTCCGGGAGTCTGATAGCCGAGCTTCAGCAGGGAAAAAAATCCTGCGGTAAGCAGTTCTCTGAATGTAATTTGTCCGTGAAGAATCGGCAACTTGAGCTGAAGGAAATACGCGAAATAAACACGGAGCCTTCACACAGATCCTTGCTTTGACTCGTTAAACCACCAGTGAACCAACTGCACTCAGAAGGTGGAGTTTATCTCCTCACAGCGCAACAAACCGCTCCAGCCAACCATAGATGTCCTCTGTCTCAATAGCGCCCCCTATACAGGTGTTTGGTCGGTGATCGATTACGCCTCCCTCCTCCGTCCCTTCGGCCTCGAGGCCGCCTGCTGCGCCTGCTGCTCCTGCGGCTCCGGCTGATGCTGCTGATGCTGCTGGTTGTGATTTATTTAGCATTCGTGCTCCCACTTCCAACAATCAAGCACGTCGATCTGAAGCTCTTCTCCCCGCTGCGCGCCTGCGTTCAGTGGCCGTGCAAATCATCTTTTGCGTCGTCTCAAGGCCAAACTAACCTCCAGGCCGCACTCCTACACGTCTCCCAGGCAGCTTAAAGCGTTTAAAAACAGGTCGATAATCAAGATTCCACTTTTGCCATCATTTCCTCCAAGGCTAAAAAATGTAAAAGTGAGTTTTATAGTTGAACTCGTCTGTGGAGCAACCAACAGATGCATAAGGACGGTAAAGTTCGAAAGATAACTTTTCAAAAAAATCCAATGAGTCACAGGAAGTGGTGCGTGAACTTGATTGTGGCTATTTGTGGGCTGCCAAGGCTGCAAGAATGTGCGTTTAAATAAAAAACTATTTAAAAAAATTATTCATGCCCTGCAGTGGCCGTGGAGCATCAAGTCCAGACACGACAAGAAAAACTCACTAGATAATGTGTGTTTCAGATGACCACGGCGGCTCGGTGTAAAAGATACAAAACAAGGATTATTCCTGAATAAATCTGAATGGAATGAGGCGAGGTTGGGTCAAAGGACAAGGATGCTGTGCCACTGTTTCAGCAGCAGTAGGACAGTTGGAAGTCGACTCCAGTGAGATTTATTCATAGTTTTCTCTCGTTTATTTCTGATTCTGCACGCGTCAACTGAGGTTAATTCCTTTAGCGTTTTGCTGATGCCGAAGTCTCGCAAAGGAACCTGGAAGCCGCCGGTATCTGCAGAACCATTCAGCGAGCTCCGAGGAGAAGGAGGTGGTGCTACAGCCAAGGTTTAGCTGTCCAATAGGACGCTTCACTGGCTGCAGTGGAGGTGAACAACAGTGTCCAGCAGACCCCGTGACCCTGAGCTCAGGAAGCAGCGGGTATTGAAAATGGATGGAAGGATACATGGATGTTTCCAAATAATGTTTTTTCTCAACACCGGAAGCCCTCTGGTGGTCAGCCGTAGTAAAGGGTGTGACCTTTGGGGCCAAACAGGAAACTCAACCCTAAAATGCAGTGTTTTCATATGGATGGTTTGTGTGTGTGCTTTTTATCGGTCAACTTGGTTTTTGATTGGCTCCTTTCACGAGCCTCGACTCAGTACCGTGACCGTCGCCCGGAGGCTAGCGGACGAACTCTGGCTGCCTATGATGCCATCAGAGCAGGGAGGCACTGAGAACACTTGTCTCTTCACTTTTCCAGCATTAAACGCAGCCTGAAAGCTTTTTTCTGTTTCATCATTATGTGTGCGTGTGTGTGTTGGTGTGTGTGCGTGTGTGTGTGTGCGTGTGTGTGATCAGCTACCGCAGGTCGAAGCTGTTTACAGGTCTTCGGGATGATTTGGTATGTTTTAAACAGCAGCTTCACCGCCTCATATATTTATTCCAGGAAACACGCAACAACAACATCAACCACACGGGTGACGATCAATAACGAGCTACGTGCACCTCAGTGCACCTCTGGAGAGCCGGCGTGACCGTTGGAGCTTTTTCAAACACAGAAAAAATAAATCCATAACTTCAGCCGTCAATCTGGTGAAAGAGGCTCCACTTCCTGGTTCCTGCCGTGCAGGAAATCAGTGTGTAGTGGCAGGAGGTTCAAGTGGCTATCGACCCGACGCCATGTGACCGGGACCTTTTAACGCAACAAGTCACCATCTCCTCTAGTCACCACTCTCACCACTAGAGGTTGTGGTTTTGTGCTGCATTTTCAACAAAACAAACCTGCTCCCTGCAGGTCCTCAGCAGCGAACTTCCACTGAGTAGGTAAGACATCTATCTATCTATCTATCTATCTATCTATCTATCTATCTATCTATCTATCTATCTATCTATCTATCTATCTATCTATCTATCTATCTATCTATCTATCTATCTATCTATCTATCTGTCTATCTGTCTATCTATCTATCTATCTATCTATATGTATACATTATATATATATGTGTGTCTTGTTTTCGTGTATATCAGAGTGATGTGCATTGCAATCTGTCAAAATAACAGACAGCCTTCAGATTTTTCTGTCACCATTTAATAAAAAAAAACATCAGTGACAGAAAATATTCGGTTAACATGACCGATATGTATATATACAGTATATATATATATATTCCAAAATGTGTAGGCGACATTTACAGTGTTGTTGTCAGGTTGCGTTAAGACCGGCAGCACCAGGAATGTGTGTGTGTGTGTGTGTGTGTGTGTGTGTGTGTGTGTGTGACCCTCTCTGTTCTGCTGCAGCTAATGAGGCTCCTCGCTGAAGACCTGTGGGAACACCGCGGCTCAAGACAAGAACATTTGTTGTGCAAATTCCCCCAGATTGGAGTTGGATTTTTTTTCTCCTCCTCCCGCTGCGCCGGTTTACCTTCCTCCTCCGACTGACCGCCTCGCCACCCTCAGGCCGGCTTCTCTCTTCTCGTCCCTGCAGAGTCCCGAATGTGTGTGACGCTGCCAAGGGAGCGTCGTGGCTCATTTAGTTGGCGAAGCAAACAACGTCGTCTGAAGATGTTTTCGGGCCGTAAGTCTCTCTGATCGACCTTGAAAAAAGCTCAAATCTGAATCTGAGTGTGCCTGGACCAATAGCCATCCTCTTCGGCAGAAGGAGGCGGAGCCGTAGCTGACTGGATGTCTCAGGGCCCGACCAGCCGGAGTCATTGGTATCCAAAACTTTCACATCTTCAATCTCTCTTGTTTGGAAACAAGCCCCGTATCTGGCTTGGGGGCGTGGTCACTTACCTGAGCAAGCTATTGATCCCCTTTGTGACATCACAGAGAGTTGATTTCCAGGGTGCATGTCTGTTCAACGTGATGGTGATGATCGGGAAAAAACTGGGAAAGTGAAAAAAAAAATCTCCGTATGGGACTTTTTAAATCATCGGCACTGGCATTTCCTGTTTCCGCTTTTCAAGGGGAGGTCTTTTTTTTTTTTTTTTCCACCAGAGTTTAACCGGTTTAACTGAGAGACAAGAGGCTTTTCTGTAATCAGATGATTTCTGTGGTTGATCATCCTGGTATTCACAGCTCAGTGTCGCCCGTCACTGCTTCCTGTCAGCTGACAACCTCCTTCCTCTCTGGGCGTCTGGGGCTCCAGCGTGCAGCGGTTGGAACGCTGTCGGAACGTGCCGAGGTGTCGGTGTGAGGACGAGCAGCCGTGCCAGTGACAGAACCAGAACAGAGTGATCAGGAGGCTCCTCAGGTTCTTCCCGGTTAATCCGCTTCGCCGTCTGTAAATCATCTCATTAAACCTCGACAAACTGCTTTCATGGAGGTAAAACCATCAATCTGCGGAGGTTGCGAAAACATCTGGTTGCAGCGGCGGTCTGTTGGTGACGCAAACGAAGAAGAAGAAAAAAAAAATTCTCCTCTGCTGGTGGCTGATCAAAAGCAGGACGAGCACTGTGAAGGTCGGCCGGCAGCTCAGATGGTGTTTTTCAGCACAGCAGGCGATAAAAGGATTCATCTCCCAGCTCAGGATGGAACCTTCTGAGTCAATTTTGAAGCTCGTCCTCGTATTCTGTGCGAGGCCTCGGTCGCACGGAGGCTGCAGGATTAAATTTCATCAGCAGGGACACTTTTCATTTTCTCTGTTGGGCTCATGGATGGTGTCAGTATTAATGATTCAAGTTCCAGTCTGAGGTTCCATTTTCTCCTCCTCCTCTGGCACAAAAAATATCAAAATGCGACCATATTTTATGGCCAAATTCAGATTGAAGTGAATTTAATGGGCGGAGCGTTTCCCTTTTCTTGGCCCTACCGCCAAATTCTCCCATTAAAAACTGAAAATTGGTCCACAGGCAAACAGACACTGAGCTTCTGGAAAACTGCCGGCAAATCTTCAGAGTTGATTGTTTGTACGACATCCAGAAAGAAGTTCGACTCAATTTTAAAGTAACATCCGCATGACTGTAGATTACTTTTTCAACCAGAATTTGAAGGTGAAGAAGATTTTGGCTCTTTTACTTTGTTAACGATTAAACTTCCTCTTCTAAGTCTTCCGTTCCTGTTCCTAGTGGAGACCTCAGCATCATAGCCTGTCGTGATTCTGACCGCAGAGTGTATCGAATAATAATTATTAATAGATCCATCCATAATAGATCCAAACAAATGTAAAATGCATAATAGAGAACACACAGAGAGGCATGAGTGACACATGGAACCCTGTTCTACTGCTCAGCGTTTGGACTGTGGGAGGCAAACTTTTAACCTCTGACTCATCGTGACGGTCACCTGTGCACGGTGCAGGAGTTTCCAGGAGTTTTTCTCCAAGTGATCCCTGCGGCTTGAGTAAAGTTTCTTCTTCTGGGTTTGTCCGATCCCTCCGAGCTCATGGCCGAGGCTAAAAAATGATCGAGGTTTAATGGCAACGTGCTAAACTGTGAAATGAACACAGCGGATGTTGGTGTTTTTGATGAGACGTCGACGTCTCCCTGAAACCAAGCCTCCAGACCGAGGGACTGAACTCTGGTTCTCCTTGAGCTCCAGCACGTGTTTCCCTGTTGCTAGGAGACCCAACCTTGGGCCGCAGGCCGTGGAGTACATACGACAAGAATCAGCGACAGATTCACCCAAAAAACCTTGGGAGTCACACTGAGAAGAGCCAGACTGAAGAGGATTAGAAGAGGATGAAACTGAGGTTCCCGCAGTGTTTGGCTCCACCGGCCAAGCCTCGCACCTCGGAGCCCCGAAACAAACCTCTCCATCTTATTGTTGTGGGATATTTCCAGCCTGGGTTTTGTACACTCAGAGCTCCACGGTGGGATTTAAACCTGTGGACACGCACCGACGAACATAATGGCTGCACATTATCCTCCCGCTGTGGCTCGTTTTGATTGGCTGCCGGCAGCTGCACACCTACATACCAGACGGTTCTTTGTAAGCACCCTCATTGTCTTTGGAGTCTCTCACGTTATTGTGAGAGCATTTCGAGAAGGTCAGATGTGTTTCTGCGGAGTGGCTGGCACGGGTCCCCGTGCACCTGCTGACGCTGTAAAGAAGCAGGAATTCTCTCAGGTCCGTCTTAGAAAAAAGCCCCTGTACTATTAACCGACCAATCAGCGTGCTTTGCAGAGAACCGGAGCTGTGTCCAGGGTTTAGCTGTAAGCCAAGTCAGTTGAGTGTTTGTTACGTCAGAGTTTATCGAAAACTTGAATTTACTTACACTCTGATGTCGTTTTTTTCCCCAAACTTTGATGTTGATGGACAGGGACACTTTTTAAGTGTGGTCAGAATGTGTTTAGGCCATTTCAAGTTGGCTTTTCAACCCTAACCCTAACCCTCAGACACAACCCTAACCTCAGACACAACCCTAACCCTAACACCAGCCACACTTCATGACGGACCGAACCAAACTGAAAATTATAATTCTTTGTGCATGTTTAGCTGCCTAATATGTCCTTCCAGCCTAATGCGTCCCAGTGTGTTCCCATTACTGAGTGTGAGCATGAATAATAAAGAAAACCTCACTCAAGCCGGCGAGCCAGAGTTTGCAACCTTGGTTTAATTGCGTCTGTCTTTGAATGTCAATAGATTTTACAATAAGCAGTCCGACACAAGCATTTGCTATAAATCTTTAATTCCTCTGTTCACTCATCATGAAAATGACATTCTGATGCAGAATCGTGCAATGTACAGTGAAACGTGTATTAATCATTTTAAAATAAGCACATATGTCTCCCTGTCAATACAAACACAACACAGGCTTTAATGTTGTTGTACATCTCTGGACTGGAGTGGTTGTCGTTTTTTGTGTATTTTGCAACATTAAAGGGATTTTTAAGTTTGTTTTTCATTCAGTACGGCTGTCTGGTGGATCAGATGTGTGTGTGCAGGCTGAGAAAAAAAAGTCACAGATTAAACAACTATACACACACACACACTGTACAACACAAAGTATATTTCACAGGAGTGTCACCACTAAAAACTAAGTGCACAATAATAAAAAAAAAGAGTACAACAACAACAACAACTCGTTTAATACAGACATTTTGCACATAGCACACAATGTAAGACCAGTAGTGATACGCTGAGAGGAGGCAGCGGCAGTGCTGAGTGTTTGGTGTGTGTGCTGAGGCACGTTGTGAGTTCAAAACATCAACAGACAGATTGAAATGGTGGCTGAGTTTTTGCAGCATGATCAGAAAAAAAGCAAAACAGATTTTAAAAGTTCCAAAATTCTGCAAAACTCTCCTCTAAAGTTTCCTGACGACAGCGTCTCTGTCCATCATTCACTTCTTCTGCGGCTCCAAGACACACAGTTCTGGAAACCAACCCTTTTAAGATATCACAAAAATAATCACCTGAATTATGAAATGGTGATTGAAGAGACGTGCAGACTGTTTTCCTGTCCGCCTCCAGCTGTGCCAGAAAAGGACAGGAAGTGGTTTGTGCTAGCATAACCATAGGACTATTGTTTCCAAGGGATGAGGTAGCTGTAGCGTCAGCGCAGATAATCAATAAAAAAAACAAAACTGTGAACTTTGGTTTTAACATCTTCCTCTTCAATGGACATTCGCTCAACGGTTGACATAGAAATGTTAGCGTGCTAGCACACTCGACTTAGTGGGCGATTAGCTACTTAGCTGCTGGCGAAGATGAGTGACAAATGAGGCAAGGTTTTAGACGGCAATCCTTCAGTCTTTAGCTGTATCTACATGAAACAAATTGAAAACATTCTGCACAGCTGAAAATAACATCTTGCAAATTAACTGAGTGGGTGCTACTGATTCATTAGAGCAAAAAAACTAAACAAACACAATGAAATTAGCCAACAAGGAACACAACACGTACGTCGAGGGGAAACGTAAAAAAGGAGCTCGTCAGCAAAAAACGATTAACACCACGTACACGACATGCACAATTTAATATACTGACGGTACAAACAACACAACACCACCGCTGGCCACTTTTCACTGGTGACCTGGTTACTGTTCTCTGCTGTGAAAGTCTGGTGCTGGTTCGTGGCTTCTGTTAAAATGCGTTGAACTCACAGGAAGTCGCTGCTGACTTAAACAAAACGAACACTCTGAGAACACGACATTTACACTTTAGGTACTTAACATTAAAAAAAAGAAAGAAGAATATTTATACATAAAAAAATAAAAGTACTTTACAGGTAGATCTGATCACTCAAAGAGTTTTCACATGTAACTTTCACCCCCAGCTATAAACTGGCAGTGTGTCAAAGTGAACTGTGTCTAGTGGAGCAGGTCTGCTGGGAACTGTTGGGTCAGAACCAACAACGATTCGCCGTCAACGCCGTCAGATTCCCGTCTAGCATGTCGACCCACTGTAACCGTCGCAAACCTCGACCTTTGACCTTACAGCATCGCTCCACATGGTGAAAAAACACTGAAACAAAATAGTTAAGTTCTGCGCTCTGATGATGGAGGATTCTATGAATGTGTGTGTGTGTGTGTGTGTGTGTGTGTGTGTGTGTGTGTGTGTTGGTTCGCAGTTGTTTGTGTTTGTGTACGATGAAAAAAAATTGTTTTAATGAGCCAAAACAAAATTAAAATGCAGTCGGTGGTGAAAACTAGGAGACATCTGTCTCCATTGTATGACCTTTTCTGCTGCTGCTGCTGTGTGTGTGTGTGTGTGTGTGTGTGTGTGTGTGTGTGTGTGTGTGTACGCTCCATCCTGCAGCTACCAGCAACAGATGTTGAGTTGCCGTTTCTCCGGATTACTGAAATACATACATACATACATGCACACGCGCACACACACACACATATATACACACACACACACACACACACAGAGTCAAAGTTAGTGTTTACATCAAGATTAAACTGCCGGAGGGAATACAGTCGTCAGTCAGTCAATAAAAGAAAAGTAAATATAAACACGACATCAGATGGAAACAGGTGGCGCCTGCCGGTGGAGGTGGAGCCTCACCCTCTGCCCCCATCAGTAGGTCGTCTCTTTGACCACGTTGGAGGTGAGGGTGTGGTTGCTGGAGATGCTGATGGAGTGGCGGGTGAGCGGGTAGGAGCGGGGCCGGGGCCGGCGGTGGCGGCGGCAGGGCAGGCAGAGGAAGCAGAGGGTGGAGAAGAAGACCTGGCGGTAGGTGGCCGACACCAGGTTGTAGAGGATGGGGTTGATGGCCGAGCTGACGTAGAACAGCACGTTGGTCAGCATGTAGAAGTAGTGGTAGAAGTCGTAGAGGTTGCTGGAGGGTCAGAGGGCAACAGTCAGCGCCAGCGTTCTGTCTCTATTTCTTTAATATTCATCTGGAAATTTGCCACATTTCTCACCTTGCACATACACTATGACCTCATACACAAGTCACCTTTGGAGGATTATCTAATCTAAATATTATTAGATTAATAATTTACCATTTTGTTCATGCTAGCTAAGATAGTATTCTTTATAAACATGCTCATTAGTTTGGTTTTACAGTTTTGCCTTAAATTTAACGATAAAAATTCAGATTTTTAAGAACATTAACATTATGTGTTTTTTTTTTTAACCAGAGAGATGCGTGAGTTTTTAATATACACATATTCATACATTTGAATTTGAATTTGAATTTATTATGGGATAGCCACTTGAGATGCGCCATCTCATTTTCAAGGGGGTCCCATTTCCAATATATCCACCTTGTTGTGGAAGTATTAAGTATAAGAAAATTAGCCTTCCACTGCCGACTCTTCAGACTCTCTGCAGGATCGGAGGCCATGTGATTTTGAGCGGGCCGGCCTCATCAAAGAGGAAGAGTGTGGGGAGACACACACCCACACAGAAGATTTTTGAAGTGGGCAAGGCGTCGATCTGCACAGGCATACAGACATTCTCATTTACAAGCCCGGTTTGTGATCTTTTATATCCGAGGGTTACTCTTCCTCCTCCTTTTCATCCCCTTCCTCCTCCTCCTCTGATCACCAACCCCGTGTCCAATGCTTTCAAACACTCCCATTATTTCAGCCTTGCATCATGTCCTCACACTCGTCGCCGTCCTGTGCAGTCTACAGGAACCGGGCAGAGCCGAGGACAACCTCAGACTGTTGGATCTCACCTGCTCTCCCATTTGCTGAATGCAGCATTTTTTTATTTATTTTTTTACTCTTTTTCAATTTTTGCAGTGCAGAACTTGAAAACGTGAGCGAGAAGCGGCGGTAACGAGAGACTGGGTACAACATTTAGGACGGGCAAACTGTGGAGCCTGGTCAGCTGATCCTGCTGTGCGTTAGCAAAACGTTTTACGCATGATTCACCTAGCGCCGGTCGTCAGGCACACAACTAAAATGGTCAGAACGTGGAACGCGGCGTCACTTCCTGCTAAGCTACGTATCGTGTGTGCGCAGCTTAACGCAAAGTCGAGAAGAAGGAAAGCTAGTCAGCTAATTTCCCTTCAGCGGCTTCACGTGCTGGAGAAAAATGCAACCCAAATATAACAGGAATTTTCTCTCGCCAAAATTATCATCTTCTTTTCTGTTCTGGGGTCGAAACATCAGCGCCCGTGTTGCAGGAAAGGAAAAAAAACCCCAGAAGGACCCAACACGTGCACAAGCGCGCGCATGTGAAGACGGATCCAAAGGCTAGCAGCCGTAGATCGAAGGCGGACGTTTCCCTGAACGGCTCGGCTCAGTTACCAGAATCATCTCGACTCATCGATCCCGTCGGCCGAGCGAGCCCAGAGTCGATGACCTGCGGCGGCGACCGCATCCAGGGCAGGCATTAGGGACGGAGAGTGGGGGGTGGGGGGGCGGGGGGTTTGGGGTTGAGGGGTCTTATCGAACATGACCTTTTCATTACACACGCCGACACACAGGGGTGCTACAGGCTGTCAGAGCGCTGATGTAACGCAGGCCGGCAGGAGATCCGAGAGCCGCTGACATTTTTCAGCGTAACCACGGACGACGGCAGGTACAGCGATTCTATTGGACGGGAAGGTTTCGCCGCCTCGGACACTTCAGCAGCTCCGGCGTTCAGGTGTCGCTCATGTCGCACGACGACGCCAAGAAGACGGCGGCTGTGTGCGATGAATCCAGAGCCAGAGAGAACCCTGCTGCTGTCAGTTACTGTGCAGCTGCTGCTCCTCGAGGTTTATATTCCATGAGTTATTATTTGGATCGGAATGTCTCTGCAGTAAACGGAGCCTTTAAAACGAAGTGCTAAATTATGAATCAACACAGTACTTTTATAGAACCAGGAACCTCCGCGGTTCCACCACATCCAGTCCAGATGGCGAGTTCTGTTGCCTGTCTGACACAAAGTTTTCAGAACCAGCACCAGTTGAAACCGGTTTTAGTCTGGCCCAGCTGGAAATTAGAACTCAGTCCCTGCTAACGGCTCACAACCAAATTCAATGAGGGAGTCTTAAAACCGTCCATAAGGTTTTAGCTTTCAGAAACAGAATGTTTTTAATGTTAAAAAGGGTTGCAAAGTACTTGAAGGAGATCTCAGCGTTAGTTGCAATTCACTTCCTGATTGTTGGTGTATTCTCCAGTTGTGTTTTAGCTGCAGTGTTTTAACTTAATAAATAAATAAATAAAAGACCAGCCGAACACCTCAAACCTGCAACAAAATTCTGAGTTAAGAGTTCTGAGCGGCGGCAGAAGCAAAGGAAACTAAAAAACAGTAAAAAAAAAAAAAAGAAAAAAAAGAAAACCCATGACCCGTCACCGTGACTCATTCTGACGGATGAACTTTAATCAAGTTGCGGCGGTCAGAGCGGCGCCTGAATAATCCGCCAGCAGACTGTGCGCCAGCTCTTCATCTCAAACCCAGTTTTATGCCTCAATAGCATCGAGTATTAGCAGCGCTTGTTCATTTGAAAAAAAATAATGTTTTGGTTTTTTTTTCAAATAAGAAAAAGAATGAGGAACTGTTTGTTCCACCGAGAGCTTTGGCGCATCAACACAGCTGCAGAGTCGACGTCACCCGCCGAAAATACTGTGTGAACTCCTTGCAGCGGAGTCGCAGCGCCATGCGTGGCGAATAGCAGCCTGCAGGGGGCGACGTGGCGGCAAGTGACGAGCAGCAGCAGAGTTAAATATCAAACCCGTGGATGCCAAAAGCAAACTTGCCAATGTCAAATGATGTGCGTGCGTGCATGCGTGCGTGCGCGTGCGTGTGTGTGTGTGTGTGTGTGTGAGTGTGTGTGTGCTTACAGAAAAATAAAGATTCATGATGCTCCTTTTCCACATTTGCAAAATGAACGTGGGATCGGCCCCATCCATCCACCCAGCAGAGCGGCGGCGGTGGCGGCGGTTTGATGGCATTAGATAAACAATATTTAGTGCGGAGCAGACAATCAATAGAAGAGGGAGGGGGCGGGGAATGTTAACGAGGAGGAGCCAATCAGGAAGATGAATCTGTCACTGGCCCCCGACTGATCACCCTCTAAATGACGGCTAATGGCCAATATTGGTGTGCGTGTGTGTGTTTGCGTGCATTTGGAGTTTGCGTGAGCGAGCAAACCCAACCGACCCGGGCGGAGACACTGCGGCTCGGCAGGAGAGTCGTTACTCACTCGGTCCAGTCGGAGACGTAGCAGAACATGAGGCGGCGAGCATGATAGGGCAGCCAGCAGACCACGAAGGCGATGACCACCACCCCTGGACACACACACACACACACACACACACACACAGACAGCAGTCAGACAGGAGGGGGAGGGGTTAGGACGCAGAGTAACATACAAACACGGCACTGAGGAAAGACGGCGGGGCCTGATTGGCTGCGATTGTGCAAAGCACAATACTGCCATCAGCGCCTCAGTCACGGCAGACTGCGTTCCGTCGCGCGGCAGATTGTGTATTGTTTCCGCCGCTCCGAGACGAGCGACTCCGATGACCTTGCTGGCGGTCGGGATGGGCGAGATGCGGACCTGCTGTCACTACGAGGAGCACGAGGTGCAATAAACCTGCGGCGGCACCCGAGAAACAGGAAGTAGTTTGACACCGACAGCGGATGAACTACTAAGATTTAGCAAAGAAAAAGGCGATAAAATAACAAAATAACATAACGTTTACATTGACTTCAATGGCCAACTTGTCATACACCGGAACCAATCAGCACCTTCTCAGCGAGAAGAGGCGGAGCTACAGGGTTTGTCGGCAGTGTGGACTCCGCCCACCAATGGGAAGCCTCGCGTAGTTTCCTTCTGCGGCACTTTAAGCTGTGACACTCGGAAGGAATCGTTGGCAAATGTTTTTTTTTCCCTTCTCAAAATGTGAAACCTAATGGATTCATCAAAGATTGCTTCCGGCTTGCTGTTGTCCAGGCTGAAAATACGAAACAGAGTCAAAGTTGCTAAATAATGGATGTATCTGGATTAACATGCCGGTCAGATCCTCACATGCATGAATAATTAAAATAGACCACGTTTGGCAGAAATCAACAGTGACAGAGACGCATTCTAAACATTTCCTCTCCCCGTCTGCATTCTCTGCCTTTCCGTCCATCCGGGCGCTCTGATTGACCGGCAGCTCTGCAGTTGGTCAGGAGGTCAAACTGGCCCCGCAGGGGTCGACCTTGAGCTCGGTGTTCCGTGTCTCCTCGGCCGACCAGCTGGTACAATTACAGCTCAAGTGCTCCTTGTCGGCGGCGTTCGATAGGGCAGATGTCGGAGCCGCCGCCTCCTCGGCTGACTGGAAGTGTTCCATTGAGCTCCTACACCGCAGTCAACGATTTGCGTCCTTTATCCTCGCCAGCTTCTCCAATGGAGAGATCAATGGGCCAAACAGCGGGACGTCTGCGGCCAGCCGGCAGCGTGTGACGGAATCGCCGGGCATCGTTAATTAAAGCGGAAAAATCTTGCAATCCTCCACAGATGAGATCCAGCCTCACGCTGAGCAGCCGGTTGAACTATTTCATTTATTCATCTCTGCCGCTGAAGGCGCTGTGTGCGTGAATGTTTGTTTTAGGGTTGGTTTTTCTTTTCTCTGTTTTTTACCCTTATCTCATTAAGTCAGAAATTTGAAGTATCTGGAGGCATCAACTGCTTCATGGTTCCACCAATTAATACATGAACAATATGTATAGATGCATCTAATATAGGAACCATCCTTTGTGTTGTTTTTTTCTACAGGAAGCAGAGGACCAAAGATTGTTCCAGTAGGGATTGTTCCATCAGGAACCGTGAAGATGTGCCTGAACATTGTTGAACACCGTGAGTCACACAAGGGAGTCGGTTCAGTTCCCAGGCCTGCTTGGTTCTCTGGGTTCCTCCAGCACTCCAAAGACCCGGCCGGCATTCTGTTAAGGTGCAGAACGAGCCGGTCTAATTACGCCTCGGCGTTCACGGTTCCTATACCGCAGTCCTCCGTTCTGATCACGTTCTACAGTGACCCTCAGTCTGTTACGTTAAAGAGGTTTTCTGGAGCTGGATCCTCCCGACGGTTTCCTTCACAAGACAAATCACAATCCTTCTGATCTTCCTGTAAAACTCAGTGTTTGGTGCTTTGATCTTTCATTCATTCATTCATCTTCTATACCCGCTTATTCCTGTTCAGGGTGACGGGGGTCTGCTGGAGCCTATCCCAGCTGTCTTAGGGTGAAGGCAGGGTACACCCTGGACAAGTCGCCAGTTCATCGCAGGGCCGCTTTGATCTTTCACTCTAGTCCAAATGTTACCATAGATCAGGGATGAGAGCTACTTCATGGTTCCAGAGCCATATGTAGAGCAACTAGTTTGCAACACTCAACTGAATTAACAAACTTTTCAGTTATATATTATTCTAAATGATACTGATCTATGTTAAGACACTGATCACATTAATAATTTCTCAGTAATTATCAACAATGACTTAACAAAGTGCTACTTTTCGAAAGGGCCTGCGGGCTACTCATGTGGTACTTGGAGGGTACCTGGTGCCCACGGTCATCACGTTTGATGACCTCTGTCATAGATACTAAGCCGGTTCTGACCTGCTGGTGCTCTTCAATCCCTGAGCTGTGACGGCTAACTACTAGCGTCTCTCTGCCAGTGGCCCCGCTTCTCGGATGACGTCATCCCAGTTGAGCTGGCTACTGCCATCACTCACTGCTGCACTAAAGCAGCGATGGGGCAGATACTCCAGTGGAAAGCCAGAGTCTGATTTGAAGATAAGAATCGTCTTCTGATCTCTGCAGGCTCCAGACTCCGGACCGCCAGAGGGTTCAGTCAACAAGGTTAAAGCGCTGATTGTTCTCATTTTCCACAGTTTTGAGGAAATGTCAAAGCTATTTTGAAAAGGCGGTTTCAGGCACAAAGAGCTCAGATAAAGTGACGTGGTCACCGTGGCAACGGGGCCGCTGCCGTCGCCGCTCTTTGACGGGACGAAACCCGACCTGTCGTCATCGTAGCTGAAACAAACACCAGATCGCAGATCAACGACGCCCGGCTGACCAGTGCAGCTAGATGGGGAGGGTTTGAGATCCATTATTAATCCATCTATCATCAATCTCTCCATCCATCATTATTCATCCATCATTATTCATCCATCATCCAACGTCCATCAGCCAATCAACGGTCACCCATACACTCAGGATACATACATTATCCAATCAATAATCCATCATCATCATCATCCATCTATTATTTATCATTCATCCATCAGCCATCAGTCAATTAGCCATCATCCATCCATTCATCATTTATCTGTCCATTCATCCTCCATCCCTCCATCCCTCCATCCATCCGTCCATTCATTTGTGCATCCATCTCTTCCTCCCTACATCCTTCCATCCCGTACTGAAACTCTTGGAAAAATAGAATTAAACTCCACCAAGTCTCTGTCACCCGCCAACTGTGATTGGACGACTCCAAACAAACTCGGCCTGATTGGACAACATTTTGTCCCATCGTTACTTTTAATTACTGACCCATACTATCCTTCAGGCTTCCTGAAGTCTTTTTTTTTTTTTTTAATTCCCTCTAGTCTCGGAGCTTTTTTCAGCCTCAGTTGTAATTATGGCTCACGATGATTGGGCTGCATAATTGGATCATTGTTAAGCAGCAATACTGAGAGGTGCGAGCCCATACCAGGCGGACGTTGTTTGGCTGCTGCTGCTGCTGCTGCTGCTGCCAGCGGCGATGAATGAATGGCTGATGACTTAAATTATAAAAACCCGTCTGGGGGCCTAATTATAACAAAGTTGCGTTTCAAATGAAGAGGCATTTCAAAAGCGAGGGGTTGATTAGGTCACAGGAAACCGGCCAGGGATGACAGGGATCCTCGGCTGGCCACCTGTGCAGCAGCGGCGGCAGAAGATCTTGTTCCCTGATTGGCTGCAATTGTTGTCTAATTACCTTCTTCCTGATAAAGCGCCATCCAGATTGCATTTATTCCCTGGAGCTGGATACAATGTTTCCTCAGAAGAGAAAAAAACGGTACTAAAAAAAAGGTTAAAAAAAAAAAGGCACTAATAACGATTGCAGGTGTGTGTGTGTGTCTGTCTGTCTGTCTGTCTGTGTGTGTGTATGCGCGCGCGTGCACGTACTGAGAACGATGACGCCGTGCCGCAGCGACTGCGCCCGGTTGGGCTCCATGGTGACGTTCAGGACGGTGGGGTTTCCCGCCACGATGCACACGCGGTTGTCTTGCTCCGCCTCCCGGAACATCCGCAGCAGCTGATTGGCTATGACGCCGTTCAGGGCGGAGATGGCCACCATGGGGACGACGAAGGAGAGGAAGGCGTTTACCTGTGGAGAAAGTGAGAGAGCGAGAGAAAGAGGGAAGGACATCCAAGACAGCAAACATGTTTGTTGTCAAAAAATATTGTGTAAACTGTCAATAAATATCGTGATTTTGTGCAGATTGTAGACAGAATAAAAAAAAACTCCTGTTTTTCTTATTTTTCACATCATGTTTTTTTCTTCCTTTTCTGTATTGTGTTTGTCACCTCGAGACAGGCGACATTTGGCGGCAGGGTCTTAGAGAACTCTTACAGGCGTGTGCATCGTAAAAAAAAAAAAAAGAAATGTTTGAGAGAAATAATTTAGGGTTTTACTTGCCACCTTACTATGTTTTCACTGTGTGAAAGCATTATATATATATATATATATTGGAGAATTTCTTTTTTCCTGTCGATTCACCTGTCATATGGAATCCTTTTTTTGTTTAAAGCTTTTTAAAAACTTGATCTACAAACGAGGACAAACTGACGGCCAGAAGGCTGTTGGTCGGAAATGAAATGCCCACCACCTCCCCTGTACCGCCAGCATTCAACTTCGAACCTTCTGCCTCCAGCTTCCAGATTCAGGCGGCCGGCGAACTGCAGTTTTGTGCACCTCCGCCTGGGATCCCAGCGACGAAGCAGCTGGACTGGTGACCGCAGTATTGAGTAAATTCTCTGAATCTGAATCTGAGTGGGCGGGTTTTCCATTGTACAGCTCTGAAGTGTGATGCACTCACGCCTGAAGACTTGTCTGACAGTAGCTGTGCTGATTGTTAAAAAGGTCCATTACAAAGCAATGAGGGCTGCTGGTGATGGTGCGGGCGGCTGGAGAGATGAATCAAAGGCCCAGACACACAAGTGTGGAAGGAGAAGGTGAAGACTGCGTGGGGCTCTTTATCTTCCTCTCTCATCTCCTTTTTTTTTCTCCATCCATTTGAACTCAGACACATGAATCATCGTCGTCCCGTCCGGCTGTGAATCTCTTCAGCGTATGAGGAGGAACCAAAGGTCTTGATGCAACCAAAAGGTTTGAAAAGCTCCTGAATGGGGCAGCGGGCGGGCAGACTGACAGCTGCTGCTGCTGCTGCAGAAGAGAGGGAGGCAGGAGGAAAGGCGGCGGAAGATAAAGGAGGAGGAGAGTAAAAGGTGCCGCCGGCCGTCCGTCACGCCGGCGGGCGGACACATTCCTGTCGGCCGAGCCTGCAGGGAGGTTGGTCTGCTGGAGACGTCGGGGAGCCACAAATAATCTTCTCAATATTCGTCAGAAGATGAAATAGCAAAAGAAAGTACAAAGTCATTCCAGAGGGCGGCGGCTTCAACGGCTCCACACAGGGACAGACGGTGAAGTGCTGTTGATTTTTTTTTTTTTTGCCGCTTCGCTCCTGCCTCCCTCCACTCCAACACCGACGCAGCCAGCAGTTGTTTTTCCCGGTGGATAATGACGGATGAAAAGATGTTAATGGCGCTTAATGAAAAGGTCGGCTGACTTCTGAGGCTCCCCGCCGCTCAGACGGCTGATTAAAGCTGAAGTGGAGGGGAAAAAAAGGAAACCAGTCCCAGGGTGGAGGGCCAGGCCAAAAACAAAAAAAAGTGTCTGACTGAGAGGTGTTGGGCAGTGTCGGCGTCAGGCGACAGGACGGGCGACTGGCAGCTAGGGGCCAAAGGTCATCATTAGCACAGGTTTTATGTCAGCTGCTCTGAAAGTCAGAGGTAGAGGTTGGTGAGAGGCTTCGCCGCACCGCTGGTCGTGATCTCTGTGTGAGCGGACGGAGGGCGACGTCACTCCCTGTGGTAAAAAGACAAACTGCACCCTGGCAGAGGCAGCAGTGGGCCTGAGATGTAGGAAGTCCTTTCAAATACATAAATGAAATATAATATGTTCAATAGGAGTCAAAAACTCTTCTTGAAAGGTCCAGTGTTTAATATTTGGCTTGATTTATTTATGTTTGTAAAAGTTTAATATACTGCCCACAAATACATTAATAAAAATGTATAATCGCAGTACAATAAATGTAATTTGGTTTTCCAAGACGGGGACGGAGAGTGAAAGATGCCGCAATCTGAAATGTAACCACTTGGTGTCAATGTTTCTACTTCAAAATCTCCAAATATCATTCACTAAACCTAAAGATTCAATTTTGGTCCGTCATCCGCTCCTCGAATGAAATGACAGTGAGGGATACTATATATGATGACCTCCCACCACAAGGGGGCAGTGTCATCTCTGCACAGTGCTTAACAAAGAAGCAGTCAGACCACCAGGTTAGAATAAAATCACAGAGAATTGATGTGAAAGCAACAATTCACCACGTCTGTTTACACAAAAACACAATCAAATAAAATAGACAACACGTCAGCTGAAGTTTAAATATTTAATGTTCTGTTTCCCTCCACATTGTTCCCCTGTTAGTCACAACACTTCAGCGTTGGGTGTCCAATCAGATTACAGGGCGTGCTACCGACACCAGCCCCCTCTCTGGCTCCGCCCCTCTGTCAGGCAGCAGTAATATATTTACCCATAAGCTCGTTGTGTGTCTGTTCCAGCTGTGACTGGAAGCAGTCGAGCCGAGCCGCCGTCATAAATGTCAGGATAACAGATGCTATTTTAATCAGAGCCGCAAACTTATTGCATTCAAGTCAATACTGTGCAATGTAAACGCAGCCAGGCGTCCTTATAAAGGAATGTACACACGCAGCACACGGCGCCCTGCCCTGGAGCACCGCCAGCAGCAGGATTCTGATCCGAATGTGGATCAGAATCCTGCTACAAGTCATTTTTTTTCTATCAAAACAAGATCTTATTAGGACCTTCAGGTTAGTTCAGCCTTCAGTCGCAGCGGCAGATTGGTGGAGGTCTGCTGAGGAAATGGAAGGAAAATTAAAGAAAGAAATGTATCAGGATTTCACATCCCACATACACACACACACAACCACCGCCATCGTGTGTTTAAACATTCAGTCGTCCACATCGATCCTGGAAGACCTCCAGACTCTTGCACACAGTTTGGCCGGCAGAAGGCTCTTGAATACTCCACAACATCAGGCTGAACTACATCCTCATTAACGTTTCACCTATCGTTCAGACGTTCAGCAGATAGCTTTTTAGCTATTAACGAGCCGTTGATTCCAGCGGGAGATAATTAGAGAGCAAAGCCTGAGCTAACTGGTTGTGAAGACCCGGTTCGTCAGCCTCTTGGAGGCGGCGGCCTTTGAGCGATCGACTCGCTGCGCCTCAGAAACAAAAGAACCCAAAACGATGCAACGCCGCTGAGGAAGAAAAAAACAACAGACAAAGCAGCGACATCCTTTCCCTGACAATAAACCCAGAATGGAAAAAAATGTGTGGAAAAACATGTTTTTTGGGAAAAAAACAAAACAAAAACATAACGTTGTGATATTTAATCTTTATTTCACAGCTGCACTCACATCCAATCACAAGCATCCATAAACATGAGTGATGTTGTTTGTTTTTACGAGTCTTGTCAGCGTCCAACCACACACTCCATCACCGGGTCACATTATTTGTGGCTCCACACGAACACGGCCAGAAGGACCTGAGTAATGTTCACTCCTCCATCCATCAAATCTCCTCCACAAAAGTGTTTTCTTCCTGCATCATCCACGGTTGTAACGCCGTGTTACTCTCATCTCTATTGTCCCTCTCCAGCTTCCCGAGAACACGCTGCCATGGAGAACACGAAAGCAATTTTCCCTCAAATTGCAGAGAAAACATCCCCGGAATTGGCTGCACGGCAGCAACATTTTTACGGCTGCGGAAAATATTTTCTGCCATCAGACAATAATAGAATTTGCTGTTTTCACAGCGGGATTGCCGCCACATGTGTTCCGACCTGCAGACGTCGCGCAGCTTCTCCCCATGACTCGCTGACCTGAGACACATTACAGCAATTCCCAGCAAGAGGGAGTTTACACCTTTCACAGGGCGGATGTCCAACCGATAAAAGACTCTAATGAGAAATTAAGAGATGGGAGCACTTGGCAGCAGCTGGGACCTGAGTTAGTGACAGAAAAGAACAGCCATGTTTTGACGGGAAACTACAAAGCAGGAAGTCGTAGTAATTAACCTGATGGGAGGTGGAACAATCATCCCTGAAACACTTCCTCTTTCTGACTTTAATATCTTGCACCACACGAAGTTGCCGTGATGTGCAATTACACTCGTCAGTCTCACTGGCAGAATCACCGGAAACAACTTCTCAACACGGTCGGAAGCATTTTTACTTTTTTCAGCCGTAATCAGCACCGACGTGTCGACTCGTCCAACATGCTGCTGTTGCTGCTAATGCTGCCGTCACTATAACGACCGATAAACTGTTGTCACTGCTCTCAATGTCAGATTTCGTAGACAATTCTAAACACATTTGAGCACAGCTGGTCAGAAGCAGCAAGTCATTGTTTGGAAGAACAACCAAGACTTTCAGAAGGACCAGAAACCAGAAAGGGAAAAGAATACAAAATTGCAGTCAAAAAGATCAATAGGCTAATCAAATCTCTCGATGGTAAGCTAACCGGTCATTTGGCTCAGATTCCATTTCCTCAGTAGTAGTAGAAGAAGAAAAAGAATGAACTAAATGCAGGCTTTTCTCTGCAGCTGATTGGGTGAGGACATGCTGCAGTTAGACTACGCCCACCATCCCGACTGTCGCTTCCATGGACCAATAAGAAGTCTGGAGCTGCTGTGGCCCACCGACTGTGCTCGTGGAGGCGGGACCTGATTGGTGGGCTGTCCAATCACCTGCCCAGTTCTTAAGGCCCCGACTCCACCGTCTTGTTTTTTTTCCTGCGGAAGGTCCAACAAAGCATCGGTTTGAGCAGGTGGCTGTAAACAGAGGGCTAATCATGCTGCTCCACTGGAGTCCAGGATGCAAAAGCTGCAGAACATCAAGTCACGTCAACAGGAACCGATCGCATCATCCGGGTGATTCAAAGTCGAGGAGCCGCTGTCTGATTGGCCGCCGAGCCCTGATGGAATCAGACATTTAACATCATGCATTGTGCTATTATATTGGTAACATTACATTTATATGTTGTAATTATTATATTGAGTTGAATGTATAAATGTTTTGAATGTTATATGTAGTGCTTTGGTGTATATTTGCTGATCATTACCAGTGCCTTGGGGGTGTTCAAAACCTTGTGACCAAAGACTGTGTAACACATTAAGCGACCCATCCAGTCACAGGGATGGAAACTTATCATCTAAGAACCTTTCTGGAAGGAAATTGTTTCAACAAGTCACACTGGAAGGAAGGATGGACCATTTGGATCACGGCCAAATAAGGACCTGCTTCCTGATTCACAAACAATGACAGTGACACCCAGGAACTGAAGGGGGAAGAATGGACAGCCAATCAAAGGACAACACTTGAGCAGACATTCAAATCAGGAGTCAGTTTGTTTGTCTGTGTATTTAAGGACTTTCTTGGGAGAAAGGAGTCAGTCTGACTCCGACTCCGACTCCGACTCCAGAGATCTCTCCATCAGATCTCTGTACCAAATGTCTTGTTCTTCTTTTCAGATAAAATTGATTAAGATTTACTTGTCTCCTTTACTTCATTAAACGAACACGCGGTTTGGTAGCATGATATTAGATAAAGGAACCAAACCAACAGCCCTCTGCGTAATTAGTAGCCCTCAAGTGTCCCACACTGGAGGCTGTTTACAACCAGCTGAGAGTCAATTTAATCTCCTCCCCCTCCGGCCGGCGGCTCCGACCGGGTTCCGACGCGGCGCTCCGTAAACATCCATCCTGCTCTCAGCAGGGAGGAATCCAAACATTTGCCTTCTGCAGTGACACTGTTTGGACAAAGATCTCCGCTGGGACCGAGGAGGAAACAAAGAGGGCGCACGCACACGTCCAACAATGTGATGTCTTCCTCGCACGCCAGCGGAGTGAGGGAGCGGCCGCACAGCCGACTGGCTGAGGAGAGCCCACCCTCTGACCTCCATCTCCTCTCAGCTCAGACCTCCTGTTGGGAGAGCAGAGAGAAGAGGAGGAAGAGGAGGAGGAGGAGGGAGAAGGAGGAATGTGAGGAGAAGGTGGAGGAGGAAGCAGCAGGTCTGGACAGTGACCTGAAGAGGAAGCCCATCCTCCACCTCCTCCTCCTTCTCCTCCTCCTCATCTTCCTCTTCATCCTTCAGCCCCTCCTAGTCCTCCACTAACCTCCTCCTTCTCCTCTTCCTATTCCTTTTCCTCCTCTTCCTCCAACTTCTCCTCCACCTCCACCTCCACCTTCCCCTTCTCCTCTCTCTCTCCTCTCCCTAGGCATCCTCTTCTTCCTCCCTCCTCCTACCATCATCATCATCTCCACCAAATCACCTTAGAAGCCTGCCGTCGTTTCAGCTCAGAATCACCTGATCAATCAGAAGCGTCATTTCCTCCAAGTCTTTGTGTGAGGAAAGTGCTCCCACTTTTCTTCCTCTCCAACTAGGAAACATCCATCAAACTCACGGGAGACCATCCGCCCTGATGGGAGGAGCTGATGAGACGTTCTGCACCTCTTCACTTGCTGCCATCTTCTTCGCGTTAAATTTCAGCCTTTGCGAAACATCAATCATTCAAATGTTTTCTACATTTTTCTCCAGTGTACCACAGCACAGTGCAGTGATGAAGAAGGTGTTAAGCACGACAAGCTCATTAATCAACACCTGTTTTCCATAAATGATGCTAGTCAGTGGTGCCTGGTAGCTGGAACTCTCTCCTAAGCTACAACAACCTACGAAAATAAATCCAGAGTTTTATTTTGTGTCTGTGCTTCTGAACTGGGCCAGAATCACGTCATGTCATCAGTTCCCAGACAGGAAGTATTTTCTGCGTGAACACAGCAGAGACTTTAAGCGCTGCAGTGCTCGACTGGTTTGTGTCTCCTGACAACAAGCAGCAGCTCCGGCTTTGATGCGCTCACCTCTGCAGAGGTTCTGAGCTGGCCGGAGAGCAAACAGAAGCGGCTTCAAGAGATGTGGTCAACCACCAGGCCGAGGCCACGCAAACGGGTTTGTTTCAATAATAAATATGGTCTTTGAAGACGGACGGCAGCAGTCGGGGGGTGGAATGCTCAGTCTGTCTGGTCGTTTTCTGAGTGACTAAAAAACAGACGACACAAGCAAAATACGACTCAAAGCTTCAGCAGCACAGTTCAAACAAACTGGAGTCACTTCAGGAAACAGGAAATCAGGTCTTTGGCCGATCACTGAGCTGCTCTGAGTCATCTTCTGAGTCTTTACCGACTCGCTATTGGCATAAAAAGCTCTCAGCTCTCAGAGCCTGAATCAGGGGGTCTGACACAGACCAAGACTCTTCATCTCAGCGACGTAAGATTGAGTTGACAGGAAGTTCGAGTCCTGGCCGATCTGCAGCGCCTCTTCTAAAGCCACTGTCGCGTTGACCTTTTGAAGCCATGATTGAAAATATCTCAAGCAGCATTAATGGATAATTTGGGCATTATATATTTATGAATATATATATATATATATATATATATATCTGTCTCTATCTCTCTCTCCGTCTCTCCTTCTCTCCATCACACGGCTCTGCTTTCCGGCCTGTTAGCACGCTGACATTAGCAATCAGGTCAAACACTGAATGTCACGGCCACTCGTTAATGTTTGATCCTCTTCTTCTTCTTCTTGTGCTCATCCCGCTGGCCGTTGTTCCCCTCAAGGGGGGCGTGGCCACTCCCAACCTCCTGCCTATCACCTCCAACTTCATTCTCCTGCTCTTCCTCCCGTCTCCACCCCAAACATCCCATCCTGGCTTCACCTCCAGGACTTCTTCTCTGATCCCGACAACACGGCCGCTCTCGCCCTCACCTTCCGCTCTCGCCGACGCTCTTTTTTCTTTTTATCGCACTTTGCAGCCGACACACTTCCACTTCCTCCAACTGCTTCGCCTCTTCACCTCCTGACCGTCGGCCCCGGAGGTCGTCCAGCCTTTTCATCTCTTCGGCCCCTGGAACCGCGGGGTTCCATTCGGCTCCCTGTCGTTCACACACATGCACGCACGCACGCACGCTATTTCTGGACCGTCATTCCTCTCCATTATTTCTTGCTGTTGTTGTATTATTGCAGAGACCCAGCAGGGGGGTTGCGTGGGGTGAGGTGGGTGAGATGGGTGGGGTGGTGGGAGGCAAAGGGAGGTGTAATGGACTTTAACAGGGTGATTCATTCTCCTGGTTCCATAATAAAGCCGCGCCGCCCACATCATCTTGGCTGGAACACTCGAGCTTCAAACACCTTCCAGCTCTGCAGGAGAACAATATCAGGTTTTTTCTGAGAAAAAAAAAAGGGGAGGGGGGGCGCTGGGCTAACATCCTCCTCCCAGACGTGGAGTGTAAACGTTGTGATGCACAAGAGACGCTTTTGCCACACGCGCTAACAATGAGTGATTGTTTCTAATTCTAGACGATGTTTACGTCGGGTGTGAGTTGTGAGTCAGCAGCGAAGCCGTTTGCCTCTGGAGACTCAAATACTTCAGGCGTTAGGTCACCGCAGACGTCTGCAGCACGCCCATGTACGCCTGAAAAACACCTTTCGCCGCAGCGTAGCGGTGTTTGCAACCGCCGGACGCAGATTGAGACACTCAGCCGAGAGCAGCGGGCCACTAGGGGGCGACGATCAGAGCCAGAGAGGAACTGAAAATGCGCACTTCTTGAAGGCCGCCCGTCAATCGCCAGTCAACTGTAATTCTTACCTGGCCACTGGGTGGCCAGGTTTTGTGTTGATGTCAAGTATTTCTTTTAGCTTCACTTATAGTAGCAGTCAAGAACTTCAAAATGATTTGTCTGCCTCAATGCGATGTTTTGTGAAATTCACAGTGCTGGAAACAACCGCCAGAAGAAAACACAAAAAGCCACAGCAAAATCAATCTCAATGTCTTATGGTTGATTAAAAAAGAAGCACAATGTCAGATGGTTCCTACTTGTTAGGGTTTTTTTTTTTATTGTCCCAGTTCGTCATTACGACTGACAATTTCTAAGTGAGAAGAGCTCGATAGTATTGAGCTGAAATTCAAAAGGAAGGAAAAAAAACAGGAGGCAGATTATAAGATTTATTAGAAAATGACTTGGTTGTGGGCGGATGAGTGGGCAGAGGTGCTGATAATGGTCTAATTGAAAGGCAGCACAGCTGAAGCCTGTGAAGTCTCTGCAAATTGGAAATGTGTTTTTGTGTTGCATGTCTGCAGAGGTTCACAGTTTGAAGTTGAAACGGCTTTAAAACGCAGTTTGTTTCACGACGAAACAGCCTAAAAAAAAGTTTGTTTTTTCATGCAGTCCTCGGCTGCTTCGGCCCTGGAGGGTCAAACTGCTGCACGGCCAGCGGAACTGACCTCCGGCCCAGCAGGGGGCCACGCAGGTACTGTGGTGGCAAGCCAGCCAGCGAGATAACAGGGCAGCAGGAACCGCATCCGGCCAGAAGGTGACTGACATCCACTTCCTGTCTGCTGTGAGGAAGGAGTAACAAGCTGTGCACTCCGGAGGGCGAGTGTACGAAAATGACTTTACTGATGCCAACTACTGCCAAAGGCTACCGCTGAACACCACAGAGGAAGAATGCTAAAGATGCTAAAGAATAAGATTGGACCAGCTTTAGAATTATTAACGCTTCGAAATTACAGTCAGTACTGGGTTTTAAAAAAAGACTTGGATGGAGGAAAATACAGGTGTGTGCAGAGTGTGCAGATAAAAAGAAAATGTTAATATTTAAGGTAGAAGAAGAAGAAGAAGAAGAAGAAGAAGAAGAAGAAGAAGAAGAAGAAAGAGTATAATCTGTCATTTACACTGTCACAGCCTGGACACACACACACACACACAGACACACACACAAGCTCAAATTGGATTGCAACACTAAATTTCCTATGATGCTGCGGTGCTGACGCCTTTGTTCTGAAATTCAAACGTCTTGGAGGCAAATGTTGTTGTTTCCGCTGCATATTTTCCATCACTGCGCCACTAAGAACCATGAAACCCCTACCTTCTCCAGCAGGTAAGAGCATTTTTCAGAGCCGAACCTGGGGGCTGCAATTACAACTGGAAGCCATCAGAGTGTGGACGCTTCGCACGCTGCAACATTTTTCTTTTTTTGTTTCGCTGTGCACTGAAACCTCAGGAGCAAAAAAAAAAAGAGAGAAGCATTTAAAATGTAGATGCATTATTCAGCAGCAGCTGGGTTTTAATAGTCGGAGCCGGCCAGGGGTGGAAGTAGTTGACCTCTACACGCACTCACACACGCATACACACACACACACACACCTTGTCCCCCGACAGTGTCGCTAAACTTTTGGCACAACAGTACGGCGTCGTCGAGAGAGCCGCCGCCGCAGCAGGAAGTCGAGTCTGACGCAGCTGCACTGAACAGGAAGTTTGCAAACTCTCCGGCTCGTTATCACATTTATTTCATGTTATACACTGTACATAGATGTACTCATTTTAAGACTTTGCAGCGCACGTCCAGCAGGATGCTGAACGATGCCTCCACAAGAGGGAGCCGCTCGATATCTCGCGGAACACCCCCGCCCCCGTCCCCCTGCCTGTTGTTTGTGCAGAACTCATCTGTCGCTCGATACGTTCTCAATTTATCACCATCACATTATCTCCACGGCTGACACAATCTCTCCTCGGGTAGTTGTGCTTGCATTATTCTTCACTGTTGTTGCAGCTGCGTCGCTTCGAGATTGCAAGAGTGAAAAAAAAATCTCCCTCGTCCGTCCTCGCCAGCTCCGTTCTGCAGCCGGTCGGGGAGCCGCTCTTTAAAAGCACAGAAGAAGAAGAAAGAAAAATGCAGCTTGCAAGCAACCAACCAAACAAACAGCGGCTGGCTGGTAGTTTGTCAGCGTGGACGCTGTAGTCCGTCAAATGGAGGTTTTTTCTCTGCTGCTGACTCACTGCAGCTAGCCTCCGCCCACCATTGCCGCTCACCAGGGGGCGCTGAGGCCCCAGCAGGATGGATTCTGATCCCTTTGATGCTACGCTGACATGTGACAGAGCGACTCTGTGAAACGTCCATGGGTGAATCTCTTGAGACACAAGGACGTCCCTGGTTCGAAAATCCACTTTCATCCACTCAGAGGACGTTGCAGCCCGGGTCTGTTTGTTGGTCCATCTTATGTGATTTCTGGAGTTCGTGACCTCTGTCGTGGGAACGTCGTCCCTCACTCTCAGGCAATCCATGAGAAAACACCTCAGCGATTAAAAACTGGGGGGGCGGAGGCAAAGATTCGGATGGTCCACTGGACATGACGGATGGAGGCGGAAAAAACACACAGAGAAGAGCCAGGAGGAATAAACAGATTGGAGAGGAGGAGGAGGAGGAGGTATAGAAAGAGGTGGAGGATGATGAGGAGGAAGTGGAGGATAATGAGGAGAAGAAAGAGGGGGGGAGGATGATGAGGAGGAGGAGGAGGCAGATAAGGGAGACGGAGGGTAAAGGAGGAGGTGGAGGGAGAGGAAGAAGAAGAGGAAGAAGAAGAGGAGGTGGAGGAGGAGAGACTGTGACGATGACACCAGCAGATGCCCCACTGCCTCTGGCTTCTCCTCTTGTGCCTCTCAAGTTTTGCGGCATAATCACACACACACGCTCTGACACCAGCGTGTGTGTGTGTGTGTGTGTGAGACACCGCTCATCATTCACGCAACCTGCGACCTGCACGACGGCGCCATCTATCTTGGCGAGCAGCGGGGACACTTGAGAAATGGAGCGTTTTCACTGCTGCTGTGCTCAGACTGGAAGAGCTGTGTGTGTGTGTGTGTGTGTGTGTGTGTGTGTGTGTGTGTGTGTGTGTGTGTGTGTGTGTGTGTGTGTGTGCTTGCGTGCATCTTAATTAAGACTCACAGTCAGCCTCATTAAAGCCAGTCGTCTCTTCAGGGGCGGACGGCTAAAGTTCTGCGCAACATCAGAGTTGTTTTTCAATTCTGCCGAACAACCGTCGCACTGAGGGGCAGATCCTCAAAGAAGGGCGCGAAGCGGTAAAATGCGGCGCGTTTTGCAGCGTGATTGCGGCTGCAATCTGCGCCACAGATGCTTGTATCCACAAAGGTTTTTGCGCTAATGACATGCAGGCGCAAACACGCACACAAATGCGGCACCTGAAACAGGTGCCAATGTTGCAGTCTGGCAACCTGAGAGCAGTTTGTGCCAAAGGTTGTTCATGAGTGCATGTGTTAGGTTTGTGGTTCATGGATGCACGGAAAAGAACAAAACTTCTTTGGGTAGCCGGCTCAATGTCATCCTTTATATCCTCCAGCAAGGCAAGAACTGTGTGTCCCGGCAACCCGTATCTCTTTAAAATTTCCCGTTCTCGGAGGTCAAACAGCAAAACTCTGCTAGGATAAACGCGCTCCTGTGCGAGCCTGGCATTACGATGCCTCCTCCGTCTTACCAAGACTGCTGCCACAATGGAAAGAAAGTCAAGACGCAGGAAGCGTTAGTCATTATATAAGCAAGACAATCACCAACACCTGAGTACCATTTGTATTTTTCATAGCCTATCTAAAATATTGGCATATATACTGTGGTCTATGCCTATCTATATATAAGGTTTCGGGAGCCATATATATATTTCAGGCTTTTCAGAGAGGAAAGTTTCACTCAGAAGCAAGAAACACTTTGACAGGCAGAAGCTGCGCCTGGTTTTGGCTGGCGGTGTTTCCGTCTGTCAAACTGCGTGTGGACACGAGCGCAAACTCTCTCTTTGAATGAGGCATATTTGCATAGAAGGGGGTGTGTCCTTTTGCTCGTAATGACTCATTTAAATACATTCAAATGAGCCTGGCGCAGCCCTGCCGCTACCTGCGCCCCGGCGGCCGATTTTCACGTTTGCGTCCCCTCTGTGGATCGGAATCACCGTTTTTGGCACTATTTACACAGATTTTCTGGTGCAAAAGCCGGGCAATCGCTTTGTGCATCTGGCCCTGAGAGTCAACCTGCGTGTCCTGCAGGCCGGCCCGCCCGCACGGACCGCTGACACTGACGGACCCACACACGGCTGGTGGCGGGAGATAGAGGTTCGACTGTCCGCTCAGGGAATTGTGTTGCAGGAGGAGAGGAGAAGATGAGGAATGCGGTTTTATCGCATGAAGAATCAGTTTCACACGCAGCGACTCTGGACCTGTGAGTCCATGATGTGAGCTGACAGGAAGCACACAACTTGTCTGCTGCACGGCAACAGAGAGCACAAGTATACAAACAGGAAGCGACTCTCAGAGCGCTTAGGGCACAATGAGATAAAACATGAGATTAAAAATTCCAGCATGTTAGAAACAAATGGTGAAGGAGGAAGAGAGGAGGAAGAGAAAGAGGAGTCCGTTTCAGCACGATGCAGAGAAGAAGAGGAGGGGAAGAAGCTGAGAAGATGAGGAGAAGATGAGAAGACAAGGTGAAGAAGACAAGAAGAAGATGAGAAGACCAGGTGAAGAAGATGAGTCGATGAGGAGAAGAAGATGAGAGACGAGGAGATTAGAATACGAGAAGAAGATGAGAAGACGAGGTGAAGAAGATGTGACTACAAGGACAAGAAGATCAGAAGACGAGGAGAAGAAGATGATTAGACAAGGAGAAGGATGAGAGGGTGGACAGCAGCAGCAGCTTTCAGTTCCCGTTGAAAAGCTTCAACTGTGTCCAAAAAGGAAATCGGAGTGCCGTCATTCAGCAGATGGGAATGTGTCTCTCTTTGACCTCAACACTTCCATGGATGCCCCCCAGGGCAGGAACCAGCTGGAGGAACATCAAACCCTTGGCCTGTCGACCCTTTGCTCCTCCCGTGAGATTCAGACAACCTCATTATTTCTCCACCATCAGCAAACTGCTCGACCGTCACGAGGTCCCGAGTTCCACCTGGTGGATGCCGGCGGCGCGGAGAACCATGGAAAAACAGCACGGTTAGCCCTCTGTTTACAGCCTCCCACTAAAACTGACACTAATAGCCGGACCAAAAACAAGGCGGGCCTCAGAGGGCGGAGCCAACACCTGGCCAAGGGGTGTGGTCAGTGACCTGAGGCAGAGACGCCGACTACTGGCAGGATCCATTTAGAATATAGGTGTCAAACTCTGGCCCTCGGGCAAAATATAATTACACTACGGGCCAAATTTGGCAATACAAAATCCCTACTAGAGCTGCTGGTCCGCCGCTATTATACAGCACATGTAGCGCTAATAGAACAAATCCCAGAATGCTCTGCTGGTATTTTGGAGCGTCAATCAGGACAGGATGTTCATCGAAGGATATTATTATTATTACTTAATTGGTTTATTGTTGTTAGTTTATTTTATTATCTTTTTATATTAGCCCATGGAAAAAGTTTATTGTTGGAATTTAAATCAGAAGACTGCAAATAAAAAAGAGCCATATGAATTTTATTGACATTTTATTTATACTGATGACTTTTTTATACTTTCACATTTGATTTTGCATGTCTGCAATATCAAGTTATTTATTGTATAGAATTAAGCTTTGCTTGTTTCATATTCAGTGTTGAAGCAGAACTTGTTTGGGTCCATATAAAAAGGTTCACTATCTGGCGGAAGATTTTTTTCAATAATATCAAGGTTGGCCCGAGACTTTGTCCAAGTTTTAAATTTTGGCCCCACTCATGAGTTTGACACCCCTGATTTAGTAAAAGTGTTTTTTTCCCCCCAGAAATTGGAAACCTTGAAAATGAGAAGAACTTTTTCCAAAAGTTCTACGGTGTTCGAACAGAGTTTGTTTTCTCTTACCTGCAGCACCGTCTTGACGGTGACCGCCGACACGATGGCGGTGCAGATGTTCTCGCCGTTCACCGTCTTCAGTCCCATGACGAAGATCATGGGCGCCGCCAGGGCGAAGGAGGCCAGCCACATGGCGCTGATGAGCTTCTTGGTGCGGCTGCGCGACATGATGCTCTTGGCCTTGAACGGGTGGCAGATGGCCATGTAGCGCTCCACGCTCAGGCTGGCGATGTTGAGCACGGTGGCGTAGGAGCAGCTGTCCCGCAGGAAGTAGTAGCCGCGGCACACGGCGTCGCCGAACACCCACGGGTGGTGGAACCAGATGAAGTTGTAGAGCTCGATGGGCATGGAGAGCAGCAGGATGAGCAGGTCGGACACGGCCAGGCTGGCCAGGTGGTAGTGCACGGTGCTCTGCAGGTTCTGCAGGCTGCGCTTGGTCAGCAGCGTGTACAGCGTGATGGAGTTGCCCAGCGAGCCCACGGCGAACAGGGCCACGTAGATGACGGTGACCACCGCCTTGGAGTACACGTCCGTGTTCACCTCCAGGTCGTCCTCCTCCGTCACGTTACGGGCGCCGAGCGGCGCCGCCGGAGGCGGCGGCTGCAGCAGCAGCAGCGAGCCGTTGCCCTGCAGCAGGAGGCTCCGCGCCAGCGCGCCCAGGTCGCGCCCGGGCGCCAGCGTCGCGTTTGCGTCCATGGCACCTGCGCGCAGGGAGAGAGAGAGAGGGAGAGCGAGAGGGAGAGGGAGGGAGGGAGCCGCTCTCTATGGCCGCATGAGTTGCACTTGTTGCAGAGCCGCGGAGGAGAAGCGCGGAGTGCCGGCGGCCGCGGGGCGAGCGTCGGCTTTTATATTTGGCACTCGCGCACCACGGCGCGCTCGCTATTGGCGCGGCCGCGGTGACGCACAGCCCGCGATGTGAATGAAGCCGCTGGATTTACACCCTCCTTCTCCTTCTTCCTCCTCCCCCACATAGTCCTCCATCTCCGCCCTTTTCATTCCCCTCTTCCTCCACTAACTCCTCTTTCTCCTCCTACCACCTCCTCCTCTTGCTCCTCCTCCCTTACCTTCAACCACCTCCAACATCTCCTCCTCCCCCTCATTCCTCCTAGTTCCCCACCTCCTCCTCTTCTTCCTCACTCCTCCTCCTTCTCATCTTCCTCCACCTCCTCCCTCAAGCACCACCACCATCACCACCTCCTCCCTCTTCCACCTCCTCCTGCTCCTACCTTCAACCACCACCACTCCCTCCTCCTCCTCCTGTTCACGCTTTACCCTGGCAACCGAGACCAACAATGGACTGTAAAGTGAAGAATCCGCACTTTGCCGTGCTTGCGTTTGTGTCGCGTTTCCTCCATCTGCCGTCCTTGGATTCTCCATGCGCTCTCCCAGCTCGTGCAGCTGTGGTTGCACGGCTGCAGTCACGGAGGTGCGGATGAGGAAGAACAGAGTTGGCTGTGTCTTCTGGCTCCGATGGAGAAGGTTCCTCAAACCAGGAGACACAAACTGACCTCAGAGGTCCTGCCCATCCTGCCCAGTTCCACATTATTACAATTCTCCCAGACTCCAGTGGAGCAGCGTCACTGGGTGCATTGTCGAATCATCACAGTTGGGGTCTGATATAGTTGAAGTTTCGTGCTTCTACCACCCTAAAAAACAAAACACAAACAGGCCGACTCCTCTGACATTAAGTTGCAAGACATCACACTCACACCTTTCAGGATATTATCAGAAAATAAAGACGACGCGAACAAAGGCTGCCATCTGTTCTGTGGAAGAGGGAACAAAATGTTCAGTTAAAGGAGTTTTTATCGAACGCAGCCCAGAAATCATTTCAATCCTCTCTTTTTTTAAAAGGTCAGTTCATTCAAATTTAAACGTTCTTTTTTTTTTAAGTTTCCTAACCTTTCCTTATTTATTTTTTAAAAAACATTTATGTCATTTTTGGGGAATTCTGAGGAGGATACGCCCATTAATCAACTTGGCTGGTTTTTCATCAGTACAACTTCAATACCAGCTGATGCGTGTTTAATGCGCATCCTTCTGCCAGTTCTCCTCCTGATGTTCCACAGACATTGTGAGGGAAGTGAAGCTGCTGCTGCTGAAGAAGAAGAGGAGGAGGAGGAGAGAGGAGAAAGGAGGGAAGGAGACGGTGGTGGTGGAGGAGGAGGAAGTGCAGGCGAAAAAAGGAGGAGGAGCAGGAGTAGAAGGAGGGGTGGAAGCAGGAGAAGAAGGAGGAGGACTTGACACGTATGTCACCACCACTCATAACAAGTCCTGACATGCAGTGTCCTGGTGGTTCAGTCCCAATTTACTGTGGGACAGGATGTCGTATCCTTGGTTCCTTATCTGAGCCACTTCCTGTAGGGGTCAGCAGGCTAGAGGACACACACACACACACACACACACACACACACACACACACACACACACACACGGCTTTAAGCACGTCAAATTGTTGCAAGTGCTGATTTATATACATCTCTGCTACAGTATATTGGAGTTTTACGGTAGGGGATGCCTGAGTTCTCTCCAGCTCCACTAAACAACTGCACAGACACTTGCTGTTGGTCTTTGCAGAAACAAAACCAATCAAATTTAACATTTTACGAAGGACAAGGCGTGAAACCCATGAAAATGCAAAGATGGAGGGATAACATTTCAGCCATTTCAGGGATTCCTGCAAACTCTCCTTGAATACTTTTTGTGTTTCTTTGTTTGTTTGTCATAAATCAATTCTAGTTGGAAGAAAGTTCCGAAATATCCTCAGGCATAATTTCTTCTTCTTGTGTAAATTACAGCGAGCATCCAAATTAAACACAACTCTGTGTGTGCCTGCAATGCTGTGGTCTACAATGCTTACTGATGTGAAATCAAGTTACTGCAGATGCTGCAACGTTACTGTCTGTTTTTTTGTGGCATTCAGCCACAGTTGGGCTTTTTTTTTTTTTAGACTGAGGCAGTTTGAAAGGTTCTCAGCTGAAATGCCTTCTCAATTCCATCCCTTTTTTCACAATGCACAGGATGTACCTCAGACATTGTACAAATCACACGGACGATTCGCATATTATTGTGTATCAACCTAACATGCAAAAAAATGTAACCGTAATCCACCGGAAAACGAACCTAACAACGATAAAACCAAGCGGTATAACTGTTGTTAAGAATTGCCGTAGACAGACAGATGGATCACCTCCTGTTTCCTATCAGATTAATGACACAAAGGGAGACTTTGTTTTCCAAAGAGCTCAAAAAGCAGAAAGTTTGTCTGTGCGCACGTGTGTGTGTGTGTGTGTGTGTGTGTGTGTGTGTGTGTGTGTGTGTGTGTGTGTGTGTGTGTGTGTGTGTGTTCCTCCAGTGGAAAGAAATGCAATTTTCTGGCAGAACAGATAAGCTGCATTTCTGCAGTGATGTTAATTTTTCCCTCATCTGTCACCGCTTAATATTTCAGGCGAGTCACTTTGAATGTACAAGACTCAATGACCCACCATGAAATACAACCGGCAGCACAGGGAACGCTCTGAATTAAACTGTAATAAATGACCAACTGCACTTCAACTTTCAGCTGGACCGCAGCCACAAATGGTTCCTCCAAGAACGGCGACGTGCGATCTAATCTGCGCTCGTTTCCTCCGACTAAAAGCAAAACATTGAGCTTACGCAGCTTCGGTGTGCTTCAGTCTGAGGCGGAAACCAAGTGAGACAAAAGCCAAATTAGCGAGGTCGAACGGCAGCATCCAGGAAACGCCCCGCTGCAGCCTCCTGATGGGAGAGATTTGTGAGAAAAATAGAATAAAAACTAGCTGCACTGAGATAACATGTGCATGGGCTCCATGTTACAACACTTTAAACTGCTTTGATAAAATCGCACTGGAACTCTGTTAAGACTTTGCCGCCTCCAGCCAAAGATTAACAACCCCGGGTGACATCATCAAGGATTTTGTCTAACTATAGAAAAGCTCCTCCAGAGCCACAGAAGACGTTATCCAAGCGAGGGCACTTCACAGCCTTCACACCAGGCAGCTTGAGAGAGAGAAAAACTGGCTAGGATCCACCTCACACTCTCTTTTCCTGCGGGCAAAAGCAAAATGTCCTCTAACAGTAGTGCAGGACACCCGCACAGCACCTCTCTGCAGTCACCGGACCTATCGGCACATTCAGCTGGTTTCTTTTTCAACAACCTGAGAAGCTTCAGATGTGACGTGCGGGTACATCATGAACTTGGACGAGTGAATCGAGTGGCAAAGGAAGACACAGCTTGTGATCGCTGCATGTCTGTGGTTTTGTTTTGTTTTTTTTAGATGTCACCACATCCAAACACAATGAAGTGGGACCAGGAGGATGTTGTAGTGGGTTCCTGTTCTCCTGCATGTTGCCAAGAATTGCTACTGACAAACAGCACTGGAGCACAGACAGGAGTTTGAAAAGACTGGCATTATGAAACAGATGTTGACATCGAAATGTCTGTAATGCAGGCAGTTGGCGCTGTTGTTCCAGAAGGTTTTTATTTCTCCCAGACCTAAACTTTAAGAGCAAAATTAACAGGACATGTTTGATTTGTTATTTGGGGAGGTGGATGTTAAGAATGACAAGAGTGGAGTCACTATAGAGCAAAAAATGCATACATATTTCTTTTTATAAAAACCCTTTTAATTTATTTTTTCATTTCTACAAAAAACAATAAGGTTCAGAGGGCGACATGGCTGGATGGAGGTCGAGGGCTCAGTTCATGGATGGATTGGGTTTAGCAGAGTATCTGAGAAATATGTGGGGGTTCCTTCATCGTGCTCTGGTTTCCCCACAATCAAATTCAGTCACTTCCCTCAGCAAACTGCCCTGATGAAGAAATTGATTTGCTCCTTGGAAGAGGACGAGACAAGACATGGTCCATTAAGCATAAAAGTTGACAAGTGTTTTATTTGTATTGTGTGTACCCAACCAGGTTCATGAAAGCGGTGTGCATTCTTGATGCGGCCAAAACCTAAACACCACACGGCTGTGTCTGATTACTCCCAGGGCTACTTTGCACATCACTCGATTCCAGCAATGGAGAGTTAGTTTAGAGCATTTCACTCCTCACCCAGTCTGGATATCAACTGTCCAGTAGCACCTGAAGCTGCGAGGATGGATTCCATAACCTGGATGACGGTTCCTAACACAGGCAGCATCTCTTTCCTTAGGGGGATTTGAACCGTGCCACTGTTTGAACCAAGACTTGTCCTTTCACGCTTCACCTTTGATTTCAACGCATGACCTCGACGGTCCAACGATGTGGTAATGCCCTCCTGACAGCATCCATTATCAAGAAAATCCACTGGGAGAGAGATGTTCTGTGATGTGCCCTTCATGTTGGCCGCTTTAGCAGGCAAGCCCTGTTCTGAACTACCCTCCTTTGATGCCCTCATGACCGTGACACTCCAATCAGTCTTCTCTGTTGGTAGAGATGAATCGCTGCCTGACAAATATGGAGCAACACTAAGAGTCTCCATAGACCTTGAGCAGCTGCTGTTTGGACTCAGAGCCAATGACAGAATTGGGGTCTCCGTGCATGTGATAGATTCTTGAGGCACATTCTCTCTTGTGACATCAGTTGGTGAAGTAGAAATAGGGACTTTAAGGTTGGAAACACTGAGGTCAGGAGACCTTCCTTTAACAAAGAAAAAGCTGGTATTTGTCTTGGTCACATTCTTCTCTACCGCAGTGGGAGCTTGTTGAACTCTAATATTGGCATCAAGTTCTGTGGTTTCTTCTGATAAGCCAGAGGATGACACAAGATTTTTCTCCATGAGAGGAGTCATCCCTTCAATGTCCTCGGTTTGTTGAGATGAGCTACCACCTGAAAAAGACCGACCCCTGCTGAAAGGGTTTACTCCTCTGTCCCCGTACACTTCATGTTTGGTTATATCTGAAGTCTGGAAGTCATTTGAAAGAGCTCCTTCATCTACCTGGCAACAAACATCTTGCACAAAATATCTTTCCGTAATTTCAGATGTTTGCGTCATCAAAGTGGTATCATCAAATGACAACAAGCTGCTGGTGGAGCAGATAACCTCACTAACAAGTTCTTCTTTCATTAGTACATGAGGCATTCCTGCGGCATACATATTTGAGACAAGCTCATCTCCTCCGATTTTCTCCAAGGAGTCAATCTCATCCATGCTTTGCTTTGGTGATATTGAGGGATGTTCTGGTGTAATAGGTTCTTCTTGTGTCAAGGCTTCTTCTGGCAAGACCAGAAATGAACCATTGTCATCTTCACTAATATCAAAAGTATTCTGAGGAGGCCGTGCTGGTTCAATGGTGTCAATGTTTGACAATGTTGTCTGGCTGCTGGTTGGAGAGGGTTCTGTTGCATACACGGCTGAGACCAGGTCCTCCCTCATGAACGTGTATGAGACAATCTGTGTCTCACCCATGTTAGGCATTAGAAATGATATTTCTTGGCTTAACCCACTGTCATCTGGATCACTGGTGAACAATTTCCCTTCAGTAGAGCCAATTGAAGACATTGGGGACCTTTCTTCAATGGAGAAAGAGCTGAAATCTCGGCTACTTGCACCACTTTCCTCCACATTTATTTCCGGTCTAGGCGAGGCATCTAGGGGTCTAAAACATGCTCCCTGCGCTGAGGAAAAGCCAAAAGGTGAGACAACATCATCCTCTGAAGTACCATAAGGTGTTTCAGTTTGCTCTGTAGGTTGAGATGATTCCGTGCTTGACACACCAAATTCCAATGCATCTTTAGGTGTTAAGGAACTGTTTGTGGAATCTGGTCCTTCATCACCATCTGGTGAGTCCATAAGCACCAAGAAAGGTCTTGCCCTGTACATGTCTGTGGCAGGATCATCCTCTGCTAATTCCTCAAAAACATTCTCTGGTATGACATCCATATAGGACACGGATGAGGGTATGTCGAGGTTCAGACCACGCCCCTCTGAGTCTGCAATCAAGGGAAATGAAAACCTGTCTTCAGTAGACAAAAATCTGAAACTGTCGCTCATTGTCGCAGTGTCATCATGTGCCACCCGGTACAGTGGTTTACGTGGAGGTGCCAAAGACCCTGGTGTAGAGATGGATTGTGCCCTGCTGTCTCTGTATGCCAGATCTTGTTTGAACACATAAGACATGTCAGTTTCCCCTTGATCTTCTGATGATGAGCACCTCACAGCCTCTGCAAATTGTTCTCTTCTCAGCAGTTCAAAGAAAAGTTCTTCTTTTAGAGTGGCAAAAGCCTCTGATCGATTGTCTGCTAATCGTCTGCTGCTGTACGAAGGAGGAACAGGCATATACGGTCTTCTGTCTGCATACAGTAGATCTTTCCACCGCTCTTCCTCAACATACTCACTTGAGACGCACCTGGAGATCAACGAAGGAAAAGCGAGGTGTGTTTCACTTGGTCCAGACTCAAAACTAAAGCCTTGCTCATTTGTTGGACTGATATGGTATTGCCAAGTACCTTTAACCTTCTTATAAATGTCTTTGACTAATTCAGCGGTCAGTGGTACCTTCCCTTGTTCTAGTCCTGATGGTCCTGTAACAACAGGTGTATATTGTTGCCGCTGAGCAAAGAACCTCTGCACACAACTCTCAAACCTCTGGTCAACGTCAGCAGGTGCAGAGGATGTCCCTCTGGAGGCACTAGCCTCGCAATAGGCTTGCTCCTCTGCTTCCCACAGTTCTACCAGCTGTCTCAGTTCATCGATATTTTGAACGGCATTCTCACGGGCCTCAGAGATGAGCCTATGGGCCATGCTGCAGGTCCACAACATGCTCACAGAATCAGAAGGATGCCCCCAGCTTTCCTCTGTGAGGGGTCTCGATAGCCAATCTGGCATGCCATCTTCTACCTCTTTGTCCATCTTGCATGTAGTTACTACCTTTGATCCTGCGATTAGAAAAACAGTTGTTTACTTCCCTCAGGTGAGAGCGAGTAGTTAAAAAAGAGAAAAGACGGTGCAGGAAGAGCCAGGATTCTCTTACATATAGGAGCATTAAGAAAAGATAAATAAAGGTAGAACTTTTCCTTTGATGGTGTCCAAGTGAAAGTCCCTTTGATGTTTTTCCAAAGGCCGTGTGATGTTATCACAGAATTCCCTTTAATGTCTCTATGATGTCTGGCATTAATGTGTTTTGGGACGCCAACTGGAAAAGGAATTTATGAGATACAGTTACACCTGAAGTTAACTTGTATCTCCAATGTCTACTGCGATGCCTTTTCCCATTTTCCATGATCATATTGCATGATTCAAATTGTCGCTAACACACTTAGGTCAGATGGAATGGAGGCAAACAGGCAATTCACATTTCCATTCAAGAAATAATTACCAGCTGTCAGCAGTGGGTTTTTTATATATATATATATATATATATATATATATATATATATATATATATATATATATATATATATATATATAGGGCCAAGCTTGAACCAAGCACAATCGCATCGATCAATCAATCATCAATCAAATGAATGATCTACAATGGGGCTAGGGGCCTTGCATGGCAGCTGCCACCCATTGGTGTGTGGATGTGTGTGTGAATGGGTGAATGAGAGGCCTTTGTAAAGCGCTTTGGGGTACCGTGAAGGTGCTAGAAAGCGCTATATAATTGCAGTCCATTTACCGTCAACAATGAAAATTTATTTGTAATGTGGGACTGTGATGTCACACCAAACAAATTCTGCGTAGTCAAGCACTCAAGTTGTGTGGGTTGTCTATTTTCTTTTTTGTTATTTGTTCCACCAGGATTTAAAAATTTCCATAAAATGATTTTCCTGAGGCATCCAAGCAGCAACAGAGGGTGACTGGTTTAAACGTTAAGACTTCTTTATACAGCAGTTGGTGGGTAAAATGAGGCAAAATTTCAATACTGCACAAATGTTGCGAACTGTTGTATAACCTCTCATGTTGTCTATGTGTGTTCCAATCATTCACATAACTACGCAATTATTTCCTACATACTACACCAGAGCAATAATGTTTTATGGCCTCTGCGTGTTTGCAGAGGCTGTACAGTGTTTGTACTATGTGTACAGGGGGCCCCTCGGTTAAGAGAGTGTGGTGAAAGTGGGTCATCGGCCTTGTAGAGATTTATCCTAGCGAGGGTCTTCACCTTGTTTCACTGTGTGAACTTTACACAGCTGCTTGCGTGAAGATTGTAACAGTTACTGATGAAGTCTTACAAATGAAAATTTTGGTTGTTGTGACTATATCTTTCAATCCTCCATCTAAACTTCATCAAACATTCAATTTCACTTATCGGGGGTATCACCTTGAAGTCATGCGTTGCTACCTGTTTTGCCTGTTTGGCTTGCTATGAGTTGTGCGTCTGTCAAACGACAGAAGAATGGGAAACGCACACGAGGCGTAGTCCCTTTCATCATCTAAAGACAGGTCCCCTTGGGTTGTCTTCAAACATGTCTCCAACTACTGGTCTTCTCATGCTAATGCCAGCAATCATAGCAAAACACTCTTGGCAAAGTCAGAAGGTTGCCATCTGCTCCAACCAAAATGAAATATCACATGGCGCTGCAGCTCCGGGCACATTTGATCGATTCCACCGCAGTGAGTAACTGCTAGTCTTCAGACAACAGGTTACATCTGTTACGGTAAAACGTCCTCAACTTTCTAGAAAAGTGCTGCATAAATTGTGTATTATTAAGCACTGACTGAGTGGCTTTGTTTTGAGCACTGCTTTATAAATAAAGCTATTATTATTATTATTATTATTATTAATTAGAGTGCTGATGATTTCTGGCTGGAACTTTATACATGACTGGTGACGACAGCTTCGCATCATTGATTTACATAATAGCTTTTCTGCAGAAGCACATTAGAGGTTTTAGATAGATGAATTGTTTTCACTCAACAGTGCAGCTATACAGCCGCTGCTACCGACTGCAGCCAAGTAGCATCGGTGAAGCTGCTGGTTTCTAGTCCATCAGCTCTTACTTTCTGTCTGCATGTTGGAGATAACAGACCACCAGCAATAGAGAGCGCAGCAAAAAAACAACAACAAAGCAAACACAAAACCAAAACAAACCTTATTCATAATGGACGTCTCTCTATCTACAAAGCTGCTGAAGTCGTCTGCTCCTCCCACCGTCAATCAGAGGAAACAGTGATGCTGTAAATGTGGATGAGCCACCGACTCTCAAAATTTCCCAGGATTTTTCTCAGTTGTCATGCGGAGATTATTCTTTTTCCTCATCCTTTCATCTATTTTCTCTCACCACCTCCCCTGTACTCTCCCTGCAGTTTCGGGGAGAAGGACGGTGACAAATCACCGGTTCTAACGACCATCCACACTGGCACCTGCGGACAGTTTTAACGAGAAGGGACACACTCCTCCGGGGCGTCAGGAATCCAACACTCTACCTGACCATTGAGGCGCCACCGCTACCACCATCGCCAGCGCAAGGCCCGTTTATTCAAAGCCCTGCAGCCACTGAACCCAACGGTTTTCTTTTCTTTTCCTTTATCAGTTATTGAACGGCGACGATTGCTGTGCCTCAGCCGCCTCGCTCCCGCTGCCATCATCGGTGTTAATGAGGTGACTCTCGCAGCTGATTGCCTGACCCCTCTAAGTCGCTCCACGCTGACACGGTGCCGGCGTTTAGAACGCGCGCGCCATGCGCTTTAATTTCACGCTGCCTGCGGCGTCAGATGGCAAACCTGGAGTCTCTGGGGGGGGTTGTGGGCCATGCACCAAACATCCAGAGAGAGCGGTGGATACGGCAAATTGAAGGCACGAGGAGGCGGAAGGACGCTACAGACTCAAATCATCCAGCACCTGGTCTTTCATCCTCAACGAGAGAAGCAGCGAGATGGAAAGTCTAATCATACGCTGGCTAATCTCAGCGATGTTCCGTCTGTCTCGTGACTCATGTTTGTCTGCAAACCGCGCAAAGGGGGTATAAAAAAAAGAGAGAGAGAGAAAACACTACATGGAACTATTGGAAGGAAAGTTGCCTTTGTGCACCCAAATAATGATGGGAGGCCCATTTAAATTCAAATTTTCTGAGTCAATAAAAACAATCAGCACTGGCTGAGGGATGGAAGGACAGTGGAGGGCTTTCATCCCACCGGAAGGTCTTTGTATCCCGGCAGGACATGAATCCACACAGAGTGCTGAATTACAACTCCCACAATGGGTTTTATGATTCTCCGGCAGGTGACGGCAGCCTCTCTTGGCATTTGTGCAAAGCTTCACCGCCATCCAACAACTGGGTTCGACTGACAAAGTCGAATTCAATAAGTCAGACCCACTTTGCCTGTTGTTACAGAAATTCAATAAAAGGTTGTTGTTGTTTTTTTAACGAGTTTAAAAGCAGTGAGGCAGCCAGTCATTGAAGACAACAACCCACCATTAAACAGAAGAAGAAGAAGAAGAAGAAGAAGAAGAAGAAGAAGAAGAAGAAGAAGAAGAAGAAGAGGAAAATCAGGTATTTGCTCTGTTGGTCGTGTTGGCAGACCTTTCCCCGAAGTTTCCCTGCATTTCTGTCAAAACAGTGTAAAAACCATCTTATCAGCAATACAGTATGAATAGTGTGTGTGTGTGTGTGTGTGTGTGTGTGTGTGTGTGTGTGTGTGTGTCTTGTGCGCCATCTGCTCTCACTCCCTGAAAGGTGTAAAAATGTAAAAATAAATGGAATCTGTTGGCAGGATTTATGAGCTGATTCTGTTTCATAACATAAATAAAGCACTCAGATTATTATTATCATTATTATTATTTTAATCTAATCAATGCATCAGTACTTGTGCTCAGCGTCCCCCAGCTTGTTTTTGAGTTTGCCGAGATTTAGTACCAGAATGTATTTTCCGGGTTGAGGAGGTGCTTTGGTGGTAGAAGCAGAACCATCCGGTTCCAAGCCTGAGACTGGCTCCGCCGACCGCGGTCAAAGTTTGGTGGAGGTAGTTGGCGCCTGGTCTGGACCTTCCTGGAGATTCCACTTCCTGCTGTTTAAAGTCTTCTTTCTCAAACTCATGCTGAGTGTTTTTCTTTTTAGTTCTCCCTGGACCTCCATGCTCTTAACAAATCCACCCTTAGCCGCTAATAGGAAACCCTCCACCGTGACCTGCAGTGTCGATACGCAGCCATAAAAACAAAGAGGCCATTTGAAACAAGTTCCACGGCAGCGGCCGCAGGCACCCCCGAGGAAACACAGTTTAAACTTTTGCTTTTTTTCTTATTTTTTCTCTTTCAGTTTCAGAGTTCCACTGAGCAGGAACTTCAGCTTATGAGCCTCTGAACATCACAGGGCCCTGTTTTCATCAGCCTGCGTGTGATCTGAAGATTGCACATTATTCAGAAGCTCCTGAGTTTTCAAAGGAAGCGACACGGCAGCTCTCTCTCTCAGCTCTTGCCATCTCTCTGATCTCCAATATGGCTCGCTGAAAAAATGTCTTTATTCTAAGAATTGTTCTTCTCCTTGCGTTTTTTGGCCTCCCACTTGAGTTAAAACTCAGTTTTCCAGGTCTGGAAGTTCCCAATCCGAACTGATCCAGCCAGTCAACTGTGGATTAACTCGGGGACAAGCACAGATTAAGTTTTGTTTAACTTTTAAAAAAAAAAAATTCAAAAAAAGTCAACACTTCAACATTCTACACAAGTTAATCCTCACTGGAGATATTGATTTTTAAAAAAAAAAGTTCTATTGAGTGTACAAAAAAGAGGGGAAAAGCTATTATGAATTGCTAAGTAATAATATTGTCACATGCTAATGTGACATCCTTCCTGTGAGTCGGTGACTTCAGTTTGCAGCCAAAGAGGTTGCACGTGACTGAAGGCGACCCGCTTTGCTCTGGCTCCGCCCACAGACCAGAGACATGCAGGTTAATGCTGCTGTCTGTAGGTGGGGGTGTGGATGCAGGGTGTTGTTTGGTCGACGCTCCGCCTGTCCAGCGTGCCTACTTTATATCAAATGCGTCAGTCAAGAAATAAAGTGTTTAAAAGTCAAGATGGAAGAGACGTTAAGACGGATGAATACTTCGAAAAATGCAATGACTGTCCGTCACGCTAACATCTTGGAAGGAGTGCACAAGTGCAGTTTGACGGGCTGGGAGCCAGAGGACAGCTCAATTCATTTGTCTGGGTAAACTGTTCTCTCCCATCATAAACACAAAGAAAAAGCTCGTTTATCATCACTGGCTGTGCAGTAACAGCTGCCAGAGGCTCTCCGGCGACTCAGTCATCCTCCCAGGCAGAGCGTCTGTCACATTGTCAGCCAATCAGGAGCAGAGACACTCCATTATGACCCTCACATATATTTATTCATTCATTTAAGTTCATTCATTTTCTATCGACATCAGCTGGCCTTGGAGAAGCGCGGTAAGAGCAGCAACAGTGTGTCAGGCACAAAGGAAATTAATTCAGCCACTGAGTAAAAAGAAAATAAAGTTGTTTCTGTCTGAGTGGCCGGACCACTGAAGCATGAGGGGTTTAAAAGCAACATTTTGGGAAATTTTCAGCAAGTATTTTTTGGAGAGCTGGCAGAGCTGAGCTCCCCCTTCTGAATATAAATGACACTGCCACTCCTACAGCAGATTAACGGCTTCAAATTATTGGTACAACCATTAATTCCAACCAGCCAATAAGGTGAGAAGGGGGCGGGGCGGGAGCTGTGGGTTTTTCAGGCCTTCAGTTGAAGGATTTGGGAAGTGCCTGCAGGGATATATTACATATTACTTGTTTGGCTGACTCTGTATATAACTATAGACTGAATCCCTCCTGCAACAAACAGACACACTCTGTTTGTCTGTCTGTCTGTCTGTCTGTCTATCCGTCAGTAAAAGCTGCTGCCAATTTAATTTGATTGGCAAATACTGCCAAACCCTCACTGGCCAATCAGAAGACAGTATAAGCAAGGAGTATTGACCAATTAGAAATAGTTAGGGGCGGGTCTTTGTGGAATGCGGTTGCAGGGGAAAAAAGCCTTCGAGCCAGTCAGAGTGACAAAAGTGAGGTTTCCTGGTTGTTGAAAAGGACAACACCTGAGGGAACGCCAGTGTCCCGTGGCGAGCAGCGGTGGTGGGCAGAGCTTCCCCGAAGCATGTCCAGAGTCAGTCAACGGTAAAGAAAGGTCCTCAGTGCCGTTTCAGTTCCGTTCGTTGCTCTTCTTTTAACAAGGAAACGTTGCAGCAGCAGCTGCAGCGTCCAAGCTTTCTATTCCTGTGCCACTTTATCCTCATTTCGGTCTGTAAAACACACACACACACACACACACACACACACACACACACACACACTCTTCGAAAACACCTCTACATCATTTACAACTGTTAATTTTCAATATGGTAATTAAAAAAAATCAAAATGCTGTAATTTCCCTTTTGCTACTTACAAGTTGGTTGAAGCCCAGTGAGCCCTGGCTGTTCACCTGGCTTCCCACCTCGAAAGATGCTGATTGGTCCGGTCGTGATCTGGCTCAGATGGCGGCTTTAAAAGTGGAAACTTGAGCCAGCGATTCAGCCGCCACGTTGCTTCTCTTCTCTGTGTGTGTTGATGTGAGGTGACTCTTGCAGGAGGGACTCGGCTGTCAGCGGCGGCGGCGGCAGCACCATTCACCTGTTGACACCTTCAGACGTGCAACTCCAGCTCCGTCTTCGCTCCTCGCCTCTTCTCCTTTCTGGGAAATGACACCAGGTCGCCGCAGCCTGATGTGTGGCTCTTTTTACGTGATCGCCATGGAGCTGCAACAAATTAGGAGGGCGGAGTGGCGGGCTGTCAAGGCGGAGCGCCGGAGCCGTCGGCGGTCATCCAATTTCATGGTTCAACGTCTGTTTGAATTTGAATCGTTTGCATGAGACGAGACACAACGGGACGGAAGGGAGGACGGTAACGGAGACGTTGTTGGCGAGCCGCCGGTGGGCCGAGATGCTCAGGTGACCCTTTGACCTCACAGCTCATCTGCCACGTTGTGATTGAATTAGGGTTAGGGTTAGCGCAAGCAGCGCTGTGTGTGTGTGTGTGTGTGTGTGTGTGTGTGTGTGTGTGTGTGTGTGTGTGTGTGTGTGTGTCTGAGCAGCGATGAGATAAAACAGTCCAACACAGTAGAAACCGGTGGTACCAGCAGGGACATTTCTATACAAATGCAACCAATGCGTTTGTCCCCCTGGTGGCAGAACCATCCAGGCTTTTTTGGGTTTTTTTAAATCTCTTATATGTGTGTGTACATATATATGTATGTATATATAGATATAGATGTGTATATATCTATATATCTATATCTATATATGTAGATATAGATATAGATATATAGATATATACATGTACATTTACAAATCTACAAATCAATATACACACACATATATTGTTTTCACATATATATGCATATGTGTATATATGTGTATGTATTATGTATATACATATATACATATATATACACATCTTTGTATACATATACTGTATGTTGTTTAATGTATTGATTTTAATACACAAAGTATATACATATAAATATACACACATATATGTATATATGTTGCTGATGTCATTGTGGGGAGATGGTAGGTGCAATTCAGTCTCTACGTGTTTTCTTTAAATACATTATTAGAAGATAAAACAACACATGCAGGCTAAACTAGTGCTGACAAATTGTCGGTAAATATCCAGCTCTTATAATACATCCATGACTTCAGACCAGGTGACGTGCAACGCTGGTACGTCAGCCGTGAACCAAAAGGAACGTGAGCCATCCCAACAGCGTCTCATCGCGCTGGTGAAATCCTCTCAGATTTCAGTCCCACCGCTTCCTTTCACTTCACATCACTGTTTTGCATTTAACGAGGAAGAAAAAAAGTCATTTTCACCCTGAGCGTTCTCGCTGCCTGGGTGGAGCAGAGTTTGATAACTTGCCTCTGGCCGCCCGCCGCTTCACCTCCTCTGGTCGTTTCCCTCCACAGATAACTGCTGCAGTGTGTCTGTCCTCCTGAGTGATCACAGTAGTGGGAGTGTGAAGAGAACAACAACAGACAAAAACAAAGAACAGCAGTTCAGAGTTCACCACCGTCTGCAGGTAAGTATTGAGCTGCACAACCTGGGTGGCAATCCACTGGAACAAGATTCACAGTGTTAGAAACTAATTAAGAAAGAGTACAAATATGAAAAGCTCTTTCCCTCTATCTCATACACACACAAACAGAGAGACAGACAGACAGACAGAGAGAGAGAGAGAGAGAGAGAGAGATTTGAGCTCTTTACAGGGGAATGAGGGTGCAGCTTATCAACAGGCTGCTATAATTTATTGGTTAATGCATCCATACTGCCATCTACAGGCTTCCATGAGTACTGAACGCCTCATTATGCCATAAAACCATATTGAGCATCATCAACTACATGTTAATTACAATTAAATTAAGATAAACTTAAAAGTATAGATCCTGAATTTCAAAATTTGCCACATATTTATTAATGTTTTTTATCAACTTTACTGGCTCCTTATTTTTACTTTATTAAATGTATACATTCTAAATACACACACACAAATTTTATGGTCATGTGAACTGTGTCCTGACATATTTTGCTAAGTGCTGATAATTTCAAAAAGAAAATTTTCCTTTACCTCCTACGCCTCGTGCTGCAGCCACCAGTTGCTCTTGTAGAGGTACAAACTCTTCACAGACCACCAGAGGGCAGCGTTGTAGCATAGAAATTCTCCTGCACTGTGACTCTGAATCTTTAGTTTCAACGCCAGCGTTTTTCAACCTTTTTTAAGTGACGGCACTTTTTTATTATTGAAAAAGAAAATCCCATTGCACACCAAAATCCCATTGCACATACTGATAATATGGTCTCTTAATTTATTTATACTACACACAAAGCTGTGCCCCTCAAGGGGAGTCAGGCAGCAGACAAAACTGCAAGATAAATACAGCGTTTGAGATCAGCCAGACTAACCTCTCCCCACAAAGCATGTGGAAATGAATAAAGGTGCAAGAAACGACCCTTGAGGAACGCCACAATAAGAAGAGTCGTTTCTGCAACGCTGTAGTAAGTAAACAAGCTTTATTTTCCTCTTCACAACCAAGAGACGCAAGAACACACACTCGGGAAACATACAGTCCGTGACAGTCCAGTCCTCCTGTCCTGACCTCTAGCTGGTGTGGAGCTCCACTGGGGGCGCCACGCCGCCACTGCAACCGCTCCTGGGGGCGCCGCCACTGCAACCGCTCCCACTGCCGCCACACTGGGCCCGGGCCGGTCAGAGGAGGGCAGGGAGACGGGGGTGGTGGCCTTCTCACTCAGGCTCTGGACCGTGGCGGAGGACTGGAACAAGAGGACATCTGTGTTGGCTTGGAGGTCTTCAGCATGGCGACAGCGCCACCAACTGGAGGGGAGGAACTCACGTTGCTCACCGACGCCTCACTTTCTGCCGCCGCTGCCGCCGCCGCCGCCGCCGCCGCCGCTGCCTTCTTCTTGCGAGCCATGCTGGGGTTCCAGTGGCAGACCAGGCTGTCGTTCTGCACACTGTAGTTCTTGTGGCCGATCAGCCAGTATGTGTTCATTTTGCCCTTACCCTGCCAGCAGGGGGGGCAATAGAGGAGGTCAGCTCATGTAAAAAAAACAAAAAAAACAACAACAAAACAAAAATGAATAATCCAACTGAAGCATTCTCACACCATTTTTAACAGTAGTATCACCAAAGTGTCACCTGAAAACTAATACCAGAAAGAAACACCTTCCACTTCCTGTTTACCTTGACCTCGATCTCTCCGCGCAGGTGCAGCTCGTAGGCGTTGTCTTTGATCAGCGCCAGGTAGGTTTCCGAGCTGGCGTGGATTTTCTGAGCTGGCGCACAAACGACACACAACCACCCGCCAAGTGTGACGCAACAAGGGCAATTATTAATTATTAATAATTGGGCAACAACAAGCCCAATTAAACACACACAACCTCAGCGCCGTTCCAGCACTCCTGGCATTGTGCAGTGACTAAAAGTGTCTGGGTGTGTGTGTGTGTGTGTGTGTGTGTGTGTGTGTGGGCATACGCAGGCTTGTGGACTCCATCCTGGACGCCGTGTTGACCGTGTCGCCAAACAGACAGTAGCGAGGCATCTTGTAACCGACGATCCCAGCCACGCACGGACCTGGAGTGTTTTTCAGTCAGGGAGGATTGGAAGTTATTGCAAAAAATTTCTAATTCTCGTAAAAGCCAACGTCACTGGAAGTTGGCCGTGAGCGTATCAAAATGATCTCACCTGTGTGGATTCCAGCTCGCAGCTGCAGCCTCTGGTCGGGCATGTGCGGGATGCACACCTGCCTGACGGCGGCCACCAGGTCCAGCGCCATCTTGGCGATCTCGTCGGCGTGCCGGTCGCCGTTCCTCTCGGGCAGACCGCTCACCACCATGTAGGCGTCGCCGATCGTCTCCACCTGGCGCCGAAAAAGGGTCGCGGAGAGGTTTTTGGGTGGTCGCGGAGGTTTGTGCCGGTGCAAGACGACCAGCAATGGTGGCAACCATGTGACCGGCCAGTTGCACCTCATCGCACTCAGCAAATAACAATGAGCTCCGCCTCCACTGCAGGTGAGACAAGCCCACCCCAGTGTGGGTGTGTGTGTTACCTTGTAGACATCGTAGGAGTCGATGCGCGTGTCGAAGCACATGTACAAGTTGTTCAGCATCTCCACCACCTGCAGAGGGGTGCAGGAGGCGGAGATGGAGGTGAAGCCAACGATGTCGGAGAAGAAGATGGTCACCTGGACAGCAAGGAAAAGAAACGGGAAATTGTCTCTGATGGCTGAAAAAAAATCTGACTCAAAAGACATGATTTTCCTCTGTGGGATTCAGTTTAATCTAATATAATCTAATATAATCTAATATAATTTAATCTAATCTAATCTAATCGTCTGATCTCCACGACATCAAAGAGGGTACTGATGACCATCCTACTGGTTAGTGGACACGCCCCCTGCCAGATGTTGGCTCCGCCCCCCAACACCGCCTTGTTTTTGTCCCTCTCCAGACATGTGGGAGGTCGAACAAAACAACAGTTTTTGCAGGAGGCTGTAAACAGAGGGCTAAACAGGCTGTTTTTCCAGACACGTAGGGAGGTTTCTGGATGGAGCCTGAGGTGAAAAATTAAGAACATTTTTTTTTTTCTTCATTTTTTCATTTTAGCCTTGAAGAGTGCCGCACCGCTGCCGGTTTCTCAGACAATCAGCCGAGTTTCAGACACTTTTCTTTCTGAAAGAGAAGCCGCCTCGGTTGCTTTTCACCTCCTCCTGCGCCTCCTCTACCTCCTCCTCCTACACCTCCTCCTCTCTCGGTCCAGCAGCTGCTTCAAGCCTCTTCAATAAGCCACACACAATTTTCAGCCCTATAACTTGTTTTATCTCCTGCTGAATATGGAGCAGGGCAATTATAGGTAATTACGACCACAATGGCAACAAAGGCAACAAACACACAAATTCATCTATTATGTCACCGCATCTTGCTGAGGTGGCGCCCTCACTGCGCAGCAGCAGCAGCTGTGAGGGTGTTTGCGATGTGTTGTTTTCTTCTTCTTCACGACACCGTCTTCCTGTCCCTTCTCTCAGAGCTTCATCATTGACGGCACCATTATTCTCCATGCGGAGTTGGACGGTCACGCGTTTAAAACACCGCCTGCTGCACGTTGTCTTAAAACTAGGGCTGTCAAACAATTACATTTTTTAATCGAGATTAATCTCTGACTTTCCAAAGTTAACTGCGATTAATCGCGCTTTGATTTGCATGTTTAAAATTATGTTACTTTGCATTTCAAGACAGTTTTTATGTCCCTATTTATCCAGAGCAATTCTTGCCTGCTTAATTGTGGACTAAATGAACTCAAAGAAAGGATTTTTCTTCATTTCTATCAAAACAGTGCATCTAGAACCAATTATTACATATGGAGTGTCCAAACATAGTGCTACGTCTTGAGGGCCTGACTACGGATGAACAAAAGAGACAAAAGGCTTGCAAATAAAATGCAATTTAAAAAAAAGAATGCGTTATTCCTTGTATTTAATCTCGTTGCGATTGACCAGCTCATGCTGACAGCCCTTCTTAAAACCGAAAGGTTTTGACCGCCCATGTGGCTGCACCGACCTTGTCGTAGCTCTCGGCCTCCACATGTTTTTGCTTGCGAAGCTGCTTGGCGACCGACTTGGGGAGCATCTGGTGCAGCAGGTCCTCAGCCACGCGCCGCTGCCTCTTCAGGTCCTCGGTCTTCTCCCTCAGGTTCCCGGCGTAGTTCTGGATCCACTGGGTCATCTCCTTGAAGGAGAGCATTACCAGCGGATAGATGAGGCAGGCCACGAGCAGCAGGCACAACCTCACGCTGAGCGCCGAGGACGCAGAAGCGAGACGCCATGCGGAGGGCTGGCGATGCATGCTGGAAAAGGCAGCGCCTGGTGTCGGACAGGGCCTCCAGTCCGGCGAGGGAGCCAGACAGAAGCTCAGTTCCGGACACGTCCCACCGATGCGCGTCAAACACGTTGGGAGGTTGTTCGAGCCGGCTGGAGTTCAATTTGAGGTCGACGTGCTCCGACCAGCAGTGGCTGAGATGTTCTGACAGGACCCAGGCGAAGCCCAGGTAGCTCAGCACGGAGCTCCACCTGCGCTGGAAGTCGGGCCGGGTTGCCAGGTCGGGAGAGTCCCTCAGCTGGTGGTTGAGCTCCGAGAAGGTGACCAGGAGTCGCGCAGACAGAACTTCCTTCCAGTTCAAACCCTGCTTGACTCTGAGCACGGCGTCCTCCACGGTGCCCCAGGCGTTCAGGAGCTCCTCGATGACCAGGGAGCAGGCAGAGGGACCTCCATCTCCACCGGCGGCGCTCAGAGAGGAGTTGAGCAGTCCTCCAATGTTCCCCGACAGCTCCAGGCACAGCTCAGCCCACTCGGCACCGCACCGGACGCCGTGGCCGTCACTCCCGCCCGCCGTTTCGCCGCAGAGACGGCCGAGCGAGGGCGGCGCGACCTGCGACAGGCTTCCACCCCAAGAGTCCCGTTGGCCAACAGACTCCTCATCTCTTGGAGCTCGCCCACCAGCCGCAGGACGGCCGCTGTCCTGCAGGAGCTCAGCTCTTCGTAGGCCGCCTCGGACGTGCGCAGCGAGTGGAAGCTGGAGCTCAGGTCGACCGAGACGGCGCCCAGCAGGGCCAGGAAGGAGAGCGAGCACGCCGTCAGAATGCGCCGCACCGAGCGGCTGCTGGCCGACGTGGACAAGATGGGACAGCTGGAGAAAACGGGGACACGAGGAGAACGACGCGGTCGGTCTCGCTAACAGAAGCCTGATCGTGCAAACCTCGTTACAAATGGTGTAATTGAGAAAAAACAAATCTCCGGGTTCACAAAAGGGCTTTAGAATATATTTAAGGCACAAATTATAAATAATTAAGTAAATAAAAACGAAGTATTCCTGTGTGATTTAGTTCAGTTAAGTCAAACAAAAAAGGCAGATGATTCTCCAGGTTTGGTTTTTAAATGGAAGAATTGAGTTTCATTCTTTATTTAAAGATACAAAATTTTAGGATCAAGCTAAAAATACCAAAACATGCAGGTCCCCTCCTGTCACTACGTAGTTACAATATTTCTGCAGTAGATAAATGAGAATCAGCAGGGCTGAGATGTGGCAGGGACTCACCTGCACAGCTGACAGTCGGTACCTGCATCTTGCTGCCCCCCCGGGGCGACCCTCCTCTTCCTGATGAACCTCCTCTTGAAGGAGGCAGAGGACAAAGTCCCGGAAGTGAGACACTCTTTTTTCATCAAGTTCAGCGATGACATGAGAGCTCAGGCTGCTCCGTGGTCGGTGTGACCTCGCCGGGCAGACGGAGGAGCGCACTGACCCGCGCCGACCGGAGGCAGGAGACGCGCCGCAAAGTCAGCGGGGTTCAGGGCTACTTCCGACCGCTCACTTCAAAATAAAAGTCAGATAAATGCGCCTTTCCTGTCTTTGCCTGCAAGGCGAGAACGTTTTGAGGGGATTTTAAATCCACGCATATACATTTCTAATTGTTTATGCCATAAAGGTACAAAAGAAAACAGTATGAATAATAGTATAAAATAGTAAATGTTTATGATTATTCAAACACCAAGTTCTTAGAGTTGGTGATCACCAGAGTGAATATTATATTAAAAGAAAAAATGTAGGTCATAATATGAAAATATTACTCTATGCATTAAAATACTTGGAAGTCAAACCTGTCCTTCCTAGTTGACTGAGAACCTTTTTCTTTCTCTTTAGAAAGAATTATTTTTTAACACAATAATGCTTATTTTACCCTGCGATGAACTGGCGACTTGTCCAGGGTGTACCCTGCCTTCGCCCTAAGACAGCTGGGATAGGCTCCAGCAGACCCCCGTGACCCTGAACAGGAATAAGCGGGTATAGAAGATGAATGAATGAATGATTGAATGCTTATTTACTTAGTTTACAACATTTCTGAATTTTTACACAATACTTGTTTTGTTTTGTTTTTTGTTTTTGTTTTGTTTTGTTTTTGTTCGGTTTTTTTTTTTTGCATAATTCGTTCCATGTACTTGGAGCGAAATAATGGACGTTTGCAACAGATTTGGGGACTCCAAGTTTGGTTTGTGAGCGCCATATCCTCGCCAGCTAGCTCACCTTTATCCGATGTTATTTGAGCTAGCTAGCAGAATAAGTTGCAAAAAGTAAACAAAACAGTTGCGTTGCACCTCCCTCACAACGAAAAAAAAATGTCTTACCTTTATCCTCTTTCTTCTTCCACATTCTTCCTGATATGCTTTACTGCCCCGGTAGGACAACTTCCGTTTGATGCCATATCGCCAATATTGCCGCCCATATCTGCCATTATCAGGCTACAGTCGAATCCAATGATTTTGACTTGAATTATGCAAAAATAAAAAATAAATTAAAGAAAAAAGCCCTTAGTTCATCATTGATCACACATTTTAGTACTCCTCAGATGAAGCCGAACGTTGAGTTGAACCACTAAACCACTCAGCCCCCAACAAAGCTTCAGACTTGACCTTTATTCGCCAAACGGATGTTGAATTCTTGCCCTGAAGATATGAAAACGTGTTGCTCTTATTTTGAAAAGTTGCACGCCAGAAGTTCTTTACGCGCTTTCTTGGCTTTCCTTACTCCGATCCTCATGCGCGCCGCGCTCGACCTCAGCTCCCGTACGGACAGAAGGACGGACGGACTATCGGAAGTGTTTGATTCGGGCACCGTGACGGTATGAGCCGGTTGCCGACTTTCGCCGCCCCTGTATGAAGTGCGGTCCCGGTCCCGGTCTGCTTGTCGTTGGCAGGCCCTGAGCTGTGCCGTCGTCCCGGACTGGCGGAGGGTCTGGTCTCCCCGGGGCTGTTGGGTAAATGAGCGCGTTGTTTGGAGCCGCCGCCGAACAAAGAGCTCCCCTTCGCCCCACCAACCATTGTCACCGCCGGCTCGCACACGCGTCCGCAGCAACTCTCCGGCCGTCGACGTGAGTTCAATGCAACGTTCCTCGGCGTTGCTTTGTGTTTTGCTTCCCCTTCTTTGGCGCTAGGGACGTTGAGCGACTTTTAACACTTTCATTCATTCACTCACGTTTTGAACTAGCAAACTCCCCACCACCGCCACCACTACCACCCCGACACCGCCAGGCTAATATGAACAGATTTCCAGGGTTAGTTGCGCGGGTTACTCAACATTTATATCAGCCGATAATAGAGGCGATCGTTGTCTTTGTTGTCTGTCACCCCAACTTCAACTTGACCTGTTAATCGAGTCTGATATGGGTTAAGTCGGGAAACACTTTTACTTTTTTTCTCATGCCAGTTTGTAATCCTTGCTTGGACTTAACCACAGTTATTTCCAATAACCCTTCCCGCATATCCAGGCCCAAATAATCGATTCAGAGTCTGTCGTAAATTGTTACTAATGAATGTTTGGTGTTACATCGATTGATCTGCACGGAGCGTCTACAATAACAACAGCAACAGATCACACTCGAATCTCCTGTGTGAAGCGCTCTTTGCCAAATTGGCCAGATCCAATTTAGGTATGAGCAGATTTATGATTTTTTCTTTCATTTTAAATCACAGTTACAGTTTTGACAACATCAGGTGGAATATTGGGATACATTCTTTACATCGGCAAAACCTTAAAACAACAACAACATCGGATTCCACTGATGATGACAAGGAGTTAATGAGTATAATAGCACAGCTTGTGGATCCTGCTGTATTGCATGCAAACTTCCCACAGCTGTGGGTACATTTACATCTGCTGCAAGTGAAGACAAGTGATAATGACTTTTAAAAATCCAGGCCAAGACATTCTGAAACATTAAACTGCAGCGTTGCATGCTTTGTGTGTTTGTGCAGCAGCTGTCTGGCAGGAGGAGGAGGGTGGGGGTGGATGCAGGAGGGGGGGCGGGGTAGCAGCTGGGTCCAAGTGGCTGAATTTTGCTCCTGTGTTGCCAGTTGAGAGTGGAGGGTGGCGGCCGTCGCTCCAGTCATGACCTCTGGAAATGGAACTGCCAACAACAACAACAACAACAAGATCAGCAGCAGCAACAACAGCAGGCGACACAATGGAGAAGCCAAAGCAGCCCAGGCGATAGTCAAGTCCCACATCCTCACACACCTGATCGAGGGCTTCGTCATCCAGGAGGGCGCCGAGCCGTTCCCAGTGAGTCTCTCCAACAGACAAGAGTTTTGTTTTTTGTTTTTTTTTCGAATGAATGTTTCAAATTCAGCTTCAGTAGCTAAAATTTGCTGTGGATTTAGTTCCCTGATGTTTATGTTTCTGTGTTCCGTTGCTTGTTCGAAACATGAAGCCTTGATGGGTTTCCACTCGGCTCGTGTTGCGTTTCCAAATGCCTGCTGCTCACCTGAGTAACTGGTACAGGTAATAGTTACCTGGTAAAGGAGACCTCACGTCAAACTACCAGAAAATTGACCATTTGTTTAAACACCAGTAATTAAGGAGTCATTGTGAACCTGTTATTGAGCTCTTTGTGATCCGTGTCTTCCCGCCGCAGGTGGAGCGTCCGTCTTTCTCCGTCGACTGCCTGCGGAGACACGCTGCTGACTCCAGGATGGACGGCCTCATTACTAAAGGTCAGAGTCAAAAGGTCCAGGCTGTGGACGCGCGATCGGCAAACGGCATCTCTCGCTCTTCAGTGATTGCACGAAGAAGAAAAAAAAGAAAAAAAGATCACATGTCGAGCTGCAGGCGGAGGCTGGAGAAGGCGGATGCGGTCCTCTGCCTTTGACTCTGCGTCTGTGTGTTTGTTGCGTGTCCGTCCTCAGAGCTGAAGTCCCAGCAGGAGCCCATGCTGACCTGTGAGCTGTGCGGCAGAGAGGACTTTGCCTACGCTTTCAAAAGGTCCAAGAGGTTCTGCTCCAACGGATGTGCCAAACGGTGAGAGCTCCGCCCAAACTAGCGCGGCAAGTCTTTTGAATAGAGGCAGCTGGCCGTAGCAGCAGCAGCAGCGACGGCAACCCTGTTGGCCGTATCAAAAATGAGTCACTTTTGAAGATTCACTTTGGAAAGTTTCAGCGATGGCAGCTAATTTGAATAATCATCAGCTTGTTTCACATCAGCTGCTTAAGGCGTTTGGAGCTTGATTTAATTGGCATCTCGGCAGGTAGATGCAACAATGTTGTCCAATAAATATTATTTTTATAGCTGCTGCTTCTCTGACATGTTTCAAACTTTTTAAACCGACTGGGAGAACGGGCCAGCGTTGGCTAACGGCGCCGCCTCTCTCTGCAGCTACAACGTGGGTTGCACCAAGAGGATGGGCCTCTTCCCCAACAGGAAGACCTCCCTGGAGAACATCAAGAGGCAGAGGGCCCTGAACGCAGCCCTGAAAAACTGCACCGTCGACCCCAAGAAGAAGGTGAGCGCAGGCAGAGGCGGAACCTGCGGGGTTGTTTGTTTTTTTTCAAAGCCAGTCTGACTCCGCCCACTGTCCCCCCCACTGCAGAAGCCTCCAGCCGCCTCCGCCGCCGCTCCGTCCACGGGCCACTCGCCGCTTCCCGCTCAGCAGGCAGAGTCCAGCCAGTGTTCCGACCTGTCGGGATACAAGAGGCTGCCGTCGCCGCCGCCACAGGGCTCCCCGTGTCCCTACGGCCTGGTGCCCGCGGACCCCGGCCAGTGGGACATCCAGGACGTCTACCAGTTCATCTCCTCTCTGCCAGGTGGGCTCACAGAGAGGAGCAGAACCTTCCAGATTTCCCCCTTCCTGTTCAATCAATTGACTTTTGTTCATAAAGCACTGAATCAGCATCTCTCAACTGGTGGATCGTGACCCATTTAAATTATTCATTGTTAATGAAATTATTACTTAAAAATATTTTTTTTACAAGAAATGATAGAAATTGGGCTTGCGTTTCTATTTTTGTGGAAGAAATTTGGCTGGCGACTTCATGATGAGGGAAAACAATGTCCGTCGTGAGACTCCGCCAGTTGAGAACCTTTGCACTAAATCGTATCTGTAGGTGAGTCGAAGCGCTGAGGTTACTCAGTTGCGGCGGTGTTGACTGATGACTGTGGCCATCCTGCGCAGGTTGCCTGGAGATCGCCGAGGAGTTCCGCTCTCAGGAGATCGACGGTCAGGCGCTGCTGCTGCTGAAGGAGGACCACCTGATGGGGACCATGAACATCAAACTGGGCCCGGCGCTCAAGATCTTCGCTCAGATCAGCATGCTCAGGGACTCGTAGCCCTGCTCTCACACACACACACACACACACACACACACACACACACACACACACACACAGTCACTCTGCTGTGAGAGGACTAACACAGTGACCTCAGAATCCCTCATGTTGACCGAGTTCGTGGCCCGCTGAGCACAAGGACACCAGCTGATAACGGCGCCACTCTGGCCCACATCCAGGAGAACCTCAGCCCTGCAGCAGCAGCAGCGGCTGCGACACAACACTTCTCTTATTAGACTGGTAGTCAAATCTCAACAGAACAACAGAAGCCAGGTGCCAAAGCTTGGAACTTTTTTTTTTGCCTAGAATGTGTCTTCTATCAAAAAATCACCTCACTGGAACACAATCAACGCTGCAACAAAGAAGAATCGTAATGTTTCAGATTGCTTCACATTTACTAAAATGATCCTGCACTCTCCTTCTTCTTCTGTGTCAGTGGGGAGGTTGGATTGTGTCATGTTTGATTCTGTTAAGTTATTCACCACCTGCGGTTCTTTACACTTGGTTTTGTATATTTTTGGTGGAAGGGTTCAGTGACTGACATTCACCCGCAGATGGCGACTCGGGATGTTCACACACTTTGTCTGGTGATGTTTTCTTTGTTTTTTGTTTTTTTTGCTTTTGTTTGTTTCAATTTGTTGCCATGAGGACTTCACAGGATCCAAGATCCTTCCTTCTTTCGCTCATCATCCGTTAGCATCTAGAAGATCCACCAGGGGGCAGTCTCGTGAAGACGACTCCGGCGTGGGTTCATGTTGACGGTGGTGGAAAATGTCCAAGTGCCTGCAGTGTTGAAGGCCCTCAACAGGCGAAAAACGGATGAGTCAGTGCGTCGTTTGATGATAAATGTACCAAAGTGAGTCTCTGTTTAACTGCTGCCATCGAAGAACATATCAAAGCGCTTTTTTTGTTTGTTTTTTTTACTATTAAGTGCCAAGAAGTGTTCTAAAAAGTTTGTTCTCCAAAGTAAAATGTGCTCTATTTTTGTAAAAGAAAAAAAAAAATTGAAACAGGGGAAGAAGAAAAAAACACTGCATGCCCATCTGATCTGGTCGATCATCTCACCGATCTTCTGATTTTCACTGTCCTACACTGTTTGAATCTTTTTGTACAGTATTTTATTTTGGAATAAAACAGGTTTTTTTTTAAGTACATCATCGAAATGTTTTCATGTTCATGTTCTTCCAGCAGTTGTGAGCCGATTCTTAGCCTTGGCTGTAGCGCCGCCTCGTTCTCCTGAGGGAAACCCATCAGGGCGATCCTGCCAGTTGAAAATACTTCATATGGGGCTGTGAAGTGTTTTCCAGGATATAAATCTCCAGACTTCAAGAAGTCCCGCTGCATTGCAATGTTAAAGTAACCTTAAATCACCAAAGGGGTCCAAAACATTAATTATCTCAGGGGACAAAAACTGGCAAACCACTTTTTATTCCCCACAATACTTCACTGATTTATTTCAACAACAAAAAGTTCTTTAATTTTTTTTTCCTTCCGAAACAAAAAAAAAATGCATTCAAGTACAATTCAACCTGATTACAACTGCAGCCAATAAATTAACTTCTGTCCACATTAAGGCACAAAGAGAAGAGAAATCCCACACTGACAGAAAATAATCAACGCTGACCGAAACAAACACTGGTATGCTAAGGTTTGTTGGTACTTCCTTCTTACTGCAATAATTTTGTATAGTTTCCAATTTAAAAAAAAAAAAAAATGGAGGAAAAGTTAATCAAATAATAAACAAACCAGGAAAATCAGATTACAAGGTTTAGGAGTCCAGCGTGGAGGATTTAGTGGCACCTAGTGGTGAGGTTGCAAAATGCAAAGCCACCCATACCTCATTTCCCCCTACCGAAGGAAGCCCAGCATTCTGAAACACTCCTTCCTCTGCAATAGTGCTAATTAAATTTACCCGTCGTTCACATACACACAAACCTAATTTTGAGGACTGGCTCACATTTTTACTGACATCCCCTCACAAATCCCCTCTGCCCCCGGAAAAAAAAAACATCACACAAACCTCAAGGGAACATTTCTAGCTTTGAATACAAGCCCTTTGATTTTGCTTGCTGTGTCTGACCGCTGCCTATCCACAGGGTCGACCCCCCCCCACCCCACTCAGAGGGTCTGGTGGTTAGTGAAGCACAAGCTGAGAGTGAGTACATAAAAAACGGGTGGTTTTCACTCCATGTTGTGGGAAGGGGGAAAAGGCTTTTGCTGGTGAACGGAAACTGTTTTGCGAGCCGAGAGCTTTTCATTAACTGGGGGACGGGTACATTGCCCCCTGCTGGCCCGGAGGCTAACGTGTCTACGATGCCAGAGGAGCTTCGCTGTCTGCGTACTGGCCGTAGCCAGAGCCGCCAAGCCACTTCACCTTGATGTGCTGCGGAAAATCAAACTGCTAGCCTGCAACAGTAATAAAAGTGAAAAAAATGAAGAAACTAAGGTTGGTTTTAAACCTAAATCAGCAATGGCCAAGATCATCTGCTTTGTTGCCTCGTCCACTTCTTTCTGCCACAGCTGTGCTCATCTGGTTCCTGAACTGCTTCATTTAAGAATCTTTTGGATAGACTGGTGTCTGAAGTTGATTTTAACTTAACACCAGTGAACTGATACGTTAAAGCTTGGTAAGAAAATGGTTATTAGCACGATGCAATGAGTATCTTTTGGTTTCGGATGGTCCTTTCACACAGGAAGACAATTCAATGAGCCGTTTCTTCCTGAAAACGGTCGAGGAAATAGAAGAACATCGATGGGGGTTGTTTTTCTTTGCGGACCTGCAAGCTTGTCTAAGCAAACAACACAGAGCCCCTCACATTAGCGTCGCCACTGCACTGCACTGCACTGCACTGCACTGAAGCTGCTCAGGCGGCACTCCGGAGGTCGTAGTCATCGTCGTTCTTGCCGGGCACCTGGTGGAGTCAGAGGTCAGTGTTAGAATTGGCAGGGCGGGAAAAAAACGAGAGTGCCGCCACACCACCCCACCCTGCAATTACACCACACCGAGGGGGGGGGGGGACCCTAGCAGTGGTCAGACCGAGCGCTGCGACAGAGAAAGAGCCCAAGCCAAGAGCAGAGATTTCATTCAGCAATTTAATATAAAACATCATCAAGATAGAGAGGAGGAGGAGGGAGGAGGAAAGAGGAAGAGGAGGAGCAGGAGCTGGGAGAGACGTCGGGCCAGGGCCGATGACATACGAACATTTAGCCTGCGGCATCAGTGGTCACTTCGTTCTCGTCGGAGACGCCAGTAAGCAGCAGCTACATCACATGACGACACACAGACAGACACACAATGGACTTTAGCACCGCCCTGTTGTCTAGCGCAGCCGACTGGTCGCACAACGTCCCTCAAACCCCGAGCTCCGCAGAGCAACCCTGGAAGCAGTGCTGATCCTGTGAGGCCAGCAGCTGGTGAGATTTCAAACTAAAGCCGTTGCTGTAAAGTCGTTAAATGAGCTGATCAACGAAAAATTCAGAAAAGTCCCACAGCCTGCCTGTTCCCAGGTCGTCACTACTCTGTTATACGGGCCCTTTCAGTAGGGGCAGCACCAGTGTTTTATCCCACGCAAGTCAAATTACCATCACACTGAAGCAAATAACCTGTGACGCTTTCCTCTAGTGGACTAACAGGAATAAAATCGAAATAATATCTAATAGCCACACAGATGTCAGTCATTAAGGTAATTTGCTGTTTTTGATGGAGCAAAATTAATTATGTGGTAGTGACAAAATAAATGAATCTCTTTGGGAAAATGTTCCTTGGCAAAGTTGAAAGCAATTGCAATTTAGTGGAAATTAAGTAAAAAAAAAAAAGAAGAAAGAAAACAAAGAGAAAAACACTGGTGCCCCCCAAAGAAGTCACAATCACGTGAATGACTTATAAATAATCTCATGAACTCTGTGCTTTTTTTCCCCACCACACAGCCCAGACGACAGCAGAGACAACAAGGTGAACTGAAGCCTCCCATTATCCCATTTCTGCCACACGTGATCTGGAATGAAAATTTGTGAATTTGCGAGTGAAAACTTTCAGCATGTTGAAAAATAAAACCAGCGACTCTAAATCAACTCAACCCATCAGCGGCAAAAAACAAATCAAGCAGATGAAGGGAATAGGAGACCCACTCAAGAGTGAGAACCACAAATAGGTTTGCTCGGAAAGGAGGTGAAAGAATCCGATCCACACAGACAGAGAAAGAGAGGAAACGCTTGGCAGCACACAAAGGTTTGAAAAAAAAAAAAAAAAAAAGAAAAAAAACCCAGCAAAGAAGATCAGTTTGCGGTTGTTTTTTTTTTGTTCCTGGTTTCCAGCAGAGCCGGGTGTCAGTGGGTTATTATACCTTGCTCCTGAAGAGGGGCTTGGCGCCGGGGCCACAGTACTCGTTGTAAATGAGCTTGAAGAGGAAAAGGTGGAAGAGCGTGATGAGCGAGGCCACGCTGAACCAGAAGAGGAAGGGCAGGCCCGGGTACCGGTTGGCCATGTGCTCCTCGTGGGCCAGGATGGCCTTGAGGTGCAGCGTGTGGCGCAGGTCCTGCAGGTGGCGCAGGTCCGTGGAGATGTAGAGCAGCGGCGTGATGGGCTGCGTCACCATCACGGGGAAGGTGTGACCCTTGACCTCGGAGGTGAGCTCCACCGGCTCGTTGAGGCAGCCGGCCTCGCAGGCGTACAGCTTCACCGGGTCCTCCTGCTGCTTCACCGACACGTGCAGGAAGGGCTTGCCGTCGGCGTCCACCAGCACCGCCAGGCTCATCAGGTCCCGGTTGTAGTGGATGCCCCGCAGCGCGTAGCTGTTGTGCAGCACGTCCGGGTCGGCCTGGAACTGCAGGTGGTTCTCGGTGAACTGCAGCCCGCCGAAGCTCAGCACCATGCCCTGCATGGCCCCGTGGGCGCCGGCCGCCACCAGCACCTTGCAGCCGCGCTTCTGCAGCGTCAGCGTCCACAGCGTGTACAGCTGCAGGATCTGGGCGGCGCTGCTCACCCGCTCGGGCCACAGGTTCTCGGCGTGCATGGTGGCGTGGCCGCTGAAGCAGTGGTCGGCGTAGTTGAGGCTGGCCTCCAGGCGGCCGCGCTCCTCTTTGCTCAGCCTCCGGTCCAGCAGGGGCGCCGCCGAGGAGGACAGGATGTAGTAGAGGGTGGTGTTGACCGTGCGGCTCGACGGCGTGTGGAAGTCGGTGATCTTCCTCATTTCCACGCCTGGCCGGGGGGAGAAGAGGGACAAACAGGCGTGACTCCTCCGAGAGCCTCCATGCCTCTTTAAAAAAGGTGTCGACGCTCAACATTATCAGGAATGGCTGGATTCTATCGGTTGTAGGGATGCAAATCATTGATTCATTCATTAATCGTTAGTTGATTGACCTTAACAACTGATTAATGATTAAATGATTAGCGGCAATTTTCCCTGAGAACCTAAATTTCACAATGAATAACGCGCAAGGAAGACATTATTTAACCTTTAAATAATGTTGAGGGTCCAATGTGACCAATCTTTACATTAGAGAACAGTAAAAACACCCTAAACATTTATCCTGACTTTAAGTTGACTTCTAATGGGTCATCCCTCTGAATTCGCGCCACCTTCAGGCATCATCATAACCCGGTGATTGAAACCCGGCTATCGGCTGCTCGCAGCACCACAACTGCTGGATGACGTGCCGCCTGACCTCTGACCTGCGCTTAGAGACCGACTCTCAGACGTCCACCTCGGGCGGGCGGGGAAGTCGAACAAAGGCGCCTTTGTGAGCTCTACTGTGTGCTGAGCGGCCGGATACGTTTCACCTCAGCAGGTGACTGTCGATGTTGGCTCCTTGTTGATTTTGCACTGCAGCCGAATAAACATATTGTGCTGTTTGACGCAGAACCGGAATCAGCAACACAAAAAATAAAAAATAAAAATGTTTTGTTTTGTTTCTTTTAACTGTGCAAAAACAAAGATGTTCGGTCTTTCCAGGTTGAGGCTTATTTTCTTATCTATGTTGTGTTTTGTATCTAGGTTGCGGTTTATTACTTCTTAGACGTACTAACAGGAAGTGGTGTGAGTCAAGACTCTGCTCTCCTCCTGTCGTCGGTGTTGTTGACTCTAGTTCTTTCTCTGTCTGCACATCACCTGCGCCATCTCAAAGCCATCCACAAACAAGCGCACACCTCCACCTGTGACTGCGTGCAAGGCTCCGCCCCCTCTTGTACTCTCGCCTTCCTTCAGAAAGCTTTTGTATAAAGTCGTCAAAACACCATCAGTGTCTTTATGGCCATGTCTCTTTTCCCCAAAGCTGAAGAACCGCTTTGAAATTTTAAACGTTTGTAATTTCACAACACTTTTACAGCTTTACCGTGATGTTTTATGGCTCTGCTGCCTCTACGACCCAGCCGAGGGTGATTGCGTCGTTAAACCAACGCGGAGCCGTCAATAAAACCTGCCGACAGGTCCGGTGATGGAACGCTGACAACCTGGCTCACACCCTGCACGTTGGCGCCAAGCGAAACTCACCTGAGATGAAGAGGTCCATCCAGTTCTGCTGATGATCCGTCACCAGGTCATCCACCTTGATCTTCAGCAGCTCCCCCAACTCCTTCTTGGCCCCCTCCCTCAGGGCGCTGAAGGTCTCCTCCAGCTTGGAGGACTCGATGGGCTCCGAGGTCCACACCACTGACAAGATGCTGTCCATGTGTTCCGACTGAGGCGGCACCTGGATGCGGCTGCTCGGCTTCCTGGAGACCACCACCACCAGTACCATGCGGTTCTTCTCCACAGGCACTCTGACAGACGACAGCAGGATGTCCCTGTCGTCCAGCTTCTCCACGCTGGTGGAGACCTTGCTGCCAGTGGCGCTTTCAGGGGCGACGTCCAGGGAGACGCTCCTGTCTGACGGGTTGTTGATGTGGATCCGCTGGAGGGACACGTTAGACCTGCTCCTGTGTGCCATGAATTCCTCCCTGATGGAGACACAGTCCCTGGCAGTCTGCGGGGCCGCGGGCGAGACGCAGCGGACCGCCAGCACCGAACCCTTCCGGAACCAAAGCATGGTAGCCTTGGCCTCCACCCGCTTCCCCTCCAGGTGGACGCCGAACCGCGGCGAAAACTCGGTCTGGTGGACCGGAGCCGAACCGGGCTGCGTGGAGGAGGCCACCCACAGCCGGTTGGAGTCAATGTCAATCAGAATGTGGCCATTACCTGAAACAAAGGGCGCGTCCAGCGGCTCCTGAGGTGTGCTGTAGATGCCCTCCCCCCGCTCCACCAGGGAGCTCCACCTGTAGATCTCCGCCTGCAGGCACTTGCCAGCCGCGCCGCCGGGCATCGCTGAGCCCGAGAAGAACCTCCACCTGTGGTCGGGGCCCAGATACCAGTAGAATATGAGGAAGACCAGCAGCCCGATGAGGAGCCTCCTAGCCCAGCTGCTCGACAGCAGACCCGGCAGTCCCTTCAACCTCTGCTGGAGCCACATCGTCCTTTTCAGCGTCGGCAGCCCAGATAAGAGTCGGCGTCTCCAGACCGCGCCCAGGGTGATCGATTAGTCGAGTGACGGCTGCTGCGTCGAATTTGTTCCCACACAGGACATGCCCCGCCAGCCCAGAGACCACAGTCCGTCTGCGCTAGCTTCCGGCTAACTTAGCCTAGCTACGGATCTCGCGTTGCGGAGGAAAGCTGTCGAAAGCGCGCCGTTCCTCTCATTCTGCCTTCTGCGTTTCTTTCGGCTGTTGTATGTGTGCGTGTGACGCTCGTCAAGTCGTTATATCTCGCCTCATGTCCCCCTTTAATCCGCATCAAAGTTTCGAACGTCGCCGTCCACAGGTCTTCCAAAAATAACTCCAGCGGTTGACACTTCTGGTTTACAACAGCTACCGTAAAGCGGAACTGGGAGGGGTGAGGCGGCGCATGACAGGAAGTGTCGCAAATATTTGTTTTGACTCTCAGCCAGGTACGGTTAACGTAAAAAGTAAACAAGGGTCAGGGATGAATGCGTTGAAACAATCAGGCTTCATAAAGTTAAATGTGTTAAATAAATATAAATTATGTAGTATTTGTATTATTGATAGGGTTTACACAGTAAATAGGCTCCTGAAATAACCAACAAGATTGTTGGTTTTCAATATAAATCGAAAAGTAATCTTTCAGTGAAACAACGGTGTAGTTACTGAAAGCACACGACATTACAATGGTTTTAATAAGAAGTACGGCAACTACGTCAGTCCATGCACTTTCTTGCGCTGGGGTTCATAGCAATATGGTCAGTGTTTCATTCTGACCACAAGATGGCAGCCAAGTCCCGGTAACGCATTCCATTTCTTTCACTCTCTACTTTATTGTTGTGATTTTCTAATCCCAAATCCAAATTTCAACCATTTTTCAATATGTAATAACATAAAATAAAATCATATATTATGGTGCAGGGCCATGTACGTGTACGTTTCTCTGATCTGAAATTAGAAAATATAACTTAAAGGCCCTCAAGAATTCCACTTGAATTTACAGTTCAAAGCTCTTGGATTCAATGTCTGTTGTTTCTGGTCATTTATTACCACATTTCACTTACGGCATAAATGTAATTTTAACCCAATATGAATACGTGAAAGGGAAGGTGTGAATTGGTAACTAAAAAAAAAACATCAGATTAATTTCTGTGGTCACTGTGGGGGATATTGCATGTGGCAGTCAGTGAAAGCTCCTATCTGTGAGCCAGAAGAAAAAAAGTGCTCAGATAGAAAAAGAAAATAAAAAGACACTGGGGTTACCCACAAACACAAAGGATGTGTTTTAATTACTGTGACCACTGTGACACAGTGTGCTGTTTTTACAAGCAATGACATGAACTCAGTTCTCAGTAGAGTGATTTTTAGCCAGAATAAATGTCTCAAAATAAAAGTGTCAACTAATGTGCATTGCAAACTGATGCAATGCTTGCAGGACAAGGGAAGAGGGGAAGTGTTTGGATCCTGTAACTCCAGTTCAATAAGAGTTGCGATTCATAAACACTGTTTCAAGCAGGACAGAGCAGAAAAGACACACACCAACATGGCTCTTACTAATTAATATGATCAGAAAAAGAGTCGAGGTAATGACAATATCAGAAGGCAGCCAGGTCGCTTCAAACAGACAAATATTGCATTAAAAAAAAACATGAGGCTGGTCATGTGCTTGCTCTGACTGCTTTGAATATGACAGTCAGAAGGTTTGCCCAATCATCTGCACCCCACTCCAGACTTTTTTTTAACCGCTCTTTTACGGATGCATCCACATGTCAAGTGCATCCAACGGATCTGGAATTAGTAAATGTTCCATTTTATGAGTTTGATTAAGATAATTACGGATGCTGAGAGTCACAGCTACTGTACCGTCTGTCCATTCAATGTTATTACGGAGATTTTCTTTGTTTCTGTAAAATGTCCAACTTCTACTTGCTTTTAACACAGCAAAAAGAAAGAAACACGAACGGTGAGTCGGGGGAATAGGCTACGTGCAAGCGCTCATGTCCTCCCAACAGCTGGCTTGGCAAACGTCTTTTTTTTCCTCTGAATTCTGGAAGTGGGCGTTGCGGATGGATGCGCTCACAACACCGAAATGCTAACTAACATAGTCACGATGGAACCCAAATATCGAAAACCTTGCTTCTGAATGTGCAATATCAGATTTAATAACAATATAAATATAAATAAATACATATATATATATTCTATTATTTAAGTTAAGTTTGGGCTGAGGGGTGCAGATAGAAGTGGGCAGGGACGAGAGGAGTAGAGGGAGGAGGGGGTCCGGCAGGCGGTGCTGCCTGGCTGGCTGGTTGGCGGAGGAAGAAGAAGTTTGGAGCCTGCCTTCTTCTCCGCCCGGTGGAGAGCACACGCAGTTCCCGTCCGCTTGGCCCTCTCAGTCACACTCACTCCACTATTTTCCCCCCGCAAGACGACAAAATGAGACTTTCGTCGCTGTTGTTGCTCCCAGCGGTCCTCGCTTGCGTGTCTCTGCCGCTGAGCAGCTGCGAGGGAAAGCAGCTATCCGAAGGTAAGGGACGGGGCGACGTTCCTGCTCCACGGTCCGGGGCACACGCTGGTTTAGCCGCGCGTAGAAACTTCCAGTCTGTGTTTGGCTTGCACACTTTGTCATGAACACATTCAGCGACCGGTTTAGTTTGAGTACCGGAATCTTTCCTTCCCTTTTTGGACGCGGTGCACCGTGATTCCATTACCGGACCCTCACGCCTCACGCATTTTTTTTTTTTTTTTTTTTTTTTTTGCTGCCACTTTAGCGAAGCTCTGATTTATTGTAAACTTTTGAAGAATTTGCATAATTTGTCGTGTTTGGTTTTTAAGTTCGCGACAACTAGTGGGAATTTGTTTGCGTTTACTTTGCGGCATTGGTGTTATTTGTTTTTTTGTTTTTTAATGACCAGAGTCTTGGAATTTGTCTCGCGTCACTGCAGTGTTGCATCGTAAATTGTTAAAAAAAATATATATATATATATATATATATATATATATATATATATATATATATATATATATATATATATATATATATATATAAAAATAAATAATAATAATAATAATAATAATAATAATAATAATAATAATAATAAACATGATTTAAAAGAAAAGACAAGAAAGAAAGTTGTTTGTTTTTCCTTCTTGTGGTGTGCAATGGTGTTATTACTTTTCATTATCATTATTATGTGTAATTATATTCACAGGCATTAAACTTTGAGAAGGCGAACCACTTTAAACCAACTTTAGCTCATTTTACATTGAACATGTCACTAGTATGGTGACATTAGATAGTAATTCAATGTTTCCGCGTGCGTTAATAACGACAGTAACGTCTAATTTAAACACAATCATCATGTTTATCATCATTTTTAATTATCGCCGCTAACTTTAAGTAGTCTGTGACTTTTGTTGATGCGCGAGCTGTTGCTCTCCACGCTCAGTGCATGCCGGGTAGTAGTTTATCTTTCACTACCACCGGACGAGCGATTTAACTACGCCAGCCTCTGTTGTTACGTGAGGGCATTCTTAAATGTTTGCTTAAATGGCGCCATTCAATAGGCCGTTCAGCCAGTCTTTCCGTTTGGGAAACTTTTCACGCAGGTAACGTAAGTCCCATGGAGGAGCCCCATGCCGCTGACGTGGACGGGGCTTCTAGCTGCGCAGTCAGCCGGTGGGCTAGCGTTAGCTTCGGCTAACATTAGCTCTCGCCTACCGCAGAGGCTGCGGCGGCGGCAGGGAGGAAGTTGGTGTCTGGTTGGAATCCAGAGCAGACCCCAACATCCAGCAGGGTCTCCTCAGGGGAACTGTCAATAAATAAACTGTTTTAAAGGGAGAAGGAAGGTTTAACTCGGCGTATTTGGGGGTAGAAGGTCAAATTTGTTGTGAATTATTATGATCAATTCTGGACACACAAATACTGGAAAAGAAAATAAAGGCTTTTTGTTGAATTGTATACTACCAGTCACAAGTGTGGACACACCTTGTCATGTTTTTTTTGTTTGTTTGTTTTTATCTTTACAACTTTCTACACTGCAGATAGATACTGAAGACCAAATATATGAGCAAGATATAAGTAATTATGCAGCAAAGAAAAACACGTTAAATGACTCTACATATGCTTTTTTTGAAAGGTGGCTATTTTGAAGAATTTAAATATCAAATATAAAACGTGTATATTACACTTCATTTGTAGTTTTAATCCCTTCAGTGAGAAATTGCACAGTCAATAGTCATGAGAATGAAAGCAAAGACATTAAATTCATAAGGGTTGACTGGTAGTCTATTGCCCAAGAAAACCACCATATTATGAATTATATTAATTCATTAAATAGATAGGACTTTTGTATTAATTTTTAAAAGCTGTTTAAGTCTGACCCAGTATTTTATACAAGAATTGAGTTTGCTTCCTTTCCATAGCTTTCATTAAACATGATCCACTTTCTCCAAACCAGTCGGTACTGGTCACAGGTGTGCTGAATGTGATAGTAAAAGTGACGCTGAATTGTCCTGTTGTTCTTTGTTTTTCAGAGAAACTCCTCGTTGTGACCGTTGCGACCAAAGAGACTGATGGATTCAGACGTTTCCTGCGGACGGCCAAACACTTCAACTACACCGTCAAGGTAGGAAAACTCTGGTGAGATCAGAGTTCTTCTTCAGGGTAGGAGCAGATACGGAAGTCGGCCCCTTATCAGTCTCCAGGGAACTCTTTGTTGCTGCATTTAGAAAACTGACAAAATTTAGTTTCTAAGATGTGTGAGAAGATAAATATTGTTCAATTCATTTTCCCTGTGACAGCCAATGCTTGTGTTGTTTTAAGGTGATCGGTCGGGGTGAGAAATGGAGGGGGGGTGACTACATGGGAGCTCCAGGAGGAGGCCAGAAGGTCCGACTTCTGAAAGCGGCTCTGGAGGAGGTGAAGGATCAGGACAAGGTCATTCTCTTCATCGACAGGTAGTGTGATGTCACCGCACAGTCATGACTCATTAGTTGATGTGAGGCTGCATAGCTGCCAAAACGGTGTGTGTGCACAGTTTGTTTTGTTTCCTCATGGATGCCCTCTTTACATATGTCTCTGTTTGCTGAATTGGGGGTCCTGGTTTGCTCTCATTTAGCATAATGACGTCAAGCCGAGTGGGCAACAGCTGTTCAAAGTTCACCAGTTCACCCGGCCGCACCTCCAAAGCTCAATGTTTAACCCCCTGTTTAATGTGCGCACAAAGAGGAAGTGAAAGGAAACTTCTTTTTTTTTTGGTTTGTTTGTGCAGAGGAACCAAAGCTGAAGATTCAGCTAAGTCAGCTCAGATTTGGAGTTTAAGTCAAAGTTGATTTGCATGTGAACACAGACATGAAAAATAGCAATGCCATATTTTAGTTGCTGGGGAAATTTTCACTATTGTAGTAGTTATAATATAATGCATTAACAACTTAAAAGAGAGCCTGAGTCAAATCTTGACAGCAATCCGACCCTGAATAATACAGTTTCAATCTCATACACAAACAAAGACGATCGTGACTAAAATCACCTTTCAAATAATCCCCCCAAAAATGCAGCATCTTGACATTTTCAGTACCCATTGTGAGTTTTAATGACGCAAACATGTTTCTAACTTTCCTACAGCTATGACGTGGTTTTCGCCTCGGGCCCCAAAGAGCTGCTGAAGAAGTTCCAGCAGGCCAGACACAAGGTGGTCTTCTCCTCAGAGACCCTGATCTGGCCAGACCGTCACCTGGAGGACAAACACCCCCACGTCCGGGAGGGCAACAGGTTCCTGGGCTCAGGGGGTGAGTCCATCAGTCCTGTCCGTCACACGCTTCGTAAATCCTCTAAAGCAGCAGCATGTTGGAAAATGACAGTGGAATCACATGTTTTTATGTGAGAAAACTCACAGACTTTTAAACTGACTACACACTGAATGGTTTTAAAACTCTTTTTGTTACAATTTTCCCAGCAAACACAGCAGACAGCGAGCCCACAGCTCTGCTTGTCTGTTGTGTCCCTGTCTTTGTTGTGACACTACAAACATGAGAACTCACCTAAATATTCGTCTTGACTCCATGGTGTGAAATTACATCCTCTTCATGGCTCCTCTGACTCTGGCAGCCCAGTTTGGCTGATGCAACTCCGTCTGGAATGGACACCATCAAAAATGCTTGTTATCTTAATGTGTTTTTTTTCCCAATGAATTATCAGGTTCACTTGAATCATCAAAGCATCTCTGACCTGTAGGTGGTAGTATAGCAATTGTGAAATTAAAACCTGTTCCAGCATTGAAGTGAAAAGTGGACAAACAGGCATGGGAACATCACATAGTTGACAGCTTTTACATCAGAAAGCATATATTAAAACTGTAAAAGTAAAATTTTACTTTTTAAACGTGGTTAAACTGAAATTACAAAGGGACGTTTTTTAACGAGATTAGTCAAGACAAAACCTGTCAAAACCTGTTTTCACCTTCTTCTCAGTCCCCCAACCGGCCAGACTGTGAGAGTGTCTGAAAGCGCGGCGACACCATGGCTCTCTAACCTTCATCCCCGATTCATGATCTTATTTTTCTCTCAAGCTGTATTCACACCGTGCACGTCTACCTCCGTCTCACACTGTTGTGCTCCAAAGAAGTGCAGACGTGGCTGCTAGTTTTTTTTTAATGACGTGCTACCAGGACTGAAGACACCAATGCGACGCAACTGTGCGTTTTTACAGCCGAGCGCCCAGCAGGCTGCCAGTCGGCAGCCACCAGCAATAAAGCATCAGCAGGAGTTTTGGAGACGGAGACCTCCACTTAACGCCAAGCTGTGCACGTTAAAACAGCTTGACAGCAGCAGCCTCAAAGGTTGCCAATTAAATTAAAGGTTGTACTCCTAAAAGAAAAATCGCTGCACGGCGCCCCCTGCTGCTGCAGTGTTAGAATCTACGGAAGAGGATTAGGGCCACAAGATGAGAAGAAAATGAAGATTTTAAGATTTCTTTCCCCCAAGTTTCCAATTGGAGAATAAAGTTGACATTTTGAGATTAAAGTTGAAAAAAGAAGTCTTAAAAAAGACAAAATTTTGTAAATAAAATTGAAATTTAACAATTAATGTCAACGTGAAGTAAGTCAAAATCTTGAGAATAAAGTCGAAAACCCCTCCTCACTCGGGACCCCGTACTGTGAGGTCACTTGCTTCTTTGTGATGAACAAAATATAGAGGAAAAAAAAAAGAAAGGGAAGCAAAAGATGTAAAACATAAAAATTGAACAGATTCAAATAACAAAGAAATAAATAGATGAAACAGCATTCATTCATTCATTCATCTTCTATACCCGCTTATTCCTATTCAGGGTCATGGGGGTCTGCTGGAGCCTATCCCAGCTGTCTTAGGGCGAAGGCAGGGTGACACCCTGGACAAGTCGCCTGTTCATCGCAGGGCCACATAGAAACAAACAACCATTCACACTCACATGCACACCTACGGACAATTTAGAATGTTCAATTGACCTCACATGCATGTTTTTGGAGTGTGGGAGGAAGCCGGAGAACCTGGAGAGAACCCACGCAGACACAGGAGAACATGCAAACTCCACACAGAAAGGTCCCAGGCCCGGGCCCCAGAATCAAACCTACGACCTTCTTGCTGTGAGGCGGCAGCGCTAACCACTGCGCCTCGTGTCGCCCGATGAAACAGCAATGTGGAGAAGAAAAAAAACAAAAAGCAACAATAAATAACAACACAAACTGAAAACCAAATTGAAATCTGAAAATTCACAAAAGGGAAAATCGATGACTGCTTCATAAATGGAACTCGGAATTCCGCCTCGCACTCTCTCCTCACTTCCTCTTCCTGTCGTCAGGCTTCATCGGCTACCTGCCCAACATGAAGGAGCTGGTGGCCGACTGGTCGGGAGAGGACGACGACAGCGACCAGCTGTTTTTCACCAAGATTTACATCGACGCCGCTAAAAGAGTGAGGACGTCTGTTTCACTTCTGTGTCCCTCTTAAACAAGAGTTCTTGTCTGTTTGTATACATATGGAGAAGTCCTTGCAATGTGCCATGCCAGGCTTTTATGTAACATTAGGTGCCAAGTCAAATTAGCAGGGTGCAAGTTCTGCCCCTCTTTTTATTGGCCCTTGATGCCAGCTCAGCACTTCCTCCCTGTTATTTCCATTATTTTAATGCGATCGCCCGTAACGTTCATGTCAATCAAATTTTTTAATGCGCCTTGGCATGAGACTCTTGACCTTTCTGCGCAGATGTTTCACATCAGAACCTCTCCTGCAGCTCTGGGGAAAGTTGCTTAAGTCAAGTGCTTCTCTTTCTGCAGCATATGGACGTAAATGGTGCGAAGAAGAGTTGCAGAGTGTGTTTAGATTGAAAAACAACAATTGCGTTGCAAAGCTCACGCTCAGTTTGCGTTTTTCATGCACCTGCAGGTTGTTTGCAGCACATCTGCAATGTGCTTGAGTATTCTTGTCTTTTTTTCTTTTCTTTTTTTTTCTTCTTAGAAATCTATAAACATCACACTGGACAGCAAATGCAGATTATTCCAGAACCTCCATGGCTCCTTGGGTGAGTAACTGCAGTTTTGTTTCTTCTCTCTAGCTGCGAGTTGATGGAGGCGACTGCAACACCTCTGACCACTTGTGTGTTATTACTGTGATGTAGACACCTGTTCTGCGAGCCATCCAGCCGCATGTGACTCATGCAAATGTTGTTTTTTTCCCCCCCCCTTATTTTCCTACACACTAGTTTGTTGTAAACAGTCGTGTTTCTTCCCTGTTTTTGGCTGTAACTCAAGGCTGCAGGGCAATAACAGGAATGTTCCTGTTATTACACAGCACATTCCAACAAAGATTCCAGGTGGGATCAAACTCGAACAATACATGCAGATTCCAAAGTGTTAAAAGTGACACCGTGCACGTTTACATGCACGTTCATGACCAAATCAAACTGTCTCACGCATGGATATTTTACAATGCCAAAAAAAGCAGCTGCTCTTCTGGAGCAGTCAACTGTATTACAGGCGTTTCATTTTTTCTATTGTGGTCTCTGGGAAAATGCTTTCTGGGCCCGATGGCATTTTTCTGCAATACCACACATGACCACTTGGGAAATAAGCGTGCTGACAGAGCGGTGGCACTTTATGGATTTCTTCTAATACATCCCTGGTCTCTTCTGTTGTGCCTTTTCTTATTCTCTGCATTGTTCCAGTTTGTCTCGATCTGTAATCCACACTGCTGGTGGTTTCCAGTGGTACTGCAGCAGCAGTCAATTTGTACAGAACTAATTGATATGTTTGGCTGAGATCACCAGTCAGACTTTGAGTGGCGTCGCGTCCTGCTTTCGAATTTCAAGTGCATTTCTCCGAGTTGAGCCGCGGATGCTTGTGATGGAGGCGGAGCTGCACGTTCAGACATGATTGCGGGATTGCCTCCAGTCTGGAGCAACGCAGACGAAGGTGTGTGTGTGTGTGTGTGTGTGTGTGTGTGTGTGTGTGTGTGTGTGTGTGTGTGTGTGTGTGTGTGTGTGTGTGTGTGTGTGTGTGTGTGTGTGGTGTGTGTGTGTGTTCTTGTGGAAGAAGCTTGTTGGTGGAAAGCCTGTCGTTGGCTGAGAAGCTGTGTGTGTGTGTGTGTGTGTGTGTGTGTGTGTGTGTGTGTGTGTGTGTGTGTGTGTGTGTGTGTGTGTGTGTTTGTAGACGAGGTCGTGCTGAAGTTCGAGGACGGCCGAGTCCGAGCCAGAAACCTGCTGTCCGACACGCTGCCTGTCGTCATCCACGGCAACGGACCCACCAAGGTAGCGACCGGCCAATCGCTGCAGGCGTAGACTGTAGGACCATCAGCCAATCGGGGAGAAATGTTAAAGGTGGCAGCCAGGCTTGAATCTTTATCCTCCCCCAGCTCCAGATCAACTACCTGGGCAACTACATCCCCAACACCTGGACCTTCGAGTCGGGATGCACGGCGTGTAAGGAGCAGCTCCGCCCTCTCGCCGGTCTGAAGGTCCGTTCTCACGCCGTCGTCCTCTTCTGTTCTGGAGGCCTCTGACTGGCCTCTGACAGGATGCTTGTCTTTGTGCGGCAGGAGAGCGAACACCCTCTGGTGGTGCTGGCGATCTATATCCAGCAGCCCACGCCCTTCGTCACCGTCTTCTTCGAGCGACTCCTGAAGCTCCAGTATCCCAAGAACAGGATCAAACTCTTCATCGACAGCCGGGTAAACGGGACGTCCGTGTCCTCAGCGGGTTTCCCGGAGAGGTCGGGTTGCTCAGGTTTTTCCCGTCTTTTTCCTCCGTGTCCGCTGCAGGAAACCCACCACGAGCGCCACGTCAGCTCCTTCCTGCGGGATCACGGGAGCCTTTACCATGAGGTCAAGTTCATAGGGCCGGAGGAGAAGATGGACGGAGCCGAGTCTCGCAACCTGGGCTTGTGAGTTCCTCAACCAGCCCGTGGTTAAGCTAGCAGTGGCCTCCAATGTCTCTGCACTCCTGGAAGGTCCTGGGTTTGATTCCAGGTTCCAGATTGGACTTTCTCATGAAGTGGGTTCCTTTAAAAGTTCTCCAGGTTCCCACAGAAATCCATCCATCAATCCATTTTCAATACCTGCTTATTCCTGGGCTCAGGGTCACAGGGGTCTGATGGAGCCTCTCCCAGCTGTCATAGGGTGAAGGAAGGGTGACACCCTGGACAAGTTGCCCGTTCAGCGCAGCCCCACATAGAGACAAACAACCATTCACACTCACATACACACCTACAGACAATTTCCAATTCACAGAAATCCAGTCCATGTAAAACTCTCCAGGAATGAGAAAAGTCAGTCATTTCCTTTACTTAGCAAACAGATGAAGTAAAGGCCACTTTGTGATGTCACACAAAGTGCCCTTTAAAGTACCCTTTACTTCTTCTGCTTGCTTTGTAATGCCACAAAGGACACTGATTTCTCTGCTAGGTTAGTGGCCATCCGGCTTCAGTCAGGGAGGAAAAATAAAACCCTGAATTTGGGTACAAAAGAAGCAGAAACATTCAAATGAGGCAGATTTACTTCACTTTCACATGATTTGTTCTGCAGATGAAACGCATGATGACGTCACAGACGTCCGTTTGTGTTGGCGGATTTCTAACAGCGTTTCTTTTGTTTTGTGTGTGTTTTGTCTCCCTCTAGCGATTTCTGCCGTAAGGACGCGGACTGCGATTACTTTTTCAGCGTGGACGTCGAAGTCGTCCTCAAGAACGAGAACACGCTGAAAATTCTCATCGAACAGAACCTGCAAGTGTTTCATCATCAGTTTTGCCTGGGACAGAACCCAAGTGCGTGTTGATATTTGCCTCTTTCTAACTCCTCGTCTGTTGCACCCTTCAGGCCCATCGTGGCCCCCATGATAACTCGAGCCGGTCGGCTGTGGAGTAACTTCTGGGGAGGCCTGAGCGCCGACGGCTACTACGCCCGTTCTGAGGACTACGTGGACATCGTCCAAGGGCGCAGAGTGTAAGCACAGAAGAGGGCTTGATCTGCTTGTACAGCAGGATGCATGGTCAAGATTCCGATCCCGAAATCGGCGCCGATCCGTCATGACAGGCTCTGTGAAGAAGTGTTTTCAGACTGTGTTTGTGTGTTCTTCCCCTGTGGTTACTGCACAAGCGGGACGTGATCGTGAGCCCTGAAATGCCACAAAATTCAGTCTTTATTTCTAGAGTGCTTTCCAGCGGCCTCAGCCGCAAAGTGCTGTGCAATTTCGTCTATTGCGCATAAAACAATAACACACACGCAAGATAAAAAAGACAAACGATAAAAAAATAGCAGTGGCAAAATGAAAACACTTCACAACAACAACTGAACCGATTTCAGCGGCTGCAGGTGTGTTTTCAGTAAAGATTTAAAAATGGGTGCAGGTGCCTGTCTGATGTGGAGGAGAAGAAGAAAAGAACTAAACCTTTGCTGCTGCAATCAGCCTTTAATCAGACATCAACTGACTTTACTTATTTAAAATAAGAGCAACAAGCGGCTAGAAAAAAAGACTCCTGTATACACAGTGCAGCTCACCAGGGGGCGCTGATTGTGAGAAGGTCATCATTTCAACTGCTGCTGCTGCTGCTGCTGCTGCTGACGGTCCTGTGCTGGTTCTCAGGGGTGTGTGGAACGTGCCCTACCTGTCCAGTGTTTACCTGGTGAAGGCCAGCGTCCTGCGCTCGGAGCTCACAGACTTCGAGCTCTTCACCTCTCACACCTTGGACCCCGACATGGCCTTCTGCCACAACGTCCGCGCAAAGGTCAGTCAGAGGAGGAGAAAAAAAACAAAATCATCAACAACAAAAAAAAGACAGCAGGAGGCTATAAACACGGGGCTAAATACCCTGCAGGATAGGTAGACCTCCTCTGTTGGAGGCTGTGACACCACGTAAAGCTAAACAAAACCAATATGGGTAGAGCTTCAAAATGAAGGCCGACCTCTGATTGGCTGTGGCGTCTCCTCAGGGCGTCTTCATGTTCGTCTCCAACATGCACACGTTTGGCCGCATCCTGTCCACGGAGAACTACCAGACCAACCATCTCCACAACGACCTGTGGCAGATCTCTGAAAACCCTGTGGTGAGACTGACGCCTCGGCGCTGAAAGATCAAAACCTGCCGTACGTACGTTCCTCAGGTGTGGCGTGTGTTCATCGCGGGTTGTCGTGTTGTGTTTTTTTCCCCTTCCAGGATTGGGAGGAGCGCTACATCAACGAGAACTACACTCGCATAATGCAGGACAAACTGATTGAAACTGTGAGGAAAAGCAAACAAAACACAGAGACACACACACGCAAATTGCATCAACTTCTAGTATCTTCAAGAATATCTCCTGCATCACTCAGCCTCCCTCCCCCATCTCCTCCCCCAGCCCTGCCCTGATGTCTACTGGTTCCCGGTCTTCTCCAACGTGGCCTGCGACCACCTGGTGGAGGAGATGGAGCACTTTGGGAAGTGGTCCGGAGGTGGCAGCAAGGTAAATTCCGTCGTCGGCCGATCTTAAATTCCTAAAGAATCCTGCTGAGGGCGCCGCTGTCGCTCCTCCCTCCCTCCCGCTCAGGACACCAGGATCCAGGGCGGCTACGAGAACGTGCCCACCATCGACATCCACATGAACCAGATCAACTATGAGAAGGAGTGGCACAAGTTCCTCCTGGAGTACATCGCGCCCATCACGGAGAAGATGTACCCGGGCTACTACACCAGGGTGAGGCCTCTCATACCACCAAAGGGGGGCGCCGCCAGTGCTTATTCACAGGGTTGGAGGGAATTCTGGTATTTGCTGTTAATTCTGTCATGCCTTCTCTAGTTCCTCATAGATCTTCCATGATTCACCTGGGGTCAGCCACTAGGATCAGCTCGCATATAAACCATTGCTGTGTGTGTGTGTGTGTGTGTGTGTGTGTGTGTGTGTGTGTGCGCGCCCATTCATTATAGTTTTGCAATGAAGTCATTTTGCCTCCAGGTGTGACAGACCGAGGAGCTCAGTGCGGCGCAGTGCCCCCTGCAGGGCCGCCTGGCCACTGCAGGCACCTTCCCTCCCCCTCTCTCTCTCCCCTCTCCTGTCTTCCTGCTGACCAACGTGCCTTCTCTCTGTCAGTGCTCCACCCCGCTGAACTTTGTGGTGAGGTACAAGCCCGACGAGCAGCCGCTGCTCGTCCCTCACCACGACGCCTCCACCTTCACCATTAACATAGCTCTCAACAGCAAGGGCGTCGACTACCAGGTAAATGAGGACGGTGGCCTGCCGGCCCCCCACGGGCCGCGGCGGTGGCGACGATGCCGGTGATCTTCTGGCTGCTGCGCTGTCTGGAATGCCGGAGCAGAGCGAAGCTGATGCTTTTCTTTCCTGTGCAGGAGCTGCAGCCGGCCGATGGGCCGGCGGGCGAGCGAACTAGCGAGCGAGCAAACGAGCGAGCATCCCCTCATCTCCTTGTGCTAATGCTTGCATGACACCTCTCTCTCTCTCCTCTCTTCGTGTCTGTGTCTGCAGGCTCAGTTTGACTTGGCCTTTGTAGTTAGATATAAGCCAGACGAGCAGCCCAGTTTGAGACCGCACCACGACGCCTCCACATTCACTATAAACCTAGCGCTCAATCAAGGGGGCCAGGACTACGAGGTGAGTCGCAGGACGGTTTAAAGCAGCAGTCAGTCAGTCAGTCAGTCAGCTGCTCAGTCAGTCAATCAATAAACAAGTCAGATCTGGTCTGTTTTACTGCAACTTTTTCCAACTTGGTTGTGGAACAGTTTGTGGTTGGATTCACATTAGCTCCATCAAAAAAAAATCAAAAAAAAACAGTCAGAGGCCGACCGTCTCTCAGAGTTACGAAGTAGCAGCAGTTGGTCAAACCTGGAATGCCTCCATATTTCTGGCATGACAATCCTCATCATCACCATCACCATCGTCTCCTTGTTGAACCCTCGGTGTTTGTCACCTGCCTGGTTTGTGCCTCTGTCTTGTCTGCATGGCGGCACGCGCAGCTGAAGTCGCTTGTCCTTACGGCTGCGGCCGTGTCGTTTCCCTGCAGCTTTGGTTAAAAAAATGCACCAAACAGACGGCCGTCGCGCAGCTTCAGTTATAATTATGATCAATAGATTTCTGGCCTTTATTCCAAGTTGTGATGATGTTTGTTACGTCGTCTGTGGGAAATTATGTGTTGCATGACAGCAGGTCACATGAGGCAGGAACAGATTTCGTTTTGGTCTGAAGTATCAGAATCATCAGTATTGATACTTATACAGCAGACTGGCCATTATCATTATATTTGTAGTTCTATTGTATGTGCAGAAACAGAAACGTTGAGCAGTGGCGTTTCAAGCCCACCTTGATGCAACAACTTATTATTACAGCTACATCTTCATTGGATTGAAGATGTAATACATTTAGTCTGAATTGCACCTACCCGGCTAACCCAAAATAACATCAGTAACATCTATTATAACGGAATTTAAAAGGAAGGAGGGTTCAACTTCACCCCCACCACCAGGGGACATCCTACGCAACCGCATAGGCGGTGTATACCTAAAAAAAAAACAACACCTCTCTGTACTTGCTACTTCTTACACTAGTGCAGTTGTTCAGTGCACTCGTTTCCCCTCTGCAACCAAACCAACGTGGCACTATCGTCTGCTGCCTGTAGGGCGGCGGCTGCAGGTTCCTGCGCTACGACTGCTCCATCCAGGCGCCACGCAAAGGCTGGGCCCTCATGCACCCGGGCCGGCTCACCCACTACCACGAGGGCCTGCCCACCACCGCTGGCGTCCGCTACATCGCCGTGTCCTTTGTGGATCCCTGAGCAGCCAGACGGTGGCGCCACCATCAGCTCCTCCAGACCAGACAAAGACACACACCCCTTGACCTCAGCATCCTGTTCCTGTCTGGTCTGAGAGTGGTGCAGTGTGGACCAACATGCAGAAGATCCCCCATCGTGCCTTCCAGTTGGACTCCTCTCAGGATTCCACCTGGAGTACAGCTCCTGTTTCATAAACCATATAGTTGGCCAGAGCAGTTTTCCCTCCTCCTCCCTGAAGAGACACTCCACTCACCAGACTTCCTGTTTGACTTATTTATTTCCTGTATAGTTTATTTGCGGAGAAACACTCGCTGGTTGTTTTCATGTTGGAGCTCCGTGTTTTAACAGTGTTCACGGATGTTGTTCAGAGAGAATGATTTTTTTTTTTTTTTTTTAAATGGGCTTCTCATCCCGCAGACCTTCAGTGGTGCTTTGAACACAACTTGAATAAAAATGTTAAAAAAAAACAAAAAAACATGTCTGTTGTGTGGCCCTGCCGGAAACTGGGTTGTAAAGTGAAAACACAGCTATGAATGTTCAGTGTGTACACAGCTTGTCTAGAAATTACACATAAGATAGAAGTATTCACATCTTGAGAATATAGCATAACTAAGTTATAAATAAGGTGACAGAAAAGAAAAGCGTAAGGAAAACAGGATGAGCGCCGCTAATATTTAACATTTTTTGGAGTTTTAATAGAAAAACACAATAGAATATACAAAGTAAAAGGCAGTCAAAAATGCATTTCTAACTAATATAATAAGACTGTAAAGAAGATAAAATTTCAGAGGTCACCAGAGTGACATGTTGTGCGGTCGGGGTCAGCGGGGGTCACAGGCAGAAGCGGTTGGAGAAGTTTGGTGACTGAGGCAGAGTGAGTGGCATCTCGCTCTTCTTAAGCGCCACAGCTTTGTAGTGTCTGATAGGTTGAGCCTTGTGAACCTGCAGGAAATGGACAAAAATAAAAACAACGGTCAGTGACGGCCGGCACATCTAGTTTTCTCTGATCGCCACAAGGGGGAACGCTCGCATGGCCGAGCGCAGATGACTCACCTGCTCCTGCCGCATCCTGGCGATCTCCTCCTTCTCCTGCTGCTCCTCCCGCCGCCGCTCCTCCTCCTTCAACATGGCCAGCTCTGCCTCCCGCTCGCAGGCCAGCCGCTCCAGCTCCTGCCGCTCTCGGGCGCGGCGCTCCGTCGACAGCTCGAAGGCCTCGGGGACTGCGGATGACAGCAAATCGAAACGCGCAGAGTTAAAGGTTGAAAGTGTAATCCACCGTAAAGGCAGAAAACCTCCAAAGATGCAAAGAGTATTGACGGCAGGTTCCTGAACCAAGAACCAGAAGGTCGAGTTTCGAGGTCTAGCTGGTCGTCTTACCAACGGGGACCCGGTTCTCCTTCTTGGGCTGGAACGGTTCCTTGCTGGTGACCGTGCTGGGCCGGGCTTTGAAGTGGAGCGCCTCATCGTGCTGCTTCTGCTCCTCCTTCACCTGCAGAGGCACAGGAGATACGTCTGCGTGTCAGACTTTGGGAAGACGTTTCCTCGGCGTGGAGGCGTGGAGAACCCAGGAGACAGCGACGCGGCAGCGCACCATCTGCTCCAAGCGGCTGCTCTTCACAGCACCCCGCTGGTCCGCCAGCAGCCTGAAGGGCTCCGGCTTGGTGGGCTCCAGCTTCTTCTTCTCGGGCAGGACCACCGTGTCGAAGTCCGGCAGCGGCTGGGCCTTAAACTGCGGCACCTGTACAGAGGAAAGAAAAACACTGGTGACCTTCCAACGTCACGCCCGCCACAGACTCCAGACTCTGAAGCCCCGCCCACCTCCTCGTTTCTCAGCTCCGCCAGCCTCTTCTCCTTCAACGCCCGCCTCTCGCGCTCCCGCTCCTCGAAGGAGAAGGGACAGGCCTCCATGTGGTGGTGCTCCAGGCGGGGCTGGAAGGGCAGGCCGAAGTGGGGCACTGGGGGGGCCCTGATGGGGGAGGGCGGCTTCACCTGAAGGGAGAAACGAGGAGAACGTCGGTCCAGAAGGAAACTGAACGCAGAAGGTAGAGGAGCAAGTCTAGTCCAGTGAATCAACTGGCGCTTCAGTGGATTTCGAGATTAAAAACAGGGTCTAGGAGTACAGATGGTGGCGCCGTGTGAAGGGCCGAACCAGCATCCTCACCTCCTCCACCCGAGGCTCCCTGTGGACCCTCTTCTTGAGGGCAAACGCTGGAGACTCCGGTACGGTTGGCAGCAGGACCTTCTTGATGGGCAGCCCCTGAGGATGGATCGAGAGAAAAGAGAAGAGACCTTCAGAACCAAGTCAGACGTGGACCTGAAACGCCGAGCGGCGGCGGCGGTCCTAAACTCACCACCACCCCATCCAGGATCTTCTTGGGCAGCGGCTGGGCCTTGAACTTGTGCTCCTCCTCCTCCGGAGCCTTGCTGGCCTGCCGCTCCTGGAGCCTCTTCTCCACCTGCAGCTGGAAGCCTTCGGGCACCGTCGGCTCCTTGGCCGCGGGCTTCTTCAGGTCCTCGGCGCCGTCCAGGATCTTCCTGTTGAGCTCCAGCGCCTTAAATTTGAACCTGATGGGGCAAATGAAACATTGGGAAATATTGGCTCCAATGCAGGAAAAAAAATAAATAAATAAAAGTATAGGTCAGAGCAGTGACTCACTTCTGCAGCTTTTCCACCTCCTCGGCCTCCAGCGCGGCGCTGCCCTTCACGGTGGGGGGGCGGCTCCTCTGCTTGGTCATCAGGTGGGGGGTGTGCGGCTGCGTGAGCTTGCTGTGGTCGCCCTTCACCGGTGACGGACCTAAGGAAGGGTCAAGAGAGAGGTCACGTGACTGAAACGGGACGCCCTCGTTGCAGCTACAGGGGCGGAGCGAGCCCCACCTCTCTCCTGACTCATGCGGCTGCGCAGGTGGTAGCGCTCCGGCGTTCTCTTCTCGAACTGCTGGATCCTCTGGGCCATGGGCACGTAGGCGGGCTCCTCCTCCGTCGCCGTCTTCCTCTTGTTGCCCGTCGACAGGTTGAAGGGTTTGGGCACCGTGGCACCGCGAAGCGCTCTGGCCTGAGGCAGAAAGCAGGGGGAGCTGCTGAGGCTCGACGTCACAATTGCCACGGGGGCGGAGGTCAAGAGGTCAAACACTCACGGGCGAAGCAGGTTTACGGAGCTGAGAGACAAAGTCGACGTCCCTCTGGGCGGCGGCAGAGGCGGTGGCCGACGTCTTGGAGCGAGTGGTGGTGGAGAAGTTGAACTCTTCGGGGATGGTCGCAGAGAGAACCATCTTTTTTGGAGGCGGGTCTAGAGAGGGGGGAAAAAATAGAGGTGAGGGTGGTTTGAACTATAATGGACCAGGACCCTTTGGAGAACACCAGTGGACTCACTGCCAGCCAGAGCAGCCTTGAAGCTGGCCTCGTTCCTCCTGCGGTGCAGAGCCACCTCCTTCTGCAGGCTCCTGATGCGCTCCAGCTCCTGCTGCTCGGAGCTGTTAGGTCTGTTTAAACGCAATGAAGAGGGAGGAAAAAAAAAAAAATCAGCGTCTACATCTCATGTTGGAAGTTCTGATCACCGCCAACCAAAGACTCACTCTGTGTTTTCTGCTGCAACTGCTGCCGCTGCTGTTGCCGCCCTCGCTGCTCTTGCGGCTGCCTGGGTTTTGGAGCTCTTCGGGCTTCTCCTGACGCTGCGTCTGGGAGGCGGCCGGGCCACTGGGCTCCTGAGAGTCAACCACAGTTAAAGGAGAGCGAGTGAGTTTTCAGGCGAAGCGGCAGCGACAGAAGATATGAAGGTGGAGGTTTTGCATACTTGCGGTGCTTCTTTGGTGGGGGCGCGGCGGCAGTGCTGGTCGACTCTTTACGTTTGGAGATCCTGGTGGTCAGACAGGGAAGTCACGCATGCGAACAAATAGGGCTGGGCGATTTCGGACAAAAATAAAATCCAGATTGTTTGGTAAAACTACAAAAAAAATTTAAGAGAAAAACATCAAATAAATTTCCTTGTTGGGAATGAAGTGCAACTGAAAGAAACTGTAAATCCTCCTTTGGTTCTGTAAAGTGACAACATTAACAGTCTTCTTGACCAAACAAAGATGAATCCCTTGATCTTAATGAGTGAAAGTCTATTTTTCATCTATACAACATTGATGCAACCCGCTTAAAATTGATTATGTCAGGTAAATTAAATATGCCACTTCACCGACACCCCAACACTACCACTCACCTGGGTGGCTGCTGGGCTGGGGGCTGCTTCGTGGCGGCCCTCTGTGGCCTTGTGCCAGCCCGGGCAGGTGACCTGCTTCCCCATGACGTGACGATGTTGGTGGGCGTAGCCGTGGAGGGGCTGCTGGGCCCCGGTTCTGCAGGGTCGGACTTGACCTGCGGGTTCACCACGGCCCTGGGCAGGTTGGCGGTGTCGCCCCGGGTCAGGGGCCGCGACGACCTCCGGGGCGTCTTGAGGCTGCTCTGTGACGCCGTCACACACTGGTCTGCAGAAAAACAGGATTCCCAATTCACGCCAGAAACCAATTACCATCAATTTCATAATTGAAAGAACTAAACTAATCAACATTCAAGGACACAGAACAAACAAAGAGGTAGTTGAGAAGCAATATGAAGTGAAGAGTGGCCACTGTCAGCAGGCAGGAGTTCAAAACAGTAAATCAGATTAAAGATGGTGTGTGTGTGTGTGTGTGTGGGTTGGGGAGGGGTGTTGTGGCTTTCACAATACAAAAGATGCACTGAGTAACACCAAATGTAAAACATGGGGTGGGTGGAAGTCACTCACCAAACCAATTGTCGTCTATTTCCGAGCCCTTCATCTCGTTGAGGTCCATCACCTCCGTCGGGGCGTCAAACTCGTACAGCTGAGCAGCGTCTTTACACTCTTGCTCGGCCATCATGTCCGGCGCTCCGCTCGACAACCTGAGCAAGAACACGAGCACACAAACAAACACAAGACAAGCCAACACGACAGACGGTTATTAGATTGACCTGAAAGCAAAGGGAAGCCCGCGGTCGGTGACATGTGAAAAACAGAGACGTGTTATGACGACGCTGCAGCTAGCTGGATGCTCCATCCCTACAGCTAGCTTCTCGCGCCGTTAACACTGCGTCCGCTTTAACTAACACTTTAGGAAAACAAGACGGGTGATGCCGCATTAGGTGAACAAATTAAGATAGTACCTTTCCGTGAAGTTCAGTGTCTTTCTAAAAAAAATAAAATCGTGTTTAAAAAAGTAGTTCCAGCCGGAGACTCGGGCTTGCCCCTTGATAACTCGGTGCAGAATGCAGAGGAACCGTTGGCGCTTAAATTGTTTGCCTGCGTTTTGAACCAGCCAATAGGGCGCAACCGAACAGAGCTCGCCACTTATTGGCCCGTTTGGATCACATGATAACACTACATACTGACTGGGCTAGTTTGAGGCATCTCGTGAGTGTCTGTAGTACCATGACTGCCTGGCTATGTGTGTGTGTTGTTGTTGTTGTTGTGTAATGTTGCGGTGTTAATATTGTGCTGCGTTTTTAAATAAAATAAATAAATGAATGAATACGGTGGAGGAGACCAAAAAAAGTGTGTGTGTGTGTTTCACGGATGACAGTTTCTCTATGGACAATTAAGTAGGGACAGCTGTGTTGTCCCTGTAAGCCCCTCTTGCACAGGTGGGCCAAATCAGGACGGATGCGATAAAGAGGGAGGAAGAAGCACCGCGATAGCGTTGGTCGGTGGACGCGACATCTGTCTAGTCAGCGCCGGTTTCTCTCGTTGGTCGCCGGTTGAACTTGTGGCCACGCCCCGACGTCCTGACGTCGTGGCATCGGACAGAAGCAGGTTCTGGGATGGGCTATAAGGACGGAGTGAGGCATCGTTTGTTTTTAAAGACTTTTTAGGGTTATCTCTTGAATTGTTTTATTTTTATTATTCCAATCATTCAAACTGTGTAGCTATTTTAGGCAACTATTTACTGTAGTTTTAAGCTTTATTTATTTATTTATTTATTTATTTATTTATTGCTAATTGGGGGAGAGGGACTCCAGGCCATAATTGTGCATGCGACTGCAGATTATTATTATTATTATTATTATTATTATTATTATTATTATTATTATTATTATTATTATTATTATTATTATTGTGTAATGTGTGTTTGTTTCCTGTGTAGGGTGATTTATGATTGTTTATTATTATTTTTATTATTTTTATTTTTTGTGGGTTTATACTATCTCTATACACGCAGCCGATTCCATTTATTGGAGTCTCCCTCCTTTCCATACATTGCCCTGGAGATCTTGAATCTCTTTTAGCTCAGTCTCTGATCTTATTGTTGTTGCAAATAAAGCGTGAAGAACCAATTCTGCCTTGTGGTCTATTGGGGATTGAAAGCAACCTGTGTAACGCGACATGCGTGTTAGGGGGCGTTACTTTGAAAGTTTGAGACCGAAAAACTGGTCAGAGCGGTATGTAGTCGGCTGTTGCATACCTTCGTAATCGCATCAGCAGATGGGTGAACTCTCTTCGAAACTCATGCATTGAGCCTTTTGAGAGAAGTAAAATAAATGTGTAGCCTTCTGATGTTTCAGCGTCCCCCTTTTAACTGCTTTATCACTGCAGCACAGTGTGCTGATTACTCATTGACATCTACGCGAACATTTTATATATTGCGTTTTACTTTCTGTAATTGTATTTTTTTTTTAATTGTTATATCTGACCCTTTGCTTTGCGAATGGAAACAACAAGTCTTCAAAGTTATGCATTTATTTTTTAAATAATTTGTTGCGGATACGTTTACGCTCTTTTTATATCAAGGCGTCAATGCTGTCGTACATATGTTGGTTACTTGTAGACTGTTTAATAACAATTATCTTTTAAAACATCACTGCGTGGCGTAAATAGAGAAAAACGCGATCATAGGTCGTTTTCATAAATGTATTCCACTGATTGGCTTTCATCAAAGTCTATCACAAAGCGACGGCCTCTGATTGGCTGAAAGTACAGCGAGAGGGTGAGTGCAATCTTCGTGGCACTGTCGGCAAGAGGTGGGACTCGCAGGTCCGACAGGAAAACTAAAGAAAAGGCGAGTATATTTTGCTAACTAAACGCTGAATTGACGCTCCAAGTTCTTATTACTATCGAAATTCGTTTATATTTCAAGGTAGCTGTCAGAATCGGTAAATATATCGTCGTGTCTGTTTTTTTTTCCTGTTCTTCGAAGCGCTTCGAAAAAACCCAGCAAAGTTAGCCGGCTAACAGTTAGCCCCCTTGGAAGGAATGGAAACTGCTTCTCGCTGAAAGTTGGGCGATACCGAGCAGGCGCTTTTTCGGTGATCAACCACAGACAAATATATACGTGTGGTAATCGACCTACTGTCACGACTCAATGTATTCTTGCTTGCTCGAAGCAAAAGTATGTACACAGTGGCAAGTTTTTATTCGGGGAAAAGAGCAGCTAATCGGCGTAAACAGCGTTGAGGAAGTGAAGTTGTAGAGGAACGTCAAGCGAATGTTGAAGTGGTGACTCGTTCATACCGCCGGTATTGCAGTTATTTTAAACCTCTACATGCATATTATTCGCGTTGTCTGATAAGTAAAGCAGGGAAGCCGTGGTAAAATACCGAGAAACTGAGTGAACCCATGGCTGTTTTTCAATCTATTTTACCGCACACGAGCTGTTATTCTTGTATCAATACGTTCGTAAACGGAACAGGAAAACGAAATCGGGTCTGTCGTCTTTCGGGAACATAAATGTCGTGTTAGTTAACAGGTCGTTAAGTTGTCCGGATGCAAGTCACCACTTTTGATTGTAGACGAGATTAAAACAAAACAAACAAAAACATTCTGGCTTTTCGTTTTGATCGTTATTCAAAGCTGAGTGCTACGTCGTGAAAATCCCATTCATTCATTTCAAGGTTAAAAATGACTTGATTGAGATTTTCTGGCATATGCAGGAAGGTAAGTTGAGCACTGTGTCCTGTTAAACTGGCTTCAAACAGACTGCAGGCTGCATGACAGGAAGTTTCTGTTGACGCCTCTCGTCAATCGCCCCAGGAGTGGCGGAGTCTACCGCTATTTATATGCCAAGACGTGAAACATATTTTTCATTTACATATTTGGACAAAAAAAAATAAAAAGTAGTATTTAGATTCATTGTGATACTTTCCTGTAATAGAGGAAATTGCAGTAATCTTATCAACATTTGTGACATGGTATGCAGTGTTTTTGAACCTCTTGAACCCGGAAAATTGCAACAGACTTGTGCAGAAAGCTTTGTCGTAACCGGACTTTGCTTTGACAGGTTAACTGAAATTATTTGCTTGCATTTTTTTTTCTACAAATCTGTTGAGGGAAAAGATCTATGTGAAAATAATTTAACATACCCTGAATTTTGTAGTTGTAATAATAATTATAAGTGGTATTTGCCTTTTACATTTTTGCATTTACAGTTACAGCGGTTTGCATCATTGAAAACAACACCTTTGTTGGTTTTCTTTTTCCTTTTTTTGCTTGTTTATTTGTAAACAATTATTCAGTGTGTCTCGTTCTACAGGCCCTAAAATGGAATGTTTTCCATTTCATGAATGCTTTTGCACCATTAGCCGCTACTAGGCTGGCAGCACCTGTGGGAATTCTGCACTTCCTAGGGCCGTCTCGGCTAACACCGCAGTAACGCTTTGACGGAAAGGATTGGTGCTTTCTAAACTGTCTTTTTTTTCCCCTTGAAACTGGTAACCAGCCTGGTAACTATGAAGGAGCAACTTGCAAATAAAGTGGCAAATTAATACGTGACAAACGCGCTACTTCAACGTCTGCCTCAACCTGGCCAGCAGATGGGGCTCTTCGGACGTTTTTGGCAATAGTTTTGGGAAAACCGAGACGTTTCGCGCTTCGATTTTAACGAGTCACTCCCGCAAAATTTTCAACGCCTCACTTGTCACAACCAGTCAGGGGTCGAGTCAACGCAAATTAAACTCTACTCCAGCAACGCCCCCTGTAAACACTTCCTGTTCGAGGCAGCTCGCAGCGCTGACTCATCACCTCGCCAAGGTTTTCCCCAGATTTGGGTTATTTTTGCCGACTAACGTGTTTGTGTCTGTCGCGCCTCCAGATGGCGGCTATCAGGAAGAAGCTGGTGATCGTGGGCGACGGCGCCTGTGGGAAGACCTGCCTCCTCATCGTGTTCAGCAAAGACCAGTTCCCCGAGGTGTACGTTCCCACCGTGTTCGAGAACTATGTGGCCGACATCGAGGTGGACGGCAGACAGGTGGGCAGAGTTACATGTTTGGATGCTTTTTTTCCCCCAGGTTTATATATATGCAAAGTGTACAAAAAGAGTCAATATACAAGCAATCGGTCAAAGGAACTCCTCATTTCCCCCAATAAAACGTCTGAAAAAGCATCTTGTGAGAGAGTAAAAACGTCTTAGCGATATTTGAGAGGTTTTTCTAAGTTTAGGTGTTTCCATGTTTTTTATTTCAATATTTAGGTTGAGTGCAATTCTAGGGGGAATGAAAACACAGCTAGAGATCCACACATTTGCAAGTGCAAAGCCAAACCCTCTACTTTTTGGTGATCTGCGTCCTCCTTGACTTACCTTGGCGGTCGCAATGTTATACATCCTTACACTGAGGGCTGCTCTGTAGCAAAATTTCAGTGCTCTGAACATGGCGCACATATTGTAGTATTGACAATGAAGCTTGTTGCTGTTTTATTTACCGTGTATATATATATTTTTTTTTTTCATTTTCTTTTGTGTGTTTTGGTTTTGTATCATTTTTATTTCTCTTTCCTTTCTTACATGTTCGAAATAAATAAATAAATAAAATAAAATCAAGCTGCCTTGAATGTGCACCTCAAAGGTTCAACTGCTTCTCTCAATCATTAATTACCTTGTGTGTGTATGTGTGTGTCGTGCAGGTGGAGCTGGCCCTGTGGGACACAGCGGGACAGGAGGACTACGACCGGCTGAGACCTCTCTCTTATCCCGACACGGACGTCATCCTCATGTGTTTCTCCATCGACAGCCCCGACAGTCTGGGTGAGACTCCCTGTCTGCTTTTCCTCGTCGCCTGCCCGTCGTCTGCCGTGCCCGTCGCGCTCATCACGCGTTTTTTCCCCTCAGAGAACATTCCGGAGAAGTGGACCCCCGAAGTGAAGCACTTCTGTCCCAACGTTCCCATCATCCTGGTGGGGAACAAGAAGGACCTGAGGAACGACGAGCACACCCGCCGGGAGCTCGCCAAGATGAAGCAGGTGGGCGGAGCTCCTCTAGGTGGCGCCGGGCTTCTTTGTTAACACCACCGCATCTCCAGAAAGCAGTGGGGGGGGGGTTCTTAGCCCTCTGTTCGCAGCGTAGTGCTGAAACTGGAGCTTTGTTGTTGGCCCTCTTTAAGAAGCAGATAGGAACAGGGTGATGCCGAAGGTGAAGACATTTTTCAGTAACCTGGGATCAGTGTTGTGCCTTTTGTGACATCCCAAAGGGGTCATTTCCAGGACAGTAGTCTTTCCATGTCCTGGAATTGCGCAAAACTTAGTGACCGGGGAAACCTGGTAATGGAAACGCCTAAACTTCGAAAAACCTCTCAAATTTGGCTCATGAGGTGGTTTCCATTTAGTGTCATGGAAACACTTTTTTCACATTTATGCATCACCGGATGTATGGGGGTCATGTGACCAGTTCATTGAATATTTTTTACAAGTAAGACAGAAAACAAACAAACGTAAACAAACAAGAACAAACACAATTATCGTAAAATTTCGGCCTGTGAGATTTATGAAAATTACTGCTTATGCGTTTCACACCATTCATTGAAAACATCTGCAAATCGCAATTGTACTTTGACGAAATTTAAGAAATCTCGTTTTTATTTTGCGAAAAACTAATAAAGATGTCTGCGTGGTCCGCCACGTGCACGCGCACGAGGTTCCTGCTCTGCCCACTGAACCCGCGCGGCTAAACCAAACTGTGTTGCTGCCTTACAGGAGCCGGTGAAGTCGGAAGAGGCCAGGGACATGGCCAACAAGATCTACGCCTACGGCTACCTGGAGTGTTCGGCCAAGACCAAGGACGGCGTCAGGGAGGTGTTTGAGATGGCCACCAGGGCGGCGCTGCAGGCCAAGAAACACAAGAAGGGCGGCTGCACTCTGCTTTAGGCTGTGCAGCAGGCGGGGTGGGTGGGGCTGAAACCTGCATCCGCTCTCCTGTTCTCAGAGACGGTCGCGGGCGAAACACAAGAGGGGGTCACACCGGGCCAGAGGGAGGAAGGGAGGCAGGCAGGCAGGGAGGAAATCGTCGGAGGGTTCAAACGGAAGAATTAATTTAAAAATTAAGAGATGGATTTCAGGATGAGAAAATGCAAGGAAGCTTCCTCCTGGCTTCCCTCTGGTGTGTGTCAGTCTCTGAGTCCCAGGTATCTTATTTTGGGGAGGGGAGGGGCATTGAACCCACAGATGTGTGCCTGCTTCACTAACAGCCGGACGCCTTCCACGGCCGCCGCCGCCGCCACTGCTTTCTCTCAGTTCATCTTTGGTTTCTCCCAGCCGCTGTGTTCGCTCACTTCCTCCCTCACTCACAGACCTCGTTTTTTTTTTTTTTATTTTTTTTTTTTTTTTTTTTTTATCTTCTTTTTAGTTTTTATTATTTTTTATTTCCCAGAGATTTGCGAACGTACTCGAAGTGCTTTTGTAGTCTGAGAGCTGTGTGTGTGTGTTGGGACTGCAGCAGACCGTCAGACACACTGTAAGTAGCACGGTTTGGTCTCAACAACAGGAGATCACCCTGAGGACCAAACCATGACCTTAAAAAGCATGGTTCTTATTGGAGACAGGCCGTCAGTTCTTCTTTTCCTCTGTTCTTTTAACCTCTTTCTTTATATGTTAATCAGAACTCTCAACGCTTTCTGCAGCTGCTCTACATCAGTTCCGTACGACGTGCCTTCCTACTTCACTCACCACGCATTTACTGTGCCAGTTAGAAGAAAAGCTTTGTGCGTTTAGTTTTATTATTATTATTATTATTTTTATTTTTACGTTTTTGACTCTTTTAAGCTTCATATTTTTGCTAAATTTTAATGACCAAGTCCAGAAGTAACACATCGAGCTGCTGCAAGGATGCTTACGAATTTGGCCTATTCCTCTTTAAGCTCAACCTTAAAGTCTCACTTGCAGGATCAACGTTAAAAATACCAGGTATTGAAGCTTCGCCTCCAGACGGTTACCAGTGTGGAAAAACTTCTGTAGGGATCGGACACATTAAAAACTATTACATTATGTCCTCGCGATGTGTTATTTAAAAACTAGCAGATTGTTCACTCTGTGCGTGTTCACCGTGAGGATTATATTTCCACCATAGGGGGCGCCGTTAATAACAGTCACGTAGCTTTTTCTGTCACCACCAAAGATTTTTTTTTTTTTTAAGCCTCGTAATCAAACCATCGGCTGAAGTTCGTCAATAGAGACATTATCTGATGAATGTGGTTGAGGTCACGTGACGCTGGTCATGTGATGGACAGTGTTTTTTACGGCAGACGTTGCCAACGTACGTCATACGGAACTGATGCACGACGGAAACTAGCAGGTTTTTTTTTTTGTCTGCGTTCTTTTTAACCCCACCGTTTTTATTTTTGGCCCTATTGTCAGTGACACGCCTCCGCTGTTTCAATAGCAACTGCTTCAAGTTGCACCAGTTTCCAGGGTTGTTGTTGTTTTCAGGTGTCACGCCTTCCTTTTCCTGCTCTGTACTGTACGTTATTGTAACTTTTGTGATATGCTACTGGCTTACTTTGTACTTTTTGCACACATCTAAATACAGAATAGATCAGCGTGGCGAACACCTCGGAAGGAGAGAGAGAGAGAGAGAGAGAGACAGACAGAGCGAGGCCGTGTAGACGCTACAGAGGCTCCCCAGGTGTTTTGCGAGAGGAAGGTTCTTTTGTATACAAATGTGTTACTCACATTTCTCCGGTCAACTTTTATAATGTATTCTGAGAAAAAAAAGGAAATAAAATGTAACCGATAGTGACCAAAGACAGACATTTTGTCCCTTCTTTGCACATTCTTGAGTTTTATTCTTGTGGCTGAAGAAAAGATTTTAAACGGGTAAGAGATCAGTCGGTTTCCTGTGTCTCAAATAATCACAAATAATTAAAAAAAACAAAACTACAATCTAGGCAGGTCCAATATTGACTTTTTGCCGATATTCGATGAGCAAATATTGTCCAAATGCTTAATTTCCAATTCCAATAACAACCGACACGATATATCAGTCGTTTTTCCCCAAAACTAATTTTAGGTCACATCGAATAACTCTTGTTGTGGAATTAACACAGTACCTACTTTAATTGTGATGCCTAACTAAATGCATTCCACAAATTAACATTGTCTGTAGAAAATAAGAACACCACTCCAACTTAAGTTATGGAAAAGTGCGATATTTATTTTTAACATTTTGTCTCATGGAATGAGAATGAGGTAAAGTGCACACAAGGAAACAAAAGTGCACAGATACAGACGGACTCAGTCCTTAGCCCATTGCTAAACATGAGCAAAAATTAAACCTGCACCCCCCCCACAGGCATCCATGATTTATATTTGCGCACGTTTGGCGAAACCCGGCATGATCAGGTTTTCATTATCGGAGGAAAAACTGATAACGAAACGTACAGGTATTACAAAAAATGCGGAATCCCTACTACAATCTTAAAAGAGATAAAATATGACAAAGCAGTCGGCCTAGTTAGCTTGCTGCTGCTTTCCCCTCAGCGTCAGGAAGCAGCTGACGTCCAGTTTCAGCTCCTCTGTGAGGAGTCAAACCTCTCCCAGGAGACCTGCTAATAATTAGTAAAAAGTAAAGTAAAAACGGTTAAAGCAGATGGAACAAGCTGCTCAAACTTGTTGCAAAATGGACCCGTCTGCCAGTCCGGGCATCCATCTTCACCACGTAGGATCTACGCAGCTCATTGTGGATGTTCTCTTTATGGCACCAAGCCGAGTGTTTGTCTCTCTCGAAGCTGACCAGAGATGTGTGAGGGCACCATCATCATCATCAACAGCATCAGTTTTATCATCAGTCAGCAGCATCACTCCAGAGTCTGGTGGAGTCCAGTAACCAGCTCATGATAGCGCGGCTCTGGAACGAGAAGAGAAGCGTGAAGAGGTCAGCTGACGGAGACGCCAACTACGGCTGGGAACATCTGACACCACCACACCTGTGTCCGGCTCCAGGAAGGAGTGTCTGATCAGGAAGTCCAGCACCACCATGGCCGAGTTGGGCTTGAAGTCGTCTGAGGCCACCAGCTCCTTGACCTGAAATCGAGACGGGACGTCACAGCCAAACACCACTAGGTGGCCTCGAACACCTGGTTCTGCTCCTGGTTCTGCCGCAGTCACACACACTGACCTTCTGTATGGGCAGCAAGTAGAACTCCTGAACCTCTCCGTCCCCGATTGTGGGTCTGAAATCAGGAGGAAGCTCCAGGTCGAAGACGAACTGGATCTCTGGGAAGACGCCCTCGTCATCAAAGTAGGTGTAGCTGTGAAACAGGAGTTAGTTAGAAGTCTGACCAGGTGAGTAGCGCTGGAGCTTCTCACGGCCGATCTGCCAGAAAGATGATTTTCCTTCCTCACCTGACGGTGCTCACAGGACGAGCCCTCTCAGCGATGGCTGCAGGGATGGACGCCTCCTCCTGGCACTCTTTCACCAGAGTGTGTTTGAGGCCCACGTCGGCAGCCACACCACCTGCCGCCTTCCGTTCAAACGCACAAACACAACACGACACGGCCCCTTAGTGCGACAATTTAAACACTTGATGCTTAAACCACTTCCAGTCTCTCTACGCTCCTCACCACATTGTCCAGCAGCCCCGGGTACGTCTGCTTGGTGGCGGAGCGGCGCGCCAGCCACATGCTGACCTCGCCGTCACTTCCTACAGTGTAACCGTTCACATGGACGCCGTAGCGCTTCACCCCAAACAGACCTGTGGAGGAGCATCACAGTCGCAGTGGTTAGCGCTGCCGCCTCACAACAAGAAGGTCGTGGGTTCGATTCCAGCCAGGCCAGGGATCTTTCTCTGTGGAGTTTTTATGTTCTTCCCGTGTCTGCGTAGGTTCTCTCCGGGTTCTCCGGCTTCAAAAATGTGCATGTGAGGTGAATTGAAAACTCTAAATTGTCTGCAGGGTGTGTGTGTGTGTGAGTGCGAATGACCCCTGCAATTCAGGAAGAAGCGGGGATTGAAAATGGATGGATGGAGTTTGAAATGTGTATAAGTGTGAACACACACACACAAAGGTACTTACTGGTGGCGGCTCGTTCCATCCACAGCAGGGGAGGGTCCGAGAACTTTGGCATCACGCTGTACCTCTGAGAAATCACAACACTTCACAGTCACTGCCTTGAATTTGATTTTGACAAAAAAAAAAAAAACAACTCATAATGTAAATTTAATTTTGATTAAAAAAAAAATCACATCAAGATACTTTTGATGAGAGTTGATACTTTCAATCATGATGAGAATAAAAAGTATTTTTTAACTATTTAATGTTACAAAAAAAACAAAAAACGAGCGCCTTCCTTCCCATTATGACTCCACCTGGCCGGCCCCGCCCCCTCTTGCTCTCTCACCTCGTCTCTCCACCCTCTCAGGCAGGTGAAGCGGTTCTCCTGTCTCACCGCCTGCAGCACCGCATCCACGGCCTCGGACCTCCTGCCGTACGAGTCCAGCGCTCCGCAGAGCGACACAGCGCCATCTCTCGGCGGGTCGAACACCTCGGGGTGCCGCGAGATCAGCCCGGCGACCTGCGGAGGAATCCAGCCGACGTGCGCTCCGTCCACCTCGAGGCGGAGACAGCTGGGACGGCAAGAGCCTGAGGAGAGAAGAAACTAGTGCCAACCAATGCTGCGAAACACCGCCCTCCGATCCCCGTCATGTCTGCATCGTACCTGGGAAATAGAAGCTGTTCATTCGGCGGAGCAGCTGCACTACTTTCTCCGACCAAGCACCGTTAGCCATTCTTTTTTTCTTTTAAAGAATTGAAGTTTTAAAACATGCCAGCTCCAGCAGCACTACTACACACATAAAGTCGTATCTGGGTTAAAAACACAACGGTGGACCAACGGCAGTTTTATCATGAATGGCAAGTTTCTCACAACACTAAAACGAAACGCCTACGAACTGGGTGACAGCATGACGTCGCGCCTCCAATGCGCATGTCACGAGTGTCTTCTTCGTGGTTTGCATTTTAAAAAAAATTATACATTGTTTGTATTTCCCCTGCTGCGACTCATTTAGTTATTTACTGTTTCTCCAATACCATTCGTTGCCTCCTAATATGTTATTTTGCCTTTAAACAGGTCCATCGTACTTAACTTTTAAAAAATAAAGCTGGATAGCTAAATAGTTATATGTTTGGCAAAACAAATGTAATGCTTAACATTTGAATAATATTATAGATATACACATATACAAAAGCGCTATTAAAAATAAATACATAAAATGTTTCATTTTTGTCTTACTTCCGGTATTGGCGGATGTTTTGATTCATTGTAGCCAATGGTGGCTACTGTAAAAACGTGTTTTCCTAAACATTTTGTTTAAAATTGGACGACTTATTAAACGAATTTAAAATAAAATAGTTGAAATTATGAAAGTGGCCGTAAACTTTAAATGATTGACAAAAATTCATCATGCTGTGTAGAGCGTCATGTACCTGCGAGTCTTGTTTTGAAATTTCAATTCCAGCCCAGTAGATGGCAGTGTCGTGCAAAATGGTCTAAGAAAATCATCTAGTAACAGGTAAACGAATAACAGTTCTTCCACTGGAAGTAATCGTCACAGTATTGAATTTAACCCAAAGCTAATATTTCTATTGATTTTTTTTTTTCACTCGGTCGTGGAGCTGAAGGACAAATATTATGTCCCGTCGAGGATTGTGTTCACAGCGCTTTTGCTAAGTTTGCTGCCTGCCGAAATGATGTTGTTATGCTAGCATTAGCTCCTCGCTAATCATCTGTAGCCGAATGTTTTGGTCACACCACGGCAAGTCTTATCAAGAATAATCAAGGAATTTAAGGTAAAAAAAAAAACAAACAAACTAACTAATAATAACATACGTACACCTATCGCAGTTTTCTATGCTATTCATCTAGAACGAGTTTAAGCAGCGGACTGGGCTACACTTAATATAATCGGATGCTAACATGTTAACAAGTAACAAATTATTTTCTCACTAGATAGACACAAGTTTCAGAAATAACTGCATCCCGCAAAGAGGAGTTTGTTGTTGTTAAGTTGCTGACCTTTGGGTGTCGCCAACAGAAGTAGCAAGTGAGCAAGTCATAGAATTACCCACCGTTTGGACAATTTTATTCCTGCTCAGTATGGAAAAGAGTATCAGACCAGAAAATGAATTGCTCTTCTCTCCTGTCCTCTCTCTTGTTGAAGACTTTTGTCCGTCCACCATGGCTTTATCAGAGGACGAGATGAGGGACGTCGTAATTGTCACCATCCCCCAGCCACAGGAAGAGGAGCTCTCCACCACGGAGGACCAGGAAAAGATACTGCTTACTGCAGACTTGGCCCCTCAGGCTGGGTAAATACGAAACCATAGCCACACAATTTTCTACACGCAATTTCGTCATGATTATTTATTTATTTATTTATTTTACAAAATTTTGAATTTGTGGTCTGTACTCTGGCCTTGCAGAGAGGAGATCCTCACTGTCGCGACTGATGCGGAAGCAGCTGAGATCAGTGCAACAGAGTTGCTTTCAAAGGAGGAGGAGGCCGCCATTGGTAAGTCTCTATAGCTCCTCCCACAGTGGGGCCTTTATCCTGCCTTGCTGTTCTGTATTTGAGAAGTACGTGTCTGAATCCAGTACTGTTTTTTTGTGATTTGTATTTTTTGGTTCCCTGATGAGAGTCTGCAGAAAGAATTGACCGTGTGTGTGTGTGTGTGTGTGTGTGTGTGTGTGTGTGTGTGTGTGTGTGTGTGTGTGTGTGTGTGTGTGTGTGTGTGTGTGTGTGTGTGTGTGTGTGTGTGTGTGCGTGCGTGCGCGTGCGTGCGTGTGTGTCCGCAGTCAAGCTGAGTGAAGAGGTGGACGTGGAAGCTGACGTCTTCTATCCGGTCACCTGCGGTGACGCCAAAGCCATGCTGATTTGGAAGAAGTTTGTCTGCCCCGGCATCAACGTCAAATGCGTGCAGGTCTGCGGCGTGCGTCTATTCTGAAGACGACATGGTCTCGTGCACACAGTCGACTAACTGGCCAAATCTTGCTTTCCTGCTTCCTCAGTTCAACGATCAGCTTATCAGCCCAAAGGAGTTTGTGTGTTTTGCCGGGAAGTCGACCCTGAAGGACTGGAAGAGGGCGATCCGCCTCAATGGCACCATGCTCAGGTTTTTAGTTTCACCATTTAATTCAGCCACACGCTGCGGTTATCACAGGCTTCATGACCAGCTGAATGGGTTTAATGCCTGTTGACGAGGCAGTTTGACTGAACTGAAGGGCAGAAATGTCAACAAAAACAAATAAAGTTCAGCAGTAATGTGAAATGTGTTTAATAGCTAATAGCCAGCAGTTGTCCGGTGGTGGTGGGTTAACAGTTGTGGCTCCGCAGGAAGATCATGGACTCGGGGGAGCTGGACTTCTACCAGCACGCCAAGGTCTGCTCCAACACCTGCCGCAGTACCAAGATCGACCTGGTGGGGAACAAAGTGGGCGGTGACCCGTCAGCTGACCTGCTTCCTGCCACGCCCACAGCTGACTGTAAGTTGCTAGTTTTTGTGTGTAACAATTGAACCTGAACGGAGGACAGTGCGCAGAGCGACGCAGGTCTGCGTCTCAGCTCTGTGTGATGTCACAAAGGGCACTGAGAACCCAACCCTGGGGAGGTGTGGCCAAGAAAAAGCCACAGCGGTCACACTGAGGAATGAAATTGTCCATAAACACAACTAAAATAAATAATAATAATGATACTTGATAATAACAATAAACTTTAATTATTTCATAATTGCAAACTGTTTTACCTCTCAGCTCCCCTGCAGCTCGTTTACTGCATCATTAGACACCTCAGTTCCCAGCATGCCTTTCACCGGACCTGATTTACAGTGTCACTACCTTTTTTTTGACCCGTGTCACAATTGCGTTTGCCGGTTCCTATTCATCTGCTCTCCCGCTTGGTTCCTCCAGGTGGTGCTGGGCGAGCACGCCGAGGATTGAAACGGCAAACTGACGAGTCTTTTGTGTTCCAGTGAACGGATCTGCAGCCACGTTCACAGAGGTGACAGAGGAGACGTCAGAGTGGGTCACCGCCATCGGAGGTCAGCCGCCACACACACACACACACAAACACAATTACCTTATAGTGCTGTACTCACAATAACACAATTTTCTGTGTGTGGGTGTGTGTGTGTGTCCAGATGACTCGGTGGCCTTCTGGCGTGCGGTGAAGGAGGCGGGGCTGCTGGAAGAGGTGGTGGAGGACTTCCAGAAGGAGCTGCAGCAGGTGCTGAAGGGACTGGAGGAAAGAGTGTGTGAGCCACCGCTTCAGGTCAAAGGTCAGCGAGAGAGAGAACACACACACACACACACACTGCGACAGAGCAGGTGAATCAGCTGTGACAATCTGACTCGTTGAATTTTTTTAATCTTCTGGTCTTCTCCCGTCCTCACACGGCGCCCCCTAGATGGCGCTCACGGCTTCGTACTGCTCGTCTCCCCTGCTGTGCGTCTCACTGGAACTGACCTGCGACCTGTCGCCGGTCATCTCTCTGACTCTCGTCTCCCGTCTTTTCAGACGCCGTGCTGCTGAACAACATCGTGCAGAACTTCGGGATGCTGGACCTGGTGAAGAAGGTCCTGGCCAGTCACAAGAGCCAGATGGACCGCCACCGAGAGCAGTACACCCGCAGCCTGGCCGGTCAGTACTGGGCCTGGGCCTCTCAGGACCCCACGGGAGGAGGGGGTCTCATCTGTGTTTGCTGACGCTGCCCTCTGTCTCCCCCTGCAGCTCTGGAGCAGCAGTGCGACGAGCACAGGAAGCGGGCCAAGGACCTCAAGAACAAGTCGCAGCACCTCAACAACGTCCTGATGACCTTGTCCCGGTCCCGCCCCACCGCCGCCGCTAGCGTCCCGGCTGACCCGCGCCGTCTCCGGCCCGGCGGCGGTCGGCGCCGCCCGTCCAGATCACGCTGCCGCTCAACCAGCTGGGCGGCCTGCCGCTGGGCAAGGTGCTGACCGTGGCGGGCGGCCAGGCGTCGCCAACCTGGGCGGATACACCCTCCTGACCTCCTCCGGGGCCGAGCTGGCGGCCGACGGCTCCAACCTTACCGTGCTCTCCACCGGCGCAGGTCAAGAGGGCGGGGCCTTCGTCAAGGTGGTCGGCGGGCCGCAGTTCCAGCTGGTGACGCTGCCGGCGGCGCTGCAGGGCTTGGCCGCCTCCCCCGCCGCTGCCCTCCAGCAGCCGGTGGCCGGCATCAGCCTGGTGGACATCACGGCGGCGGCCGCAGAGGAGACGCAGTTGGAAGAGGCCGCCAACGGGGTGGAGGAGGAGCAGGTCAAAGATCAGGAAGGGGAGGAGGAGGAGCAGCAGCAGCTGCCAGCGGAGCCGCAGTGAGATGGCGAACTGAGTGAAAGATGGCAGGCCGGCGTGCGGCGACTGTAAATATGTTTTTATAAAAGCTGTTTCTAAAGCCTTTTGTTCCACAGAGACTAAAAAATAAGAACAATCGGCAGTTTTTTTTAAAATAAATGCTCAGTTTCTAGGATCAACGCTCACTTCATTTGTCTCCAACAAAAGTTTTCTTTCTGAGTTGAAATAGACCCTGGAACAGCAGCTTCCCAGCCTCACTGACACCCAGCCAGATGACCACATCTATACATGCATATTCCTGAGAGAGTAGTGGAGATTAGATTGTGAATAATGACTGTAAAAAATGATTATTGACAATCAGTGGCACAAGCAACACAAATTCCAGACAGCGTTCAGAGAGAAACGGTAGCAAAAAAACATTAATAATTACGACTGCTGTGCAGTCTTGTGACCACTGGGTGGCACCACAATACCACTGCGTTGTGTTGTTGCGGTATTTGTCCAAAATGACTGGAGGGGAAAACTGATGTTGCGCTTCCCTGCCGCATTATTTCAAATCTCCAGTAGGAGGCAGCACCACTGGTTTTCAGTGAATCCCAACGTACTGGCTCCGAACCTGAGTGCAGTGATTCGAACTGGGTTTACTGGCGGACCGGCTGGACAGAATGCTAATACAGCAGTGAACGATGTTGATTTTCGAAACTGCGTCCCTGGAGAAAAACGGCAAAACAACAAACAGACTCTTGTCACTTGCTCAGTGTTGGAGTTCAGTGTAGCTGCAGCCAGATGAGTTGTGCTTATAATTGTGCGCTTTATCCTGAATACAGCCTGATGTAAGGTGTTTATTGTGTTTTTAACAACATGTTTTAACAACTTTTTTTTGGCGGTCGAGAGGCGCCTCATGGTATAAATTGCAGGGGATTGTTGTTGTCATGTTCTTTGAAGTTGTGTGGTCACAGCACAAATAGATTTGAACTATGTTTTGGATATGGCTAAAATGTAAGGGTTAATTTGACACTATTGTCATTGTCACACTGTCATTTTTTCCACATGTGACAAATAAGCTGACAACTACCTTTATTGACCGTTTTTCACCTTTATGGCTTTCCTTGGCACTCTCCTAACAGTCGTATGAAGGTGTACACTTGTTCAGCTACAGTCATGTGAAGAAGGACAAGTTTAATGATGTCTTTGTTTATTTATTTATTTATTTTTAGTAGGTTTCAATTGTGTTTAAGCCGATTATGGAAGAAGAACATGTGAACCCGATAAGGTTCTGCTTTCACCCGGCTCCGGCCTCCTCTGACAGGCAAGAAGACACGTGAGTTGAGTTTTTATTAAAGAGAGGCAGCATCCCATTTATTGAACGGCAGACTCACAGATCAGTTAACGCTCACACGCAGGTCTCACGCAACACACACACACACACACACGAGACACACAGACACGCAAAAACACACACTGACACGCGCAGGTGTTTTATACACTAGTCAAGAATGCAAGCAAGCAGCGAGGGGAGGTTTGAGGGGACGGGAGGGGAGGGCAGGCAGGCAGGTGACTCTTCCCGGGTACATGGAGCCTTTTCACACGTGAACCCGCACCAGTTCCGACTGTTTCATTTCTCTCTCTGCGAGCAGGGCGCCCCCTAGAGGCTCGAGTCATCGTAGGAGTAGTAGGGGTCCTCTACGGAGCGCACGGAGATCTTGAACTGGCGGCGCAGGAAGCCCCCGTAGCGCTTGTCCCACTTGAGGTTGTTGAGTTTGGGCCGGACCCTCCTCATGAAGCCGCCGTAGCGCTTCTGCAGCTCCTCGGGCTCCTCGGCCTCCGGGCTCTCCTGCTCGGCCGAGCCACTCCGCCTCGTCTTGGTGCCGAATTTGCGCAAAAAGCCGCCGTAGCGCTTGGCGTAAGTGCGCAGCGCCCGGTCCTCCAGCGGCTCCTCCCCCTCCTCCGGCGCGCCAGCGTCCCGCTCTCCGAGCCTCTTCAGCCACTCTTCGTACTTGTTGGGCAGCGCGGCGGCCTTCAGCACCGAGTTGTCGTGCCACGGGCCGCCGAGCAGCTTCTTCTTCTTCTTGTCGATGCGCTTGATGAAGCCGCCGTAGCGCTTGACCAGGTCCGCCTGCTGGCGCTCCTCCGCCTCCGCGGCCTCGTCCTCGGTGAAGTCCAGCCCCGGGGCCCCGCCGCAGCCGCCCAGCTGGCCCTCACACTCCGCACTGCAGGACTGCAGGTGAGACGCACGGCGGGAGGAGGAAAACAAACAAACAAACATGCAGCGTCAAACACACGCACGAACCGATTCACGTGAATTGAAGAGAGTGGGGAGTAATTAAAGTGATTGTTTTATTGGTGCTATTATTACTATTATTATTATTATTATTATTATTATTATTATTATTATTATTATTATTATTATTATTATTATTACTTAGGTCAGATTCTCTCTGGACCTCAGAGAAGCAAAAACTGTCTGAGTGTTACAATTAAACATTTGAAAGAACGAAACGCCAAATATTTGATGTTGAAATTAGCATATTATATATTTTTTTGCGCGGGCAATAATAATAATAATAATAATAATAATAATAATAATAATAATAATAATAAACAGGTTCCTTCTCACCAGGCTGCTGAGGTCGACGTCTGAGTTGAGGATCTGTTGTGCACATTTCTGGCACTGCTTGGAGCAGAGGAGGTCCGCGCGGACGGAAGGCGGCAGGCTCAGCATCAGCACCAGGACATACCACTCCATTCTTCTTCAGTAGGTCCCTGACACACACACACACACACACACACACACACACACACACACACAAAATGAAGAAAACACAGTTTACTGGCACAGTTGGTGGATCAGGTTCGAGTTGCTGCAGGTGCGTAAAGACGCGCAGGCACCACCGGACCGGGGAGGCTCTCTGCTGGGAAGAGGGTGCTGAGGGTGTCGGTACCTGAGGAGTTCGGACGGGTTCTTCCAGCCGCGCAAAGGCGCATCTACCGTCAAGTGGAACGTGTCCGGCCGAGCAGCAGTAGCAGCAGCAGCAGCAGCGCGCGCTTCTTCTTGCGCACCGCGTTGCTTTTCGTTTTTATCGCCGTCGACGCTGCTGTGTCAGAGCAGCCTCCAGCCAGGAACCAATGGGAGGGCAGGCTTTCTGCGTAAACACACACACACACACACACACACACACACACACACACACACACACCTCTGCCCGCTGCAGGAGTTTTTCACGACGCCCACTCACACGGAGGGAAGGTGCAGGAGTAGCGAGTCCCATCAGCACATCATCACCGGCATCATCAGCCCTTCTCTAGGGGGCGTGCGTGCGATCGTGCGTACGTGTGTGTGTGTGTAAACCACACTAACATCAGTCAGGTCTGTGCTGCTGCTTCTGCTGCTACTACCTGGGCGGCTGCATCCATAGTGGCTTTGGTTTTCTTCAGGTCAGAAGCAAAACAACTATGAAAAGACTTAAGAATAAAGATCCAAACATGGATCACTCACAGCCTCAACAGGGTTGAGGGTTCGATTGCCGGGCCTCTCTCTCTACATTCAGTCCAAAGCAAGAGCAGTGCTCTTCTTCCAGGAACAAGAAGTTCTCCAAGTGTGATCAGACCGATTAACTGCAGCGTCCACGTTGCTTCCTGTTTCCTGTCACTGCGAAAACCCCTGGGTGTAGCTCCGCCCCAACATCCTGGACTGGCTGGACTCTGGTGGCTCCAGTTTGTACTCTGAGCAGCTGAGCAACTCTTTTGACTGGAGCTTTTCAAGATGGATGGGAGAGAATTCGGAAAAAGAAAAACAACAAAACTCGGATGAAGAAAAGTTCTCCCGAAGCACACGGCCTTCACGTGGCTCCACCTTCGAGCATAAGCCCTGTGCACATCACGATTTCTCCACCCCGGTCACCAGGTGGCGGTCCCTCCTCTGCCATAAAACAAATCTCCGCCCACTGTGTGTCGTTTTCTACTGTGAGCCACGGCGGTGGGTTGATGCCCTGTGGTCGCTTTGTGTCTCAGATGTGAGCTGCGAGGTCGGCTAATGCTCTTCACACTACTGTGGGAGGAACCTGGTGAAATCCACACACACACACACACAAACACAACGACTTGATCTCATCGGTGTTCAAGGCTGAAGCCCACGGAAGCTCCAAGGCCTGAATGATCGCTTTTAGGGAAAAAGCAGAAGAAACCTTGGATACGCACACACACAAACACACACAAACACACACAAACACACACAAACACACACACACACACACATTTGCATACACACACACACACACACAAAGCCATTTATTTTTCCTGTACCTTTATCTTCCTGTATATTTTAGCTCTCAGCGGCAGGGTGGAGGTGTGAGGACGCCGCAGTAGAGGAAAGACAATAAAAACAAGAGGGTCTGAGGGGGCGGAGTCAACACCTGACTGGCAATCACATGACGGAAACGCGGCGGCTGATTTTTTTTTTCAGGGACGACTGGAAGTTGAGATGTTGGTTCTTCTTCTTGTTCTTCTACTCTTCTGATTCTTCTTCTTCTTCTTCTGAACGTGTTGCAACTGATTGAGGAAAACAAACACCAAATCGGAACAAACAAACAGTTGCACTAAAGTGAATGTGGTCACATTGTTTCCCGTCCTAGTTTGGGTCTCAGGAAACGATCAACTGGTTAAACTTAATCAGCCAGAATCTGTCTCATTCAAGGTAAAAAAACCAAAAAAAAAACAAAAAAAACACACACACACACACACACACACACACACACACACACACACACACACACACACACACTCTTCCTTTGGGACACAATTAGAAGTTGATGTTGGACTAACTGCAGCTAATGGCCCAAAGCTCGCTGGGACGTCGAGTCGAGAGGCAGACTCAGTGGGAACGAGCGTCCACGGGCTGCGTGGAGAAGACTTGGAGTCGGATTCAGGGTAGCAAAAAATGTTGAGTGAAGCCGGCGTGTCTACAAAGTATCGCAACACATTTCGGCTCATTTTTCCAAATCGATCAAACAGTCAATTCGTATCAAACGACACATTAAACCAGCTTCTGCCGAATTTCCAGAGCAACCTGCGCTGGTTTGGACACACGGTGAAGCTGTTAGCGGCCACGACTGTGAGAACAACAATATCCCTCAGGAGCCGTAAGTGCACATCATCGACTTTTATTTATTTTTTTATAGTTTGAACTATGACTGTGAACTCAGCGCTGACCACCGCGTCCAGAAATACCAAATTACATTGTGAGTCAAAAAACAGGACGTTGTTTTTTTTTTGTTTTTTTTCTGGCTCTCTCGATCCTCAGCTGAGAGGCAAAACAAAAACGCACAATCAAGTCCTGGAGGTTTTCATGACAGACAGACTTGTACCGTTGAAAAGGTCAGTTTATATCTGGTCCTGTTGAAACGCCACTGGCGGTGGTGGCGGTGGCGAAGACCTGAGAGCTTCAGCCGGCTGGAAGAGTCACTTCCGGGACCCGATCAGACGGCCGTGTTCCTGCTCACCTCCTGGAGGACTCGACTCTGTTTGTCTCTGCTGCCTCCAATAAATGATTAATCCACTCCTCAGGCCCTGTGCAGCAACACACATGAACACACACATACACACATACAGGCTGGAAGGGAAAATAAACTGGGTTTGACTCATGACGAGATGTTTTTCCGATATCTGCTGATGGTTGGTGTCCTTGTTGGAGCTCCTCCGTCACCTGGTGCACCGGAGGGAAGTTTCACTCACCTGGTGGGATACATTTCTCACCTCCGTCCGAACGAATCGACCAACCAGTGGCCTTCAGCCGAGAAAGAGGCGGGGTGTAGGGGCGGGATGCCGACTGCAGCAGGAAGCAAACCAATAGAAAGCTCTGTTAGGTGGAGTGAAGAACTCTGATTGGCCAGTTTTGAACAGAGCCAGTCAAGTCCTTTCCGCCGGGGCCTCGACTCCACAAGCACATGTGAAATAAATCCCACAGCTACTTCAGGTACCCAGTTCATGACTTTACTCACTCCAACCTCCTGTTGTGTCTTTGTACGTTATTGTATTTCTGTTAGTTGAGTCTCTCTTGTGTATGTGTGTTGTTGTTTTTTGGCGCCATTGTTGTCGAGTCGTGCTTAGCGAGCAGCAAACCTAACGAGGACTCCCACTTCAACATCAATGTCCGTATGTCGGTCAACGAGGCGTCGCGCTAACTTCAGCACCCACACACACACACACACGCACAATGATGTGTGTCGCCTCCAGTTTCATAAACGCCCCCCCCTTTTTTTTCTCTGTTTGAGCAGCCGTGTTTGCATTTTCATTCCCCAGTAACCTGGAGACACCTGCATCATCACACACTTAGCGCACACACACTCACACACACACACACACACACACACACACACACACACACACACACACGCTTGGCACCATAAAGCCTGTTGTCATCTCCTGATTTACTGTCCGGCCACAGATTGGAACTCGCTGAGCTCTTTTTGTCTTTTTGCTGCGTGACTTTGTTGTTTTTCGCTTTATTGCCACCCAGTGTCACAGTCCATGCATCGCCACCATCGCCACCACCATCAACCTCATCATCGTCGTCGTCATTGTCGTCACCGTCGTCACCGTCGCTCCAGACCTCCCCCACCCGCCACCGGGGGGAGACCAAAGTGAGGTGAGCGTGAGCGCTACACTGTATCTGGTGTGAAGGTAACCATAGCAGCCGCTAGCATGAGCTGCCATCTTCACCAAAAATAAACCTCCTTGATGGGTGGGGAACTGCTTCTTCTTTACGTTTTCACCTCGCTGAGCAGGAAGGCAAAGTGAATCACGGAGCGGCTGCGGCGGCGGCGGCAGGGGGTCGACGGTTATTGTTATAAAAAAAAAAGGAGGGCGGGGGCCGCTAACTTTCCTCCTTGTTGGAGTCGCACTCCAGTTTGGCTCTGGCCGTTAACAGACACACAAACAAACAGTCCTTTCGAGGCTCAGGTGGGTCTGAATCACATCTCCGACAGCATTCGCACGCCGGTGGCCTTGACAGGAAGTGAATGGACAGCGAGTGCTATGGCGTGAAAGCACGACGGCCTTGAGATTCGATCAATTGGTGTCGTTGCTGTCGCAGGAGCTCCTTTCAGACATCCGAAAGGGCAAACTAAATGAAGTCCGGCAGGGAATGTCACGGCGCCCGACAAGGGGCACAAAAACTATGGGTAAACTGGAGAGGAAAGTGATTTCTTCCAGGTGACACTTTCAATAATAGCAGCATAGAGTACTAATGGCTCTGTCATAAAAAAAAAAACATAAAAATCAGTCAATCAGGAAGAATCTTCAGCCACAGCGCAGAGATATAATTGTCTCTCTGGGCAAAACCTGAGGTGACGCGAGGGAACTCTTGATTGTCTCTGCTAGTGCGTCATAATTTCTCTGCAGACGATTTAATTTCCTGCTGCTGTTAACAAGAGTCACAGCCGGAAGACGACTAGATTCCTGCAGCTTTTATTTACAGCCCGAGATCAAGAAACTCTGACCGAAGCATCTCCTGCGGGCAGGCGGCTGTCTGTTAGTCTGGCCACAGGTGCACTAGATTTGCTAGGCAAAAAAAGGTAGTAGGCCACAAGTGTTCTTTTTTCAACTGGATGGAGAGTCAGCAGCAGCTGCTGGATTATTGTATTTCACTGGACACACTTGAAAATGATTTTTGACTGCACGGACCAGATGCCCCAGTGGTTGAACTCGGCAAGCAAACAATAATAGTGAGTTAGTAAGTCCTATGAAACCAGACTGTCTGTGGAAAACATGAACGTTATGCTGTCTGCAGCACTTTTTTTTTTTTAACAGTGAATGAATTGACGGGCTGAATTTTTCACGGCTCGCTGTCAGAGTTCAAAGGTAATTTTGGTGTCATCGATGTTTCTGTTGTCAGGTGGATGAATGTGGAAATGCACTTTTGATATAGCCAGTTTTTCTGTATGCTATAGGCTATCTTGCGTGTATGTGTGTGTGTGTGTCTGTGTGAGTGACATCTCGCTGTTTTTCGATTCAAGTCCTATCTATGTTTGTTAAGCTCAGCTGTTGCAGTGTGGTGTAGGGAAAATGTATGCGACAGGTCAGCAAAATTATTATTTTTTTCTTTGTCTCCTTTTTCTCCTTCTTTCAAGTTTTCCGTGTGACCTGAACTTAGAAACAACCAGCGAGTGAGCAAGTGACTTGATGCCAGCCAGTTTTCCCGCCTTTCTAATTGCAGTTTATATTATGGTAAATTAGCTGAGTTGTGTAGATGTGTAGTTACAACAAAATCCATAAAGTGCTTGCCTGGAAAAATAAAACCGCTCCCTGAAGTGAGACTGCTGCTGGTCCAAAATCATTAAGACTGTATTGCAGTCGAGGGAGATCAGCAGTGACTGAAGGTATTTGCAAGTAACGGGGCATAACCTGAAATATGTGCGTTTCTGCTAAATGCAAAACAACATGAAGTTGCTGACATTCCCCACCTATTCCATGCAATGCAATAGTAAATAACAAATGCAAAAAGGCTTAGTATTAATGCCGAATCCAATGATGTTGAACAATAGTAGGTAAAACTAACGAATGATAGACGTAAAGCTACAAGAGGTAGTGAAGCTAAAAAGAAAAGAAAAGGTTGTTTAATGAGAAAAATTTCTCATGTGGGCTCAATCAATCGTTGTTGACCTTGGAGAGTTCTGACATTGAAAATGTTTTATTGTGCACATACCAAAAGATAAAACACTCAAAAATAAATGTTGTAATGAATTTAAAATAATAATTATAATGATATTTTGTGCAGATTGGATTGTAGATAAAGACAAAAACTGGTATAGAAAGACTCTAGTAGATGTAAAAATCTTACCAAGAGACATTCTTTTCAATTTCTGTTCAATGTCCTTTTTACAGCAAGGTTGGAAATGAGAGTCAGATATTCCAAAGGATGATTGGAAAGAAAACTGCCTCGATTTTGAAACTTAAGAATAACCCATCCCTCTATCCACCGGTCCATCATCCTGGTCTTACAAAGAGGTTGCTGCTCGTTCGTCCATGGTCCAGTTAACCCTGGAGTCCCAGTTTTTTCCAGAGTGCAGTGATTTCCAGTGGGGCCTTGGTCCACACGGTCTAAGAGATCTTCACTGTGGTAAAGACTAAGAAGAATCCTTGAACTAATAAAAACAAACACCCTCCAGCTTCCACCGCTCCTTGGCCTCTAGAAGCCACTGGGATCGGATATCCGCACCTCTCCTTGATCCCAATTTATGGACACGCGCAGCTCTGAGTTTTCTTCAACCTGACAACCACAGAGAACATGTTGGCCTTGTGAGTGAAACTTTACACTTGGTAACAAGTGTGTTGCTTCATCCTTACCCACGAGACTCCACGAAAAGCACAGCTAAAGGTCGACCTGAAAGACACAACAAGATTCCTGGAGTAAATCAGCCTCTTCCCTCCCAGTGATTGACGGGAATCTGGATTGTTCCTTCAGTGGTTCTACAGTCAGTCAAAGCCTCCACTGCAGTGGTCCAGGATACACCCCTCAGGGAGGACCAATGGTTGTCATACCCTCTGTAATGCCTCCCGCATCCGCCTGGAGTTTCACTCTCAACAGCAGGTGTTTCCAAAGTAGAGTGTCTTGCTCTCCAACTGTCTGCTGTTGTTGAGTTTGATCCTACTTTTGCATTGGCCACATAAATGTTTTATTTTTTTCACCACGAAACTGCAAAAGGATGTAGTGATATGTATCATGTACTGTGGGTTAAAGGCTTCAAGGTTCAAGCTTTAAGGTTCAAGGTAGTCCATCAAACAGACTAACAATGCCTTCATGTTCAGACCAAACATTTCGGAAAACCCCTCCGGCTTGGAAGCCCCAGCTCCTGTTTGCTCTGCTGCTTGCTGGATGGAGATAACAGTGACCCGGCATTGTCGTAGGAGTCGCTTATCAATGATGCATCGGCCGGTCACCTGCTTGACTTCCCACGTTTCCTTTGTGTGGCTCTGACGCAGCGTGTCACACAGGCTTCCCGCCAGGAACCTAAAAGCATTTTTCCATTTCCTCTCTGGCAACACGTTTTCGTTTTGCAGCCGCCGGGGCCAACCCGAGGAGACCCTGCAGAAATCCTCGCCGGATGTTGAGCAGCGGGACGGTGCTTCTTCCGCATGCTCAGCTGTCTACCCCAACGCTTGACATGACGCGGTAAGGTCGGCGAGGAAGACATTGCCTTTCCGCCAAAGTTAATGTTGACGTTGTAGTTGTTGTTGTTGTGGTTGTCGCAGTGCTGCACAGCAAGAGGCTTCCTCACTTTCTCGGGTCAGCAGTAACATTCTGCACTGCTATTCTCTCTCCTAAATAAAGCCGAGGTTCTGTTAAAGGTACAACTCAGCCTTTATCCTCTGATCTCTTTCTAAACACTCCGGTCTTACATACACATCCTGGAACTGGACACAGTGTGTCAGGACAGCCATCAAAAGGCCCAACACGCTTAAAAAAAAATTGAAGTGTGCAGTGCTTTTGACGAGACAAAGTACTTTTTCTACTTTCAGCACTGCAGCTACACTGTGCCAGCAAACTGAAGCAGCTAAAGCTCGACATTGCAACAACAAAGAGGAAGCGATTGCGCTATTAAGAAAAGGGGAAAGCTGACGGAATGCGCTGTCAGTGTAATCTGTGTGTGTTTGTGTGTGCGGCAACGTCACCTGTAATCATCATCCAATCACTGCCTGCTTAAAGCTCCGTCCCATCATCACAGCACCGGCATACAGAGACACACACAGCTGTTAAATTACACGCACAGTGGTGTTTGACGTGTGTGTGTCCATGCGCTTGGTGTCGGTGATTCGCTTGGATTTGCACAGCTGAGCGGTATTAGCCTCCATCTGTCAGACGCTACGACAAAACCATGAAGTTTATGGCCGCGACACAGCCGGGAGAAAAAACATGTCCGTTTATCTTTATCGATCAATTACTCAAAGAGCGTCAAATCACATCCAGAGGCATCTCGAAGCGCTATGCACAATCAAAAGAGAGAAAAAAAACCCAACTGATCCCTCCGAAGCAGCAGGAAGTCGCAGAGGCCTGGAGAAAGTCCCTATAGGGGCGAAGAAACCCGGAGCAGACCCCTCCTCTGGGGCTGGGTGGGGTCACCTGCATTGACAGGTTTGGCTGAAAAGGAAACAATCGCATTCCCATGGTAACAACATGACCGTAGTGGCACATTCACAAGCCCCGCTGGTGGTGAGCAGGAGTCCAGTCCATCCACCTGGCTGGAGAGATGACGTCTCTGTACCGGCGATAGGACCAGCTGGGCCGAGCCAAGCACGCACGTCTGGTGGATCGTGGCCGAAGCGAGCGGCGGGATCAGCTGCCGACGTGGACGGAGCTCGTTAACGCCTTTTTGTAGTTTTAATGCAGCATCTCAATTTGACGACCGTTGCTAAGCAGCACATGTGGGGGAGTTTGACGTGACCGCCGTGTGCGCCGGTCCAAGGCTGCGGCGGTGGCGGCGGCGCCGGCACTTCTCAAGGCGTCCGGTCCACACGGACCAAGCTGCCTCGAGAGTGAATGAGTGAATCTGCCTTGACCTTGGCTGAATAGCCAGGGGCAGCCTGGCTCAGCTCAGCTCGGCTTTTCCCTCATCAACTGTGGAGCCAAACTGGGTGCAAACCTGAGTTTGGAACCCCGGCCGAGTCATACCAAAGACTATAAAAATGGTACCGATTGCCTCCTAGTTTGGCACTCATTACCTGGGGTTGGACTTTGGCGGGGTTGGTCCACCCAATGACTCTTGAGCGTGGCACGGCTGCTGCTCACCGCTTCCTCAAGGAATGGGGCCAAATGCGTGGGACAAATTTCACATCCTTTGGGATGCGACAACCAGTAGTTACTTTAACTTTAATCTCCATCATTGGTTGGAGATCAAGACCAAGAAAAAACATGATTTTTTTTTTTGTTTCGTTATTTTAAACTGGCAGGATCCAGTTCGCGGGACCAGCTTGAGATGAGGGCACATTTCTTCAGCTGCCTCACACATACAGTTCAATACGCCGACGAGCCGTAACTGCAGTTTCTGGCAGAGACGTGGAGATTTATAAGGGGGCTAATGTGGAAAAATAACAAATGCTTGGGGTGTTAAAAAAAACGGCATCTGACGCAGAAAAACGACGCCGGTGGCAGAAAATATTAAAAAGACAAAACAATAAAAACATTCAGCAGCGATGGAGATTGGAAGACGAAATCAATGATATTCTCCCCAAACGCCAGCCAGTGTTATCATGTGCCGTTAAAGTGCCGTCACGTCTCCAAACAGCAGGCGGGCAATAATCCGCCGCCGCCGTAACTCGTCGTCGTAACGGTCGTAAGAGCGGCTCTCTTCCTCTGCCAAGCCCGTTTGTGACTTGCTCACACCGAACCTGAGAACATTACCGAGACGCCTGGCCATTAAAAAAATGCTCCAGCTCTTCCAAGAGTCCAGAGGGGCTCAGACGACATAAAATCCCCCAAACATAACTTATTAATTCCAGCCGACGGGATTTGCGGAAATTACGGCGTGCAATAAATCAGCAGGCGCCATACCTGTTTCCAGCGCCCCCTGCAGGGAAATTAAAGGGGCTGCGCTTAAGCCAGTGAGGTGTCGTGTAACACAGGCAACAATTAGATGGAGGTCGGGGTGGAGGGGCGTTGTCAAATCACCTTTTTATAAATTTGTGACAACAAAAGGTGCTTCCCGCTCGTCCGCCCCACCCGGACACCACTGGCTGGATATTAAGAAGGCTGGAGTGATCGGGATGTCAGCCGCTGGTTTCTCAAATACCCGTCCTGAAGGCCTACAGGCTGGTTTCCAAGTCCCTGGCGTCCAATATGGCCGCCCATTCATTTCAATGTAGTCACTCGCCCAGCACGTGTGCCGAAAAAGTCTTTGACTTCCGCACTATAAAAAGAGGACAAAGCAGTGCCACTACTACTGCCACTTTGCATTGTGGGACGGCGTCTTGACAACAACAACAACAACACAGCGGCTTGTCCATTGGCTGCAGTGAGGAGCTGGAATTCCTCTGAAAAATGTCAGATGCCAGAGATCTTGGCTCTGCCGCTTCGTTCAGCCAGCAATTACGTCGACCACCTACCTGTCCACTTTTGGATTGGTTGGACGCTCTTATTCTGAAACATCATCTCAGCTTTGGGCCACAATTTGATTTAAAGTACTTACTGCTGAAAGTGTCCCGAACAGAACTTCCAGATCAAATGTACAAGTGGAGCGTCGAGAAGGTGGAGTGGCCAGGCTCCAAAGAAGAGCTGATTGTACCTTCTGACAGTTAAAGAGTCTGCGTGTGAAGTAACACTTATTACGGCCACGTCCGCACTCGCCGGTCTCAGCGGTATTAGCCTTCGTGTTGCCGTGGTAACGGCAGCCGTAGATGCGCTTGTGAGCGTGAGCGTCTGAGTCAGAAGCTAAAGTGAACCAACGTCCCTGAAACTTGTGAGGAAAAAAAAGGAAAAAGAAAAAAAAAGCCCGATGTTTTGTTGTTTTTTTTCCGAGGAGAGCGGACAAAATAATAAAGCCAGAACTCCGACACACAAAAAAAAACCTCTGCAGGCAAACAGAAGAGCGTAGACAGAGCGAGGTCACACACACACACACACACACACACACACACACACACACACACACACACACACACACACACATTAGCGTGAATAGATCATGAATACGCACCTCCACTTCATCACGACATCTCCGTGTTAAAACACACACACACACACACATACACACACAACAAACGTGCGTGTATGATGAATACATATATATGTATCACGTATATATGTATGTATATATGTATGTATCACGTCACACACACACACACACACACAGTTTGACAATTCTAGTGGTTCCTCTGCCCAGCAACAGAAATTTAACGGAAGTTTCATCAACAGTAAACATTGAGCTCATTAACGCCTTCAATGACATTCAAAGCATTTTATTTAATCGCTGACAAAAAAAAACTGCTGCCAAAAAGAACATTTTCTGTTTGCTTGTTCTCCCAATTGAAACGCTCCAGCTTTACGTCTCCCTACAAAAGGTTGAGTTCTGGATTCACCACCAGACCACCAGGGGTCACTAGTACACATTATTTCCTCCCACCGTTACTGTCACAGATTAGATCACTCCCCGAGATAGATAGATAGATAGATAGATAGATAGATAGATAGATAGATAGATTATATTTCAAGTTTTCAATTTAATGGGGGAAAATTTGGTCACCAACAACAGGTCATAATGTAAAGATACCTAAAAGATAAATTAACTTCCCGAATAAATTGTGATGCAAACAAATACACACTTTGCATTACACACACTTCTTGGGTGACAAAAACAAAACAAAAACATTTTCCTTTGGGACACACGAGATCCCACTGCAGTCGCCTCTTCAGTCCAATTTCTGCTGATTGCAGTTAGAAGGGCTAAGCCTGCCTTGGCAAATTCCACCCCCACCCCTCCCTTTTTATCAAAGCCACAAATAAAGCTTTTGCTGGTCATTGAGCGGCGACAATAGACAGTCGGGCCATCATAAGTCCGGTCAACCTGGTATGCAGGGCGAGGAATGCCACGCTGTGGCTGGTTGGCACACAACAGGCGACGCAGGGCTCCGTTTTTCACCGCACTGCCTGTTTGTTTTAGTCGCTTGCTGGGGAAGCCGCTGAAGCAGCAAGTGGCTTCACGCTGCAGATCAAACCGGTTTCGCTCTGTTCCCACTTGGGAGTTATCCGCTGTTGAATTATTTTTGATTCTGTTCTCACGAAAAGAGTTCCAAAGTTTAAAGTTTTCCGCTTTAAAGTTCAGTTCAATTGATGAGTTACATGTTTCTGAAAAAAAAAAGTTTCATTCCACACATTCCAGAGTTTTCGACCTTCTGTCAGTCAACTCTCCAGAACTGAGAAAATGAGTGCCTCCTTCACTTCTTTCCTGCTTGGGCCACTTTGAAGATTGTGTTAAAAATGCTGAAAACACCAACCTCTGCAAAATCTGCACTCCACAACATCACAGAGGGTGCCGGTACCTCCGGCAGCGCGCATGGGAAAACTACGGCTTGGGGGCCATATGTGGTCCGTTAAGCTTTCCAATTCGGCCCTCTGAACTTGGAAGAAATTATATTAATAGTAAGTAAGTAATAAAGTAGCTGAATTTCATCATTTTATCAGTCTTTTAAGAGTAATTTCAATAAAGAGCTAAATATTAGGGGCATCAAAGACACATTTTGTTTTAACTTTGCTTCTGCTCATTTTCAATTGACATTAAAGCACAAGTTTTTTACATATACCATGATGTATTTTTTCCTCCAAAGAGGTAGGGTCACCAAAACTCCATCCATCTGCTCCTGCTCCGGCCCCCTCTGTCAAATTTTAGAACCCACTGTGGCTCCACCAGTCAAAAAGTTTGCCCACCCCTGGTGTAGCCGCAAGCGACCTGCACGGCGATGCCGGAATGACTCGTAGAAATATTTGCTGAGCTTGCGAGCAGTTGGCTCAATTATTTTGGCTAGCAGTCGCCCGCTAGCTGTAATTTTGAGGTGGGTCACCAAAACACTCCTCTGTCGAATTTTAGAACTCACTGTTGCTCACGAGTCAAAAAGTTTGCCCGCCCCTGTCCTACAGGTAGATTAGTGGTGGCATAAAGCAGCCCGTTGCATTCTGGGTAATCACCTTCTTCTGGGGTCTCGGTGAAACATGATGACACTTTGAGAGACATTCTACTCCTCGTGCGTTACAATCTGTTTTTTTCTTCCTTAGAACTCTGAGATCAAAGTCACAACCGTGCTTTTGGTATTAAAGGGTCTCGGATCAGTTGCTGCTCGGTGGTGAGAGCCGCCAAATAACTGTAAAAACAAAAAACACAAACATTTTCCAATTATTTATTATTATTATTAATTTGTCAATGGTCAACTTGCACCTGACGCTGTATGCGTGTGTGCGTGCGGGAGGGGCTCCGTCCATGCCTGTGGACACGTGCCTCCCTCAGCCCCGCCCCCCTCGTGTTTGTCCATGTTGCCGCCGCAGCCGCGCGAGGAGAGCGCGAGCGAGTCAAAAGAACGGGTTTTTTCTTTGAAGGAGCAGTTCATTCTTTTCACGGTTATTAAGAACAACAGCAACAACAACGAAAGCCGCGTTCTCCCCCACGCGTCTTTTAGTCTTTGAGAACACGCGCGCACACAGAAGCACAGCGAGCTGTTTTCGAACTGCGCCAGCCAATCAGCGTGCGGCGGGGCGGGGAGGAGGGAGCCCGCCCCCTGTTCCCTCCTTGTTCTCTGGGTCGCTGCTGGAACATTTTGTTTACTACACAGCTGGCGGCGCAACACCGCGACACCTCTCCGACGTCCCTCCGCGAGCCCCAATACAACAACAACAAATAAACAAACATCCCGGAAGCTCGCGGGACCCTCCACGCTCGCTTCGGAAAGTAATGAGCGATAAACACGCCCTCCATTCATGCCTACTTCCAGCCAAGAAGAAGTCATGGATATACGCGACGACAGGAAGAGGAGAAAGGTAAGCGGCGGCCCGCGGGCCCGCAGACGAGCCGCCGCCGCGCGACCCGAGACTAAGCGCGACGTGACGTGGGGCAAGATCCTGCGCTCGCGGACCCTGGAAGACAACAACAACAACCAGCACGCCGAGGAGCCCATGGAGGAAGAGGAGGAAGAGGGAGAGGAGGATGGTGACTGCTTCTCCATCAGCGTCTTCCGCCACGAGCGGCTGGAGCCCGCCACCTCACCGCGGTACAGCCTGCTGCGCGAGGTCGGCCGCGGCAGCTACGGGGTCGTGTACGAGGCCGTGGCCCGCAAGACCGGCGGCAGGGTGGCCATAAAGAGGCTGCAGTGCGACGCCCCGGAGAACGTGGAGCTGGCCCTGGCCGAGTTCTGGGCCCTGACCAGCCTGGCGAACCGGCACCAGAACGTGGTGCAGCTCGAGGAGTGCGTCCTGCAGAGGAACGGCGTGGCCCAGAAGATGAGCCATGGCAACAAGAGGTCCAAGCAGTACCTACGCCTGGTGGAGACCTCCCTCAAAGGTACACCGACACAGAAAAAAGTCCCCATGGTTCCGAGTCTCGGTGGGAGTGCCGGGTCTGCTCTCAGAGGTACTGGAATCTCTGACGTACTTGGTTGTTTTGAACGTGGCAGTGATTTGTTCAGCCCGGGCCCCTAATCCCAGAACCTAGATGCACTGTAAACAAAAGTCCCAGGGGTGCAATGTTTGCTTTAAAGTCCTTCTTATGCATTGTCAGCGGGCTTAAAGCCAGTTTATGTTCTCAATTGTGGTTGTAGAAAGTGGCATATAGGCGAAACATTTTTTCTTCCATTGCTTCTTGTAGATACAACGTCCAGGGTGTAAACTTCAAGATTAGGAATTTTGATAACTGGTGATTTCTCCTGCATAATTGTGCAAAATGCAGTGAAAAGAGAGATAAAGACGCGTCTTTGAAACTCTTGAAAGCGGCACGAGTTTAAAATTAGGACTCTTGGCTTCCATCCGCTGCTGACGTTTGCTGTGTGCAATGTATAGCGGGGCGGCCGAGCGCGTGTCGGCGTTTCCTTCAGGTCGCCAAAGAGAACACAGTGTACTACTTGGCAGTGTTCCTTAAAACTGAGTTTTTGGATCTTGTGCGGTGAGGAACCGGTTAGAACCGTGGATGTTTTACTGAAATAGTGGAGCGGTGTTCCGCCACGGTGCTTTTTATACATTTTTTGAGTCCTTGTCGTCGGTCCACTCACTGGCCTACTTCCCATTTCCTTTGTGCCCACAACAGAGACAGTAAAAAGTTCAGCATATGTATGGTATAGAATTATCACCGAAGAGTACGGCAATGTCGGAATTGCATCTCTTCAGTGTCACGCTTGATTCTTTTGTTCTAAATTCAGCGGCCGCCTGAATGAATTATTCATGCTGAGCTAATGTTAGAGTCAATGGGTTTGGAAATAATTGTTCGGCACTTGTAGCATTTACTTGACATTCAAGTCAATATTTTGCCGGGGGTTAGGTAAATAACAACAAGTAACACACGTTAATAAACTGCTAAACCTTGTGGGGTTTGCAGACGGGCTCTTGGTAGGTCGGGTATGCATTCCAGCCACTGCGAGCGTGTATGCGTACGTTGGTCGGCTGTAAACCCACTGTGAGGTCAGTCTACTGTCTCTGCTGACCTGCTTCCTGCTGTGTGGCACAGGACAGTGTGCAGAGATCTGTGGCTGGGAACTCTTCAGGTGTAATGCTTTAAAGTAAATAAGTAAAGTGCAGAGCGACAAAGTCTTTCTTTGCTGCTTTTAGTGTCGCTTTTATAAAAAGAAGCTGTTATTCTGAATCCTTAGATCACAGTTCAGCTGGAATATAATTACCTCACACATAATGGTCACATACCAGGAGGCTCCACCAGCGGCAAGCCAATGAGGCTCCACGCTGACATTCTTGAAAAGTGTGTGCTTTCAGAGAACTGCTGAGCTCGAACATCAAATAAGAGCTCGCTGTGCTTTAATCGCTTCCTGTCCTGTCCGTCCGTGTTCTCAACCTGCAGGCGAGCGCATCCTGGGCTACCCGGAGGAGCCCTGCTACCTGTGGTTTGTCATGGAGTTTTGCGAGGGCGGCGACCTCAACCAGTACATCCTGTCCCGCCGGCCCGACCCCCAGATGAACAAGAGCTTCATGTGCCAGCTGACCAAGGCCATCGCCTTCCTCCACAAGAACAACATCGTCCACCGCGACCTCAAGCCCGACAACATTCTCATCTCGCAGAAGTCCGGCTCTCCGGTTGTCAAGGTGGCCGACTTCGGCCTGAGCAAGGTCTGCGCCGGCCTCAGCTCAAAGAGCGGCGAGGACTATCCTTCAGAAGGGGATGGTGGTGGTGGTGGCGGCGGCGCGCCGCGGCGGAAGGGCAGCAACCAGAACGCCGTTGTCAACGTAAACAAGTTCTGGCTGTCGTCAGCTTGCGGCTCGGACTTTTACATGGCCCCCGAGGTGTGGGAGGGCCACTACACAGCCAAAGCCGACATCTTCGCTCTGGGTATCATCATCTGGGCCATGATCGAGCGCATCACCTTTATTGACGCCGAGTCCAAGCGGGAGCTGCTGGGCACTTACGTGCGCCAGGGCACTGACATTGTGCCCGTCGGGGAGGCTCTGCTGGAGAACCCCAAGATGGTTCTCCACATCCCCCAGAGGGCCAGGAGCTCCATGTCCGAGGGGGTCAAGAAGCTCCTCAAAGACATGCTGGCCGTCAATCCTCAGGACCGACCGGACGCCTTCCAGCTGGAGGTGCGGATGGACCAAGTCACGTACGCTGCGTGACAAAACCTCCCCCAACTGCCCCCTCTTTCAACTTGACCAGCGCAAGAAGGGACCCCTTTCCTTACTAGGTGAGTCCGACCACCGTGTCTACCGGAAGTAATGGTCCCTCTAAGTCGGTCTAAGGAGGCGATGCAGTCAATGACATTAGCTGCTGCTGGGTGCGGGGCGGGATTAGCCGCCCCATGAGATGAGGACTCTGGCTGAAAGGGAACACTGGCCGTTGGTGACCCAGTGGTGAATCAGGTAATCTGCCTTTCAGCTGAGACTCTTAGAACCTTCCTGGCCCAGTCGCTGGCCAGAAGGTAGAAAGAAGGCCACTGCTGGTTAGAATTATACGTTAATTGGTTGCAGCGCTGATAAGTTGCAAGTTTGAGGCATAAAATGTAACCGGTCACTGGGTTAGCAGTTAGCAAGCTAACAGTGATACAATCCAAAAGTTGTGATAAGCTCTTTGAGGCTGTTATCTTTGTCGTCGTCGCTCTATGCCGCAATCTGAATGGCCGTGGGAACTGCGGCTGGTAGTGACTTGATGGGAGTTGACCTGGTAGCCCCGCACGCACGCTGCAATGCCGCCTAATCCCTCGGCGGCGGCGGCTACTGCTGTTGTGTGCCAAGTCTTCTCACGTCACTCCAAAGGAAACAAGATTAAACTAAAATGGAAGTGAGCTAGCTCGTTAATGTCGCAGCAGTGATGTCAGCGGGAGTTGTTTAGCGGTTCCCGAAGTGCAAGGCATCACAAGTCTGCCGCGAACAGACACACGGAGAGGTGTTGTTATTAAATTTGGTGTTAGCTAACAGGAGGTGGGTGTGTCGTTGGCCTTGGGGCGCTAGCAGAGCGTTATCCGCCTGTGAGCCGACAAACTGGCTGCGAAACCGCAAGAAGGTGAAGGGATATTTGGCATCGGCCAGGATTCCTCCCCTGCCAGTCAATTAACATCTCCTGTCCAAACACTAAAGTTCAGAAGTGTCATCCAACTGGACCGAAATCCACACCCTAACCCTAACATTACCCCTGCAACAGGAACGTCCCGACAAACTGCCAAACTGACACCTTCTGTCAAGTCATCGCCTGCCGCTTGTTTATTTGTTTGGCCAGACTGTGAAATTCTTTGGCAGATTTTGTCTTTACAAGCAGCGCTGAATCAAGTTATTTTAGAGAGCTGTTGGCTGAGAACAGCATAAGCTATTCAATTCAAGGTCAAAGGTCGATTTTAGGCCTGCAACGGACCTTGTTGCTAATAATTGTTTTTTTGCCGTTCAGTTTTTATTTTTAATCCTAAATCAAATCTTTTTTTTTCAGCCAGTTTTTAGTCCCCCTGGCACGATCATCTCTCTCTTACACTCCTTTCTTTGTGGCTTGAAACACTGTGAAACATCTCACTGAGTTAAGTCAGCGTGCTGAAGATCAGCAGAGCCAAGATGATCCTAGAAGAGCCTCCGCATGTGCAGAGCCCAAGAATTTAGAACCTTGTAATTTTCAAAGACGGTTCCACATGTGTGCGGCCAATCAAAGCCACTTTGATTTTGGTGTTTTATTTTTTTGACCGGTTTGTCCATCTCTGGAATATTCATTATTCAAGTGGAAGTGCAGCACATCTGTCCTCGACTCCAAGCACGGCGCAGTTTGTATCGTCTTCGGCGATGTGTTTTAGCTCTTTGAGGACAAACACCGTGGACAGTCAGCTGGGTGAAGGTGTATTTTAACGTCACATGACCTCCTTTCTGTAGTTGCTTTCATGAAAGTCAGAGTGAGACTCCTCTTTCTTTCTTTCTTTCTTTCTTTGGGACGTTGTGTTTTTTGTGAGGCCCTCTAGTAGAAGCGTCTCTTCCTTAAGAGCGGTGGCCCCTCCTGCCCCGCCCATTGGGAAACACCCTCCACCTCCGTCGGGTGCGACTCTGCAGGACGTCTTGCCCTGCTATCTGGAGCGGAAACTGGCACTTCAATCGGCCGCCGCGTCCATGCCCGCTGACCCGCACGGCTCCGTCCGTTCTTCTGTTTGTTTGAACTTGAACCCATGCGACGACCACGACTCGGGCGTTTGTTTAGCGATTAGTTTGCAGATCCTGCTTCCATTCTCCGCTGACGCCTTGCTCTAAGCCCCTCCCACCCTATGATGTAACACCCCCGGCCGGCCCCACCGCCGCCAGTGGGGTCAGCGCTGTGCCTCCGAAGCTGTCGTTGCGTGCTGAGCTGGGCCGCCACCAGATTGGCCGCCTCCCCTCGCTGCATGATGGGATGCGCTCGCATGGTTATGCAACGGAGCCGAGAGCGCCGCGCTGGTTCAGTGGGAGAACCTGTCATCTGCTGGAGAAAGGGATTAGGGCTGCAAACACACAGCGGTGGGCGGGGCCCTGGTGCAGTTATATATGTCAGGAGATGGTTAAGTTGAGCGGGGGGACGCCGTGACGACACTGACATCACGGAGGGAGATTCACACAGTCAACCTTCAAGGAAAACAACCAGCTGGCTTGTGGGACGGTGTGACTGTTGCCAGCTATTATTAATTTTGCTTTGTTTTGTTAGAAATCACCCCCAGAAAAGTGAACGAGTGCATCGTGTATTTTATTCAATGTATGATTATTATTATTATTTTTTATTTATTTTTTACAAATAATCATTATCATAACAACAATTTGAAAAATGGAATCAATTGTAATTATTATTATTATTATTATTATTATTATTATTATTATTGTTATCATTGTCAAATAATAATAATACCATTATCATGTAGTCATTACAAAAAGTCTAATCATCTGACAGGCGTAATTATTTTTTGATATCATTATTATAAAATAATAGAAAATACTAAAATTTATATAATTATATGTAATATGTATTTTATAATAAATTTTATAATAAATTAAAATTTTAATTTTTTGGAACAAAAATTGAAACAATTTTGAGCCAGAGATTAACAATGAAAAATAAATAATAATAAAAAACCAATCAGTTGTTTGGTTGATATTGTGTCGGAGCTGCTGGCGAGAATTCCGGAGCCTCAAAGCGTCGAATCCCAGTCAACACGGAAGCGCTAGCCTCGTATCGTCGGCCCGTCTTCGTGGGGGAACGCGCCCACCGCTCCGTCTGTGCCTTATCCCCTCCCTTCCTCCCACCCTCCCTCCCCCCCTCCGCCTCGTCCTCTCGCACTGCTGGACAATGAGAGTGCCGCCGCCGCCGCCGCCTCTGACCGCCGCCCCGGCTTATGGGCCATCGAGTCTGGAACATTTTGTCCTCTGGCTGCCTGGCGGCTCGTTTGCAGCGGTGGACGGCGCCGCCGGAGGCCTTGCCGCCACCACGCAGCATCTGTGCATCCTGTTGTGCGTGTGATTATTTGGTCCATGGCGTGAACAGACGCTCTGCAAAGAGAATGAATGTTACTTGTTTAGTTGGCTTTTTTTTTGGCTTTTTTTTGAAATTTTGTTTTTCATCCAGGATGTCGTCCGACTGTTGCATGCGACAAAAGGCCTACAGTTTTTATGAGTTTTTTGGGGGCAGGAGCATGTAGGCGCGCTTATGCAACCTGGTCGTAAAAAGTGAGCATCCAGTGGCTGCGAGAGGCTTGTAAATATTTCCGTCGGGGCCCTCGGGGCAGCCAGAACCGGTTGGCCCCTCTCCCTTTTCGTGTTGCTGTGTTGACCTTGGAGTCCAAACCGGGAGGCTGAGAACACAAAGCATGGGTGAGCTCCCCTTTGCCTTTTTGCTCTATAGTATCAACAATTCAGGTAACGCCATCTGTTTGAGGCGCCCCCGAATCCCGCCCCCACCCGTGAGCTCTTAACACAAGGTTAATCTTCCGGCCGACCCTCCTGTCAGCAACTTGGATTCACGCCGGTTTGGATCCATTGAGGTTCTTCCCTTCTCCGTTGCCCTCCCAAGAAATCTGAGAGGATTTCTTTTTCAATTCTGAGCGGTGAATTGCAGATCAACCGGCTTTGGTCTGAGGTTCGGACACCAGACCAGCTCCACTGTCCTGGAGTTCGATTCTCACTGGAGACACACAGACGTTAACTTAAAGCCTTTGTCTTCAGTCTTCATACTGAATGTTTACTTCCCATTGCTACAACAAGAACTCTGTTTCTGCCTCAAAATAAAGTCTTTGCCTTGATGTTGCCTCCTCTAGTCGGACTTCCTGGCCTCAGCTGACAGTGTTGAACAATTGAGTACCTGCGAACTGTAGTTCTGTAGTGTAGGTCTGACCCCAAATTGGGATTTAATATTTTTCAAAACAAACAGTCTTGCAGGCCTTTTTCAGATTGATCAGTTGCCAAAATCTAACCATTTCGGTGAGTTTATTACTTCACTACTGTAAAAGCTTCTCCTCTGGTTTTACTTTTTACTGCCTTTCTGTTTTCCCCACATGACAAACCGAGTCTTCATGAAGCCTCTTGTTCACTATTGGCTGCTTGTTTGGAAACGCTTCTCAGCCTGTTTTACATCATAAGGAAGTGCGAGGCACGCACCCCAAACTTACATAATGATTTTTTTTTTCCTCCTTTGTGGCGGATGCCAGCCGCGTGCAATGTGTCAGATTGCGTGCCACGGTGCAACCGCAAGCTTGTAAAGTGCTAGCGCTGGCCTGCCAAAGCATGCCATCGTGGTGCGCTACCACAGGAAACCAGTCTCCCAACACCTCACCGGTTCGTGCTAGTTTTTTTTTGTTGTTGTTGTTTTTTTTTTTTTAACAAGGTATCCTCCTCTGGGGTTATGCAACCGCAATTTACGGGCTGAATGTGCAAAGTACTCTGGACAGAATCTCAACTGATTGTTTTCGTAGCAGAAGCTAAAACTGATCAGACTGTCCCGAAGTTTCAATGGGTTTGTTTTGCTCCGGCTTACGACCCAGACCACAGAAACCTAAAACTATTGCGATCTTTTCTCTCAGCTTGGACACTTTGCATGCCCAATAAAGTTACGCAATACAAAACAAAACCCCTTTCTGTGCTACCAGTCATTAAAAACCTACCTGCTGCCAGTGGAAAAGTAAAGTGTGGGTGATAGTTTTCTTTCTGGTGGCTGAAGGGAGGAGCTTTCTATTACCCTGTTTTGTAAGTCGGAGGAGGTGGGGGTCAGAGGCCAGGGACCTCCTACAGATTGGCCCCACAGGGCCACTGACAAAGATTTACTGTCTTGTTGGACGGACTTGAAAGGTTGGGGACTGGAATCCAGCCTGGCCCAGTTGGAAAAGTTTGTCTTTGCCGTGAAGTTCCCAATTAAAAATAATCTGCTGACGTATCCGACGGATGACGACGCTTGTCGTCGCTTCATAAAACGTGTCTTTGGCTGTCTGACATTTATATCTGCTGCGCAAACACATTTTTACGGCTGTGACTGTGTGTATGTGTGTGCGCGCGCTCAGGTATGCGAGTCATGAAGCCGACCGTGGTTGGTGGGGTGGACGCTCGGGAAGGACGGCGAGAGAAGACCAGTGAAAAACCAAGAGTGATCTGACAACAGCGAGTTCAGCAGGGCAGAGGACCCGGAGAAAATAGACCTGGATCTCTGGAGACCTTCAGAGGGGAGAGAACGAACCCCTTCCATTGTTGTTGGGTTCAAGTGGCTTCTGGGACATCTTCTCAGAGTCTCTCGGTTCTCTGGCCGTCAGCGCTCTGCGGGTGACATAAGCACTTTGCGTGCCTCCATCCAGAGCAACATCGTTCGCTCTCCTGAATTCAGCATCATCCGGCCGTGCGTGTCTCCCGCTAAGCTGACCCACTTGTGTCTGCACCATGTGATTTGGTACTTATGCAACCTGTGAAAAAGAGGAAGGGAACGCGGCCGGCCCGGCCCTGGAGCTCAGCGGCCCCGCCAGCCTATTATTAGAGCGCTGCTCCGCACTTTGAAAGCCTTGCTGACGTGAGGAGGCAAAAATCATCACCGTGACTTAATTTAAATGACACGGGGGTCTGGGTCTGGTTGCCATTCAGAATGTTTCAATGTATTAGCAATGTCAATATCTCTTTTTTGAGGCTGATTCCGGAACTGTACTTTTTTGATTTGAGATATTTTAAAACAAATTTCAACGACGACAAAAATAGATTGTTGCCATGACATCACAAAACTTTTATATTTCATTTGTACTGCAGAATCATAGCGAGATTTCCTCTAAATTTGCCTTGTTGTGTTCTCGTTCTTTGAGACCGAGAAAAAGTTTGCATTTTGTTTTATTTTGTTTCCACCGTGATGAAGTGGAGCCACTTCAGAATCTATTGTCATGACGCTTTTCACTCTGTCAACTGAAGTTTGCGAGTGTCTTTATTTGACACCTCTATAATGTGGAAGCCAATCAGCAGCCACTTGAGAAATTGATGCCAAGTGATTATTGACTCACAGACGGTGAAATTAGCTTAGGATTGGGGCCACGGATTTATCAAAGTTCGGTACATGGCCCTGCAGAGATCCTGCCCATTCATTTACTGATATGGAATCACTAAAACTGAAATGTTATGTCATGATACATTAAATTATCATACTTAGTCATTGTTCTCAGCACAAAAAAGTTCAAAACCCCAAGACAGATCGGACGGACGGTCCTAGTCCTGGTCTTGCACCTCAGTAACCCATTTGGAGGCTTTGTTGTTCCGCTTAAATAGAAATACCATTTGTGTAGACGAGGGCACACACACACACACACACACACACACACACACACTGTGAGTGATGTTAAACCCATTTTTCTGTCTGTCCTTGCTGACCCCCTTCTTCCCTCTGCTGTCTCTGCAGCTTTTTGTTTACGACTTGGACGGACTCTGACCAACTGAACTGTGATGAACGTCGCCCTGTCATTGGCATATTTCCACCCGAGAGCAGCGAGCGGAGCGCAGAAGCCTCCGGGACTCCAGAGGGGACCAGACGACGCAACTCAATATGCAAAATCAGACCGCAGTGCACTTCCAAAGACCACCACCCCACCAGACTCCTTCAGGTTACCACCCCCATGGCTGCACCAGTGTTCCCAGGCCATGCCTCAATAATTTAACCAATGACGATGAGACGACCCCCCCCCCTCTCCTCTGTGCCTTTCAGGTGATTGATTCACAGAAGTGCGATTGATTGGATCGTGGAAATAAAAACCATTTCTGGCTGAAAACACTTTCACTTTCTTGCGGGTTTTCCCGCCCACCGAGTAGCTTTAATATTTTTTTTTTTACACACTGGCCCATAGGATTAGATCCGCAAGATTCTCCACCCGGCTCAACCCCCTCACAGCGCCCCCATCTGATTACACGATGCCTGCCAGTCAGTTTGGTGCGATTTTTGTTTTAGTGGATACTGATTTAAAGAATCGCGTCACAAACCTACGACTGGCAGAGGGCGAACTAATCTGGAATAATATGAGAGTTTGACTCCAAAATCGTTGTCAGTCGGAGCCTTTGCTGGTTTTTAGCGGTGACCATTCTTTGCCCAGTCTTTGCAGTTTTATCTCATGGACCTATGACCAAGAAACCATCCTTCACTGGATGCGGTTAAGGGTTTTTTTTTGCTGAATGTTTTTAAGTAATTTGGGGTGGAGTGTATTGGGTGGGGAGGCGGGGGGTTGTTTAGACCTTTCTGAAAACTTTTTCTTGTGCAGTAAAGGTGCTGCTGGCTCTCAGCCACGTCAGATCCTGACCATCGCTCTGCAGTATTGATCACAGAGGTTTTTGTGATACTGAAGTAATTAAACGAGGCTGTTCCAACGTGCTGTCACACCAACACTATCGGGTGTTGTTGATTCAAGACTCTGGCAGGAGTGTCCTGACCGACTGCTCCCTCTATTCATTTGACACATCCTGGTAGTGATCTTATCCGTGTTTTGAGACAACCTCGGCTAGGCTAGCTTGTGTGTTTTATTATGACCCACTTCACTGTACAGCCACTGCTGACGATGAGGTAAGACGTGACGGTTCCGGGTCCAGACTGCTGCTCCTAGTTCGTTGCCCCACCACGACCCCCACTGTCCTATCTGGGGCGACATATCAGGTGGTTGAAATGGGATGCTGTACACTTTAGCTCATTTTATTTGACGGAACATGAACGGTCTGAACTTGACCTCTTGGGGGAAGTTGACAGGAAGGCGGAGGGTCCTCCTTAATAGTTCAGACCAGAGCAGCAGCTTCCCGCCAATCTGCCGTACTGTTGTTGTGGGAACCTACCTCGTCCTCAGTAATTTGAACCCTTCAGTTTTTAGTCGTACCTTCTCTAGAGACGTCTGTCGACGCACAAGCGCGTATTGGCACGCTGCTGGTGGCGACGTGTGCACCTACCACACAGCCGTGTTCTCTGTACTTGTCTCGATCGTTTTCTGCATCACTCTGTGGCACACAACAGAACACCTGTGTAGTGCGTGGTCGCGTGAACGCTGCTTGACTGCACTTAACCAAAAACGCAGATCACACACATACACCTATTTTTTTTTTTTTTTTTTTTTTTTTGCTCGACTTAAAAGTCTCACCATATCATAAGAGCTAGCTAGCTGGTACTTTGCTGTCAGTAGATTAGGGTCTGACTCGTGCACAGTCATAGCTCCTTTTTGTCTATGCAAGCAGGTTGTTGGTCTGAAATGTGCAGCCGCATTCATTGAGAATGACAGTTCAGGTAGCTTGAGCTAAATGTAAGGATTCTCTCTATTCTCCTTTGTTTTGCTCCGTTCTCAGTCTCTGGTGCCGGAAGAATGAGGCTTCTGAAAGCATACTGGGTTATTCCTTAATTAGGGCTGAACTGATTCCTATATTACCGTTACTTTAAATGCTAACTCCACTTAAAGAGGAGATTTTTCAGTCATTCTTTTCTATCGTGAGACACAGGATCAGTCAATCCTGCTTCCAGTAACCCAGTCAGTCCAGAACTGTGAGATATTTGCCCGTTTGGCTGAACCCTGTAGTGTCCTCCAGACGAGTCGCCCCCCCACCCCCACCCAAAATGCTTCTCTCTATGCAAAAATGTTTTATCACTGACACACTGTGAACACCTTGTTGAGCCACGCCACTCTCTCATACTGTTTTCTCTGTGTTAATATTTTTTTTTTTTGTCTTTCAAGGCATATTTCTAGTGTGTACAGAAATTTGAAAATGTATAAGATATTGAAGCTGTCAGGAGCCATTAGATGCTTGAGAATGCATCATGTTTCCATGTGTTTTGTTTTTATTTTCTGCTGTAAATATGTTTGAACATCTTTTTCTTGAAATAAATAATGAAAACAAGGAATGTCTTGTGTTTTTTTTTTTTTTTTTTGACTGCGTTGGTGTGAGCCAACTGGATGTTAAAGAACATCTCTAGCGTCCACAAACATTTAAAAAAACAAAACTACTGAAGTTGATGTTTGCTCTCAACGTTTGCCAGGACCTTGGATCCTGGTGCACAGCGGACGAACGACAGTAATGAGTTTCTCTCCCAGTTCTCTTTGTCCCCTCTGTGCGATGTGTGTTTGTCTAAAACGCGACTGTTGACTCAGGCACAGACACCAAAATGGAAGAAGTGCTAGTTGTTTCCCACAGTCATCCCTAATCCGTCGGATTATCTCGCAGATTTTGTGTGGTCAGTCCAGAAACGCCAGACAGGCTCTGATCTCTGGTCAGCCAGGGAGCAAGCAGCTTTGGACAAAGTGCTGCTGTTGACCAGCATCCCACGGGATTCAGCCCCGTACAGTTACAAAAATAAACACAACTCAAGACATAAGTAAAGTAAACAAGTATAGGGTGTGTCTGTGTTTATGTATAGATACGGCTGGATATTAGAGGGCCCTGGAATAAAATGAAGAATCACGAGCACTCAAGTTTTTCATCATAGGTAAAATGGGTATTGGTGTATCTATATATATATATATATATATATATATATATATATATATATATATATATATATATATATATATATATATATATATATATTTGCCCGTAGGTTGGCTCTGTAGGTTTACTTCCTACAGGAGGTAGGCTAGTGTGGCGGCGCATTTGCCGGGCAGGACGGGACTTCTTACTTACCAAACGCGGAACAAAGTGACGTTCAAAATGAGAAAGAACATCCAGTCAAGTAAGTATTTTAAGTATATATAAAAAAAAACATATATATTCCCTTGTGAAAGACTCACAAGAGAGGGGGAAGTTGCCCTTACATTCACTCGGAACGCACATTGTCATTAAAACACGGAGGGCGGCAGAGCTAACGATCGCTGTCAGGACGTCGCGACGAATCGGCTAACTGTTAGCTAGGCAGTGAGGCCGGAGTCTTATATTTCTCCAAAAGAAACGACCATCTGCACAGCTTCTCCACCCGCCACAAGTCTAACACATGGTAAGTTATCGTGGATTTTTTTCTTTTTTTTTTTTTTAAACTTTCTTCATTAACAGACCGTTTGGAGCTTTAGTGAAATAGCTCTTTATTTGGACCCCCCTTTCGTTCACTGTAGCATTTAGTGTTTGCCGACCGCAAAGTACTACAAAGTTAGCCAGCTAGCCTAGTCCGTGCCGTTTTGCCGAGAGTTCCCACACTGCTTTGTTTTGTGATGACGAAACAATTAAAACAATTCTTTCGTCGTGTTTATCTGTCGGTTAACGTAAACGCACGGTCATGGTTGACGCTGCAAGACTGTTAAGTTAGCGTCCACTATTAGTCCATTGTGGATGCTCCAGTCAATCCATTATTATTAATATTTACGTTCATATTTTCTGTGATTTGCAGTCTGCTAATCCATTTATACGATTTTTATTCAGCAAAATCAAAAGTAATAAATGCTCATGGCAATGTTTGTTTGTTCATCTGCGACAATTCATGAGTAAGATGTTTATCAGTAAAATGTTATAGCCTTATAGAAGTAAATATGAGCAATATCAATAAATGAAATGACAAAATTCCTCATATGTGGTATTAACTGTCAGTAATTTATTTGTCAGTATTAAATCTTGAAATTTAAAAAAACAAACAAAACTTTTTTTGTTTCAGGCATTGATGAATCAGTTCAACTCATCTCTGTGCTCTGTTGCAGTGCCAAGCAAAGGCAATGACTGTGGATGACTAGTGTGTTGACATGATTGCAGACGACGTGAGACCAGGATCCAAGGCTGAGGATGAAGCCTTGGAGCAGATGACAAAGACGTCCCATCCAAGCTGCACTTGTCCGCCCAGGACTCCTTTCACACGACTCATTGAGGAGAAATGAACAACTAGTTCCTGATAATTCCGACAGCACAGAGGCACATCTCACCGTCACTTAATAAATAAAGAGCGGAACCTCACAAGCCTCTGCCTCAGCTTTTTGCACATGATCCTTTTGTTTAAGACGACTTCCACTTGAATTTTCTTTTGTATAATTTTTTTTGACGGTTATGACCCAAGCAAGTAACATGTCAACAGGATTGAGAAAAACTGTGAATACAAATACACATTTAATGGGTCATCAATGTAATTTTTTTTCTTTGGGAAAATTCAACCAAAATAGTCGTTGCTTGCAGCTCACTTCATATTCCAGTCACGTGGCAGGTGATTAAGTATTAGTTTTACGATTTTACAAATTCAATTTCAAAAAAACCCCAAAATATTTGTATATTTGAACTGTTGATTTGTTTGAGGACCACTGTCCCAGATGATGCCTGGTCAGGAAAGCTGCTGCTGCTGCTGCATGTGTGTGTGTTTGTGGTTTAAAGACGATTAGTGTTTGACTGATGTGGCGGCGGCGGCTAATGGGGAACAATCCCAAACGACAACAGCAGGGATGAGCCGTCTTGTCGGTGGGGGGAAAGTGGCGACCTCCTGCTGTTTAAAGAGTGGAGCTGCAGAGATCCCAGCGGGGGGCAGAGGGCGGCTGCAAACAAAACTGGACACGGCCCGCTGGGTCTGATTAGCCTGATGGATTAAGTAATGTTTAGATTAAGGATGGCGGAGGGGCGGGGCCTGAGACGTCCTCCAAGCCATCGTGGTCGGTGTCACGCTGGCCCCACGCATGCGGACGACAATGCGCGAGCGCCGTGCTGTCCTCTTTTCTCCGCGGCGAGTCGGGAACACAGTGTTCCGACAGGAGGGGAGGGGCCGCTGACTCAGGAAAGATAGAAACAGCTGTGACATGAACGGCATGGCGGCCAATAGGAACTCAGGAATCCCAGCTCAACGCTCAGGCTCCGAGGAATTAGACAGAGGCTCCATTATTTATGAGTGAGGGAGAGGGTGGGTGTTTTTTTTTTTATTCTGTTCTATTTCAAAATGCTTCAATACAAAACACTTTTCTCGCTGTTCCACCAGAAATAGCAAGTCACTTCTTGTAATTTCCAACAGTTGTTTTCTGGATTTTTGCTTGCCTATGTTGCATATACAACCTGATTTATTTTCATTATTATAAATATAAAACCAAATTATAGACACTAGTTGGGAATTAAATTGCAGTAAATAATGTAGTTTATTTTCCCCAATCCAAATATCCAGAAGACTTCTAAAGTCTTTGCTAGCCACATTATTTTTTTTATATACTTGCTTCTCTCAGTTTGTCGCAGAGCTTCTTTCTTTTTAGGGTGAGGGCTAAAAATGTCGAAATATCTATCACTGTGTGAAAAGCGTCGCCCTTAAAGCTTCGTGTGTTTCTCTGTAACGAGCCGAGGCGCCGCTGAGGCACGGAGCGGAAACCTGTTTTCCCTGCGGTCAAACGTTTGAGAAATGTAAAAACACACGTGCTGGCTGGAGGCCCCGACGAGCCGTCGTGCTGCTGTTCTCTCTGGCAGTGGGCCGGAGAGAACAGCGTGTCCAGAGGGCCTCCAGCCAGAACATACAAAGGAAGCATTGATGACAAGATCATGTATGTTGACTGGTCCAGTGTCAGCGGGACGGAAGAGAGGACGCACTAGCTCCGCCCTCTGACATCAAATCATATTGCAGGTGGAGCTAAATTTTTTCCAAATGATCGCGTTGATGTAAAAGTAGTCAGTATGGTTTTATTCATATGTATAATTACCGCATTGTAGGATTTTCTTTTCTTAAAATATCTGAAATTATTTTCCCAGAGGATGTTCCCTAAATATGTATACAAACACAACAACTACACAACAATGCCCACTGAAATTCCCTGGATGTCGGAGCAGGCTGCCTCGACACGGAGGAGGAGCTCTCACACCTGCACTTGGCTGCCAGCAAGAAGTCATGCAAAGTGAAATAACGCTCCATTGTCACGTAACACCCCTGACCTTTGACCTCGTTGCCGTGGGCGGCAAACAGTTGTTGGTGATGTTGTGCGACACCGACGTTTTGCTTCTGCATGGTGCGATTCTCTTGTTCTCTTCTGTGTTTTCACAAAGTAAACGTAGAGTGTGGACCTTCCCTTGATTGGACCGTCACCGTAGTAAAGCAATACTCCCGCAGAGTATTGAGTTTAGAATATAGTAAGAAGTGAAATAGCACTTGAAAGAAAGAAAAAAGCAAATGTTGGAAAAAGTTCTATTTATTTTGGGGCGAGGATAAACTTTCAAGATAGATCGATGGGCTGAATGTTCCGTTTTGTCCTCAAGGTGGTGCTGTGAGTGTCCAGAGAGCTCTGACGCTCGTGACTCACTGATTGATCGCCGTTAGAATTCATCCCGTTAAGCCTCTTTGAGCTGTTGGGGAAAATAAATAAGTAAATTTAAAAAAAGTTTTTGTATAAATAGAATTTATCCATTAAGGTACCGATGTACCTCGCTGATGTTCTGAGAAACAAAAACCAATATTCTGCCCAGCCTGGAGACAAAAGCCGAGTACATTGTGTCTCTGTGTCTGCTCAGACCTTGGGATAATTAGCAGACCCCTAATGGCTTTTTCCTCCTCTCAGGTTCCCATTGGAACACAAGCATTGATCGGGATCGGTACCTTTCAATGCGTCTCTAAGTGCAGCGGGGTGGTCTGATGATGATGATGGTGATAATGATGAGTCATGTTCTGCTCAAAAGCCCTTCCAAAGTGACTGTGTGCTGTTTTGGTTGTTTTTGTCTGCTTCCAGACTCTGATTCACTTCTGGATGAATAGCCACGCGCTTTGTTTTTTTAATCTATTTATTGATTGATTTTTTTGCCACTTCCTCTACATCATCCTCGGAGAACGGCCCGAGACTGAGAAGAAGCCCTGCAGCTGACGGCACGCAGCGTTTCTGTTACCTTCACATCTCGCCGTGTTCCTTGACGACAAACACAAGTTTTCCTGGCTCTCACAGTGCTCTCCAGATGAAACGTTTACCAAAATGTTTTTGGACTTTATCGCACGTCGTGATGATGTGGGTTGCTGTCGGCTGGTATTGTGGTGCTCACCTTGGGAAGTGTACATGTACGTGGAAAATGCTTTGCACGCTACGTCACTACAAATACTCGCAGGAGTCAAATTTTATGGCCACGAATCGGAGGAACGTTGCACCGAGTTTGAAATTCCCCACTTACATTTGAATTAAAGTTAACCAACCACAGTATTGTGAAACATCTGTTGCCGCTGTACAGTGTGCGTAGGAACTGGGAAACAAAACTGGGATCCGTCCTGTTTTCCGGAGTCACAGCTGGAACGTCGCCAGCTCAGATGTGAAGGAACGCAAGGGACAGAAAGTGAAATGGAATGCGGCCCGATTCTGCTGTAACCAGCAGGGAAAGGTCTGCGGTCATTTGCTGTCTTTGTTTGTGATGCGGAGAGGGGAGTATTTCCAAGGGAATCTTGAGTCGGTAGACGAGTCCCGAAATGCCGAGCTGACGCTGCTCCGGGAGCCAAAACAAACGCGGCTCAGCGAGACGTCGTCTGGCCAGAGGGAGCTGTGACCCACTTCTGCAGCCGGGCGGCTGCCTTGTTCCAGGACGGCACATGTTGACAGCAGCTGCAAACACACACACACACACACACACACACACACACACACACATTAAGGGCAGATACAGTTCCCTTTTGTATACACCCCACACAGCCCCGTGCAAACATACAGTCCATAGGCAATTCTACGCGTATAGCTTCTGACTTGAGGTCTTTAATTTCAAGGTGAGTTCAGGTCACTACCTGAGGCTCTAACAGGCTGTCTGATTGATTATTCCCACATCTCAGTGGAAGTTAGTTATTTCATGGAACTGGCTAAAACAAGTTGTCTGTATTTCTAATCAAGATCTGCTTTTGATCGCTTCTCGACCCTCCAGGCCCAACTTAATGCACTCCTTTCTGAAGTGTTTTCAGCTGCTTGGATGGTTTGTGTGTGTGTGTGTGTGTGTGAGAGAGAGAGAGAGAGAGGGAGAGGGAGAGAGAAAGACCTGAAAAAATATTTTCTTCTCCTTCTTGAGGAGAAAGAGGGAGAGCCACATCCAAGGTTCAGCTGTGACAGGAACAAGATGCTGCTGCTGCTGCTGCTGCTGCTGGTACTTTGTAACAACAACAGTATGTCTGGTCACGTGGATGCTGCAGTCTGGACCGCTTGGTTTAATCACAGCCCCACGATGCGGTCGCTCGCCTGACCCTCCCAGCATTAGGAAGCTGTTTATGGCTTTCTCCACTGGTTGTGAATCAATCATTGAAATCGAAATGACTTGCAATTAGTTGTGTTGTTCCACCGCTGCTCCACATTTCTACCTGTCCTGACCTTGGCTGCCGCCGCCGCCATGCTGACTAGCTACTCTTCCCACCGTCATTAAGGCTGCAAGTGTCCATCGGTGCTAAACAGGGAGCTAATCCTAATCCACAGGACTGTAATCTGCTGTGAGAACAGGCCGTGGACACGCCGGCCTGGCCTCCTCGCTCTGTTCTCCCTCGAAACATGACGCAGTGAAAAAAAATAAAACGCACTCACTGGATTTATTCCGCTGCCGTTCAGTATGTGCAGGCATCCAACAGGATGTGCTTGGAAAAAAAACACCTACTGTGAATGATCTTTAAGAGGAATTAATAATTACAGTTTTTTGCAGTTTAAAAGAAATTTGGAGTCATGAATCTAAGATATGTAAATTGTGAGTACAGTATTTTTAATGAAGTCACTTGGTCATTCCATCCATCCAAAACAAATTAAATAAACATTAAAATGAAATAAAACTAAAGTGTTTTTTTTTCAACCTGTTTTGTGGATGAGTAGGTTGAAAATATTCAAATGATAAAATATAACAAAATAACCAACTAATATGTAAATATTAGTTCAACGTTCAACATCAGTCCCACACACATGCTTGAGTGTATATTTGAGTGTGTGTGTGTGTGTGTCTGCCGCACCACACAGGGACACAGTGTCCCAGCACATTTGCAGCTCAGTGCCTGCAGCCCAATGAAAAGCTCAGCACATCCCTGAAGTGCAGGGACCAATGCTGCCCCCTGTCTGTTACTTTTGCTTTTCCAATGTGTTCTGCTAAAGTCATTCTTGGTTCAAAAGAAAATAAATTGTAAAAACTGTCTAGGAGAAAAATAGATTAAAAAAAACAAGTATTTTTTTTTTGTACATTGGTAAAATAATCATAATTTTTTACCAATCCACTCTTTCACCAATCTACAATACTATTTTTGGAAGAATACGCAATAGTTTTGTCCAAGTTCAGTATTACTATTTTTTTTAGTACAGCTGTCTATTAAGATCGTCCCCAGTTGCTCCTTCTGTTAATTTATTGAGGAAAGGACAAAAATAAAAAGTTTAACTCAATAGAAAATAATCAAAATACTTAGAGACATATAACAACATTCACAGTGAGGGTAAATGTTGCCATCCGAACCGCAACACCGCCTGAATACCATAAAATGTCATGGCAGAAGCTGATACCATTTCATGGCTCCTTGTCGTTCAATATAATTGACGCTGTAACGTAAAATAATGTTTATGTGATGTAATGTTGATAAACACTCTGTCATGCAATGTGAACACATGGACTCCAGACGTTTTCTTACATCCTGCACGTCATGAAGTTGACTGCTAATTTACAGGCGAGTGTAAAGCGACCGGATGTGTTTTCCTCCTCTAATCCCGCGGCGGTCGGCCTTTAGCGCCATCCAAACCCGCCCCACATCGATCCGAGAGACGCTGAGCCCGGTTGATTTACAAGGTGGCTAATCTGTACGACCGCCCTCTCAGTGTTGGAGCTTCCTCATCTCCGAGCTCAGGGATAAAATAATGAAAGCGATAAACCAGAGCAGCTTCTGCTGGTTGGACATATAAGAAACTGGTGTTGGTTCAAGAGCACTATCACCAGTCTATCAACTCTTACTTATAAAGAGCTACATCACTGCCCAAAGGCATCTGAAAGTGCTTTGCACAATCAAAGAGGAAAATCAACTGCTCCCTCTGGAGTTTGCATGAAGCCACAGTGGCTGGGAGAAACTCCCCAGTGGGAAGAAACCTCGAGCAGATCCCGACTCTGGAGGGCAACATCTGCTTTGACCAGCTGGTGTGAAAAGGAAATCCACAAACAATGACGAAGTAGCGACAGAGGTAGAGTCAGACTGGCAGTCAGGTCAGAGCGAGTTGCACCGGGAATATGGAGTACGGCCAGTTCCAGCCTTACTTGTGAAACGACTGGAGCTGTAGTGGGTGAACTCGTTGACACCTCTCCAACTTCAGCCGCTGGTACATTTAATTGAGATGACATATGTGTGAAAGGAGGTGGAAAAAAAACACACAGTGATGATTCTTTGTCGCAAATTAGTTTGTCTCATCTCACAGATGAGGTCACGTCTTGTTAATGAACGTGGATTTTCCTCGACATTGCGGGGGAGAGCATCTGCCAGGAGCATCAATCTCATCAGCCCGTCCACTCTGGACATCAGAGGGACTTTTAAGTGGCCCGCAGAGAACATAGGCATCCTGGGACACCAGGCAGATTGCAACTGGGCCCGGACAAAGAGGGGACATTTGCGATTGATTGCCGGTGATTAAGGCCGCTCCCCTGGCACTGATGCTGTTCTCGGGGTGTAATTTGGATCCCTGAGATAGAGCACGGCGGGAGGAACAAGACACAATTTACATGCATTGTTATATCAGCTGCACAGCAAGGGGCTACTTCCGCTGCTCACAAAGGAATAAAGACGTACGATGATTCATCCGCCGGATCTCCAGCTCGTCAGAGGAGCGCAATCTGAAGGCCGAACGGGGAACAGGGTGGAGCGGCCACCAGTCGGGGATTAAAAGTTACGTTTGACAGAGCAGCAATCAATGTTTCTTACGGTAAACAGATTAGCATTTGTGTGGCGTATTAATTTTTGTGCGTGCATCTGATATGGCCCTGCGCCTTACCGTGAGTAACGGTGATGATGACTTTCAAAATAAGACGTGGGAGGCTAAGGATGATCAAGGATCGGGAACTACAACGCAGCCAAATGTTCCTCTGCGGGGCCCAGTATGATGTAGAGCCGTTGTTGTTAACAGGCTGTTAAGAAACCGGAGCAAATATCCCACAGTAGAATAAGACACACGACATGGTCTACATGAGACTTTAATATCTAAGCTGGATAAAGGGGTACTCATTAGTTAGCGTGTGCAGAATCACCAGGAGAGGCCCGTGAGTGATCGTCCCATTAACTGGAGCCCAAGTAAGGTGGAGAGATGGCTTCTGGAGCTGCAACAGAGTACTAATTGTTTAATGGTTTCCTTGGAATAGTTTTGAGTTGTTTGTTAGTCTTTACGGTCAATGTAATTTATGATACTGTTCAACTACCTCGGGTGGCTCATTGTTTGGTTTGAATTTATCAGCCGGTTTGTATAAATTCCTCAGCTGTACAGCTCGCTAGACACAAGCAATTGTCAAAATACATCAGGTTGCCATGTGAAATATACCAAAGTGATATTCCACGCATTCTTGTACACACTTGGCCAGGAAGGACTTTCTTTTTCAGTCTTGTAAAGTAACCGATAAGTTAAGGGGAGAGGATCCTTGTTCCCAGGCTTCTATGTTCCCCAATAATATTCTCCAAGGCCCAAGTCCCTGGGTTCTATCTTCCAAGTCCCTGACGCCAAGTTGGACAGCACTAAGTAGAGCAAAGTAGAGCATCCACACGGTAGAAAACTGCTATTTAGAGGTCTTAGGCCAAAGAGTGATGGTCTTTACTGAACCCTGTTGAAACAGAGGTAGCATATTAAGCACAGTGAGTAATATTTATTGTGCCTCTAAATAAAGCAGAGTGTGACTTGTCAAGTATGACAGTGTGATTCATGTCGTTCAACATCAGGATGATTCTCAGCCGCCGCGTTCTGAACAAGGCAGCGCCTGAGCTGCTCTGTCTTCATTTGTCCTGGAAGACGTTTTTATTTCACACCTATGACTCAGAGACCGCCAACTGAGTAACAGCATGGCAACGCTTCAGACGCAAACACACCTTTCCTAATGGACCACTGAGATCATCATTTTTTTTTTATTTACTGCTTGTCAACGTTGAGGTTGTGAGGTCTTTTTTTATCTGACTGGAAATTGGTGAGTTATCTGTATTTGTTGAGTCAATTAATTTACACGAGACCATCAGAGGAAAAATTAAAACCACTGCTGCATGTCAACAAAGATGAGTGATTGTGGCCATGCATCAAGCACGTTCCAATTTTGACACGCTCGCAAAAATATTTGACCCCAGATTGACCGCCACCACAACACCTTATTCATCTCGCACCTCATAAAGCATGCAGCGCATGTGTGTGTGTGTGTGTGTGTGTGTGTGTGTGTGTGTGTGTGTGTGTGTGTGTCAAAGAGCACTAAAATAATGATCCTCAGGACCAATACAAGGCGAAGGTTTTAATTAAATGGCGTGAACATTCACCTGCTCTGCAGGCCGGACGCCATCACTTTTATTCACGATGAGCTGTTGAGATCCCGTTTGGATTTATGTCCACTCATGCAAACATCGGCATGTTCCTTCATCAAACGGATGGCAATAAAAAAATAAATAGAGACGTGTTGTCTTTGAGCTGATGTAGAGCTGAAAGACGTTTTGCCACTGGACTCAACACAGGCTACACCCTGAGCCCAGCTGGGAGAAGCTGAGAGGCAATTATTAACATTAGCTGGACCAACTGAGCATGTCCGTCCAAACCTGTGGGACGTGAGAGGGGCCAAGAGAACCTGGAGGGAACCCATGCAAGCATCAGGCAACAAGGTGCTGTGAGAGATTTTTAAAAATGGTTGAGTTGAGGTTAAGGATACGGTGCCAGTAGATGGCTCAGGGTGTAAGAGAAAGGATCCTGAGGATGGTGGTTCAAGTCTGGCAGAATTGTCCCTGGCAAACTAGTCCAAGGTGTGCCCTGCCTTCGCTCCATGACAGCTGGGATAGAATCCAGCAGACCCCTACAACCATGAGGACAGGAGGAAGTGGGTATAGAAATTGGATGGATGGTATGGTTAGGGTTAGTGATAGGGTTGGAGTTGGGGTTGGGAGCAGGGTTGTGGTTAGGGTTGGGGTTGGAGTTAGGGTTTTGTTTGTGTGTGTGCGTGTGTGTGTGATTGAGTGTGTAATTGAGTGTGTGCACGGCTGATCAACACACATTGTCCATCTATTGTCCATCTGATGGCTGATTCAGTGACAGGGCAAGACACTGAAGGAGAAGGCCTGAAGAAGGCTTTACATTCGCCGGTGATGACAGCAACAATGGTGGTGGATGGTGTGTTGATTAAAATATCTCATTGACATTTCGACATTGACTCTTTTGTCCATCTGGGGATGAATGCCGAGCTTCACGAGTCCTTGACTGAGTGCCAGCCGTGACAGGAACATGATGAAAGGCACTGTAGTGGGGTGGAAGAAAACAGCCAGCGGTTGTTTTACTGGTGAATGGAATATGTCACATTTATTCAATGGATAATGGCAAACACGCACATCCACCTCTGACTGCCCCAGAGTCTGTTGTCAGACATGCGCTGAGGTCCCCAAACAGACCAAGTCAATCACAAATGGCTGGCAGTCGAAATATTTCAGCACGTTTTTCATTGATTTTTGTAACAAATGAAAATCCGCCTTTGGAAACTTTAGTTTCTTGTGTATTTCCAACATTCATTTTGCTTCCCATCCATTCTGAAAATGTTGAGACGGTTTCTTACATGTAAGTAAACCGGCACTACGCCAGGAGGAGCCAGAGGAAGATTTCCCCTCCAACTTTTTAGCAACAAAAAAAAAAATAGATCTGGATTTATTTATTTTTTTCTCGCTGCAGTGCCCAAAATATCGCTTTTCATGCCTTTATCATGTGCCTATGAAACAAAATAGTCCGGCGCTGGAGCTTCTTCATGTCACCCACCGCTTGTTGAAGAGGTGACACACACTGTTTGACAGTTGAGCGCCGCCCACACGCACTTATAAACGGCCCAAACCTGTGTTGTTATTTTTTTTATTCATGGTTCCGTCATAATGTTTTGTTCCCTCAGTGGAACCACAAGGACTCTCCTCTTCACATCCGGTCTCCACTGCAGAATTCAGCTTTGCTCCAAACCTCTGGGACAATCGCCACATCAAGCGCTTACACCGAGTTCTGAGTGGATTCGCACTACATTGCAAGGCCGATAGCACCACCTGGTGGTATTGAGACGTAAAAATGTAAGATGAATTTCAGAGAATTTCGGAGAAGCCAGTTCTTTGTCTGGATTATTGTAGTTATTGTATATTCATCTTTCTTTATATTCTTCTATTTAGTAGTTTCATTAGCAGACTCACGGGATGTATAATGGTAGATGCAAAGAATTCATCAATCATAAAAAGAAATGTCATATTCATATCCTAGATTAAAATGATTTAGGTTGATGTGTATACTGTACATATGCTAAAATAAAAGTGTCTCGATACGTTTGTTTTTGTTCTTATTTCCAGATTCCAGAAACGCCAGTTTGCTTAGATTCCTCATGCCAACTCCGCCCATGTGTTGTGGTTCAGCGTGTCATGTGACCCTGCTGCTTTGAAAACAGCGTTCTCACACGGTAAAAAATAAAAGTCGCTTCCGCCATACGTCTGCGACATTTCACCCAATAAACAGCACAGTCGTTGGAGGTGAGAACTTTATTTTGAAAAGGTCCAAGGCGGAAGGGGTTTTGAGCATCACCGCAACTTGACTCTCTCCCCCAGTGATGACCTGCAGCAGCATCCCTGCTCGACACTAGCCGAAGATGGAGCCCCTGGACGGCGGGTCCGAGCCGGTTCCCGGTACCGATCATGAGGTGACAACGGGTCCCGTCGACCCGGATACCGCAGTGCTGCTGCTGTCGGCGGGCGTCACAACCGTCACGCACCCGCTGCTCTACGTCAAGCTGCTGATACAGGTAAGCTAGCTGGCCGGTGGCTAGCAGCTTTCCGCCGCGGTCGGCTCGTGTTTTGCCGCAGTGGACTCGCTCTTCGCTCCGTTGTCAGGCGGCGGACATTTAATCCTCATCCAGCGGGAACTTCAGAGTCGGTTTAGCCGTGTGTCGGCTGTCCGAGGACGGCTAGCTAGCTAGCTAGCTGTGCCGGCTTGGTTTGACGGACTGCAGGTACCTCGAGCTATGACGTATTTCCGTTGCAAATTACTACGGCTCCGCAGACACAAACGCAACACAACAAACCCTTCAACGTGAGTTAATCCGAATAGAAGATATTGTACAGTTGCATAGTTGTGTTCTATTTTATAGCGGAGTGTCAGAGTCAATAAGAGGGGTTTTATTTTAATTACTAGAATGAAGTCATACGCTGAAGATAAAGTTGTAATTTTGAGAGAATCGAGGTTTTTTTCTTAATGAAACATTTAACTTAACAAAGAGAAGTTTTTTTTTTTTAAATTCGTTCACGTCCGTGCCATGTGACCCATCACCTTCAGACAGACACAACAACATCCACCTCTTCCTGTTGGGTGTTTACATTGTTGTTTGGTTTATGGGATTGAATCATTTCGCCGCAGTACTGACCCAGTTTTTTTAAACCGAACTACCTGGACACAGTGACACACAACTGACTGTGTTTTCCCATGATGCCGCTGTGTCCTCCAAGGTGGGCCACGAACCTCTGCCCCCGCGTGGGAACCACCCTGTTCGGACGCAGGGTTCTCTACCTGCCGGGATTCTTCTCCTACGGTGAGCCTTCGAATCGGCGCGGCCGTGCGTTTGTGTGACGAGGTCGCCTGACAGGAAGTTGAGCTCCTTTCTTGCGTTTCCAGCGCGGCACATCGTGTCGGTGGACGGGAAGATGGGGCTGTTCCGGGGCCTCTCCCCCCGCCTGCTGTCCAGCGCCATCTCGACCGTCATCCGCTGCAAAGGCAAACAGGTGAGCCGAGCCGGACGTTTCAGCGGAGCACCGTGATTGGTGGATGGCTGACCATGACGTTGTTGTTGTTGTTGTTCTTGTTCTTGTTCTTCTCTGGCCAGCAGGCAGAGCTTCCATCCAAGATGTCCAGCAGGATCTTCTCTCAGGAAAGTCATGAAGGAGGTGAGAACCACGCACAGACGCAGGAACGTGTGTCCGCGTTCGAGACCTGTTTTGTTTTTGTTTTTAAAAAAAGGGAAACAATTCGGAAGAATCGTTTTATTTCCTCCCACCGGCTCATCTTCTGGTTGGTTCTCAGGGTTTCTCAGATCATTCTGTTCATTTATTGTCCTCATGTTACTGCTTGTCAACCAAGAACACAACTTAAATGAAGACTTTATTTCAAAATAATGGAAATAATGCTGCGTTTAAGTTCATTGGCTGAAAAAGAAAAAAGAATAGAAGCACCTCCCTAGTGGCTGCCAGGGCCGTTTAAGTGTTATTGGGTTTATGTAGGGGGCACTGTAGAGCCAATCTTTTTTTTTTTTTTTTGCCACTTTCCCTTCATTTTATGATTTTTTTTTTTTTGCCAGTTCTGACCTGCTTTCTAAATTCGGTGAGTCATCGGACGTCACGTCGTCCCAGTGGTGTCACATCTTGTGCTGTTTTCTTCTCCTCCCAGACGTCACACGAGATGATGATCCAGTGTTTGTCCAGAGTCGCCACTCATCCCTTCCACGGTTCGTCCTCCGCCGACTCCAGTGACCAGCGCTCATCAAACTGTGACCTCTGAGATAGTTTCCCACCCACCTGCCAGTCTCCTGCCTTAGTGTTAAAGATGGAATCTTCTCTCTCTCTCTCTCTCTCTCTCTCTTTCTCTCTCTCTCTCTCTCTCTCTCTCCCTCTCTCCTCTCTCTCTCTCTCTCTCTCTCTCTCTCTCTCTCTCTCTCTCTCTCTCTCTCTCTCTCTCTCTCTCTCTCTCTCTCTCTCTCTCTCTCTCTCTCTCTCTCTCTCTCTCTCTCTCTCTCTCTCTCTCTCTCTCTCTCTCTCTCTCTCTCTCTCTCTCTCTCTCTCTCTCTCTCTCTCTCTCTCTCTCTCTCTCTCTCTCTCTCTCTCTCTCTCTCTCTCTCTCTCTCTCTCTCTCTCTCTCTCTCTCTCTCTCTCTCTCTCTCTCTCTCTCTCTCTCTCTCTCTCTCTCTCTCTCTCTCTCTCTCTCCTCTCTCTCTCTCTCTCTCTCTCTCTCTCTCTCTCTCTCTCTCTCTCTCTCTCTCTCTCTCTCTCTCTCTCTCTCTCTCTCTCTCTCTCTCTCTGATACCAGTGATGTCGGTGCGCTGCATGGCCCAGTTTGTTGGCCGGGAGGTCAAGTACAGGTGAGTCGCTCTGCAGTGATTGGCTCCCGCTGCAGGGAGCAGGAAACCAGAGGCAGACCTTCTGATTCTCTCTCTCTCTCGCTTTCCCTTCCTTGTCCCCTCCTCTTCTCTTTCCTCCTCCCCTTCCTCCACCTCCCTCTCTTCCTCCTCCACCTCCCCTCCACCTCCTCCACAGCGGGATGTTCACCTCCATCCTCACCATCTTCCAGGAGGAGGGTGTGGCCGGATTCTACGTGTGAGCCCTCTATTTTCTTGCAACTTTCATTGAAACCGTCATTTCATTGCCCGCCCGCCCCCCACAACAACAACAACAACAACAACCACACACACGTGACCTCTGACCCTCCGCAGCGGCCTGGTTCCCCACATGCTGGGCGAGGTTCTCTTCCTGTGGTGCTGCAACCTGCTGGCCCACTTCATCAACACGTACGCCGTGGACGAGAACGTGAGTCGGAGCGAACAGCTGCTGCTGGCACCGCCCCCCCCATCACCCCCCATCACCCCCCACCAGCCTCCTCTCACCTCTCACCTCTCTCCTCCCCCTCCCCCACTGTGTGTGTGCGTGCAGTTCAGCCAGGCCTCGGCCGTGAGGAGCTACACCAAGTTCGTGATGGGCGTAAGTCGCGGCTCCCTCGCTGCGCTTCTCGTGACTTCGTTCTTCCTCCGCTCAGCTGTCGTCCCCCCCCCCATTCTCTCCCCACCTCCCTCCCGCCCTCAGATCGCCGTCAGCGTCCTCACCTACCCGTTCATCCTGGCCGCCGACATCACGGCCGTCAACAACTGCGGGTGAGTTCCCTCATCGTCACACTCGGGGTTTTCTGAGACGCCCCTCGATGATCAGGCATCTCTGACTCCTGTCTGTCTGTCTGTCTGTCTGTCTGTCTGTCTGTGTCCGTCCGTGACGCTCGGCTCAGGCTGGCTGTGGGACTTCCTCCTCACTCTCCCATCTTCAAGTCCTGGATGCACTGCTGGAGCCACCTGAGCCAGAAGGTACGACCTGGTCGCCGCCCCCCCCCTGTCCTCCCCCATGCTAGCCCTCACCCCACCCCCACCCTGCTAGCTCGCCAGCTAACGCCTGCCTTCCGCCACCAGGGGCTGCTCTTCAGAGGCTCCAGCTTCTTCTTCCGCCGGGTCCCCATCACCTCGCTGCCCTCTGCCACGGAGTAGCGCCACCGTGAGGATGTTGCTGCTCCTCCTCTCCTCCTCCTCCTCGTCCTCCTCCTCCTCCATCTCCATGTTGCAGAGGCGAGGCCTGCAGCGCCCCCTGCCTGCCAGCCTGCCGTGGAGAACCTTGTTTGGTGCCAATTGAACTTTATTTTCTTTCTGCGAGCCTTGTTTCACTTCAGGCTGCCGCTGTGGACCAGCTCGGTCTCGAGCTTCCTGCGGTCTGGAGGTTTCAGGTGGTTGTGACCTCGGTCTGGAGGTTCCAGGAAGTCGAATGCGGGTCTTAACCGCCAGCTGACTGGAGGTGTGGGCGCTTCGCTCTGCTGTGGCAGTTGGCGGCATTTTGTTTTTATTTTATGTCATTTTCGAAACGACAAAGTGGACTCCAGACAGACGGGAAACAAACAGCAGGTGCTTCTCGAGAGGGACCTTCAGTCTGGGGGCCTTCGCTGCTTGCTCTGACACGTCTTCCTCTCGTCGATGGAAAACATTTATCTTGTCATGTTATTTTTTTTAACGTTTTTTTCTCTTTGTTTGCGTTTGTGCTTTGACTCAGAGTGCATGTTACGCAAATGACGAGATATTTTTAACAGAATATCATGGCTACTATATAGCAACAATATAACAGACTGCTCAGGAAGAGAGAGACCTGAACTATGGAAACACGACATAAATTATTTCCTATGAGTGTAAAGGAACCTCGTGCCATTTTGCGCCGTGATGTCTTGTGTTGGTGACCCCTTGAAGAACCCGCCTCGTCCTCCAGCGACTGCTGAGGGTGTTGTTTGGTCATCAGACCAGCAGGGGGAGAACAAGTTGTGTCTATTGTGTTCTCATCCCATTTAACAGTTGTTGTTACTCTGTTCAGATTTTCAGCGACAATAAAACTTGGTTTGTGTTTGTCGTCAGCCGCCTCACTCCCCGTTTGTCAGCGTCGACGTCGGTTTATTTGAATTTAAATTCCAAAATGACTCATCAAGGTTAAAGGGCTGTTTCACCCTAAAGTCCATCAGGACAAACTGCTCAGCCTGTCAGTCGTGCAGCAGCAGGTTGCTGGTTCAAATCTCAGTTTGACAACTTTTCAGAAGTTCAGGGGGGAACAAAAACTCGGAAACAAAGACTCGAGTCCCACTTTAAATTAAAGACATTTTATTATTAATTTAAATTTCACCTCTTCATTGTGAAACAATCCACAGCCAGAGCAGGATGCGAAGCTGTTCGGGAACAACTCCACAGCGCCACCTAGGCGTCACTCTAGAACATCTCCTGCAGCTTCCTATCTTTATATTGTCGCTTTTGGAACTTCAAACACACAGCGACCCTCCCGGGAGTCGAACCATCGACCTCCTGGCGGCGACAGTGCAGCCCAGACTCGAGTGTTTGTCTCCAAGTCTCCCTCCTGGACTTTCAAAGCTAACGTTCTCAAAAAGGAGGGATTTGAACCAGCAACCTCCTGCTGCTGCTGCTGCTACCACAGTCAGGCTCCCCAGCTGCCCCCTGCTGTTGGTCAGTCAGGGCGACGAGCTCGTCTCTTCTCCCGCCGCTTGACTTTAAGTAACGAGGTGGTGAGTGCAACACCTGGCCGTGACACCCGAGGGCGTCGTGAAGTAGCAGCAGCAGCAGCGGCGGCGACGTTACAAAAAAGGACACGACACACACGTGCAGCAGGTGCAGAGCAATTCATTGTCAAATAGCAAGAAAATATAACAATAAAAATCCAACGACACAACAGCAGCCAGTCGCAGCAAAGACAAACACACAGTGGTTTAAATAAAGTCCAACACTCATTCCTCCCCCCGCCACCGATGACATCATCATCGTCACACAGACAGACAGACGGACACGCCCACTCGGCGGCCTCTCGTGCACCCAGCTAAAACTGTCTTGTTTTTTGTTTGTTTGTTTTTTTTATATATAAAAGTGAGCGCCCTGGCAGGAAACACCTCGTGCTTTTCAAAATAAAAGGTCCTCTACACAGGCTACCAGATTACACAGCTGCATATTTTACATGGTAAGAAAAAAACAAAACACCTCCAGGCTGAAGAACCGAGTGTGGAAGCACGTTTCCGTCAGGAAAACTGAAAAAAAAAAAAAAAAGAATCGGTTTTTCTCCTGGGAATCAGTCATGTTGAACTCTTGACACAATCTTTAGAATGTTACTTTTTTTTTTTGTTGAAATGATTCTTTTGGGGTTTAAAACAAGAACTGAAACGGTTTAACAAGTGATTTTTGATGAGTGAATGAAATCCCCATTGAAGGTTTAAATTAAAAATGTTCAAACTTTCTTACACTTGGATGAACCGAAGGGAGAAAAACGGGACGTGCGACCGGCGACTTTGAACGCATCGCGGATTAAACTGTCACTCGAACGCACAACCTTTCATCGTCCGACTTCCCGGAAAAACTCAGCCTTCCGCACCTCAGGTTACATTCACACAAACAGCATTTTGGAATTGTTGTGGCAGGAAGGAAAAAAAAAAAAAGAGAGAGAAAGAAAGAAAAACGAAAGCTCCCCCATCGTTTGCAAAACATTTACATTCATTTGCAATTAAAACAGCATTTTGGATCTTGTTGGCTGGAAGTCAGTGAGCAGTTTCTCTTTCGGAAGGTCCAGTGTGAAGGACCGACGGAACAAACACAGCAGAACGTTGCGAAGGTACTTTTGAAGAAAAAAAAGGGATTTTTTTTTTTTTGAAAATTAAATTTAAAATAAAGAAAAATGTATGTTTTTTTTTCTTTATGTTTTGTCAGCACCAAATCCTTCACACTGGACGTTTAAGATGCTGAGTGATAACACACACACACACACACACACACACACACACACACACACACACACACACACACACACACACACACACACACACACACACACACACACACACACACACACACACACACACACACACACACACACACACACACACACACACACACACACACACACACACACACACACACACACACACAGAGTGAGAAAAATAAAATAAAATAGAGCAAATAAAATAAAGTTTCCCTACAGTCAACACCGGCTGTCACACTTCCAACAAACACTGAATTTATCTATATATCTCTATATATATATATCTATATATAGATATATATAGAAGATTATAATATATATACTCATGAACAAAAAAAACAAAAAGTGGTGAATGCAACGTCCAATCAGAAGAAGACAAAGCCTGGTATTGCTGCCTTGATAGCCAAACGCCACTCAACATCCCCAAAAGCTACAATATGTAAAAAATATTGTATCATCAAAATAAGTGGACATTTACAAAATCTGGTCTTTTTGCAGAATTTCGCAGAAACTCCTTTTTTTGGGGAGAACGAGAGAACCTGACGGCTGCGTTAAAGAACTTTTTTTCAAAAAACATTCTGTGTGATTTGTGTTTGTGAACGTGTCAGAGTAGAAAAGTGTGTTGGCTCTCGTCCGGATGCAGCTCAACGTCAAAAACTCTCGCAAAAGACGCAAAACATTCGATCTCCCGTTTCCGGGGACGACAAGCGTCGTCCCGTCGTCCAATCGCACGGCTGCAGCGTCGCTCCGAGGTGCCGACGGCGTTCCCGCAAAACGCTTTGGAAAAGGTGAAAAACAAAAACAAACAAAAAAAAAAAAAACGACGCGACATTCGCGAGTCTCTGCGGAGCGTCAGTGTGGGAAAACCACCAGCGTGTGGCGCCTACAGGAAGCCCAGCGAGTCTTTGGTTGGTTGGTGCGGTTCGCAGGAAGCTGGCAGCACTTTGAGAGAGAGAGAGAGAGAGAGAGAGAGAGAGAGAGAGAGAGAGAGAGAGAGAGAGAGAGAGAGAGAGAGAGAGAGAGAGAGGCCACTAGGGGGAGCTTTTTGGTTTCCCGTGGTGGGCGGGGCCAGAGAGGGGAGAAGGTGGGGGTTGGAGCCCTTGAAGAGTCCCGCAGACTGATGCTGGAATGTAGCTGATGCTGGTGTTCCAGGAGAGGGTGGTGGAGGGGGGGCCGTTTGGGTTGTGGGGCGGGTGGCTGGTGGTGGGCGGGGCCAGAGGGCAAGGGGGAGGAGCCCTTCACGAGTCCCGCAGACTGATGCTGGAATGTAGCTGATGCTGGTGTTCTGGGAGGGGGGGAGGGGATTGGGTGGGGTCCGCAGCAGGGTGGGAGGGGGTGGGGGGGGCGGAGACAATCAACGTTGATCCCAGGAAGTGGAAGTGTCCATGTGCGCAAATTGAAAACCAAGGCGGCAGCTTCCTGCGGTGGGAAGGAAGAAAGAAGCAAGATGGAGATGGAGTCCCTGGATTGGTTGTTGGTAGAAAAAAAAAAAAAAGGGGGGGGGGCGGAGCTCCGCCACCACCGCCGCCGGTCAGCTGACTCAGTTCCTGGGCGGGCGGGGCCTCGCCGCCGGTCGCGGCTCATCTCTTGCCCGACTTCATGTAGGACGGGATGGCGCCGCGAGCCGTCAGGCCCTCGAAGCGCTTGTAGGTGTAGTTGATGAAGACCCAGTCCTTGTTCTTCAGCTCCGCCTCGCTGTGGTTGGACACCGGCGCTGTAGGGGGGGTTGGAGGGGTGAGATTAGTCCCGACACAGTCACTAGCCAGCGCGGGAGGGGGTGTCGGGGCGGTGCTGGGAGGTACCTGAGGGCGTGAGGATGTCCGAGTCGGGGAACTCGTCAAAGTTGGACGTGTCGTCGATGCTTTTGATCTCGATGGGGATGGCGGCAGGACGCTCCCTGGCGGGGGAGGGGGGGGGGCAGCGGGGGGAAGCACACCACCATCGGAAGGGTTACACAACCCATGGCAACAAGAATTGTCACAGTGAGAGAGTGAGAGAGAGTGAGAGAGCGAGAGATTGAGAGATTGAGAGTGAACACATGGCAGACAGTGGAGAATTGCGAGCGAGAGAGTGAGAGAGTGAGAGACAGTGAGAGAGAAAGTGAGAGAGTGAGCGAGGGAGAAAGTGAGAGAGAGAGCGAGTGAGTGAGCGAGAGATTGAGAGTGAGCGAGAGAGAAAATGAGAGTGAGTGGGAGACTGAGCGAGAGAGAGAGCAAGAGTGAGTGAGTGAGTGAGCGAGCGAGCAAGAGAGTGAGAGAGTGAGAGACAGTTAGCGAGCGAGAGTGAGCGAGAGAGAAAGTGAGAGAGTGAGCGAGTGAGTGAAGGAGAGAGAGAGTGAGTGAGAGACAGTTAGCGAGAGAGAGAGAGAGAGTGAGTGAGAGGTAGTGAGGGACAGAGAGAGCGAGCCCCGCCCACCTGATGTGGTCGTAGTCGACGCCCTCAAAGAAGGGGTTGGTCTTGATCTCCTCCACCCCTGTGGCTCCGACCCGGTGCTCCTCCTCACAGCAGAACCTGCAACCAGGAGTTGCGCGTTACAATCTGAGAGGCTGCTAGTTAGCGGTTAGCGCAGCGCTAGCCTGCAGCGCTAGCCTGCAGCGCTAGCCTGGCGTGGCCCCTGCCTGAGGATGAGGTCCTTGGCCTTCTCCGAGATGGGGACCTCCGGGGGGAAGATGAGCGTCTCCCTCCAGTTCATCACCTTCCTGTAGGTCTCCTGCGGCGTCTCCGAGCAGAACGGAGGATAGCCTGCACACAGGAGGTCCCGTTAGCCCACATAGCTCCGCCTCCTCCAGGCACAGCCACAACCCCTCCCTCTGCCGGCGCTCCGCCCCCGCCTCTCACCTATCAGCATCTCGTACATGATGACGCCCAGGCTCCACCAATCACACAGCTTGTTGTAGCCGTTCTGCATGAAGACCTCTGGAGCGATGTAGTCTGGAGTTCCCACCGTGGAGAAGGCCTGCAGGTGGGGGTTGGAGAGGAGGAGGAGAGAGGAGAGAAGAGAAGGAAGAGGAGGAGGAGAGAGGAAGAGAAGGAAGAGGAGGAGAGAGGAGGGAGAAAGAGAAGGAAGAGGAGAGAGAGGGAGGAGAGAGAGGAGAGGAGGAGGAGAGAGGAAGAGAAGGAAGAGGAGGAGGAGAGAGGGGAGAAAGAGAAGGAAGAGGAGGAGGAGAGAGGAAGAGAAGGAAGAGGAGGAGGAAGGGGGAGGAGAAAGAGCGAGCAGGAGGGGGAGGAGGAGGTGTGGTTAGGTGTGTTTCTTTCTAAACGAGACTTTGCGTCATCATTTCTTCCGTCATCGTGTCACAGCATCTCCCACCGTCTATCTTCTCATCCTGTTTCTTTGGACTCTGACCTGACCGAACTTACCAGCTGCCTCCGGTTCCTCTTCCACGTCTCTGCTTTCCTCTTGGAGTTCATGTTTTGGAAGGCTGCAGGTGGGAGGGGGGGGAGAGAGAGAGAGAGAGTCAGTCCCCGTGTCACTCGCTCCACCTGAAAGGTGCGGAGCGGCGGATCTAGTGGGCGGAGGCTGACTTTGCTTGGTGAGGTCGCTGGGCAGACTGTAGTTGAGGTTCTTGTAGAAGTCGGTGCGGTGCGCCCTCTTCAGGCCGGTGCAGAGACCAAAGTCTGAGAGCTTGACGTGACCCTGGAGACGCAGACGGACAGACAGCCACACTGAGAATTATCATCAACATCCTCATCATCACCCTCATCTTCGTCATTACCCTCATCTTCATCTTCACCATTCTCACCTTCATCATCATCGCCATCATTTTCACCTTCATCATCATTACCACCCTCATCTTCATCATGATCATTCTCACTGACATCATTCTCGACATCATCGTCATCAAAATTTTACCATCATCATCCTCACTCTCAACTCATCATCATCATCATCATCACACATCATCATCCATCATCATCATTCTCACCTTCATCATCATCATCATCATTCTCACCTTCATCATCATCATCATCCACACATCATCATCATTACCATCATCATTCTCACCTTCATCATCATCATCATCATTCTCACCTTCATCATCATCATCATCATCATCATCATCATCATTATCACCATCATCATTCAGACACCAACGTCTCCTCAACTAAAAGTCTGACTTTGATAATTGAGACAAACTCGTCGTGCCTCTGGCTCCGCCCTTGGATCTCGAACTCCACTGGAAATTCTTGTACCTTGAACCCGAACTGGAACTCAGCGTTCCCATCAAGAGTTCAAGACCACAACTATGTGGCAACCGAACCACAGGAGCACGCTGGGAGCTCGGGGAGAAAACCTCCAGCCGGAGCCGCAGGGAGGGAGTTCGGCTGCGGCTCGGCAGACGGGACTAAAAACAGCTGCAGATGACCAGCTTCCATTTCGGATCAAAGCCTCCACAAAGTAGGTCAGCAAACCCCGGAGCAGGAGCTGGAGCTGGTGTGTGGCTCTCTCTCACCCTGGAGTCCAGCAGCAGGTTGTCTGGCTTGATGTCTCGGTGGATGAAGCCCAGCTGGTGGATGGAGTCGATGGCCAGGACCGTCTCGGCGATGTAGAACTGCGTGGCCTCCTCCGTCAGCGTGTCCTTCTTCATCAGCAGGGTCATCATGTCTCCTGCAGCCGGACCAAACACAGATACACTGTGTCACTGCAGGGGGGGCGGGGCTGGAGGACCTGGAGGGTCATCTGAAGGGGGCTGAGGAGGCACCAACCTCCTGGCAGGAACTCCATGATGAGGTAGAGGTTCATCTTGTCCTGGAAGCTGTAGAACATCTTGACCACCCAGAGGCTGTCGGCCTCCACCAGGATGTCCCTCTCGGCCCGGATATGACCCACCTGGCAGGGACACACACAGGCGGGCCTGACACCGGTGCCCCTGGTGTTTGTGTGTGTGTGTGTGTGTGTGTGTAAAATGTACATTGCGCGGCATGACAGAATGGTTGACCTGATAGTTAAAGGAATAATGCCGTATGTTCGATCCTCTGCAAAGGTCGCTACACACTCCAGTGTCTGTCTGTCAGTCAACCCGACGCTTTCCAAAATATCACTGCTAACGCATCAGATGCCGGTGTTGTTGACGAGGAGAGCGGAGAGGTCACCGCTCTTGAAATAGGACGCACATTTCATCGCAGCTTGGAGGAGGCTTTCCTTCACCGAGGTTTTAAAGTACCAACGGCTCAAGACTGCAATTACGCAGCTCGGCCACCAATGTAAACTGCCGGTGTTTATATTGGGAAGCCTAGGTATTGTCCACAGGCTAGTGGTGAGAGGCCTGCAAACGGCAGGAATGCCCGAGACAAAAGCGAAGGCACTGGCAAAGTTCAGTTCATCGTCTGCGATAACTGGAAGCCGCCATACATGGAGGAGACGAAGCTTCCGTATCCATAGACCGTCTACGATGTGACTGTGATGTAAATCAGTATGTAGCTGCGTTTCCATGACAGTTTTTTGCAAAAATAAAAGCAATATTTCTAAGATATCGACAAAGTACAATTGCGATTTGCAGGTGCTTCCATTGAATGGTGTGAATTCTCGTCAAACCTCGTTTAACGTTACGTCTGTCTGTTTACGTTTGCTTGCTGTCAAGAATGATTGTTATATTTTTCTCTTTGACTACTTGTAAAAAAATATTCCGTCTCCTCCTCCGTCCAAACGTAACGCACCATTTTCACTTGAAGTGAACTGGTCACGTGACCCCCCGTACGTCACGTCAGGTGACGCGTAAATGCGACGCTTTTACGATAAACCTCTATATCGTTGCGTCTGGAAAACCACCTCATGAGAGCCTCAAAACCTCTGCGATATTTTTTACTGCGATATTTAGATTTCGCACGATTCTAGGGGTAACGGAAACGCAGCTATCATTGGTTGTGTCCGGACTGCTTGTATCCATGTGAACAGAAGCGAAGTCCTTCAAATGCGAGGACCTCACCTGCTCCTTCTCCAGCATGTCGGCCTTGCGGAGGATCTTCATGGCGTAGACGTGGCCCGTGTCCTTCTTCTGCACCAGACGCACCTGCAGACCCGCAACCAACAAGCGCCACGGTGCTCAGAAAACCACACTCATCAACGCGGTCACTTCCTGGAGGACTCTTTGTGCTCACCTCTCCGAAGGCTCCTCGGCCAATCACCTTCAGCGACTCGAAGTCCTCCAGGCCCAGCCGGGTGCGTTTGAGGCGCAGGAACTCCGTCTCTTTCCTGGCGTGCTGTGAGCGGCGAAGGCGTTTCTGCAAAGGGACGACGACTCGTTTAGAGACGCGCAACACGACGCGACGCGGCAGGAGCGCGAGCGGCGGTTCGAGGCAGGACAGCTGATATTTTTCTTACACAACAGTTCCAGAGATTCTATAAATATGCAGCTAAATTGTGCCGGCTGACCACAAAGTAGACGGTGCTGCCGTCCAAGTCGGGCTTGGTGGAGCAGGACACGCCTCCCGCCTGATACACCCTCATAACAACCAGGTTAGAAAAGCAAAAAAAAAAAAAACACACACAACAAAACACAAAATCGCAACTCGGTGAACATGTGGATCTGACGCTCCAAGCAAACAGGAGCCTTGTTAGAGGAACAAAGGCTGGAGAACAACACCAGGACCTACAAGGGTGGGGGTGTCCTCTGTGCTGTTTGCACTCCCACCACCAGGGGGAGCCAGAGTGGACGACAGAATCTACGCGATCAGAACTGGGGGACGGGGGTTGTTGGTGATTTGGCCGAGCGAGACGTGAGAAGGTCGTCAACCAGCAGCAGGAGCTCAAATATTCCGCAGCTACTAAATATTTCACCGAAGCAGCAAAAGCTGCTCGGGACACCGGGCATCGCGTTACAGCGGAGACGAGACCCGACCGACGCGGCCGGTCAGCGCACGGCAAAAAAACAAACAAAAAAAATCACACACCGCACAAACAAAACACTTCCTGGTGTCGCTGCTGTGCAGCATCGAGTCGGTGGAGAGAAGAGAGTTCCAACCAGTCAACCCGACTGAACCTCCGGGCTCCAGGGGGCGCTACAGAGTCCTTCGGGCAACACAAAAGTCTTTCATCCAAACCACAAACAAGGCGGGAGGATCTTGCTGCAGAATATTTCCTATCGCCGAGTGCGATAAAGAAATAAACAACTCGGAGAGATCAAAGTTCCTCTAACAGTTTCAGGAAGTGCCCAGTGGCTCCTCCTCCTCCTCCTCCTCTACCACCTCCCCTTTCTCCTCCTCCTCCTCCACCTCCACTCACCTCCTCGTCAGCTAGACCTTCCTGGTCCATCACCTTCTCCAGCTTCTGCTGCCTACAAAAAAAAACACAACAGCAACATGAGCGGCGTTTACCACCACCTGCTACCATCACACAGAGACAGTCAGTCTGCAGGGGGCACCAAGGAGCAAAAGACAATCAGCCGAAGGCTGCAGACTGGCTTTTTCCCTAATGTGACGACACATCCTCCACCTCCCACCACATCAGACCGCAGGCGCAGCAGCGGTTTAACACATACATCACAACACAAGTCCCAGCTGATCAGCTGTGACACACACACACACACACACACACACACACAAATAGTTACCTCATCTCCCGCTCCTCGTGCTGGGCGATGAGGTTGCTGTAGAAGTTCTCCAGGGTCACCTTGGCCATGGTGACCCGCTCCTTGGTGTGGTTACTCATGGAGGAGCACGGGCTCTGGCCGGTCATTGCCATGCTGACCTGAGGGACGCACAAAACCCAACGGAAAATTTATCCGCGTGAGCCGGCGACTCCAACCAGCCCGAATCCTCGAATCATCGGCACCGGGCGGATCAGATGAAAACTCTACAGTCATGTGACCCCGGCGGCTCTGCTTCTGTGTGAAAGTGGCATCTGTTTGCAGAGAGCCAAGGGCGGAGCCACACTCGAAAAACGCCTCGGAGGAAACCGCTGGGCTGGGTGTCACAACACTGAGCCGTGGCAGAGATGACGGTTGGTGTGTGAAAAGGGGAAGGAAGGCAGCGGCGGTGGGTGTGTGTGTGTGTGTGGAGCAGCAAAATGTTTTGAAATAGCACTTGTGGAGAAACAATGAAGTCATCTGATGAAGACATGAAGACGCGACGGTGGGAGAAGACAGACAGACGGATGGATGGAGAGATCTGAGACCAGCAGGTTGGAGTCGCCACAGAGCTTCCACAGTGCAAACATCACTGAGGTCCTCCATCGCCAGTTACAAAAGGCAAAAGAGTGGGAAAACAATCCATCCCCAATGTATATATTTTGCTTGTTTTATGAAACAGGTTTAGACAGACAGACAGACAGACAAATAGATAGACAGACAAATAGATAGATAGATAGATAGATAGACAGACAAATAGATAGATAGATAGATAGATAGACAGACAAATAGATAGATAGATAGATAGATAGATAGATAGATAGATAGATAGATAGACAGACAAATAGATAGATAGATAGATAGATAGACAGACAGACAGATAGATAGATAGATAGATAGATAGATAGATAGACAGACAAATAGATAGACAGACAAATAGATAGATAGATAGATAGATAGACAGACAAATAGATAGATAGATAGATAGATAGATAGACAGACAAATAGATAGATAGATAGATAGATAGATAGATAGACAGACAAATAGATAGATAGATAGATAGATAGATAGATAGATAGACAGGCAAATAGACAGATGGAGAGATAGATAGATACTTTGTTGTACTCAAGGAGAAATTTGCGATGACTGCAGGGAAACAAAAAGCAGCAGCAGTTTCTTAATGCACAGGTTGGACCAGATCAATGTGTAGGACGTGAAGCAGCTGAGGTCGATTTATCCCACAGTGGGACCAGAGGTCAAAGGTCAGAGGGCTCGATCGAGCTGACCTCCAATAGGATGAATGAACCTGGCCACCACCTTCTAAACAAGACCACTCTGGTCCAGTCAAGTAGCGGCGCTGGTTACACAGTCGCGCATCAGTCAGTACATTGCGAAAGGGATTACGAAACAATTTTTTTTTGGTTTTTGTTTTAAAAAGCTGCTAAAGCAACGCGGCATTGCTTGAACAAAAGTTCAAATTCTCATCGTCCTGGAGTCTGACGTCACAAAAACAGAACTGAAACACTTCCGACTAACGCACACGTAGTGATATTAGTTCACATGAATGCAGTGTATATTTAGCCAGATGTTTCTATTGTGATTTCATTTTTGGTTGAACAATATTAATATTCATCAACCAGCTGGCAGATAAGATACTGTGAGCCACATTTTCACGCAAATTTACACTACAGTATCAACGTTATACTCGTGTGTTAATTTGCCATTTTCCTAACCAACAGCCGTGACGGACGTATTAATATAATATTATCAATAACCGAGGCTCAGTTCTGGCTCAGTTAGGTTTTTAGAAACACATCAGCCAGGAGACGCTGTCAGTCTGCGGTTGTGTTTAGGAAACCGCCGGGACTAAAAAGGTCTTTTTGTTTAACACGGGCTGGAGTTCGTGAAAGGCAGAAAGTTCAAGACACGAGGGAGGAGATAATCTTCAGACATTTCCTTCTTCTTTAACCGGGTTCAATCGTCGTGCACATGCGATAATATTATCTGAGGCCACTTTTTTCTCTTTTTTTTTCTTCCCAGAAACGCCATATGAAGTTAAGGTCTTTGACAGACACGGTTCGACTCAACACAATAAACTCCAACTGTAATAACAACGTGGCGACGAGGACAAACAAAAACAACGCCAGAGCAATTTCGCTTACCTTACGATTCTTTGTGTTGGCAAACCCTAAACCTGGCGACAGAGGGTCTTGATGAAGCCTTGATCGTTTGCATGCATTTGTCAAATCAACATTAAATTAAAACGTGCGTATAAGTTAGATTGTTCTGCCGATCTTTATCGGTTCCGGGTGGGAAAAATAGGTCGCCAAAGCTGCTGTCAACAACCGTGGGCTAACAAAGTTATTAGTTTCACTAAGATAACAGCCAAAAAGTGGGACTGAAACTGAAAAGATTGTGAACACCGAGTGTTAAACCTAAACCATAACGATCCGATTCAAATTTCAAAAGGAGCGCAGCTTCCGTCATACGATAACGACTCATAAACAAATTCCTTGACCTGCTTAGACTAGTTAGCTAGCAAGTTAGCCATTAAAGTTCAGCCGCTGGCCGACTGCGTCAAGTCAGCGGACACACGAAGCGCCGTGGACGCCTTTCAAATTAAAAGTGCCGTGTCCGCCTGCGAAGCCTTCAGCCACTTACACGGGGCAGCCTTATTTTGTAAGCTTCCGGTGGAAGTGACAAACTCGCCATTGCCGCGGTCTTGACGAGGCGAAGTTACCTAAAGCGAATAGCTGTGGGAAAGTTAGCTCCTCAGCGCTAGCCACTTACCTGCTAATAAAGCCCGAGTCGAAGGTCTTAATCTAAAGCGTCGCGAGAGGTCTCCACGCTACTAAATGTGACCAACAGCCAAAGAAACTGTTTAAAAAGGCGGACTTTCTTTTCTCCCGGCGTGTATTTTGATAGTTGCTCTTTGTTCCCTTACCTTGGTCGTAGGTGCGGTGTCGGACTGCCGTCTCTTCCTCTGCTCTGCCCAAACACGCGTCATCAAGATTTTAGACTCATTACGACACCTAGTGGCCAACCGGTCTTTGACGTGTCCTCATCCCCACGCTGAAAGAATTTAGTCACTTTTCAACGCAACACAAATGGAAAAACATGAATATCTTCCGAAATGGTTTCTTCTGATTCATATTTATATTTTAAGAGAGATCTGGGGTGAATTACACTACTGTATGTTAATTGGGATTTATGTTATGGCGTTGTCCATGTGGTATTAAATCATAAATTATTGGTGTAAAGTATCATTTAATCATTAGACCAATATTTATTTGGCATTATATCCATCATGACATGGCTACCTCATTAAAACAATTTACCTTTTATTTTCATAAAGAGTAAAAGTAGACTTTTTTGGACAAATAAAAGAAATTAATGCAAAGGCATCTTACTTTTGGCATTCTTACTGTTAACAAAAAGGGTTTCCCACAAATCTTCTAAAATGTTGCAACTGTTTATTCACCTCTTGTTTAAGACCAGCAATTTCCACCAAGTTGTCTTGAAACTACGTAATGTGCCATTTACCAAATAATCAAATAAACTAGGAGCTCTCTGCTCCTAAAACTTTGAAACTTTCAGGCCTCGACTTATTGTCATTGTTGAAGTTCAGGTCTTTATTGTGAATTTTCTCATTGTTGGCCCTCCCGCTACTAACACTTTAACTTTTGTTTTAAGGCACACGTCACGGTGACAGACACAGACCAGAGACACAAAGAAGAAACATTGGTGTGTTGAGTTTAAAAAAAAAAAAGTGGTCTTTATTTGAAATGATCTCGTCGCTGACACACAGTGTCCGCCAGCCGACGAGCAGCAAGTGGAACTTGAGGCTCTGATGGCGCCAGTGTTTCACAAAGTAGCAGCAACAAACAGCCATACAGTAATTCAAACATCGCTACACAATCATTTAAAATCCAACACAGTGCAACATTCACATCTTGTCCTATGTACACGAGCGAGTCGGGGCGGAGCGGGGCCTTCGCTCAGGGCTAGTGTTTCTTTGATGGCTCCTTTTTCTTCTTCTCCTGGTACTCCAGGATCTTCTTATGAAATATTCCTGCAGGACAAAAGTTTCAATTTAGTTTCAATGTATCTCAGCATCTGAGATTTTTTTCAGTGGAGTTAAAAGGGCCAGTGTGTAGAATCTTAATGGAGTAAATGAGAGATTAAATCAATTTGTGTAGCTTTCAAGCTGGATAAAGTCACTGAAAATAAATTGCACATTTTCTTTTTTTTAATTATGAGCAACTACAACTCCATAAATAGCAGGTAGCTATATAAACAAGACAGGCAGCATATGTCTACAGCAGCCGTGAGGAGAAACTGTTGGGGTTCAGTGGTTCTACTGTGACATCACAGCCGGCTGGAGGAAGTTAATGAGATCAGGAAAACAAGATTAACGTCATCACTGCCTGCCGGTAATAACCAAAGAAGTCTGGCACCACCTGGTGGCCAAAAGCACAATTTGATGGATGGAAAATGATCTCTTATGGTGCTTATTTATTTTTTTTTTTAAAAAGTGATTATTTGCATTGGTTTATTTCTTATGGTCTTTGTTTTTTTTCCTTTGAGAATTTAAAGACATTTTGATAGACGAATGAACAGAGACTTCATGCTTTCTCCCAGCAGAGGCAGCGTGAGACGCAGCCAACCACGCTGTGCAGCTGCTGCATTGCTGAACTCACCTTGCTGGGGGCCGAGCTGCTGCTGCTCCACCTCCTGGATGAACAGGTCGAACATCTGCGTCTGGAGGAACTTCTTGACAAAGTGCCGCGTGGTCTTGGAGTCGATGGCCTTGTAGAAGCTCCTCTTCTCGAACACGGCCGGCTCGCCCCTCCGGCCGCGCTTCACGTAGGAGGAGTAGTGGCCGACGGTCCGCACGAAGAAGTGCAGGAAGGCCTCGGACACCACGCGGTTCAGCTCCTCCCCCGCTGAGAGAGAGGGAGAGAGAGAGAGAGAGGGAGAGGGTTAGTGACGGAGGTCTGTTTCCTGCCTCACCAGGTCGGTTCTCCTGCCGACTCACAGGCAGCTTTCCGTCGTTCCGCCAGCGCCTCCAGGATCTCAGCCCGGAGCTTCGGAGGCAAAATGGAATCTTCATCACCGCTCTGGAGGAGGGCCAGAAGAAACCAGGCTTACCACAGACAATGTGCACATTCACACTTTTCTTTTTTTAATAGATAGAAATTCTTGAGGGGAAATTCTACATTAGAGCGAACATTCTTTTTAAGGCACCCTGAACATTTGCTTAAAATTTACAGAGACACTCACCGAGACGAGGAAAGTCTCCTTCCTGTCTGCAGACAGGTCGACCACCAGCAGCTGCATTGGAAACAGGAGAAAGATGACACGAGTTCTGCCTGATGACGACGATAACAGCAAAGACGACACCGACTCACGTCGCTCTGGTCGGTGACCAGGTCCAGCAGGCGCTTCTGGACGCCCAGCAGGTATGGCGTGGGCGCCATCACCACGTCGATGAGGATCTCCGGCACGATGGAGATGAAGGTGTGCTGCCAGGTGAAGGGGTAGAGGAGGGCGGCCACAGCGTGGATGACCTGGGACAGCGTCCTGCGGAGGGTCAGAGTCAGAGTCAGAGGAGGATATATATAAATAATATATATATATATGTATGTATATAAAAATGCAAAATAAAATCTAAACCTGCAAATCAAAACCTGATTAATCGCAGTTAACTACGGAAACCAGAGATTCATTTCAATTAAAAAAATTCATTGTTTGACAACCCCTAATTATTAAACAGGTTTGTTGTGTTGTTGTGCGTTTGTTGAGTGTGCGTGTGCGCGTGTCATCACCCCAGCTCCTCGGCGATGAAGACGATGCGTCTCTCCAGGACGGCGGCGGCAAACACCAGCAGCACCTCCTTGTCGCTCAGGCAGTCGAAGAGCGTGGAGAAGCTGACGTGCTCCAGCCAGGAGTCCAGCGGCCGCGTCAGCCGGATGATCTGGTGGAAGACGCGCAGACACACACACACACACACACACACAAACACAGATATTCAGATTAAAGTGCTGCTGTGTTTAAACCTGGTTGTGAGGGAATAATTACACAAAATGCTGGCCGTGAGTTTGGCCCCTCTGAGCTGGACGTTGCTAAAGTGGTGGAAGGGGCAGTATGGAGCAGCCACTGGTGCCCCCCAGTGGACACAGTATTTAATACACTTTGTAGGGAGGGTAGGCGGGGCTGATTTTTAGTCATGTGCTCTATTGAAGTGAAGCGCTGCTGGAGTGTCTGAGATTAAAGAGGAGATTATGGCACAGTTCTCTCCTCGTGTGTGTGTGTGTGTGTGTGTGTGTGTGTGTGTGTGTGTGTGTGTGTGTGAGAGAGACGCAGGCCCCCATAAAACGAGTGAGTCCCGCCCCTTCTGGCCTCGGGCAGCTGGGATCCGAAAGACGTCCGTCACGCAGGTGTACGCGCAGCAAATTGGACGAGACTCCTGGAGGCCCTGCAGGGAATTCTGGGTAATGCGGTGACAGGTCCAGACACGACTCTGGCTCTGCCGGAGCCACCACACCCATCACAGGAGGATCTTTACTCTCTCTCACCGTCCTCGTCGATTTGCTGGTGCACACAGGAGAGATTCTACTCCGTTTGATTCAACAGATCTTTGTCATGAATTCCAGAAGCTTCCGAATCTCCAGAATCAGAACCAGGAGTCAATCTTTACTGTCTGGGACGGGGGGGAGCAAAGCTGTGTTTCCCCACTGTCGTTCTGACGTCTGGTGCTCGACTCTGAAACCTGTGGCAGGACAGAAGTTCTCCTGCCACGGTGGGCACTGAGCAGCTAGCTCCCCCTGGTGGATCATTAACAAACGTGGAGTGACTCACCGACTGTTACGGTTATAGCTGGGGCCGCGACTCCCAGCTGTTCACTTATCCCCGCCCCCCCCGTCTTTCGGTCTTTTTTTCCCTGCTCTTCACTGGAAAGCGCGCTGATCAAAACAGCCACTGCGTCTTGCCTCATCCAGAGCACTTCCCTCCCGTAGGCCGTTATTGGGAAACCCGCTGGGAGGGATGGGGGAGGGGGGGACTCCACCCACGCGGTGCGGAAACCTTACAAGGCCACACTTCCTGTTGGCAGCGATGCAACAACAAGACAGTGTTGTAGATACAGGGGGCAGGACTGACCAAAAGTATTAGAAATAATCATAACATCTCTCTCTCTTTTACACACACACACACACACACACACACACACACACACTAAAGTTTTGGAAACAGCTTTGTCCATTACATGGTTTCCTGGCCCCTAGTCTAAGTAGCCCAGCAAGGCAACTTAGACTTACTCATCAAGTCTCAGTCCGGGGAAACTTACTTGAACTGGTCTGTAACTACACTGTACTGTACTGTAATTGCACGAAACTACCACCTGTTTGCAGCTGCACCGTGTCACTGTTCTCTTTTAGTACTTGCACTACCCACTACATTATATGTTGCCTTTCTGTTGCACTCTTGTCTATTTATTTATGTTCTGTCTATATATTTACCAGCTATATGTCGTGTATTGGTTACTCCTTTTGTCTACTAACATGTAGTTTTTTTGGTAATTCATGAGAGCAGATTCATTAGCCAAATAAAACAACAACAACAACAAAACATTCAGACGCCACTCTTTGGCACTGTTAATGACATCATCGTGGTCGCGTTATTCAAATTTCACGTCGGCAGGTGGTCAGAAATATATATATAAATAAATACATACGTTTATTTACATGAATATATATATGTATTTTTGTGCCAAGTACGCACTATACTAAGCATCTTTCCAAATTAAGGACATAATGCTTGGCTCCTCTCGCTTTTACTATCTTTCGGGTCAGCGTGAGCGCAATGCATGATGGGATATATTGCCTGGTTGGCGACCGTCGGAGGTACAATACTTTTAGCGATGCACTGTGGGATACATTAAGTGGACTAAGGGGAGTTTTGCTGTGTTCAGTGTAGCACACTAAAGGATTCCAACAGTTGTGTTTCAGCCTCAGAACTAAAGTGTGGAGCAGTGAGTGAACTCCTCTCTGCAGCAGCAAGAGGGAGAGGAGGGGGAGGAGGAGGAGGAGGAGGAGGAGGAGGAGGAGGAGGTGTGGCTCTGACCTCAGTGCCCGACTCTGGAATGAAGCTGTTAATCTCCACTGTGTTGCCCGGAGCTGGGAACGGAGCCTCCCTCAGCTTCTGCATGAATGGGTAGATCATGGCCATGGAGATCTGCCGTCGCTTCTCCACCTCGTCAAATATCTGCACACACACACACACACACACACACACACACACACACACAAATAAGACAAATACATTAAAACGTGTGCAGAAAGCCTGATAAAATGATAAACGATTCGACTCGGTTGGTTTGATGATAGAATGATAGAATAGCAGGTATTTTTAGAATTCTGTCCATGGCCTCCTTTTTTTGAAACCGCATTTTCTTCTTAAATCGATGTTTTCCATCTGCTTCTACGCCGAAACGTCAAACTGACACCAAGACTCCACAATTGTGTTGGGTAAATCTTCAGCTCTACTTTTACCGAGACTCACTTTGGAGAAGAGTCCGAAGCAGGCCAGCGAGCTGATGATGCAGTAGGCCTCGGGGGGTCGAGCTCCCCTCCCTCCAGGCTGCAGACCAACACGTGGACAAAAAAAAGAGGCTGAGACCACGTCGTCGCGAACGCAACACAACGCAGAGCAGCGCAACACAAACCGGCACAACTGACCAACAGCCTGCGGCAGTAACCGTTCCTCCGGCTGCCGTCGATCTCCGTCAGGACGAAGGAGAAGGTCTCACTGGAGGGAGAGGAAGACAAGGAGAAGCTCAGAAACACAAACATCTTCAGCAATGTTCTCGTGGGTTTGAAACACAGGACAGCAACAACCACAACCACAGCTCTCAATATTATATATGTATGTATATGGTGTAGGACTGCAGGATGGTGTGGGACTGTAGGATAGTGTGGGACTGTAGGGTGGTGCATGGCTGCAGGATGGTGTAGGACTATAGGATGATGAAGGGCTGGAGGATGGTGTATAACTGTAGGATAGTGTGGGACTGTAGGATAGTGTAGAGATGCAGGATGGTGTAGGACTGCAGTATGGTGTAGGACTGCAGGATGGTGTACGACTGTAGGATGGTGTGGGACTGTAGGATAGTGTAGGTCTGCAGGATGGTGTAGGACGGTGTGGGACTGCAGGTTGGTGTAGGTCTGCAGGATGCAGGATGGTGAGGCCGACCTGTGGTACTCGGTCAGAGGAGCCCAGTTGATGCCCTCTGGGAAACAGAACAGCGTGATGGCCTTCAGCGTCTTCTCCTCCTCCTCCTTCTGATACTTTGCCATCCCATCTCTCTGCACGTCAACAACACACACACAAAGCACAAAGACACGCAAACTATTTAAAACACCTCTGCACAGCACCACTGTTGCCTTTGTCCCCATTAGGAAAAGTTGCTACTGGCTGTGCAAAGATCTTGCATTATTTGCATAACGGGTCATGTGCAGGTCATAGTAATGGACATTATAGGGCTGAATGAGAGAGGAATGACATGGTGGGAGGGACAAATTAATATGATGATCAATATCTTAAATGTGGTTTTTAACCTTTATGACTTTATGGTCCATGTATGAGCCGACAACATGTGACAAGTCAAACCATACCAGTAACCACAGCCATAGTAGAAAGGAACAGAGTCACCATCTGAGCCATGACATTTCAAACATAAAACCAGTTGACACGAAGACGCATTTTCTTTTCAGCTTCAACTCCAGACTGGACACGGTGGTGCAAAAGTCTCTTGCTCTGACTAGCTTGGAGGTACCAGTCAGGTCGGGTCAACTCAACACAGCGGCACTTCCGGCTCTAATATTCAAGGTCTCGTCTCTTCCTCAGAACTAAGCGGCGGTTGGACAAAACGCTGCCCCACTGACCAACCTTGGGGAACTGGTAGGTGATCTGCGGCTCGTAGCTGCTGCTGCCTTTGGCCTTCTGCAGGCTGACCACCACCAGGTACTCGAAGAAGTACTGCCCGCTGACGTAGCGCAGCTGCCGAGAGGAGTCGTCCTCCGCCGCCGGGCTCGGGGACTCCACGCTGTCGCCGTCTTTGCCTCCTGCGTGGAGACAACAGAGAAACAATTTTTTAAAAAAAACCCAACAATAATCAGGACAAAGATCGCGAAAGGGGTCGAAGAAAAAGCCTGGAAGTGATGTTGGAACATGGCGGAAGGTGTTTATGGACGAGATGTTTTGGAGGAGGGTGATTTGTCTTGGCCCGGACGCCTCCCACCGCCTGCTGTCCTGCTGTGTTTACACTCCGCTATTCAGCCGCACACAAACAGCCAAGTGTTGCTCTGTCTTCCTTCGCAGCCGCCTCGCCTCGCGTCACGTCTGCGGCATTCCGGCCTTTTCTGTGTCGATACAAAAGCACGGCGGGTCGGTTCTGTCGGGCCTGCGGGGATCTGGGGGAGGCTCCCCCGCTGGCGCCAAGCCCGAGCACACAGGTGTCGCCGGACCTCTGGGCGACTGGCCGGTTCCGCCGTCAGCCTGAATGGAGGCCAAGAGCAAGATTTCTGAGGTGCTGCTGGGGCCGCAGCGCCATCCGGGACTGGAAGGTTCTGCTTTGTGTCCTCGAAGGAAGGACCAAACATGGAGAGCGTTCAGCTCCTACAACTCCAACATTTCTGCAGGAGACTTACTGGGCCGCAGTCCAACACTGTTTCATGGCCTGCTGGCTTCTAACTGACGGCTAAACCTGCACGGCGGCAGTAAATCCCCCCGTTTTACAACATTTCCTTCGCTTCGCATCGGTCAACGTCTTTTTTTTTTGGCCATTCGACTTGATTTGCGTGAGAAAAAAATAAATCAGACCGAGGAAAAAAAAAAACTGAGCCAGCCTGAGATGGATTGCGTTGAGCTTTCCAAGTCTTTTGTCTGTTTGGGTTTGAATCCATCAGAGAGACTCGCTTTCAGGCGGAGTCAAAGCAGACACCTGTCCAGGAGGAGGAGGAGGAGAAGAAGATCAAGCCACTCACGGTCTCTCCTGCCTCTGCGGAAGGACGACCACATGGCACTGAACCTCTTGAGGGCGCCCCGGTGTTCGCCTTCATCGTCCGCCGACTGCTGGTCTGGCGGGAGGAAAACGACCACACAAACCGGCGTCAGTGTCGCGCGGCGCCTGGACACCGGCGACTCAGAGAGGTCAAGAGTCACTCACTGCGTTTCCCGCCGACGTCGGAGATCAGGTTACCTTTCGGCTGCTCACCTGGGGGCGAAAAAAAAAAAAGAACACAACATAAATAAATCAGAGAAAATGAGTTGATCGCAAAACCTGATTCGTGTTGTGTTTGTGTGTTGAGGGACGCCTCAGCAGGAGAAAGAAGCACACGCGCTATGAATGCAAGCTTTGTGGCGCGGCTGAATGGTGAGCGGCAACGTCGCGCGACTTTTAATTTGCGCAGTCCCAACGACTTCCGAGACGCGGATGTGAGCGACTCATCAGCGTTGCCCCGGCGACGCGCGTTTGCTCCCTCCGTTGATCCTCTGCGTGTCTGCTGAGTCATTTGTTTACTTTTCCTCCCCCGAGGAAAAAAACCGTCTTCGCTCATCGATGCTGCGTTCAGTCCCCGTGGGAAAACCCGCTGCCGCTGACTTCAGTGCAGCAATGCTGCAATGCTCAAACAAGCTTGGCCGCCTACTCATTCAATTTGAAGGACATATACACACACACACACACACACACACATATATATATATATATATATAGACACACACACAGTCTGTGTTTCATATTTCATCCTGATATTTTTTTATAAATATCTCTATCATAAAAAAAAACAAGAAAGGAAAAACAGCGGACGTGTGTGCGCGCACACACACACACACACACACACACACACAAAAAAAAAAAAAAGCTTAGCCAGGAGATACAGCAAAGTGGAACGTATCTCCACGAGGGGTCGGAAACACAACCCCCCAGGCTGGGTGTGAGTGACTGAGAGTCTCACATTTCCAAGAACTGAGGAGTTAAACATAAGAACAAAAGCGAAAGAAAGTTGTAACCTTTCAAATTAAGGTCAGAAACCTGTTTCCACTGAGCTCATTGGAAGCTCAGCCCTGCCGGGAACACCACTGGATCGGGAGACGACGGACCGATCCAGGCGTGTTCTCTCCTCCAACACACGGAAGGCATCGAGGGGCGATTTTGATGTTTCACAACCCAACAGAGCAAAGAGTCTGCTGCACAACAACCAGTCAGTCAGTCAGTCAGTCCTGAGGCTGGATGTCCCTCAATTTGTTTGGTGACCGCGTCCCTCGACCTCTGAACGCCTCCAAGTGTCTTTGTGGAGTCCATTTCAACCAGGAACCACAGACAGACAGACAGACAGACAGGCAGACAGACAGACAGGCAGATACAAACACAGGATTGCGTTGTGGCCTCCTGCAGCTACAGAAGCACACACACACACACACACACACAGATTGCTCAAGAGCCACACCGGCGACAAACCCTGTATTTTCTTCTCTATCTTCCCACAGACGCTTTTTTTTTTTACGCCCACCTGAAGCTTGAAAGGGGTGGGTTTTTTTCAGTCAACTGTGTCAATTGTCTTTGATTCAGGCCGACCGCAGAGCCCCGCCCATTAAAGCTCCGCCTCAACCTCTCTTTGTAGCCTAATGGCTCCTAAAAGTTATTTATAGGTCTGGAGGTAAGACAGCGTAACGCCGCTCGCCGCGTCACGGTCAGACGATCACCCCTCAGCGCGGCACAGGCGATGCCAGACTCGGACGCAAACATAAAAAAATCTGCGAGTGAACAAAGTGGCAGATGCTCCAAAATGAGACATCGACACGCAGCCTGTTTCTAGCAAGCGGAAGCCGACCCACTGTGAACCTCTGACCTCCGCGCCATCGACTCCTTTTGAGACACACAACTGGTAATACAACTTGTAACACTCAACCACAAGGTGCATCGTGAACCAACAGCAGCTGCAGCTGTAGCTGCAGCAGCCTGGTTTCACTTCCGAGCAAGACCCCGCAATCATGCGCCGCTCTAGACGTGCAGGTTCCCAGGAGGTAAATGAACACGTACGCACAGAGACGGGAGAGAAAAGTGAACGCGGAGGCGCGCACTGGGGTCGGAGCGTCCTGCTGGACAAAGTCCAGCTCCCAGTCTGGATCACTTCCCACGTTCCTGGGAGAAACCTTGAGAGAAGGCCCGGAACGTTTGAAGGGAAAGACGAGGAGGCGACGGCAACGGCGGCGCAGCTTTTTTATCTCTGTCAGCGACCTGGAGCTGCTCAGAAAACTAAGTCTGACGGACCCAGGGACACAGAGCAGGTTTTTCAATCCTCGGTCTTCCTCCATGTGGGTGTAAACAGCAGCGGTGCTCAACGGCCCCAGGCTGCAGGACATGTTGCAACACCGTCGCCGTCTGCTCTCCGGGGCGAGGAAAGGAATGGCATTCGCAGCCGTTCAGGTGTGCAGGTATACCTGCGGGAGCACAGCTCTCACAGAACACAGCTCGGGTTGAAGAAGGGTTGTTTCCCGTCAAACTCTCTTCACACTGAAAAGACCCGTTTCAGGATTCAGGGTCTGCTTTCTGTCCTAAAACTCAAACCCCCCCCCATGAGTTAAATAAAGTTTTGTTTTTTTCACGTCTCTCAGCTGGAAACTTTCAAAAGCAGAGTGAACAAATTGAAGGCAGGACACTGTGGATAAGACCTACAATTTACACAGTTTACAAAGTCACGGTCCATCATCCAACTTCTGACACATTCTTTTGTTTTCGATTCTTATAAAGTTTCTTTTAAGGAGGTTGGATCGCTGCGTGTTGAGAAAACAAAAACACTTTTCTGGCATCCGTTGACAATATTTACAGCTGATCAGGATTGAGCAACGAAAGCAACTATTACATTCCTTCGTTTAAAAATAAATAAATAAAAGACTCAACACAACCAATAGCAGCACGTCTGGACAGATAAAAACAGACTTTTTCAAACCAACTCTGCCAATCGTTCTCTACTTGTTTCAAACACTGAGTTCTACCAGTCTACTTCACCCTGGCACTGACCGAGGCGGCTGGTAACAGGACGCTGCTACTTTTAATACCCGGATGAGGTAACCTGCTGATGGCGGGTCACCAGGCCGACAGGTGTCCGTCCCTGGAAGTCGGTTAACCGCTTCACTTCACGACTTCCGCGGGCAACGACCGTGCGAAACAGCCGAGCCGACCCGAACCTCGAACCCCGGGGGCTACTCACTCCATCGGCTCCTGAAGTTTCTCAGTCCGGGGCCCTTCCTCCGCCTGGTCACCGCTTCACTCATGTTTGCTCACCTCCGCAAAACAACAAACAAACGAAACCAAACAGACAGTCCGCACTTATTCCTCCGCCCTTGCCGTCCGCGGGCTCGTCGTCACGCAGCGGCCGCGGGGCTCCATGGTCTGCCTGCTTGTCTCTCTCTGCTTTCGCGTGCGCACTGAGCCCGGCGAGAGGGGGGACGCGCGTGCTCACACCTCCTGCTCCCCGCCGCCTCCCCTTCCCGCCCCCGACTGCGGTGCGTTCATGTCAAGCGCGGACAAAAGAATAAAAGAAGAAATAATAGACAAAAACCTGCGACGTCATGATTTTTTTGTTGCGCCGGCAAACAGGAAAATAGTGAAGCACGTCGACCTAAAACCACAGAATGACTGGCAGTCAAGGCTTTCTGTCAAGTTCCGCTTCTTCAGCCTATCGGGTACTGGGGCAAAACGTCTTCAAGATAGATTAAAGAAGAAGAAAACAAACCAAAACAGTCCATTTGCCTTAAGCTAACCGTTAAGGCCACATCAAGGTTGACTTCTGCAGCACCGCCGCCCTGAGAGACAACCTCAAAAAATGCACTGCAATGAAACGAGCCAACAATATCAGCTTACAAGATAAATCGTTTCTTTCCCCACCACATTTCTTCCCCGTGAAGTACACTTTCACTTTTATTTCGCACTTGCCAAACAGCTGGACGTCATGGGGACTTTTTGAGCGGATTGTAGTTTAGCCCAACTGTTTGCAAGTAAATTGTGTATTTCCCACAGCAGAGTTCACTTTCACTCTTTTTTTTTTTATCTTTTTTTTTAAAAATCCAGTCAGACTTCGTATGCAGTGGGAAGTTCAAAGGAGTTTGCCTGGCTTAGCACTATTTACGGTAGAGTCGACAAAAAAAAACAGGTGTATACAGAATGGTGTGTCATGAAAAATTGTATGTGCTGATTTGGACACATATCACAGATTGCTTTTTAAGACGAACTTTAGTTTCACTTTAAGAATTAAAACCAAATGCACTGAGAATTATTTTTTAATTTTTAATTTACACAAAATGCATCACACACCCTCTGTGGTTACCTGTGCAAATAGTTTGACATTTTACAGACACCAAATGCAAAATAAATCATTTCTCAGGAGGTCCACACCTATGCTAAGGTAATCATTATCACAAAGTTCACAAAGACCAAACCACTGACACAATTACCACTGAGAAGAAAAAGGTAAAACCCTGTACCTACGTTCATGCGTGTACTTACTGTATGTTAATGCTGCAAACTGAGATAGTGTTGATAAAATGTCGCAACAGGTTTTGTGGTGAGGATTTTTTGTAAGCTTTGCAGGAAAGACTGAATCTCCAAAGAGCAGATTAATAACGAAGCACAAGCTCAATAACTACCTGAAGGGAGTTTCCTATGGAATGTACAGACGGCATTAATTTACATTACAAGAAGGAATTGGAGAAGATCTGAGCAACGCTTCATCAGCCAGCCAAGGACAACAACAACTTGTCTGAGCATTTTGTGTAATTTTACAAACCCAAAGCAGGGACGGGTGACAGAGGGAGGCTCAGCAGTGTGACTGGTTACAGAAGTGTTTTTCACACTTTGTCTTAGAAAAAAACACCAATGTGGTTTATTAATGCAAAGCCACATGAGCATGATGCGTGTGACTGGGCAGGGCGAATTTGCATCCAGTTGAGTGCTTTGGTGAGGGTGAAGTCAGAAGCCAGTGACGATAACAAAAATGCTGTATGGAGGGTTTCTTCCCCCCATTGTGCAGCCTCTCTACATACCTGTTTTGTTCACCTGGCCCTGAGATCTTCGTAACAGCATGGCAGCGCCTCCATCTTGGACTGACTCTGCAATTAAAAGATGAAAAGCATGATTAAGTCACAACCTGCAGAAAGATCTGCGATCACATTTTTCTAATGGAGCAGTTCTGATGGCTGAGAAGGGCAGCAGGATCATGATTTAAATTCAAAATCTTTTTTGACAGTTTGTATACAGCATCCATGTCAGCGGATGGATACTGCACTGTAAGCAATGATCGTCCCAGTGTAGATGCTGAAGTGTAATCAGTGATTCTGTCAGCATTGATGCTGCATTGTGACAGTGATTTTGTTAGAGTGTATGCTGTAGTGTAAACAGTGAGTGTATCAGTGTGGATGCTGCAGTGTGAACAGTGACTGTGTCAATGTGGATGATGCAGTGTAACAATGTCTTTGTCGATGCTGCAATGTAAACAGTGTCAGTGTGGATGCTGTGGTATTAACAGTGTCAGTGTGGCTGATGCAGTGTAACAATGTCAGTGTGAATGTTGCGGTGTAAACAGTGAGTGTGTTAGCGTGGATGCTGCAGTGTAAACAGTGATTTTTTTTTCAGCGTGGATGCTGCAGTGTAATCAGTGATTATGTCAGCGTGGATGCTGCATTGTAAACGATTCTGTTAGCGTGGATGCTGCAGTCGGTCAATCTGATCACAGCTGGACAACAATTCGTAATTAGAAGAGGAGCAAAGAACTACAGGCACCGGAGGCTTTTCTCTGCTAGCTGACTGGCTGTGGACACACTGTGGTTAAACTCCACCTTCACCTCTCGCAGCACCAATGAGCCGCCTGGACCTGTTACCAGCGACGAAATCTGACTGGTTTAGAATGTGACAGAAGGAAACTTAGTCCAAGCATCGAAAATCGAAGGCTCACCCCCTTTGATAAATGCTTTCTCTGGGCTCTCTGTGGACGAGGTAACAAAATAACTCCAGTCACCTTTATTCGAGGATTCTCTGGCTGATGAAAACAAGCGCCGCCCTCTCCGCTGGTTCAAGCCACCCTCTTCATAGCTGTTGTGTCTCTCTGTGGAAAAGTCGTCAGAGACAGGAGGGTGTAAACACATGAGCCGTGGGCCGGAGCAAGACAAGCAACGAATGAGACTATAGAACAGAATCTCCTACTTTTAATGCGGAGCGATGAGAAGGAGAAGCTCCCCCTGGAGGTTGGTGACAGCGGCTGCTCAAAGCAGTCAAAGAAATATACCGTTACTGAACTAAAATCCAGGAACTGAATCCATAAAGAACTTCAGAACGTCACTGCTTGTATGGGAAGAAAGACAGTCATATTTTTTCTGTTCAGCCTGTAAAGGAAATTTAGATATTAACAACTCAGCTAGCCTCCGTTTAAAGAACTCAGCTGTGAGCTTCTTCTCCTTCTTCTTTGTCTTCGTCTTCTTCTTCTTTCCAGTGTGCGTGAAGACCGCAGTGCTAATTACAGCCAACCAAAATGACGGGACAGGTCGATGTTCTGTGGGAAAACTGCACCTCACCACTGCAAGTCATCAAAGCTGTGCAGTTGTGTTTGTCTAAATATAAATGTCCTTTGTAATTTATGTTTTTGATGCCTTACAGGCATTTTTTTCTACTTTTTTCTTCTTCTCCCCTTTGCTTCCTGCATCGCTGGTCTGGTCTTATGGTGTCGTCACGGACACAACACAATAATGTAAAAAAAAACATTTTAGTCATCGGCTGATTTTTGCATGGGAGGGGCTAAATATTTTTTGGGTTTTCGAACGGTGTAAGAACCGAAACTGGAAATGAGAATATTGAATTTGACATTTACCATTGGCACAACAGAAGAACAACGAGGTTCACATGCACGTTTGGATTCTGTTGCCTTAGTTATCAGTTCCTCAAAAAACTCTGGCGGAGGACATTTTTCTGTAGAAACCTGTTGTTTTACTGAATGTCGGCAGAAATGTAAAGAGAGGACAGACGTAATACACAAAATATAATGGTTGAAAATACAAACAGACAACAAACAACACCCCCCCCCCCACACACACACACACACACAATTCATTGGCATTCTATTTCAGAATCCCAGCATGAAAAGCTGCTCCGCGGTCTTTGACTCTAGACGTTTTACATTGCAGAGCACTTTAACAATAAAACACACGCAGCTGCAGCGGCGGCGGCGGCGGCCACATCAGGCCGTCCTGCTGCCTGCTCGCTCTCTGAAGTGGGCGGCAGGAGCCACGGGCCACGCCTGAGGTCCAAAGACACACGGCCGCCGCTGCAGTAAACACACATTTACGACCTTGTATATAGGTGAGTTTGTTTCGCCTATCACTGATATCCTGCGTCCGCCCCTCAGTCATAAGGTGACTCATGAATCCTGTTAGGTAAACTCTTGGAAACAGTAATCAGTAACTTGTACTGGAGTAAATATTAAATCACCTTGAGACCATTTTTTTAATCAAAAATGGCCACAGGAGGGATCCTTTAGGGGATTTTAACTCCTTGATCAGCCTTATCTTTGTTGGAGCTAAAAAAAAAAAAAAAAAGGACTGAAACCATCCCAGCCAATCAGAGCACCTTTGGCCCTCGGTCAAGGTGTGTGCAGTCAGCACTGCCCAGTCCGGCTGCACCAACCCTGATAACATCCTGAAGTAGTAATGTCACGCTAACAGACTCCGCCTCCACATAATCAGTCAACGTCTTTGTGGCCTGAGAAATACTCGGCTGGTCAACTTTCCCAGGTTTGTCGAGCAACAACCCCAGCCCACCAGAGAGGGCGCCAGCCCCCAAACACAAACATAACTAAACGATTTTAAATCTGAATGCAAGAGCGTTAAAGTTAACCCATATGCAATTTACGAAAAAAAAAGAAGAAGTGACATTTCAACTCTAAGTGCGTAAGACGATGCAGCGCTGATTTTGAAATCAATCTGCATCTTGGCAATATTTAGAGTGCCAGGGACAGTTTGTGTAACAGCGTGCGTTTGTAACAGCGGCGGCCAAATACCAGGAGGTGGAAACATCAGCGGCAACATAATCAAACGCCGTCTCTGTGTTGGCACGCTATAAACAGTTCAGCCGGCTCTGGACTCGCGGCCGCCCGGCCCTCTCTGCAATCAGAGGAAGGAAAAAAAAAAAACGAAAAAACAACTAGCAACAGCAGAGGCTCGCACGCACAGGAAGTAGAGGTTGAAAGTTGTTGTGTCACACAATTGAAAGTGAGTTTTGTCTCTGGCGAGTGTCAAAAAGGTCAAATGGGGAGCTCATCATGAGCCTTTGAAACGGCGGCCCCAAGCGCCCACAAACACACACTCACTCGCACACACACGCACACACGCACACTCACCGGCTCGGATCGCTGCGACGCCCTCTGCTCCTTCTGTCTGGTTGGCTGGTAGGAAGCCATCGCTCCTCTGGTTTCAGTGGCGACAGTCACTCGCTCACTGTCGTGTCATCGCCGGCTGTGAGTTCAACGGCGGCGGCGGTGGCGGCGGCGGCAGTGGCAGCAGCAGAGTGGGCGGCGGCCTTGGCCTCACACAAGCGCGACTGGTCGTAGTGGTGGCGAGGCGACAAGTGCACATGTATGAGGAAGTGCACGGCGGAGTGGCGGCAGACTTCACCCTCTGGCTGGGGTTTCCTCTTTCACTGCACAGGCAAAGTACAGTGAGATTGTGTGTGAGTGTGTTTGTTGTGTGTGCGTGCGTGTGTTTGCGTGCAGCTGAACCTGTGTGACAACTTCTAAACGGTGATAATAATGGCACCGCGTCGATGAGTTTTTGATTTTGCTGTTCAGGCAAAACCTGTTTGGAGGGTTTTGTAACAATGAAAGAGAGAAGACGGCAACTCAACGACTGTTCGACGGCAACAAGGGCGGCAACACCAACACAGCCAGGAGGTTGAGGTGAATGCGTTGACCCTGCCATTAACAAGGCTTTGGGTCTAGAGCAGTGCTTCTCAACTAGTGGAGTCTCAGGACCCACAATTATTTTTTTTTGAAGGGAAACTGCCCACGAAGCTGCAACCCAATCAAAACAGCTCCTTGACCCACTTTTGGGTCATGAGGATTCCAGCTCCAATCAACGTCCTCTGAGGGAACGGGGGCGGAGCTACAGCCAGGGACGGCGTGAGGAGGTTTAGTGAGATTTTGAAGAGTCTTCAGGGTTTTCAACCACGTCACTTCCTCACAAACCAGAGTCACACCCGTCACGGACACAAGAGGGCGCCTCATGCTCGGCACGCTCTCCCTCTCAGCTGCAGCTCCACACACACCTGGACCTGGACTTTTCAACTCAGTCAGCCAAGATTTCAATCCCTCCAGAGGCTGGCTGATGACGCATCTTTGTGGGCGGGGCTAAGCACAGATCGGAATCATGTCTCCAAACGGTGACTGACGAAGACGCACGTGGTATCTCTGCAGACCGCTGGAACTGTCACTGAGGAGTCTAATCACACAGTCCTTGTCCCACATGTTCGACTTTCATCAGCGCAGATAAATCCCACGATGGGTGTTCGGAGCTCGAACGCTTTCTCTATCTGACCACTGTCTGATTAAAGGGCCACGGTTTATGAACACTGCATGTTGTCCTTTAAAGGTTGACACTGAAAACTACTGCAACATTCCTCAGAGAGCCTCAATGACTTTTTCTTAAGAAAAAAAAAGTTTATTTGACTCTTTTTTTTTTAACGTAATAAAACCCACTGACTTTCACCCCACTAGATGGTGCTAAAGTGCTCAGCCTAGTGGAGGAGGTGAAGCAGCGCAGCTAAGGTGCGACTCATTCATTCATTCATTCATCTTCTATACTTAGATTGGTCACGGGGTCTGCTGGAGTATCCCAGCTGTCCTGGTGGGTACACCCTGGACAAGTCGCCAGTTCATCGCAGGGCTAAGGTGCGACTCCCACTAGTAAATACAGCCATATTAATCGTGTGAAAATATTGCATTGGCGCCATATAGTCAAATTAAGTTGGGATGAAAACTTTATGCTGAACCAGTTCTGATCACACCATCAGTCACGACGTTGATAATTCAAAAGATGAAGCCAAAAAAAACAAAACAAATAAACACGTGAGTTTGTAATTTGACATTAAACTTGCATAAAACTATGCATCATGTAAAGTACACAATCACATTCCCACCAGTTTCAGTCAATAACTTTCTTGATACAGCTGTCAATCAGTCCATGCTGTTCAGCCGAGCAACAGTAGCACTCTAACTGGTTCGTTCCTATTTCAGCGGCACATCACAACAGATTCACTTCAGGTGGACTTTAAATGTATTTTCATGATATTAATCACGATTTTATTACGATATGTATCCCGATGTCACTTTGTTATCACGATATTAATTCCAACATCATCATGAAATTGTGTTTCTGTATCAAAAGTGTTGGTGCGGTGGCGCTGTGTGCGTTGTTGTTGGTGCTCGGTACAGTCTGGAAGATCTCAGCAGGTCCAACAAGATCTTTGTTGTCCTCTGACTGGACGAGACAAATGTGCGGTCGGTGATAAGTGTTTGCTCAGATAGTTGGGGATGTAAACAACGCAGCACAGTGACTCAGTGACCTGGAGAGTCGCGTTCCTCTCCAAAAGAAGAAAAAAAAAAGTGTTTGTCTCCTGACCTCTGATTTATCTGCAGCTCGATAACAGCCAGACAGAGCTTCTTCAGTGGGCGGGGTTATGATTGTTGTAGTGAAAACTTCATAAGTAAATCTCAGAGATGTTCTGAATTGGTACGGTCTCCATTTGATGATCACCTGACTGAACTATAGAATGGTCTCCGTCTAGGCCACACACACACACACACACACACACACACACACACACACACACGGTCCCTCCACTCCAGCTGCAGGTTATCTCAGCAGCACGTGTGATTCTCAGGGCCACAGCGCTGAACATCAGGTGTCTGTGGAAACACAGATGCATCTAATTACTGTCTGACAGTGACTTTGTTGTGATTCCATATCAAGCGAAGCTCCCAAATCATCATCGCCTCACCACCCATTTCATGTTTGAACTTTCTTTAATCAGTGGGACATTTAATCTCACAGTTGATACACAGTCGAGTCGGGCAGCTCGTTTAAAACCTCTGAGTCGTAGAGCAGCTTTATGAAATTATTTAACTATTGTCATTGTATTGTATTGTATATTTCTGTAGAACAGTTTGCTACAGAAATAAAGGTAAAACTAATTATAGCAATTTGCTGACTATTCTTTTGTTAATATCAGTCTGAGACAAGACTTTAAAAAGAAAACAGTATTGCTACCTTAATGGATGAATTTAAAACAAACTAATGTTTTAACAATGATGTCTTACAAAAAGTAAAAAAAACTCACAGTGAACAGTGCAATAAATTAAATAAAGTTTAGCCTCTCTTTCACATTTTCTTCTAAAAGAATAATAGAACAATAGGTTAATATATTGAAAAATACTTAAAATGTCCGTACAAACATGGCGACGGTCCGTCAAAAGTGCAAGAACAATATTGAAGAAAAAACACAGCAGGATGTTAACAGTAGCTATGGAGGCGAAAAAGATGCTGTCTTAGCGAGTTCTCATTCAACAACATTAAACAAGCCACGTCAACAAAACTCTTTAAATAATATATAAATAAAAACAAACAAGCGCAAAAACAGCAAAGTTAGCGTTCAGCAACAAGCTAATGCTAACAAATCATAGATCTTGGACCGACTAAGCGGGCAGAGGAGAAACCTGATTGGCCCATTTTGAGCTTCACAAACAGAAAGTCCGTCCAATCACCTGCCAACAAGTTTGTTCTTTGAAAGGGAAAAACATTTTTGTTCAACACTGAAAAACGACAGGAAGAAGGTACCAGACTGTAGCCAGGACTGAGTGGGCGTGGCCGTGCTGGTCTTATGCAGGTCAAGACATCCAGCTGAGGACGCCCCGGAAGCTGCTGATGGTCATCCTTCCGTTCGCTGAGATCCTTCCAGGTTCCAGAATTTTCTCAAAGGTCACGTGCTAACAGTCCGGATAAGCCGCCACAAACCTGGAGGCTACTGGGACGGTCAGGAACCAGAACCAGAACCTGTGGCCCTGGGAAGGTGGCTGCTGGTGGTCGATGGAGGCCTGACAGTGGTGACGCTGCTCCGCTGCTGCTGCTGCTGCTGCTGCTGCTGCTCCCCTGCGCGATGCCCACTTCCTGCCTCGGCCTTGGCCTCGCTGCGAGGGCGAGGCTCGTCTCCTGTGGCCCTCCCCCCTCCTGGGGTCCAGGTGCTGGGTGAGCCTCCGCAGGGTCTGCTGAGTCTGCAGGACGGAGATAAAGAAGAAAGAGGAGATTGATGGATGGTGTGGAGAAGATGAAAGAGGAGGAAGGGGAGGAGGATTAGGGGGACGAAGGGGGAGGCGGAGATGGAGGTGGAGGAGGTGGAGGAGGAGGACTGTATTGTGCTGGGAAATTTAAAACTCTTTAATGAATTTTCCAAGTGGAGGCATCATAGGGTCAATCAGTCTGTTTAAAAAATAAATAAATAAATAAATGAGGGCCAGTATCCACACTCGGCCACTAGGGGTCGTACCGTGACTTTTGGGGTCGCTGAGGTCACAGTGGGCTCGGCCATCGTCTGCTGCTCTTTAGGGCCCTTCGGCTTGGCGCAGTACATCTCCAGGACGTGGAGGCTGCAGCCTCCCGGCCGACAGCACTGGTCCACAATGCCCCGCCCCCTGGGCCGAGTGCCATAGCCGGACCAGGAACCTTTACCTGCAGGAAACACACCACAGGAACCACCATCACACAGGTGATTATCGACTATGCTGGTTTGACCAGCAGGTGGCAATTCAGCAGGATCGTCGCGGAAATTAAAAAGAAAAGCGACACCCGCGTACACTTTTTGACCACTAGGCGCTGCTAGATCTGAAACACTGGGGCCTTTAAGAGCAGTGCGACTCTCCTCCCACACCGCTGCGGGAGATACGAGGTGTGTTGTTGTCGTTTGAGCAACAAAGTAATCAAGTCGGAGCGAGCGCTACCCAGCGCTGCCATCTGATTGGACGGCCCCTGCCGGGCCCCGATAGCAACAGCAGCAGCAGCTGCGGCCGGCGTCCTTGGCACGCCGAGGAGTGGGGCCAAAGGGAACAGAGTGAAAGGGCTCGGCGGAGATAACTCTCTCATCATAACAACCACCTTTATCAAAAAAAACCAAAAACAAAATACGGCTGAATTTTAAATCCGACACTGTGCAATGACTTCTGGCAGAGAAGAAGAAGAACTTGAAATTCCACTCAGTATCGTCCTGCAACGTGACCAGGGAGCGCTTGAAGTCTGCAGGGATGTACAAACACCATCGTCTGTCAATGAATGAGATCTTGTCGTCGCTGTTGTCGTCGTTGTGCAGGTGTTTTTCATTGATGTTAGATCAGGGGTGGGCAAATTTTATGCCTTGTGGGGCACAATGGGTTGTAAAATGTGACAGAGGGGCCGGAGCAGGAGCAGATGAATGGAGTGTTTTGGTGACCCACCTCATAGGAGGAAAAAACATATCATGGAATATGTAGAAAACGTGTGCTTTAATGTCAATTATGTGTCTTCGAAGCCCCACAGTATTTAGCACTTTATTGAAATTACTCTTAAAACACGGAAAAAATTAATGAAATAAAGCGATTTTATAACTTGCTATCAATATATTTATTTAAAGTTCAGCGGGCCTGCGCTAGAAGAAAGTCCTCGACGACGGCACTCACCGAAGTAGATGCCGCGGTCGCCGCACACAAACAGCAGGTCGTTCAGGAGGTCGGAGCCGCAACGCAGCTTGGCGCCGCTGGCCAGCGACACGGCGCAGCAGAGGACGCCGCAGCACACCACCTGAAACACACAACACATGGCAACACGTCAGCAACACAGCAACACAACAACAAAAAACAGCAACAACGACATTTAGAGAAAAAACAGCAGCGACAACACTTTGCACCAATCAGAGGGGAAAAAAAATACGTCTGAAGATTTCAAGTTTGATTTTTGTTTCTTTTTCAGTGAATCAGGATGAGAGTTGAAGGTTAACAAGGAGGAGGAGGAGTTTTGAAAGTGGAGGATCGGCTGAGGGACGGTGGTGGAAACGATCTTCACGTGAACGAGCTCCTCTTATGCAACAATATTGTGTCTGGAGGAGGACGAGGGGGTGGAGGAGATGGAGGAGGAGGAGGAGGAGGAGGAGGAGGAGGAGAGGAACCACTTTTGTCCAGGCTGCCGCTCAGCCCTCGCCTCCATCCAGGACCTGCTGGATTTTCTCCTGGTCCACCTGAGGTGAGGTGCAGGGTGACCGAGCTCACTGCGACCACCGGGGAGGTCAACTCATCAGAAGGCCAAAACAAAAACAACCACTTTCCAATAAATAAATAAATAAATAAATAAAAAAACATCGATCAGCATCCCAGAAGATCCGGAAGAGTTTCTAAAACCAGAGACGAGGTGGTTGAAGTTACCACCGACTCCAACTCCCTTGTCTCGAGGCTCAATAAACTCCTGGCAAACTGTCCTGAGAAGTAGGTGTGATAAATGCTTCAATTTGCGCCAGCTGTCAGTGAGGAGCAGGTTCTCCTGCAGCCGGCAGGAGCAGAGCAGGGCAGAGCAGAGCAGAGCAGCAGGACCTCCTACCTTCAGGCTGAGATGCTGGACTCGGTGGAGACGGTGCGAGGACGACATCCCGACTGCGGACGCACCTCACAGGGACTCCGGTCACGCTTTATAACCGGGGAGGAGGCGGAAACTTCCCGCACTCTCACCGTCCAATCGCTGTGTGGCCTCCAACGCGGCCCCCCCTCCCTTTGCAAGCACCGCCTTCCGAAGAAGTTCGGGAGGACAGTCCCTCTGTGATATCATGAGGGGCAGCCAGCGGCCACACCCAAGTGTTGGCTTAGTTTTTTTGTCGGCTTTCCAAACACGTGGAAGATCCAACAATTTTTTTTTTTTTTTCAGCAGGAGGCTGCAAACAGTAACAGGAGGTGCGATGCTTTCTGGTGATCTTCAGGTTTTTAGATGATGAAATTATGTTGAGATCAAAATGAAAAAATCTGAAAATGGAACCGATCAAATGTGCCAGCGTGAAAGGTTGTATTCGTTCAGTTTCATCCTGGTTGTCATAGTAATGACTAGCAGGAAACGACCAAACACTGGCAGGAAATGACTAAAAACAAGCAGAAAATGACTTCAAGCAGGAAACGACTACAGGTAAAACCCAGACTCTTAGCTGGACTGAGGTGACTCAGGTGCCCTGCCCCAAATATTTACCAGCAGAGATGGAGGCGGCGGCTATTGCTGGATTGATTGATTTAGGGTCATTGTTGCACAGTGCTAGCTAGCACTATGCCTGTGCACGTGTTGTTTGAGTTGTTTTAAATGAAAATACAAACAAAGAGTTTGGCTTGAGGCAAAAGACAAAATTTATTAAATAAAAACAAACAATTGGCGCTATCCAAAACATGATTACAATGTTTTTTCATTGAGAATATTCATAGAAAAATAAAACAGGTCTGAAAATGAGTACACCTGAAATGTCAAGTTAGCCGTGCGAGTTTCAGCTGGGAGGGGCACGCAGTCTCCGCGCTCCACTTCCTGTGTGTGCCCTGTGGGGGGCGCGGCCTGCCATGGGGGCGTGGTCTGCCGTCACGGCAGCTGCAGGTTCTTCAGCGCCGCCTCTCGCTGCTGCAGCCGGGCCTTCATCCGAGCGATCTTCTCCTCCTGCCCCAGCGCCTTGAAGTCCACCTGCTGCTTGCGTGCCGACACGGAGGAGGACGTCCCCTCGAAAGGAGACTCCGCCCCTCCCAGGCTCAGTCCGCCTCCGCAGTGGGAAGCGCTGGGACGGTCGCCGCTGCTGGGGTTCCCCTCGCCGTCCCCCTCCTCGGCCGCCACGCCCAGCTCGGGGACCTCGGCATCGCCTTTGCTCCTCGGCCCCTCGGCCTCCAGGGGCGGGGCCGCGTGGGCGGAGTCTGAGCCCGGGACCTCGTCCGCGGCCTGGCGTGGCCCCGCGTGGTTGTGACAAGAACGGAGGAAGACGTCGGGGGTCGACATCGGCGGCCCCACTGGGCCGGGCGCACTGAGGCCGCTGCCACCTGGAGACTCCTGGAGGACGGCGGCAGAATTACACCCTGGGCAAGACTGATTGAAGACCTGACTGAAGGTGTTCAACGGGACCGTCTTGAAAAGCTCCGATCTGAATCATTTTTTTGTTTGCACCAATCGGGAGTATATCGGTATTATTAGCATGGACGCCAGAGTGCGTGTTCAGCCCGGTCACTCACAACGTAACAACATTTCCCTCCTGCTGACTCCACCCACTCACCTGATGCGTGCCGACGCTGTCGTTTGCTTGCGTGAGGAGGTTCTTCTTGGGCTGCTTGGGTCGGGGCAGGAGAGACGGCGAGGGGGCCTGGCGCTGTGCAGGGGGGGACACGACAGCGAGGTGATTGAGGACCGCCACTCCCCACCCCTAAAAATTGTTCTCCCCAGAACATTGTTTTTCAACCTTTTTTGAGCCATGATGCATTTTTACATTGAAAAAAATCCCATGGCACACCACCAACCATCCATCCACCCATCTTCAACACCCACTTCTTCCTGAGCTCAGGGTCACGGGGGTCTGCAGGAGCCTCTTCCAGCTATCTTTGGGCGATAACAGGGTGACACCCTGGACAAGTGGCCAGTTCATTGCAGGGCCACAGACAGACAACCATTCACTCTAACACACACACACCGAGGGACAATTTAGAGTTTCCAATTCACCGCAGACACAGAGAGAACATGCAAACTGAAATTAGATCATTTTTCCAGCACACCTGACATTATCCTACGGTGCACAAATGTGCCGCGGCACAGTGGTTGAAAAACACTGCCCCAGAATACCAATCGCGACCTCTGACCTTGTGACCCGTCGTCAGCCTGACAGACGAGGGGTGGTCCCGACGGGGCGGACCCTGGCGGCGCCGCGGCTTCCTCCTGATGGACAGGTAGATGCGGTTGCGGTAGACGACGATGGTGTCCTGGTGCGTCTTGGCGGCGCATCCCGCTGCGGCGGCGGTGGCGGCGGCGGCGGCTAAGACCGCCCTCCGCGGCGGCGCGCCGGTGCTCAGCACGTTGTACGCCGCCCGGTTGGAGGTGACGAAGGACATCCGCACGGGGCCCGTCAGCGCATTTGACTGCTGCCACACCAGCTGCTTCACGTCCTCCTCCTCCTCCCCCTCCCCCGTCCTCTCGGCGGGCCTCTCTCCCCGCCATCGCAGCTGGGCAGGGCAGATCCAGACCCCCTCCAGGGAGTCGGCGGGCTGCCAGGAGGACGACGGAAGGGAGCCCATCCGCCTCTGCACGGAGGACGGGAGGCTGCGGAGGGGGACGATCTTCACCTCGGCGTCGACTGGGATGAAGACCTCCAGGTTCTGCAGCAGGTCCATGTCGGAGCTCCTCTGTGGGCGCGAAGACGCAGTTACACCAATACTGAGATCAAAATTGCATTTTGTTCTCTTAATGGAAGGAGACACACGAGAATATGAACAGAAATGAAATCAGTGTTTTTCATCCTTTTTTGAGCCACGGCACATTTGTACACTGAAAAATCCCATGGCAAACCACCAACCAAAAATATTATAAAATGATACTTTTTTAATTCTAATAAAGACAATATAGTCTCTTATTTTATTTATACTCAGTGTGAAGTACAATTGAATTGAATTTAAACCTGGGCCTGTTTAAATGGACACAAAGCTGATATCCTGGGAGGAATTGAAGGAGGAAAACAAGTCAAAATTCCACAATGGAATGTTATTATTTTTAGACTAATTAAGAAGTGAAATTGGATCATTTTTCACGGCACACCTGACATTTTCTCACAGTGCGGCACTGTGGTTGAAAAACCCTGCTCCTAACAGTTGGCAGCCGACGTCACACTTATAGGGACTGAAAGGTGAAAAAACGTCAAGAGAGCACAAAGACATGAGAGAAGTAAAATAACAAACAATAAAGAGTGTTGGAAAAAGGTTGGGGAAATGGCAAGGGGAAGTTTCAAAAAGACACACTTAAACTGTGATTTAAAGATGAATTTCTGGGGATAAAAACATCACCTACTGAAAAAAAAACGGCAAAGTTAGTTGGTTTCGTTTTTATCAGAATGTGACGTCATTCGTTCTAAACCAGGAAACCATGATCATGCGATCTTTGGGAATCCATTGGGAAATCGCGGCTCTACTTCGCGAACATCTGCCTCAACAGAAAATCTGCGACTTTTTTCGACACGCAAACGCCACAGACGTGTTAAGGAACCGCTGCGGCGTCGAAACATCAGCACGCGCCGCTAGAAACCATCTAAACAGCCAATCAGAACGAAGCAACCGCCGCCACCGCGTTTGTACCTGAAACTCCTCGGCGTGAATGAATTCTGTGTTCGCACCTGGTTGTGTTGTCAGGAAGGGCACGTCATGACCGGACTTCCCGATTGTGCCTTTCAGAATAAACCAGGAAGTAATTAAAACAAAACGGTGTGAAAGGACAAAAGACAAAAAAGAAACAACAAAAAAACCCCTAAGAACTACATAACAATAATAAAATACATTCAATAGCTGAAGACGGTGATTTCTTCAGTCACACTCGTGCCAACATTAAATAACTTCTGCTAATTTTAACGATAGGGGTCAAAGCTTCTCCCATGGCTTTGATGTCCAAGATTAAAGGGACATTCTGGTGTTTCTCAGCTCACACGTGCACTGTTCACAGGAAAGCGGCGCGTCCGGGACATGCTTCAAGCTTGGAGCTGCGTTGCTTGTCTCTTTATCTGCTACCTGACACAATGAAAACCGACTTGGGGAAAACATGTGAACCTCCTCAAGATATCAACCTCTGCGATTAGAAAGTGCACGTTTTGTCAGGAAGATAGCGAAGCGGCCAGAAACATCTTGTTCTGCAGCAACTTGGGTGAAATATCGGAGTTGGCGGTTCTAAAACTAGTTGGTCGGCGGGTTTAGGACTGAAGAAACATTTACAATGAATGTAAATAATTTATTTTTTTTTAAAATAAGAATCCTAAATATCAAAAGGCTTGCATATACACAGACAATCGCCTCCTTAAAGACCATTAAGCAGATATATTTTTAAAATACATATTTTCAGGAACTTATTTACATGCAGCTTGGATTGGTTGCACCGTGTATCAACGCTTTGTGTCTATTGGCTTCCAGAGAAGACAGCAAGAAGGTCGACGTCACTGCAGTATCACGGGGAACAGTTTAATCAAAGAAAAGACGATATGGGAGGCCAGATGTCTTTCGGTTAGTCGTTTCTTATCACCCCTGAAATGCGCATGTTAACACTGGTTGAGAGTTAAAAAAAAACAAAAACAAAAAACACCGTGTTCAAAACACCAACTCCTAATAAATAGTATATAAAAAAAGAACACTCTTCGTGCGAGTAGTGAGAGTGTCAAAGGCAAACAAAGAAAAACCGCAGCAAAGACATTTCAAACATGTTGAGCACTGAGCAGTACATCAATCTCTATTTTTCACAGCATTTATAAAAGTTCAACACACCCACACCCTCTACCAAAGGAGCTCTTAGCACCAACATCAATATTTTTTCTCCATAAATAATTTTAATTTCTTCCCCACATTTCTTTTACTCCTTACAAAGGTTCTGCCACAAAAATTCACATTATGACTCACTACTCAAAGACAGAGAGTTCTGGGAAATAACCCCCAAATACCTTTGCCAGGTGAGTGACCACACCTCTAGTTAGATGCCGTTTGTGTCTAGTGTCAGTTCTGGAAGGAGGCTGTGGGGCCTTCCGGCAACATTTCACAAAAAGAAAAAAACCATGGCCACGGGATGATCACACTTCAAGAGGCACAATCAACATTTTTAGCGATGCTGTTTATCATTCATTAATAAAAGGGAATTATAGTGCATATATATATATATAGTCTACATTTAAACTTTTAGTTGGCTAGAGCAGCAATCAGTACCATGGCCACGCAATTTTTTTTTTCTCCCTGAAATGTCACCAGAGGGCGCTCTGTAGGAGGCTTTAAAAAATAATTTAGAAGTTCTGCTGTCACTGGAACCCAACTGGCCACTCTGGGATGGTTTCCTGCACATCCAATCAGAACCACAACGGTCAGCAAACAAGCCGGTGATGGTTTGGAGTCGGTGTGCAGGCAGCGTCCTTAACTCTCAACCAGGGGAACACCTGCTGGTTTCCAGTTAGTGTTAGCGTGCTAGCTTAGCAACGACATGGAGGACATTCTTTCAAACCCAGCACCAAACACAGGTGGATGGAAACACACAACAGTAAAATAACGGGAACTGAATGAGGACAATCGTTGTTTTCTTCTTCTTCATCTTTCACTTTTTTCAGTCGACTTTTAAGTCTGAACTTTCAGTCTGAACCGCAGGGAATCAGTGAATCGTCGCCACCTGCTGGTCGGTCTACTGCCGTGACAACAGCAGTGACGCCAAAACAGTCGTTGGGGACATGCCATGCTGGGTCTCACCACCACCTCTGCCCCGCCCCGGCCTACTTCCCCTCTCGAACCACCCGCTGGATCAGCCCCAGTCACTCTGTCTCTGGCCTCTTCTTGTCCGTCTTCTGTCTGTTCGTCTTCCCGCCTCTCCTCGCTGCCGCCGGCTCCGCCTCCGACCACCTCGCGCTCGACTTGGCCGCGGGGCCTCCGGAACCCGGGACGCAACACGGACACCTGGGGCGCTTCCTGGTTCTCCCGCCCCGACTGGTGCTGCTGGTGTTCTGGGTGGGCTGCCAGTCGCCGTCGGGGTCCTGGTTCTCGTCGCCACTGAGGAAATCCTCCTCGATGGGCTCCACGAAGCTCGCCGCCTCTGCCGCCGCCGCCACCTCGGACATCCCTGGGGGCGAGTGCGGCGGCGAGCTGCAGGCGACAGAGTTCCAGCTGCCGTGCGAACATGTGACGTGTGCTGCTGCGGCGGCAGCCGACGGTTCCTCCTGAGCTTCGCCTCTGAGGAGGAGGCTCCTGGAGGAACGGCAGAAGTTCAGGGGGGAGAACTGAAGCCAAGCCGAGGGGTCATCGACTCTCGGCAGGAGGATCCTCACGTCGGCCGTGATGTCAAACATCCGCCGGAGCCGATGGTCTGAGCCTCTGCTGGGAGTCGGAGTGGGTGACAGAGGCGGCGGAGAGGAACTGGAGACGGGATCCCCGGAAGTCTGGAGATCAGGAAAATACAACGTGTCATTTATAAAACATTGAATAAATTTGATCAAGTCTGACAGAAAATCCAGCTAAAGTTGCGACGTGCATATTTCTTAATTCAAATTTAAAAAGGTAGATATTATTTCAACAGCCAAAACTTAAAGCAGTCAAAGCCATCTCTAACACATCAAGGGGCTGAAGGCAAGCACTGCAGCGCCACCTGGTGTCTGACTGTACAGGTCACTGAGCGACAGGGAAGAACTTATTGCCTCACCTCTGTTCCTCCTGCTGTGTGCTCCTCCGCCGCCGCCACCACCAATTCCACCTCCTCCTCCACCGCCGCCTTCTCCACCACCTTCCTCCAGTGCCTCCTCCACCACCATCTCCTCCACTGCCTCCTCCACCACCATCTCCTCCACTGCCTCCTCCACCACCATCTCCTCCACTGCCTCCTCCACCACCACCTCCTCCCGTCGAGAAGGTTTTCCAGGGTTCAGGGCTTCCGGACTCCTCGAGCCGACGACCTCTGCTGAACCACAGAGGTCACTGTCACCTCTCCGGTCAGGTGAGCTTCCTCTGGAATCCGGTAGATCACTTCCTGCAGCACAGCCGTCTGGCCTCCTCCTTCGCTCAGCCAGCTGGAGATCAGGCGCCTTTGGCCTGGGGGGCATGTACGACACAAAAATCACGTTGTCTTCATCCTGACTGGCTGTCGACAGAACGTTGTGGTCGTCGTCTTCGCAGAGGTCAATTACTTCCTCAAACCGGTCCGGGGTTCCACCGCTGGAACCCTTCTCACGACGCTCTGACTGAGGTTTGCTGAGCTCATGTGTGACGGACGAGTTTTTGCTCTTCTTGGCCATGACAAACACCTTCCCGTTGCAAACCACCACGGGGTCGCTGGGTCCAGACCCGCTTCTGGACGTACCAGGGTCGGGGTCGGGTCTTGGAGCGACGCTGGCGTGCTTGCCGGCCTCCGTTTTCCCAGCCGGAGCTGACGGAGCCTTCGGGGTGACGGGAGGAGGATCTTCGGGTGCAGCAGTGTCCACCTCCTCGATCACCCACTTACAGGGACCGTTGGGCCCCTGAGGAGCCTTCCGAACCAGTTTCAGCTGCTTGGTAGCCCCCTGGATTCCAGGGAAGTACTTGTAAGAAGGTTCGGGAGGCACCTTCGGTGCTGGTGGAGTGGCCCTCTCTCTGGCAGTGGTGATCGGTGTGACATTGACCACACCGGGCAGGCCTGAGCCTGGATCAGAACCAGAACCAGAACCTGAGGGCGAGCTGGGCAACGCGGTAAAACTCTGTTTCTTGATCCCTGGGGGGAGCTCAGACACTGGAACTGTCCGGACCACAGTGTTGGGAGGAATCCCCCCCGGGAGCGCCCCAGACTTCACAGTCACCGGAAGCTGACTCGAAAATCGTGGCTTCTCATTGGCTGCTGTGATTGTTGCCGTTGACACTGATGGTTTCCTTAAGATGAAATATTTGGGATTCTGCGATTTCATGTTCTGGCCTCCAGGGAGTGCCGGAGCCTTCATCACCACTGGAACAGCTGGGACTGCTGCCTCCAAAGCTCCCAACGGCTTTTTGACAAGGAAATATTTTTGCTGCGCCGGCTGCTTGTTTGGCACATTATTAACGTTCACACCCACTTGACTGGGCACCGTGTTCAGGTGTGAAACCTTGTTGATGACCTGCTGGGTCAAAGGCGGATCCAACGTCATCTTCTTGGCCGTTTGGCCTGGCGATCTGTTTATGGGTAGCAGTTTCTGTGGTGCCACACCAGTCTGGAGTTTAATCCCTGGAGTTTGCACAAACTTTCCATTGACCAAGACCCCAGGAATCAGTTTCATGACCTTCTTGCCATCTGGTGAGACACCCGGCATCACCTGGTAGAAGACCCCAGCCCCACTGAAAGAGTGAGAGATTTATGAATGTTTTACAAAAGTACAATGGATTGGTTTTGTAATAAATGTATTTGCTCAGTTTTTCTAAAGCACTTCAAGGTTATTCATATATATTTTGTGGCTTAAGAAACAAATAAAAAAATCCAATTATTAGGAAGAGGGGAAAAATCTTGAAAAAAGTAAAAAAAAAAGAGAAAGAGACAAGATTAAAATTAAGACCCCAACATTGCTTCAAACGTTCTGTCAAGCTAGGGGAAAATGCAAATAACAAGGGGGACTACTTTGCATTCTCAAAGGTGTCGGCCACGTTTATGGCCACGGAAATGTTAGCAAATGCAGCAGTGCAGTTGCATCGAGTGGAGAAACATGTTGAAATGCCAGACGATCAACCAGTATGTGGAGAAAACGAACACTAGAAATTGTTTTTGGACCCAAACTAGATTTCAAAATACAGAGTGGAACCACAATGAGGAGCTACTGTCACTGTTCTGCACAACGGACATCTTCGTCATTGATAAACTAATGAATAAATGGCAATTAAGTCGAGGCAACGACAAAGGCCAGCAGCCATCAACATGGCGGAGAGCACTCGCTGTGACGTCAGAGCTTCCCTTCCCCTTCGCCAAAAACTAGTGTTTCATTCGCGATTGCCCTCGCTTGTCACAAAACGTGAATGCAATACCACACCCAGCAAATTTTGCCCGTGTGACCAAAAGCGGATTCGCCGTCATTTCCACCCTGCTTTTCCGGATATTGTCTGGCTCTGGTTAAAAACAAACAAACAAAATGTAAGCCACGTTACACAATTCCACACATGATGTCAGTCAGCCGGTTAAATGATAGACAGGTGTACTTTCATGATCCAAAAATTGGTATGACATTAGACGTATGAAAATGCTAATAAATCCGCACAACAACACACGGGCAGTGTGTTGTAAAGTGTTAAAAGTGACACTAAACTTCTGCTCCTGTGGACTCTGCTGTTGTCTGTGTCTATGATGGGAATCCAACTGTGGCTGTACCTCTTAGCTCCGTCCATCCTCTCCGCTCCGCTCCGGACTGTGTTGCTCTTCCAAACACAAGCAATTTGACCAGGGATCGTGGCCAAGGGCTTGACAGAAGCAGCCGCTTCAGAAAAACACGGCGCGGAAGGTTTTCCGGGACATGCTAAGGACAACGAGCATCACATCAGCTCCAAGGGGGCGGGTTCGCGACCGCAACCAGTTTGTGCGATGGAAAAGTGTTTCAGTCGTTGCCTTCGTGTCGAGACAGGGTTGGCAGATAACGTCGCCGCGCCTGTTTATCGACTTAACTACGCCGTTTTGTTCGTGTCCATATTTTTTTTTTTTCCCACCCAGTGTTTTCACACAGAATTGAACCTGACGGCTTCCGTCCCTCGCGCGTTTTGAGTAACGCCGTCCTTCCGGTCCCTTACATGACTAGCTGTTCCATGCGATAAAGTTAAAATCGTTACTTCCGCCGCGTAACCTTAGTACAGTTGTGTGCTCTTTCCCAAAGCCTTGGTCGGGACTCGCTGAACGGGCTTCCAACCAGTGTGTAGCGTTAAACAAACCATCTCCAAACTGGAGCTCTGCTAATTATTTTAATATCCGTTAAACTGTTTCCGGTTCCGGTTCCGGTTAGGGAAGCGCGAGACGAGGCATGTCATAGACATAGGTGTCGTCCGTTGATAGTAAAACATAGATGACAAAACTGTTTCGTACCGTTACGTTTAATGTCTTAAGTATTGTTTTGTCAAAACACATGAGAGTCTTATTAGATTTGGAGTAGCTAGCTCGAGCAACCGATAAAGTGCAATTCAAAATAACACGTCAAGTACGAACGAGGTAGTTTTAAACCCCATTAGTACAACAAATTACCGCCTTGTATAGTTGCAACACTCTTTCATGAATACCCCTTTCGGTGTGAGACTTGTAACACAATTGTAGAGAAATTTGACGCTAGCTACGGCTACTCCTTCGGGACAAACTCCATATTGTCCAATTAAATTGCACGACACGTTCGGACTGCCTCGCTGTACCATTGTGTCTTTTTCAATTGTACAATTTGTGTTAATGCTTTATTGTATTAAATTTTTTTATTCAGTTAATCGCAAAAGTCCTAGAGAACATGATGGCAACAGTGTTTTTAGCAGATGTAGCATTTAACCAGAAGTTTGTCTGACTAGTGAAAGACAAAAATATTAACTTTTAAGTGACTAATATTTTGATAAGTTAAATATTTTATGATCAATCTCAGTACACTTCTAGCTAAATACTATTTATTTATAAGTGCACATTTGCGCAAGGAAAACATAGTCATGATATTCTCAAAGAAATTGAATTGATCTGAAAATAAAAAGCAACTCAATCATTAATTCTGCACTAATCGATTTTCATTTACTTGTTTACATCATTAATGACCATATGTTTGTATGTGTTTGTATTTCAATCTTTGTAAGGGGAAAAAAAAGAGTAGCACAATGACAGTTTAGTGATTTGGGTCGCTGTTTATTTTGTTGAAGGCACATTTGACATAAAAACAGGACTTACACTTACAGGACAGCAGGAAACTGTGGTTTTATGAGCTTACATTAGCGTGTACAGGTGGCTCAGTATTTTAACCAGGTAACAGTGACACGGTGAGCAGAACTTCTTTTTGTGTTTTGGTTAGCCAACGGGCGCACCTCCTCCACGGCAAGACATTCAGGGCCCGTCCGATGGCAGCAGCAGTTCATCCAGAAGCTGCTCACACATGTACAAGCAGCGAGGGACGTGGAAGAAGCCTGAGTGTGGGAGAGCAGAAAAAGCAGAAAGAGTAAACAGTAGAAACTGATTCTTCTCCTTGTGTCTTTAAAAAAGCTATTCCTACCTTTAAATGGACCTCCTTTAAAGTCCAGGGCCACTTTTCCCTCCTGTGTCAAGTAGCCAAACCACTCACCATCCCCAGCGTCAGGAAACTGCAGAATGACACATCATCATCATCGTCGTCATCATCGCTATGCAGAATATATTTACCAGCAGGGCCAATTGGGTCAGAGTGCCAAAAATGTGAAATACACAGAGAGTGAGAGAAGGAGCAGTGCCATCACACTAACCACAGAAAGACAGTGGCAAGTATCAGGGCAGTTTCATTCTGTGGATTCCTGAAATTATCACCACTACATCTCACAGAGTCATTTATAGCAGGCGAGGCAGCCAACCGGTGATCTAAAGGCAATTATTATTATTATTTTTATTATGTATATACATTTTTGGGCAGACAGTGGTGGGTGAGAGGGTTGTCTCTCCAGCAGACTCACATGGCTGAAGGTGTAGTGGAAGACCTCGGAGAACCTTTCCAGCAGCTGGGGCCTCCTGGTCCGACTGTAGGCCATCAGGAAGGCCACCATGGCCTCGCAGTGAGGCCACCACAGCTTCATGCTCCACTCCAGCTGCTCCAGGAAAACAGAAAAAAAGGTTCGGCAGTAGGTTCAGACGGCTTGCGTGTCGGCGCCACAGGGGAACAAGAGTCGGAGCGGCGGCGCCGATGGTGGTGGGCTGACCTGCGTGGGGCAACGGCCATCCACATCCAGGAAGTAGAACAAGCCACCGTGTTCGGCGTCCCAGCCGCGCTTGTACGGCAGCTCCACAAACTTGTCCACGGCGGTCTTCTGCAGCTCCTCATCCTCGCCGGCAAACTGCAGCAAGAACCAACCAGCTTCCAGGGCGTGGCCTGTGTTAGCGTGGTTAGCGCTGATTAGCGTTCAGCCTCATAAGCCAAACTCGGCGTTGCCCCGTTCTGCATGTTTTGCCGCGCTTACCTGGGTTCTGCAGTCGGCCTTGGCAACCAGGTAGCTCCGCCCCCTTCAGCGACACGTTCTCCAAGATGGCCGTGCCGTCCCTCTGAAACACAGGCGTTAGACTCTGGTCTTGCCCAAGTGTTTGGAACTATCTTGCTGGTGTTTCCTCACCTGGACGTGTTGCAGGATCTGCTCCACACACCAGCTGCCCAGATCTCTGTATTGCTCAGCCGCCGCCTGCAGGCCCCGCCCCTCGCTCAGCTGCTGCACCAGGCACAAGAGCATCATGGGAACCGCCATGCTGTTGGTGGGCGTGTCTCCAGGGAGCTGGGGCCGGCCCAGGCCTGACGGGTCCTCCCGGACCCAGAAGATCAGCTTCTCCATCATCTGCTGGGCCTCCAGCTGGACAGAACAGTGACCATGATGAGAGACCATCTGCCATTAAACCCCGCCCCCTTCCTAGTAGGACCAGGCCGCCGGCGGTCTACCTGCATGTCCTGGTCGCCAGTGACTCGGCTCAGCTCGTCCAGCGCCAGAACGTAGAAGCACTCACTGAATATGGTCCTCTGGACTTTGACGACTCGACCGTCTCTCGTCAGGCAGAAGGCGCACTTCCACTGACGGTCACCGCCATCCTCGCCACTTCCATTGGACAGACGGGCAAACTTTCTCAGGAACTCCCCACCTGAGGTGCAAACAGGAGGCAGCTGCTAGTAAACAGCGTCTGGGTCACTGCAGGGTTTTCTCTCCATGGCTGAATGGCTTTTGGATGCACTTTAGCTAGACTCCGCCCGCCATCGCTGCTCGCCAGGGCGCACTGACACGTGTCTAGTGTCAGCAGGTACAGCGCAAACACATTACACACATTAATCAGTGGACTTACTGAGGCGTCAGGCTGCAACAGCTGTTGCAGAGGTCCACCCGCCGGCGTGTGTGTGTGTGTGTGTGTGTGTGTGTGTGCCTTCAGGACAGCGCTTGACCACGGACGCCAGATTCAGCTCCAATTTGTCGGCCACAGCTGGTCCAGAGTCTCGACAATGAGTCAGGAGGAAGCATCGTCCCCACAGCTGCTGCCCACTTATATTAACCAGGAGGAGAATGGACAGAGCTTCTCAGTTTTTAAAAAAGAGGCCAATGCATTCTATCGTTTGGCCAGCAGGGGGCCATCCAAGTGGATTGCAAAAGACTAAAAGAATGACTGGCTGCCAATATTAAGGAGGAGTCTTGAATTCACACTGTTACAAACTAGTTATAATTTTGTGTAGTCGGCGTACACTACACTCACGCTCCAATCTTTGCTCACCTGTGGCTCCGCCCACACATCCAAATATGGACTCAAAAGCTGACCGGAAGTTCAAGGTGGCCCCATGGATGTATTATAAGAACTGGATACCGGACTAGCAATGTCTTAGCGAGCCAATTTTTCCAGTGGCCGCTCAAGGTACTACTGCAAAAAAAATGCCATGGGCTGTGTCTCAGCTCGTTCTGATTGGCTGTGTACTGACGTGTCTGTGAGTGAAGTTCTTCAGGATCGTTCCGATTGGCAAAAGATCATGTGAGTTACAGAGAGATGATGGAAAGTGACACAACTCTGCATGCTCTATCGGCCCATTAATATGGAAGTCAAAAACTTTTTCGGGACCTGCGCTGGGTGAGCAACTTCATGGAAATGAATGGGCCGCCATCTTGGACTCTGGGGGCTTGGGTGGCCCTGCTGATCGTGACACTGACCTCTAGGTTTCCGAACCAGTGGGCTACGTCACCATGACCCATCTTTATGTACAAGTCAACAGAACTATGGCGCCTCACGTGACCGATGGTGGTACTATAGTTTCGCGGGCGAACGCACAGCTGCATACGCATAGTTGTGTGAAGGGGACGCAGCTTTCGACTCTCACTCACCGGCTTTTGCCGCTTCGAGGATCTCGGCCGTGTGGAAGCGGGGGACGGTCCGGTACAGACGGCAGTACATCCACACCTGTTGAGTGAAAAAAAAACCCTACAGATATAAGTCGGAGGAGAAACGCTTCAACAGGGTTGTTTGAGACGTGCTAGGGGAGACGGACCTGCCTGCCCTGCAGCCAGACATACTTCAGCTCGTCGTACACTGTCCCGTCCCGGCCCAGACAGGTGAAGAAGCCCCTGAAACAGGAAGCACATGATTGTTTTGTTTCTTGCTCTTTTTTCTCAAGTCGAGGAGTCAAGGTGAGCAGACGGGAGGCATGGAGGCATGAGGAGCAGTCACACTCACCCATGCACCTTGTCGTGAGAGTGCCTGAGCCAGAAGTCAACCACGCTGTCCAGCTCCGAGCGGATCTTCCCCCGAAACTCCTCCAGCCTCGCCGCAGACATGGTTCCTAGAGACACAGAAACACATCCGTCCAATCAGGTCGGCCGCACGCCGTCAAGACGGCACGAGCAGGTCGGAGCCACCGGACCCACTGGAGCCTCCTTACCAGCAGGTTGCAGCTTCCTGTCCCCTGTTCACAACTGGACCCTGAATGCAGCCCTGCCCTCTTCCTCTTCCTCTTCAGCAGGGAAGCCTGCTTGGTCTGCTGCACTCTGACCGCCTGGAAAGATGCTGATGAGAGCACTTTTCTTTTTTCCCCCTCGACAACAGCTGCCAACTGTTTGCTCCAGTCGAGTCTAAAAGCAAAAATTAAAGCACACACACACACACACACACACACACACACACACACACACACACACACACACACACACACACACACACACACATTTAATAAGACGCCTTTTGGTGATGAGCTGGCTAGTTATTATTATTATTATTATTATTATTATTATTATTACAGAAACACTGGTACGTTAGTACAACGCAGTGTCCAACAATCAAACAGCTCACGGGTCCACCTCCTTAGAAACGGAACGTTTTCCAAGAATAAACATCAAATCCGTCACAAAACCACGTCGCCTACACTGACACCTTTACGTTCGCGTCACGCGTACAGAGAAAAAGTAAACAACCGTCCTTACCCGCGAAAAGCAAACGTTCATTTCGAAATACAACGACGCTGCGGGTTTATTTTTTTTTTTTTTTTTTTAAACGCTAAGAACGAAACGCAACAGGTGACGGTTTCCTCGCTTTCCTGCAGAAACCCCGTTTTCTGTTCAGACACAAACCTTGAGGGTCACCAAAAAAGGGAGCCGAGGAGCAGCGTCCGTCGGTTCACCTGGCAGAGGAGGAGCTGAAGAGCCGGAGAGCGGAGAAGTATGCGGCGTACGCTTCTCCCCAGTCACGTGACTGGGTCAGCTGCCCAAGGAGGAAGTTGCGAGATAACAGGAAATGGGGAGTGAAACTACAATCCTCACAATCTGAGAGAGAAAAAATACACAATTGTGCCGCAAAGGAAGGTTAAATTGATAGAAGAGGGAAACTTATGTCCGTTGCTATTATGAGGCCGTGGTGCGCCTTCAGCTCTAAACGAGAGCAAGTTAGCCATGTTCTGATATGATTTTAACTTTCCCATGAGCATGTGTGTCGTGTCTTACAACGCTCGTGTACTGCGTTTTGGCCATAGGGAAACTGATGAATGACGCCGGCTTGTTGTGGATAAACTGATGGACAAATGTGACGTTCTGTGTGTCCAGGAGACATTCCTTGCTAAACAAGACCTGGGATTACTTAATTGTATGCGCAGTGACTTTCGTGGCGCAGGCGAATCAACAAGTGACCTAAGTGCAAACCTTTCACGGGAGACAATTCCAGGGGGCGTGGCCACAATGTGATAATAAGATAATCATTTTGAATGTCTATGTTCCATACGAGTGCATACAAAATGAGGACGCGCACCTTAGTAGATTGGCATTTATCGTGTCTTTTATTCAGGGCAATCCTTTTACTTGCAGCTATGTTGTTGGTGTTTTGAATGCTAATGCATCTGATGACAACTCTTATGTTTGGTAATCATTTAGTCCAGTTTTGTACAGACAGCGGATTGCGTTGATCTAGTGAGGTACTATTGCCAAATGACAGTTATACTTCCATTAGTGAGGCCTGGCACTCCATTTCATGGCTGGACCACTGTCTTTGCACTGTGGATGCCCATGACTCCATCGATACTTTAGAAATTGATTATGATTTGGCTACTATGGACCACATACCATTCTCTTTGGTGGTGAACAAAGGCTATATACCAGTGCTATTGTCTGTGGAAAATGACACTCATGTAGGGAAAATAGACTGGTCAAAACTGTCAAAGATTGACTGTGTAAAAAAAAAACTGCTGTTAAACGGTTTCTGAACTTCGCTGCTTAATTTACAACCAATGAAGAGAGACAGCAGAGTTGTTTTCACAAATATTTATTTCAACCGTTTGTAAAATTAGCAAGAACACATTTCCAGATGTACATTCTAATTGACTAACCCCCATTCAATTATCTGCAACAAAAATCTCAACTTTTTTTTTAATCATGTTAAAAAAAATCATAAAAATCTAAATCTTTTTAAAAAGTAAATTGAAAGTTCGACTCGAAAAGACTCGAAAGAATCCTGAAGCCCGACAATGTAAAAGGACAAACGAGGAAAGACGAACATTCAAATAAATACATTTAGTACAAAATATCACACTCCAAAAATAGCAACACACGGACAAGAAATGCAAACCATGGTTGTTGTTTTTTTTAAACAGCAAATAATAAATAATCTACTACAACAGCACAACAAATGTCTGTTATTTATCAGCTTTGCTAAAAAATAAGGGCTTTGTTTCTACATGAAGGTTTTATTTTCTTTTACTTCATTGCTCTATTCGCTCTGTTTGTTAGTTTGTAGATATTGTTATCACTGTGACCCAAGTCATGTGATAGACTCATTCAGCTTAGCAGTGGGGCAGGGTTTGTTTGAGTTCGCAGACTCTCCACACACACAAGTATCCTGCGTTTATTTCTATGGTCAGAGGTTACAAAGAGACAGGGAATGTCACATTCACCTTGTATTAGCCCGACAACAGCTGTTTTTTTTTTTGTTTTTTTTAAACCTAATCTTTTAAAATTCCTTAAAACCAAGTCTGACCCGCAGAGACGTTAATTACCTGAGTGTTGTCAACAGTTCATAAAATATATATTTAAAAAAAAAAGACAAAGTCTTCATGCATTTGCCTCTGCTTGCCGTCTGCCCACTAGATGCCGCTGTTCTCCCTGATCCAGTCGCGGTACCTGGTGGACCTGGTGTAGACGCCGGGCTTGTTCCTGCGAGCGCAGCCGTCCCCCCAGCTCACCACACCGGCCAGGAAGACCCGCCCACTGGGGCTGGTGACGGACAGTGGGCCTCCGGAGTCGCCCTGCGTGCAGACATGTGACCGTGAGGTGACGTTTGCCGATGCCGAGTTACTACACGCGGCGGCGGCGGCAGCTACTCGTATTTGTCACCTGACAGGCGTCCACGCCTCCCTTAAGCACGCCGGCGCACAGCATCCCATCGGTGACCTCGTCGCTCATCAGACTCTTGCATACCGTGCTGTTGATAATCCGCACCTCTGCCTTCTGCAGGACGGAGGCGCGTTGACCTGGAGGACGCAGCGATCAGTAACCACTTCCTGTTTCCTATGATGGACTGTGTGCTTGCGCCGTCGGCGCCGCCACTCACCTCCCTCCCTGACGGCGCCCCAGCCGGTGATCCAGGCCTCGCGGCCTGGCGGGAAGTCGTAGGTGGGCGAGGGCAGACAGATGGGCCAGATGTTCTGGTTGAGGGTGACGTTGGCGTCCAGCTCCATAAGGGCGATGTCGTTGTCGTAGCTCCGGCGGTCGTAGCGCGGGTGGGCGATGATCCGCCTCACCTTCCTCCTCACTGTCCACTCATTGGTCTGACTCTGCACCAGCAGGCCCAGGAGGGCCTCCCATTGGTCGGCCTGCGAGAACCTGCACGGAAGCCAGACGTCAAGTTGAAGACAGTTCAAGTGGCAGCGTGCTAGCAGTCGGCCAGTTGCGAACAGCTAGCACAATTCACCGTGGCCTGCACCAGCGCCAGTTCATGACTCCTACTTGTTGGGCCCGTTGTCCTGGATGCAGTGAGCCGCCGTCACCAGCCAGCGGTTGCTCAGCACCGACGCCCCGCACACGTGACCCATCCCAGGGACCTGGAGGCTGACCTGCCAAGGCCACTCCCCCTCTCGGGACGCCTGCCCGCCCACGATACGGGAGCTCCGGTACGGCCTCGTCCCACACTCTGAACACAAGACGGTATCAATACAGGTTCGGAGGGGTGCAATAGTTAGGTGTGTGTGTGTGTGTGTGTGTGTGTGCACGCGCTACACGTACGACAGGTGTCCTCGTCCGAGCCGTCCTCGCAGTCGGGCTCTCCGTCACACTCGGGGTTCAGTTTGCTGATGCAGTGTCCGTTCCTGCAGCGGAACGTGAACTCTGAACACTGCTGCAGCACCAGAGCTGAAACACACACACACACACACACACACACACACACACACACACACACACACACACACACACACACACACGCACATCAGTGTCACATGACCAGAACAGAATGTTTGGGGATATTTTATTATTATTTCAGCTCTAATAAACTACAGAAGATTTCAGAAAGTCTTGCTAACCAAAAAATAAATAAATAAATAAATAGATTGAACTTCAGACAAGTCGAAGTGTGAACACTGAGGCGTCCTCATGTCTCTTACACTTCTCGCAGCGGGATTCGTCCGAGCCGTCCCTGCAGTCGTCCCTGCCGTCGCAGTGCAGCCTCTCCGGCACACAGCGTCCGTTCCTGCAGGAAAACTCTCTGGGTTTGCACGCCACTGCCATGGAGAAGGAGAAGGAGAGGAGAGAGAGAACACGTTCCTGAGAGAGGCGCTTCCTTCTACGGGAACAGTAGAAGCGGAGCAGCTAGTTTGGCTACCACAGTTCTCCTCGTCCGTGTTGTCTCCGCAGTCGTCCAGGCCGTCGCACTCCCAGAAGCGAGGCTTGCAGCGGCCGTTGCCGCACTTCATCTGAGAGGCCTCGCACTCTGCAAACGCACACAGCGACGACGTCCATCAAAAGCTGCTCCCCACGCTGTCCGCGGCCTGAACTTGTACCTGTGGGGGGACTCACTGCAGTTGTCCTCGTCGCTGCCATCGCCGCAGTCGTTCCAACCGTCGCACTGCAGCGTCTTGTTGAGGCACAAGTTGTTGCTGCACCGGAACCTTCCCGGACAAGCTGATCAATCAGAAAGCAGAATTCCAGAATCAGCCGCCTGCCTGCTTGCCTGCCTGCTTGCCTGCCTCTAAGGTTCTCCAACGCCAGGTCAGAACTCTGGTAAAACTCTTACGGTTGTTGGGGACGAAGGTTTCGTACTCTGCGGTGAAGCCCTGGTGCACGTGGGAGGAGTCTGAGCGGAACTTGATGGTCATGGTGTTGCTGCTGCTGGTGACCACCGTGTTCTCAGGCTTCCTGCCACACAGCCTGCAGAAGCAGAGTTAGAGACACATTCAGTCTGTAGCTGTTCCTTCTAGGCTCAGTCAGCAGGTTGACCTGTCATTGTGACATCACCCACTGTCTTTTTGCGAAATCTCACCTTTCATTGTTCACCTCCACACGGTCACGAGAACACTGGTCGCTGTCGTTTCCCAGGAAGAACTTGCTGAACTGAACTTTCACAAACCTGTCCTTTGGTGCCTGGCAGAAAAAAGGTTGAAAATCCATTCTCAGACTGAGTGAAGAAGACTCCTCAACTCCTCGACTTCTGCAGCTTCAAGCAGCCACAGTTTATATTTTGGCCACACGGGGGCAGCATCATTCCGCAGTGATGTTTTTCCAGTTTTCCAGTTGCAACAAGTACAAAATTCCATCCATCCATCCCTTTTCAATACCCGCTTCCTCCTAAGCTCAGCTTACTCAACTCACATACACACTTACAGACATTTACATTTAGAGTTTCTAATTTCCATGCAAAAATATGCCTTTAAAATAAACCAACGAGTGAAGTCACCTCAATATTCCAGGTGCAGGTCATCTTTGGAGGATAATTGGAGGGGAAGAAGGGTGAGGAAAAGTAGCCTTTGTCCCCACTCAGAGTCCCGCCGCACTCTGTAGCAACCGCAAGAAAAAACGTCAAACTAAGAAGACAAGACTCCACCGAACCATCTGATCCATCCTCACACCAGTTTGCTCTTCTAAAAAAAAAAAAAGCATCGGAGCTGATGAGTACTTTGCTGCGTCAGTGGGATCTGGGAGTAGTTGGCCCTGAAGCCGGGGAAGTTCTTCTCCTCGTTGGTCATCAGCATCAGCAGCAGGACGTTCCCGGACGACAGGAAGGACAGGGACTCATGGGGGTAACCACACTGTCTGCAGGGGACACACAGTGGCATCAGAGAGACTATTTAGCTCACGACTTACTCACGGCAGCGTGGGAGACCACGACTCACTCGGACAGCAGCTTGTCCTCGATGGGAGCCAACGAGTCGTAGATCCGGATGAAGTCTCGCTGGCAGTCCTCTTCCAGGATCAGGGTGTGGAAGTCCAGGCGGACCCGGTTGCCCGGCTTGGCCCTCAGCAGCCACTGCAGTTTCACGTTGGGCGGGTAGGAGGAGCCTGGGAAGCCCGGAGACTGGACCACGCCCTCCTGGCTGACGTGGATGTTGAAGGACTTCTTCACTGTGGGCAGGAAATAAAAAAAAAAAACGCAAATCAAAAAAAGTACCAGGAGTTGACCGGAGGGCCGAGCTGTACGGTTCCTACCGCGGGCGGAGTCTCTGGTCATACGCGGGTCCACAGCTGTTGACACAAAGCGACAAAAAAAAACAAAACAGCTGGTTAGTGCCAGACGGTGGTCAGGAGGGGGAGTTATGTAGATCCGTGTGGAGCTCTGACCTCTGGAGACCACGCTGCTGACGCTCAGAGGGTTTTTGGGTCGCAGCATGATTCGGCCCTGCCGGCCCTGCTGAGCCTCGGCCTGCTGCTGCTCCTCCTGCTGCTGCTGCTGCTGCTGCTGCTCCATTGCCTCGTCCAGCGACCCCTGCTGGGAGGCGTGGACGTCGAACTCCGACTGGTAGTACGCCACCACGCCACCATCTGACGCCTCGCTGCGCGCACAACAACAACAAACGATCTCCATTTACTTCTTGCTCACAGTGTCGCACCTACTGACTGTATACAGAGGTGGGCGGAGTCATTGTGACGTCAACGGTTCTGAACCTGTGGGGTTGGTTTTCACGGCCGACGGCGCCGCCAGTCACTTTAGCCCCGCCCACAAATTGACTGACATTTTTACTCAAAATCAGACCAAACGGATGTGAGAGCCGATTGGCTGAATTGTGTTTCCTGGCGATTTAGACCAACAGAAAACATTGTAACCACTTTGTAACAGTGTGACCACAGGGCTCCTCCCCCTTATTGACAACCGGTCATCTTTAGTCTTTTTGCACCCTGCTGGCCAAACCATAGACGGCAGGTTCTCGCTTTTCACACAGTGTGCGCTCAAGCTTCTGGAAATCAGCCCTTTGTGATGTCACAAGCAGCACTGATACCTGGAGTCTGAGGTGAAAGGAAATGATGAATAGCGGCAGAGGACAACAGCATTGAAAAACGCCACTTCCTGGGCTATTGTCTTGCTTTGGAAGCATCTTGAATCTGATTGGCCAGAGCAGGTTGACGTCGGTTTGGCTTTTTTTTTTTTTTAGTGATGATGATTGGGTTTTACTGTCCAATGACAAGTGACGCAAGTCCAACTGTATTTTTCTGCATTGGACAAGCTGTGACATCATGGAGGGATGGGGCTTGTACCTGAAGGCCTGGACGGTGGAGCCTTTAAAGGCTTTGGCCAGAACCGAGTTTTTGGAGTAAATCAGTTTCAGCTGAAAGATAAAAAAAAAAAAAAAAAAATCATAAACAATACATTTTTATTTGAAAAGAATATATTAATAAATGAGGACAGGATACAGCAGCTCATTCCCAAGGCCCTCCTCACCTGCCGATCGACCAGCGAGGCCAGCCGTCTGAACTGAGAACTGTCCTGGTCCTCATAGTCCGGCAGGAAGGGCTGGTCGCTGATGCCCATGGCGCCGATGTAGAGCTTCTTCACTCTCACGTCACTGCGAACTGCAGATAGGGGTCACAGTCCAGCCTCGTTACAGACCAAACTCTAGCACGATTCCTCACATTTTCACTCGCTGCTAGCTAACTCTGGTTCTTTTGGCTTTTGGGCCTGTTTGCTGTGAGACATATATAGCACTACTTCCTGTGTCAAAATAAAATGTCACATGTTTTTTTAGCTTCTTTAATATCAGTGTGCTAATCTCATAAAAGATTGTCCGGCTCTGAGTCTGATGTTTGCGCACTGACAACGACACTAGCGTTTAAATAAAGTTTTAATGAAGTGCAGCTCACGGTGGAAGTGCCACACCAGCAGGCCGGTCAGCAGCGCCACGCAGACCGCCGCCAGCAGGAGGCCCAGGCCCATCCACAGCCTCTTCGTGCGGCCAGGTTTCTTCTCCAGGCGTCTGGAGTCGGTGGCCGGCAGGAACTGAAGGCCTGACTCCCACTCATCCCCCTGCTGGATGGATGAGACAAAGGAAAGGACAGGACAGCACCTGATGGGTAACATGTTTACTTTTCCTCCTGGTCCAAACTTGCAGTACAAGCAGTTGGATCGTTGGGATTTGAAATCCAATCCTGGAGACCTCCTGCGGTGAATGTTGACGATCAAAACACACCGCAGTGACCGACAACGCTGATCCGAGGTCAGGAGATCTGAGTGACTGTGTTCGATTCCTTCACGGAACTGGCAGCCGCTACTGTTTACAGCTGGCACGCTGTTCCATGTCTTATGTCATGGTGACTGGAGTGAAAAGAACTCTGGGAAGAGCCGTCATATGGAACCGGTTCCACCGAGTCGTCAGGGCGTTGCCTTGCCTCTGGAATGTTTGAGCAGTTCACCTGTAAGGTATCAGCAGCAGCGTGTTGTGTCCTGCTGTAGGTGTGTACACGCGTGCGCACACAGACACACATCTACGCTCCGTCACCGCTAGCTCTGTGTCCAATTAGCTATAATAATGACACTATATGGTATATAGTGTCAACTATAACAAACTGCAATAAGGACCACTGCAAAAAGCCTATAGGTTAAAGTAAATTCCGAGATAATTCCCAAGTTAAATATTTATATCTATATTTTTTCTTTTATGATGCCACTAAGTAGGCTGTGCACATCCAGTCCTAGGATAACTCCGCCCCGGGAATATTCTCTTTATTTTGCATCCCTTTGGGAGTTCCTGAATTATTTCTCTCTCTTCTCTCTCATTTATACTATATTTAATATATTCCAAGCCATTTAAAATAAGCAATTCATTATAATGACAACCTGTCACATTTCTTCCAATCATTCAACCTTTTGCTCGCTACAATGTTTACAGTTTATGTTAGTACATAAACAAAAACTTCAACTATCTTTCCCCCAACCGATGAATATTTTTTTAAACTGCGCTCTCCAATCTTTCCTGTGTCTGAGTCTGCTCATGAATTATCAGACTGATTTTAGCTTGACATCCATCCATCCATCCATCCATTTTCTATGCCCGCCTCCGCCTGCACTCAGGGTCGTCCAGGGTCTTCTGAAAGCCTAACCCAGCTGTCATGGGGGAAGGCAGGGTTACACCCTGGACAAGTTGATCAACAATCGTCACGTCACCACCATGCGTCAGAACCAACAGAAGGTATCAACAGAACATGTTCTCTTCTCCTTTCCATTGTTTTCTAGTTTCTGTTTTCACTCTCAGCTGAAACCGCTGCCAACCCTGCGGGCGGTGGAGTCACGGCTCCGGGTCTCAGGTAGTGACTAAACTCACCTTTCCCAGCACGAACCTGCGTCCCGAGTCCAACGGATCCATTTTTTTTTTGTTTTGCTCGAACTCTCTGCTCTGTGTCGTCAGGTTCTTCTTCTTCGTTTCCTTCTCGCCTCTTACAGTCCGCGAGTCACCGCCGCAGTGGCATCTTAACGACGACAGGTGAGCGGAGACAGGTGTTGTGTTGTTTCTGGTTTCTGGTCGGTTGCGAGCAGAAACAACACAAACGGCTCTAAATTCGTCGCGAGTGTCGGGTCGTGGGGACCGAACAGGAAAAAAAAGGCCGTGGAAGTTTCGATTGGTTCCGAAGCGGAACGGAGTTTCGGCGACCAGGACCAGGAACCTGTCGGTCGGCGGACGGAGGAGGACGAAAGTGATGGGGGAGGAGCCGCACCTGCTGTCCCATGATGCATCGCTTGCGCTTCAAAAATCTCCTTCCAGATAAAGTAGCAGTTTTTGATGGAACACCAACTGGCCCCCCAAAGCAGATAGACGAACCAACTAAACTTATGTAATAATAATAATACTACTACTACTACTACTATAATACTACTAATAATAATAATAATAATAATAATAATGGGAAAGTGGTGTTGTCACTCTTAAATCCGAAAACCGTGATACGGTATCACTCAACACAAGTCAGTGTGTTCACATTAACTTGTAAAAAAAACTATCTACACTACATAGTTTTAGACTATTTAGCCGCGCGCTAATTTTATGCTAATATAGCAGCACATCATCTCTCCGTCGTTTCAAACGACCTGACGTGACGCCTCTGAGGTAACTAAACCACACGGCATCTTGTTTTGTTACACATTTATACTTCTGAACGATTTGCAATCTAAATGCTAGACGCTAGAGGTCGCTGTTCCATCACAGTCCTGTGTAGCGACCCGCCGGGCCTTGCTCTCAGGCTACGTCCCGAGGACCAGGACACATCTGGAGGACCAGGCTACATTCTGATAAAAAGGCAGCACTGTGTGACCTTCAGGCAGAAAAAACAAAAACAAATATCCAGACCTTCAGGTTTCCGTTGTCTTTATTAGTGGAATGGAATATACACCTCTGTGCTTTAATGCTGTTTTCTCCTCCTCTCTGCCCACCGCACGCGCGCGCTCAGTGAGGGTTTTTTTTGTTTATTCTTTTATTATTATTTTTTTACGTCACTGTCCATCAGTTCACTGGACTGCTGCTCTTCAGCAGGAGATGGATGAGCTAAAGATCAGCCCACGCAGGCTTTTGTTAAACCACGTGTGGCATGAAGATGGGAAAAAAAAATAATAATAATGGCGAATCCTAAAAAGAGAAAAGAAAAAAAAAAATCTGCTACACTGATCCGTTGATTTTTTTTTTTTTCCTCCAAACTGCTGGTTTGACCTGTCAGACCATCGTGATTGGCGGCTGATGGGTCACATGACGCAGTCTGGAGCCGTGAAAAACAGAAAAAAAAAAAAAACCTCTTCAGTTTGACACGATGTGATCGACCACTGTCGCTGTTCCTGCTACATCAGTGGTCAGTTTTCAGTCCCCACTGATCGCTGAGCTCGACCAATGGGCTGAAGGCAAATTTACCCCCTGCCTTCCCCCACACCACTCCCTCCAATAATCTTAGAGAGGTCACATGATGCATAAAATATCAACAACAGATGTCAAAAAGCTACAAACAGTGTGAACTTCCCGCGTTAACATAGAAAAATAACAACTTTTTGGATTCTTGAAGGTACAATGAAAACATTTTTAACGCTTAATGATGCACATTTTTTTAAAAGAAGAGAAAAGTTAAGCATAAAGAGCCAAAACACACAAGTGTGTACACAGAGAAACAGAATGACAACAACACAAATTCAGTTTTGCAGGTAGGTTGTTGGCGCTGTCGGGTCACTTTTACCTTCATCATCCCAACAAATGTGTAAAAATGCTTTTTGTTCAGCAGATAAGGACGTTGGTTCTAAAATTCAAGTTTGCGGGAAGTTTGATGTGCTGCGTCAAATCTTACCAAAAATATTCTCAGTTTGATTTCATAAAGACAGTTAACAAGCTCATCAGAACCTAAATACAGACTTTATCGTGTTTATGAACTTAGCTTCAAACAAGGCAAACCGGGCTTCAAACTGGGCCTTAATTTGACTACTTTATCAATTCTAATTTATGTACACGTATTTTGCAAATGTAATTAATTGATTAAGTTCATAGCATAAGTTGTTTTTTGTTTTGTTTTCTTAAAAAAAACTGTATTTATTTTAAATTAAGTAAATAAAACGTCAATGGAAGAATAGAGGCTGAATGGGAGCCACAGCTAGACAACAACAACAACAAAAACAACAATAACACAAGAGGTCCCGGCATCAGGAAGTGAAGTTTCAAAAGTGGAGCAGAGTCTCGGTCCAGTGAACCGACGGTTCCAACAGTTTCTCTCTCAGCCGCAGGAGAAAACAGGTAAAATACCTATAACGGTATCCATGCATATTTGTGACTGCTCGTTATACAAACACACACACACACGCGCGCACGCACACACACACACACACGCACGCACACACACACACACACATACACGCACGCGCTCAGACTTTGCATTCTGGCGAGGAACATGCCGGAATGATTTTTTTTTTTTTTTTTTCTTAAGATCTGTTTTCTTTTTTTTTCTTTTTTATTTCCTCTAAACTTTTCTGTGGTGCAAACACTCCTCATGAAAATGGGGTTGGGAGGGGGAGGGCTCAAGGAGAAAGAATCAATCAATGGCTGAGAGGAGAGAAAAAAACAGGAGTCGTCATGCAAAAGAACGGATGAGAATTTTTTTTTTTCTATTCCCCCATCGTGTCGATTATTTTTCTCTTTTTCTGGGATGCGCTTGATAGGTTCCTATGGTCAGCAATGCTACTTCTACCGGACGAGGCTCATGCACGGAGGGATGCCGGGTACGACTGTCACCTCCTTTTTTTTTAAACCGAAGGGGGCGGGGGGTTTCAGGATTGGACTGGAAGATGCAAGTGAAAGTTTATGATACAAAATATGTTACAGTATGTACGTCTCTGTCTCCACGTCCGTCTGTCACTCGCCCTCGCTGTTAACTGGTGGAGAGGGAACGCAGCGGCAAAATGCTAACTGCTAGTCGCGTGAATTCCAAATGCGTGCACATGCGTGAGTCCAGCGGCAACACATGGATGTGTCTTGATGTCAATTTTTTTTTTGTTGTTGTTGAGTTTGCGTTCTGTGTAATTTATTTTTGTGCTAGCTCTGGCATTTTAAGCTAGTTAAAAAAAAACAAAAAAACATGCAAAACAAAAATGTTTATGAAGCAAAGATTGAAGATCGAGGAAAACTCCAAACAAGTCTTTAGTTTTACAGAAATCGAGTCACGGTCCGTCCAATTATAACTCGTGGGTTGACTTTTCCGACTTCCAAACTGCACAAGTCATCAGAGACGCCCCCTGTTGTCCGAATTTCTGGTTGGACATTCAACATGAAAAATGTGACCTTCTGTGAACATTCAAAAGTTGTACATGACACTTAACTGGTGGTATCATTACACCCGTCATACCGTTGGTATTAACCTGCAGACGCATCGATATTACTGCTTCTAGCAGTCAAGCTTAGCACCACAAGTTGCTTAGCTTTTTTTTAATTAGCTAATAAGTACTAACTACGTAGTCACTCAGTGCTAACCAGTGCTAAACGCTTCTCCAGTGATCATTGGGTTTAAGTTTTGTGTGAATGGGATCATTTCTCACCGCCGTACCAAGACTGTAAAGACGTTTACGTGTGAACATCTGGACTGAAAATGTTCCTACCCAGAGTGCACCTCATCGGGACAAATGTGATTTTACATAATTCACATTACGTCATCATGATTATTATTAGTAGTAGTATTTTTGGCGCTGCGTTCCCCCTCAGTTGTTAAATCTATTGCAGAATACTTGTCGCGCTCTCTGAAAAGATCACGGAACAAAAGGAATTCTAAGTTGCTTTACATTTGGTTCCCTGCGATGAGTACTGTCATGGATTGTTTTTTTTTTTTCATAACACACACACTATTATTATTATTACTGTTATTCTGTTCATTTGAAGATGCTATTTTCCTGCTCGTTGTAATGTTGCATATTTCTGAAAAGTAAAAGGCTTTCGTTCCTCGTCCCACTGAAAACACTTCCCGAGCTACAGCCAGACCGGACCAGTGCGGCTCAGGCCTCGTGGATCCACCATCTCCTCCTCACACGCCCCCTTCGTTAGAAGCTCCGACCTCCCGGACCTAGAGGTCCGAACAGTGTTCGGGCTCAACTTTGGAGTCCAGGTCCAGGTCCTCTCTTCCATTATCTTTTTGTGTCCTTTTAAAGCGGAACGGTTCTGTCTCAGAATCAGTCCACATGTTGAAAGTGTGAGCTGAACAAAGTTGTCTTCCCTTCTCTTTACCTTTTCTCTACAGTAGGGCCATAAAGGTTCTGAGGTTGGAATCAGTCTGGTCCACGGTGGTGGACACTGGATGCAGTGAGTTGACCCATTTCAAGGCGTCAGCATCCAGCTGAACAACATCGAACCAGGCGACTGAAGCTGCTGGAACTTCTTGCTTGTGACGTCGACGCAACCAAAACTTCTGAAGTCGCGTGAGGACTTACAACGAGACTTTTCTGTCAAAGGACAAAAGTCGTGGAGCCACTAGGAGTCCTTCTCCCGGAGAGTCTTTCCATGAACCGAGTCCTCCCCAAACTTTGTGCAAACGGGTTTGTGCGGGGGAGGCGAGCAGCAGGTATTGGAACCCAAGATGCATGAAGGTCGTGACTTCTGACAGCTTGCTAAACGTGCCGGACTGCGCAGCTCCGGCCTCGGTCGGTACCTCCGTCCGGAGGAGCGGTGAGCGTAAGTTAAGGAGACCAGCTGCACTGGAAGGATCCGCCCGAGTGATCTCGGCCAGCTGCGCCCACAATCGGAGGCTGACGGGACGCTTACAGTTCTCGGGGCGAGGAGGAGGGGGGAGGGCGTAGGAGGAGGGGAGGAGCTAGTAGAAGGTGGGGCTAGGAGGAGGAAGTGGGGCAGGCCAGGTCAAAGGTTATAAGGAGGAGATCTTGACAGTGTCCTGGGTGTAGGCGGTGGCCCGCGTGTTGCGCAGGATGCCTGGCATGGGGGCGGGCGACGGCGGGAGGCTCTCGTCGGGTGAGTTGGCAGGCGGCGTGGGGATGCTGATGATGGCGGCGGTGAAGTCCTGCTCGCCGCAGTTCAGCTTCAGGTCGCCGGTCTGAGCGTTCAGGCTGGAACGACTGGGCGGGAAAAAGACAGTGACAAGGAAACCACAGGAAGAGAAACAAGTCAGTTACACTCAAGATTGAAGAAAACACAAGAAGAGCATCGTGGGATGGAGAACACTGGCTCCCTGAACACTGGTTTCCTGAAACCTGCTTCCCTGGACAGTGGCTTCTTGAACGCTGGTTACCCTGAACACTGGTTCCTTCGATACTGGTTTCCCTGTACACTGGTTCCCTGAATACCAGTGCCTTAAACTGGTCTCCTGAACACTGGTTCTTTAAACACTGGTTCCTTGGGCACTGGTTTCCTCGAACACTGGTCTCCTGAACACTGGTTCCTTGCACACTGGTTGCACTGAACACTGGTTTCTTAAAGTCGCGCCCTTCAAACTATCACAAGCTTTGGTAAAAGCACCAATCTCAGGCATTTTCAGATGTCTTCAGTGCTTTTGTTTTTTCAGCCAATTGGCAGCGCTCTCCGAGCTGCGGCCAGAGCAGGCAACCACAGCGGCAGAAAGCCCCCAGAAACCACAGAAGAAGACAAAGAGAGCATCAGTCTTACTATCGCCGCATCACAAAATAATATTTCGTTAATCCAGTTACCAAAACAGGATGGGCTGACATTAGGACAGGCATGGGAAAAGTACGGCCTGGGGGCCATAAGTGGCCCGTTTAGCTTTTTAATCTGGTCCACCAAAGCAAGTTTTCTACATATCCCATGACATTTTTTCTCCTATGAGGTGGGTAGCCATCTGCTCCTGGTCCGACCCCTCCGTCAAAATTTAGAACCTATTGTGGCCAATGAGTCAAAAGGTTTGCCCACGCCAGCATTAGGAGGACTCGCCAAGATTCTGACCAAAAATGAGTGAAACCACACACTTATTATGTGGCTCCACCCCTTTTTGAGAACAGTCCAGTGGCGCCTCACACGTTCCTCGATTCTCTCGAATAACGCCGCTGCGAACTGTTGCCGAAGATGCGCGCGATTGTCGCGACTGTTGTTGACTTTACTTTTGCGGCGGGATGGCGGTGGTCTTGATGTGCAGGGTGTCCAGCTCCTGGACGCTGCCGCGGCTGACCGACACGGTGGAGTTGGCCAGCCGCATGGCCGCTCTCCGGCGGGCGCGGCGGGGGCAGCAGCCAGTGGAGTTGTTCTGCGCCCCCTGCTGGCTGGACAGGGAGGTGCTGCGGCTGGTCCGGTAGCCCACCGACTCGGTCATGCACAGCTCGCTGAAGGTGATCTCGCTGGTGAACTCGTGGTTCTGTGGGTGGGGAGGTGGGGGGAGTGGTTGGCAGAGTCGAGAGTCGTCAGGACAGGGTCAGAGAAGAAATGGAGGCTGTGGGAGATTTTTGGGGGCGGAGCCTCACCGTGGTCTTCTCCAGGCAGTGCAGCAGGTGGTTGTGTTGGTGCTCGAACGCCGACCGGTTCTTCACACACAGCGCCGTACTGTCGCTGTCATGGTCCTGGACGCACACACACAAACACACACACATACTTCCTGGTCAGACCTGAGATCTGGCGCCACCTGCAGGTCTCCCTGCAAGGCGGCAGGTCGACGTTCACGGCGGACGCCACTGAATCCGGGCGACGCGACAATGCGGAAGTCACGGGTTTTAATCTGATTGTCTTCTTTTCCTCCTCCCCCTCCTGCTCCTCCCTTTTCTCCTCCCGCACCTCCTACTCCTCGTCCGCCACCCTCACGTCCGTCTCTCATCTCTCTCCCTCTCATCTCAGCTTTGACTAAAATATTCATCCTCTTATTCTCCGTTGTCTCCTCCGTCCTGCGTTCTTTAAGTCCAGCGCTCCTTTTCTGAGAGCTAAGAGGGATTAAGGCTTAACAATATCTGTGTGTGTGTGTGTGTGTGTGTGCGCGTGTGTGAGTGTGTGTGTGTGTGTCTGTACATTTACAGCCCCGTTTCCCCGATAATAAAAGCGGACGGTGATGACGCTGAAAATGAACTTCCTCTTCTCCCGACCCGCTAGGCTGCTCTCTCGTGAGTGACGAGCCTCGCCTGGTTTTCTGCCGCTTCTAATCCGGGAGCCGACCAGAGACTGCGGGAGAGAAGCGGCCAGCGGAGGAGGAAACTCACTCTGCTCTGGTCTGTCGGCTACCAGCGGCAGGTGTTTTATGTGGATGTCGACTGTTTGCTAAGTTTCCCTGCAGGGAGATTGTGTTTGCAACAGCTAACGCTAAGAAAGGTAGCTTTGTGCGCTAACCCAGATGATGCCAACAAACGGTGACGCCGGAATATGTATTTGCTAAACTACAACAACATGCTAGAAAAAAAAAAAAAATCAACGGCCTGATTTGGTTTTGCTAGCAACCGGCTAATGCTAAAAGGGAACAGGATGAAAGTTAACGCAACTTTAGCTTAAAAGAAGCTGCCGTGTGACAACATTGTCACTCCTCCATCTCTCTTCTCTTCATCCACGCCTGTCCATCAGTAACAACACAATATTGTGGGTTCAGTGTTCAAAGATCTGTCAAGGCAACACAAACTGTTTCCTTCACAGGTCCAAGAAGGAGGCAGAGCGACAATAACGAGGCAGGGGCGGGGCTTAGTGAAGAGCCAGTCATTCCAAACAAGTTAATACAAGTTCACACACAAATGTGCAGCGCAAGGTGATGTGTGTGTGTGTGTGTGTGTGTGTGTGTGTGTGCGTACGTGTGAGAAAATTGGTCTGGTCTCCCTCCATCACTGCCCGACTTAATCTGACTGTAATCTAGACTTCCTGCCAGATAGTGAGAATTTATCGACTGTCGGGCCGAGTGTGTGTGTGTGTCTGTGTGTGTCTGTGTGTTTGTGCAAGTGTGTCTCACCCCGAGTGATCGGTCTCCTTTGTACTGCAGGAAGGCGTTAGCTGTTCCCTTCTTCGCCATGCGGATGCGAGCCAAGCGCACTTTCTGTGAGATAGAAAAAAAGCAGCGTCGGCACGCACACACACACACACACACACACACACACACACACACACACACACACACACACGGAGCTCTGAAGTTGTCTGTCTTGAAAAATGGTTCCATTTTCATTTTTAAAAGTTCAGCCGGTGACGATTCATGCCAGCACTTCACTGTAATCTGAGGTCCCGATAAAATCTGCCCGGTAACTCAAACAATTGACGAAACCAATCAGAATTATTACGTTGTTTGTCTGCGTGTGACTTAATAACGCTGTAAAAACACAAAACAAGTGGGTGATTCCATGGCGAAGTAGCTTTACCACCAGGTTAGAGGACTAAACGTGACCCTTCGTGGCGTCGTTTGACCACTGGAAGTTGTGGTGCTGAGCTGCAGGTCTGCCAGAATGAATGGTCTAGTGCAGCAGCACTACAATAATAATAATAATAATAACAAGAAAAATTGGAGTCACCGTGCTATTACATTTCACCGACTGCCCCTTTAAATCTGACTGCTAGAGAAGAAGAAGAAGAAGAAGAAGAAGTGGGAGAGACCTGCTGCGCCCTCATCTTGTCGGCTCTCTGGTTCTGGTGGTAGATGCGGCTGAAGTTGGAGACGATGACGGGCACCGGCAGGGCGATGACCAGCACGCCGCTCAGCGAGCAGATGGAGCCGAAGATCTTGCCGGCGATGGTGTTGGGGACCATGTCTCCGTACCTGCGGCGGAGAGAGGAGACGTTGGGCGGGTCAGCTGACCGGCAGTGTCGTCAGATGGACTTCCTGGAGACGCTCCCAGGGGCTGATGGGATACGGGATTTCCACTTCCCCGCACGTCTTAGCATGCAATTCAAACATCACAGCAGCGGCTACCACGGCTTCTTTGAATGCCTTTCTTCAATCCTCTCCGCGTCGCCGTGGATTTGAACTCTCTCCATTCAAATATGCAAATGGCTTGGTGCTGCTGAGCGGCCAATCAGATACGCAGGTAATGAGGCGCGGCACTCGAACCCGCTGCCGCTGATTACATGCGAGTCCTTCGGCGAACGGGAGCACGACCTCGTCTGCTGCGCTAACGCTCGAGCCAGGAAAGTAATTTGCTTCAAGGTAGAGAAAAAAAAAAAAGATAAAAAGCTAATTTCAAAGTCGTGCAATGTCTTTGAGCGAGCGCGTCTTTAAGTGAGGAGCTCCACTGTCACATCCTCAGGCGTCATTTGTGTTCGTTGGCTAACAGGAACCTCAGCGAAATAACCGAAACGATGGATCCCATTTGGAATTATGTAATAATGCTGTGCTATTATATTATAGTTTTATTTCAAATATGCTAAATGAAGTAGATAACATGTAATAAATGTTTTTGTTTTTTTTTACATTTCCAATTCAGCAAACATGCAAACACGCTTGACGTTCTAATTTTAGCTTTGTGTTAACCAGGGCGGAATGCCAACCACGTCGGTAGCTGATGCTAATTTAAATGATACGACTATTAGTTACTAAGACAAGTTAACATTGATTGCTTTAATGTCTCTTAGGGAGATTGCAAGACACTTGACTCGGTTGAGAATTGAGTGACGGAAAACAGCAGCGATAGCATTTGGCTAGTTTTACAAGCATCTGTCCAATCGCGTGACATCCACGTGGCTTCGCTGCGTTCCTCTTCAACATGGACCTTTGACACAGGTCAGGAGGCAAACCTGACGGCTAACCTGACAACCTTATACAGTAGCTGTGTTAAGCTACTGACTAACTAACAGGTCTGCCAAATGGTGATGTTGACGCTCACTGGTTCTCAAGGTGATAAGTCGAGCGGCTAAAACAGTTTTTCAGTTCGCTAACAGTTGAGCTTCTTGGACAGCAATCACTTAAACATTTAGGACTTTTCAGGGTGCGTTATTCTTTAAAAAATCTAATTTATACACAATAAATACAACAACAACCGCGTTCTCTGCCATCTTTACACAGCCCCACAATAATCTGGCACCAAGAACACAACTGAGACCAAACTATCAACTGGCGTGTGGATGAGCAGAACAGACAACGACGGTAGCAGCTCTTGCTGTTTACGGGCTGCAGAGGCTGTAAAGTTGAATTTCGAGCCAAAAATTCCCTCAAAATGTTTCAAAAAAGAAGGTGAGCGTCATCTAACTGGCAAACCCCACGTTGTCAACTAGCAAACTGGTAACAGACAAACATCTCTAAAATAAGATTCTGTTTGTAGTAAAGAAAACAGTCAGAACATAGATTGCAACCTCCCTCCTTTATCGAGCGAAATCTTCTCATCGGTCTCCATCATTGACTCCAAACAGACAGCCAGACCTTTTACATCGAGCTCGAAGATCTGACCTTTGACTCCCGGTGTCTCCAAAATTAGCGTAGTAGCTCCTCCTCGCAGATCAGAAGTGTAAAATCAATGCAGGTCAATCAACCCCTACTGACAGGTTTCTCTGAAAATACGACTTTGTCTTTGTTGACAGGGAAACTCTGCTGGGTAGGAACGATTGAGAGAGAGGGGGAACAGTCGCGTGCAGCCCGGAGCGTCCTGATGGGCAAGCAGCGAGCGAGGGAGGACGTTAAGTGGCCGAGAGCGGCGAGCATTAGCAGAGGAAAAGCCATAATTATTGATCGAGGAAAGCCCTGGTGTCATCGCCGCGGGTCCAGTCAGCGGCTCGGAGAAAAAAAAAAAAAATGAGAGGCTGCACTTTGTTTTCGTTCAAGTGGAGAGACGACGTCTGACTACGGCCTGCGGAATGATGTCGGAAAGGAAACCAAGGAAAACGAAGGAGAAGAAGAAGAGCTAGCGAGAGCAGCTTCCAAAAGCAAAACGTTGGCAAATCAATTTCCTTTCAGCCACACAGACAATTTTCTCTGGACTAGTTTGTTCATCACCTCACTAAGGCCATCAACAGATGCTATGCGGCGTTAGCTGTTTTCGCAGAAGCAGCACGAGCCTGACTACGGCCCTGCGGAATGATGCTGGTTAGCCATCAAGGAAAGCGAAGGAGAAGAAGAAGAGCTAGCGAGCAGCTTCCAAAAGCAAAACGTTGGCAAATCAATTTCCTTTCAGCCACACAGACAATTTTCTCTGGACTAGTTTGTTCATCACCTCACTAAGGCCATCAACAGATGCTATGCGGCGTTAGCTGTTTTCGCAGAAGCAGCACGAGCCTGGGCCGAGCAAACAGCTGGTTAGCCATCCAGCGCTCGCAGTGATGAACAGTACGCAACACCGCCAACGTTAGCATCTTCAACACTTGAGTGGCGTCATGATCGTTGAACGGTTGTTGCAACATGGCCTCAGATATCTGGAGTGGATACTGGTGTGTCTGCTGAGTTTCAATGAGTGAAGAAGAAGAAGAAGAAGAAGAAGAAGAAGAAGAAGAAGAAGAAGAAGAAGAAGAAAGAAGAAGAAGAAGAAGAAGAACAACAACAACAAAAAACGTGATTTTATCGTGACAGGATTCTACTGCCTCTTGTGTGTGTGTGTGTGTGTGTGTGTGTGTGTGTGTGTGTGTGTGTGTGTGTTAATTATCAGCTGTAAATCTGCAGCAGCTGGAGTTCACAGCCAAACACTAAACACAACGCACTTTTAATGGAGAGTACATTGGCTTTGATGCTAATTGGGCCACACTCTATGTGTGTGTGTGTTTGTGTGTGTGCGCACGCGCGCACATACTTGTAATGCTGATCTTGTGGGGGCTCGACTCAAAACACAAAATCCAGATGCAAATTCTGCCGAATTAAAATATTTTTTTTTGTATAAATAAAAACTGAGAGGATAATTATTTCAAGGGAATGAACGGAGGATTTTTTTCCTCTTCACCGGTCGAGTGTTTGCAGTTTAATCGGCTCCCAGTGGGAGGTTCACTTTGAGGAGATCAGTTGACAACAAGACGACGTTGTCGCTACTGGAAGAAGTCAAAAGGAGGGTCAAAGGGTCGTCCTGTCACTACCCACAATGCCTTGCAGGCATATCTATACAGTGTATAGGCATGAGTACACACACACACACACACACACACGCACACGCACACAAGGGCTATAAATACGACTCAGACTCACAAAGACAGTGAAGCCGTATTTATTTTTTACCCCTGACGAGAAAAAACATGAGTTTATTTATGCTGTTCATTGACCTGAAGAGTGATTACGCACACACACACACACACACACACACACACACACACACACACACACACACACACACACACACACACACACACAGCAGTTCGGTGCAAAACCTCTTTACAGTTTAATATTACGGCTATTTTGAATCAATGCGTCGAGCAGTACCAGGTGTTGACCAGCAGGGGTCAACAAACCCAACAGTGGCATCAGTTTCTTAAAATGTCGGCGAGGTTGTGACTGTACAGATAAGTGATTAAAGTCAGTGTGCGTGCGTTCGTGTGTGTGTGTGTGTGTGTGTGTGTGTGTGTGTGCGTGTGTGTGCGTATCTGCAGCTGCAAATGCTAAATAATGGATGGCAACATTAGCGGCTCGTGGCAGGTTAGAGGGGAGAGAGAGAGTTTATATTCCCCCCCGTGTCAACCCTCCCTTCCAAAACTCTCCCTACACCCCCCCGCCTCCCCACCGCCACTCCCTCCCTCTCCCCCCAACCCCTCCTCCTCATCATCATCATCATTATGGGGGGTTGTGGGGGGGTGGTCGTTATCAGCGGCCGCCGGAGCCAAACGGTCGTCCTGCGGCGCCAGAAAATGGCCGAGTGGCTGTTTGTCAGCTCGCCAGCGGGGAGGAGGGGGAGGAGGGGTGAGGTGGGGATGGAATGAGGTGAGGTAAGGGAGGGGGGAGGAGGGTGGAGGTCAACAGAGTCCAGGTCATAAACACTGGCAGCAGCCGAGTCGCTGGAGCTGCTTTTGTTATTTCTCCTCGTCGTTATTTATTCAAACGACTCGTCAATTATGGATTAAAAATATAAGTATAAAAAAAAAATGCTTAAAAAAAAAAACTTTCTCTGCGAGAACAACAAGCGTAGAGCCTCTCAGGCGGCATTTTCTGATTGGCTTCTGTCGTAGGGGGTGGGGCGTCTCCTTACGACGCTTCGGCGCAAAAACATTGGATCGAAGAGCTGAAGAGCTGCTGTGATTCCTCCGACATCCGCCTTGAAAAGCTCCGGCAGTCTGGGAGTCTTTTTTTTTTTCAGCCGCTGAGAGTTTAACCCGACCAATCAGTGTTGTCTAAGGGCTAGGGGGAGGGGATGGAGGTTGGCGGGGGTGGAGGCAGAGCTACAACCTGCTACAGGGAACAGGAAGTGGCTGCTTCCGGCTTGAGAACAGTGATTGTGTCAGCGTGGACGCAACAAAAACATTTCCTCAGCAGAAGAAGAAGCGGCCGGCTGCTGATTGGCTACTGTAGTTGGACTCCGCCCACCACTTCCCCTCCTCCTGCCTGCCCAGCAGCCTTGCAGCAGGACAGACCGGTGTCGTGACAAAAAAAAAAAGCTTTTACAAAAAGAGGGGACGTCCCAGTGGGGTTAGCCCCGCCCACTCTGAGCGGCGCTTCGGGCGGTGAATATTTCATGGTCGGGATTATGTCATCCTGGAGCAGACGGTCAGACCCCACAGGAAGCAGTCAGAGCTGCCAGCCGGCCAATCAAAGGAGGCAGCCGATCCTTATCTCCCACCTGCCGCACGGCAGACGGCCAATCAGCATCTTACCCTGGGCCAGACAGCCAATGGTAATTGGGTTACAGAGGAGAGCTAGAAGGACAATTAAAGTGCAGGAGGAGGAGGAAGACGTGGATAGGAAAAGGAAGAAGAAGAAGAAGGGGGAGGAGGAGGAGAGATGGGAGAGGAAGAGGAAGGAGGAGGAGAGGAAGAGGAAGAGGAAGAAGAAGGGGGAGGAAGAGGAGAGATGGGAGAGGAAGAGGAAGGAGGAGGAGAGGAAGAGGAAGAGGAAGAAGAAGGGGGAGGAAGAGGAGAGATGGGAGAGGAAGAGGAAGGAGGAGAAAAGAGGAAGAGGAAGAAGTGTGGTCGGAGGAGAGGAAGAGGGAGAAAGATACAGAAGACAAAGAGAAGGAGAAAAGAGCAGAAGAAGAAAACAGGAAGTGGACGACAGGAGGCAGAGTTCTTCACAAGGACGTCGTGTCGACCAATCAGAGTCCAGCAGCACAACTTTTGCCTTCTTCTGGCCAGTTGGAGCAGGTTCACCGAGTGAGGACTCCTTCTGCACCCCCACACCTCCTCCTCCTCCTCCTTCTGCTCCCCCACACCTCCTCCTCATCCACCTCTCCCTCCGTCTCCTCGTCCTCCCTCACCTCCCCCCTCCCTCCTCCTCCTCCTCCTCCTCCTCCAGTGATATCCAGCAGCATGTTTAATTGATGGGGTAATGATGAAAGTTGCAGGAGGAGGGATGGTTGTTCCGTGTTTCCTCCTCCTCTGCTGAAGGAGATTTTCTTTCTCTTTCCTCCGGATCCTCCCGATGTATATCCTCTTTCTCGCTTTCCGACTCTTCTCTGTTGCGTATAGTTTTGTTGTTGCGTTGACTCACAGTTGGAAAAAAAAGAATCAAAACGGGAAGAGTCATAAATCTTCTACTTTTTTTGGATGGATGGCTTTCAGTGTTCAACTCTGTCTTAAAAGTCAGAGTTTTTCTTCAGCAACCAGCTGCAAACAGGGAGTTTTAACACAGTCAAGGAACAGTATGTAGAAAAACATTGGAATATTTGACATTTAAACTCATTTAAATGTTCCAAAGAATCGTTCCAAAGTGATTTGGAATCATTTCCTCCCTCCGATAAAACATCAAGTGGGGATGAAACGAGGAGACAAAACTGAAGCAGACGCAGGAGCGTCTATTTTCAGCGACGTGATTGGTTATTTAAAGTCCAAAAGCTCTGCGGATGAAACCGGCTGATGAGTGCGTAAAGTGGTCACATGACCGGCGGGTAAAAATACGGCGGACAGATTTGGAATCAAAAGCTTTTTTTCACGCCGTCTGGCGGTCGGCCACCGGGCGGCGTTCCGGAGCGGCGTTCCCGACTGCGGAACTGGAAGCAACCGTGGGGCCTCCACGGCCTGGAGTCAGTCACAGGAGAGGAGCTACCAAACAGCGGGCTAAACCCCCCACGAACCCATGTGACCCGGGACTCGGCCATGTGACTCAGCGAACGGCTCAGCTGGGAATCGATCGGAAGCAGGAAGTGCAAACACTTTGAAAGCAGCGGATCGTTCCCAAAATAACACACACACACACACACACACACACACACACACACACACACACACACACACACTTCTAAAAGCAGCCAGCAGCTCGCTGACTCACTCTCTGTCTCTCTCTCTCTCTCTCTCTCTCTCTCTCTCTCTCTCTCTCTCTCTCTCTCTCTCTCTCTCTCTCTCTCTCTCTCTCACTCTCTCTCTCTCTCTCTCTCTCTCTCACTCTCTCTCTCTCTCTCTCTCTCTCTCTCTCTTACTCTCTCTCTCTCTCTCTCTCTCTCACTCTCACTCTCTCTCTCTCTCTCTCTCTCTCTCTCTCGCGCGTCCACGTTTTCACAGCCGGGCGAATACCAGCCGCCGAGTGAACAGTCCACGTTACGAACCCCCTGACCTCTGACCTCTGACTCCAGATGTCGCCCGTGTTAATCAGACTCGACTCCGCCCCTTTAAAGCTCCTCTCCCGTCTCTCCTCCCTCCGTCTATTTCTGGATGCAAGGAGTTAAACCTGCCATCAATGTTTCAGAGCCACACACACACACACGCGCACACACACACACACACACACACACACACACACACACACACACACACACACACACGCGCACGCACACACACACACACTGTCTCTGCGGTTTAGCCAGAGTACCAGCCGTGTTTCCGCTGTGGAGAAATTCAATCCGTCTCCGTTAAAGGAGGATATAATGTGATGCCGTATGTTTCGCTGGCGGAGATAAAAATAAAATCCCTCCCTCCACCTCTCCCTCCGTCCAGCCGTCCGTCCATCCCTTCTCCACATCTCCTCTCCTCCCTTCGGGATGAAACCCTGATCTATCCAAAGTGGTGGAAGATTTCCCGAGGAGGCTGAGGAGCGAAGAAGTGGTCTACCAGCTGTTAGCCGCGGCCGACCGAAAGAAGTAGATGAAGAAGAAGAAGGAGTAGAAGAAGAAGAAGAAGAAGAGGAAGAAGAAGAAGAAGAAGAAATCTGGGAGTGCCGTTTTCTGAATCACTCTCAACGATAAAAAGCTTTTTCCCGACGAAGTTGCCCACAAAAAAACATAACACTAAAACCGCTGCAGTACTTCAGCCAGGCCAGATGTGGTGCTGTGAAGTGACTCCTTTTAAACCGGAGAAGAAGACCTGGAGCGTGCACAACGGCTCGCAGGGTGGGGCTATGACATCATCGGTTTTTTAATAAATAAAAAAATAAACAAAAAACTAAAACTAGCAATCAGCGCTTGGACGAAGCTGGGCAAAGTTTTCCAAGGTTTTCCAAATATTCATCAATGTGCTGTTTTGGTCTCCTCGTTAAGACAAAACGAGAACTTCTCTGTTTACGGCGAAACCTAGCGTCCTGCATACGCCAGTCGAGTTTCCGTACAATCTAGAAGAATTCTGAGGCCGAGCCGCTAGAGGTGACTGTCACCAGCGGGAGACAGAGAGGAATTAGCGTCAGCTGGCTGAGTCATCGGCGCCGGCCAATAGGAACGCAACTCCGGGACGGACTGTCGGATTAAGGTGATGTTGATGCGGATCAGCCGGGTGTTGACAGTTTTTCCAGACAACATTCCAGACAACGTTCGAGACATCGGCTCTGATTTTACCTCCAACAAGCTGACCAACATTATTCCTTTTTTTTTTACTATGCATCTTCTCTCGTGTGCAATGTTGCACGTTTCTTAACCTTTAACGTTTGGAGCCACGGCTGATGTTCAGCTCACATTACCCAGAATGCCGCTCGGCCTCGGTCCGCCCTCCAACACCGTAGTCACAGGGCTGAAACCCTGCAGCGGCTTTGTCGCAGCGCCCCCTGCTTGCCTGCACTGGAAGTGATCAAACTACGGCTGAGAGAAAAACCGACAACTGCAGCGTTCAAATCAGTGGGATTGCAAATTGCACACGTGCACGCACGCACACGCACACACACACACACACACACACACGTGGCGCTCTCTCTTTTTCTCTCCTACACCTCCTTCTTACTGATTCCCTCCTCCTCCTCCTCCTCCTTCTTCTCTATTACACAACACTTACTGCGTCTCTAATGTCTTTTATTTGTTCGTTTTTTTTGTCCACGTTTATTTTTACACGCACGCACACACACACACACACACGTGCCTGAAACAATCCTGAATATCACATGACAAGCATTAAATCTTTCAGCGTCTCACATGAGGAGGAGAGAAACTCGAGGGGGGTAAAAGAGAAAGGGGAGGAAGAGGAGCAGGAGGAGGAGCAGAGAAAGGAGCTGTGGTGTCAGGAAAGAGGGAGAAGTGAGGAGGAGGAGAGGTGAGGAGGTGAGGAAGGAGGAGGATAAGGAAGAAGAGAGGAGGAGGTGAGGAAGGAGGAGGAGGAGGAGGAAGGAGAGAAGAGATGATGGAGGAGGAGGAGGAGTGGACAGGCAGGCGGTCCCTGCAGAGCTTCCTGAGCATCTGAAACTGGAAACTAGGACACACACACACACACACACACACACACACACACACACACACACACACACACACACACACACACACACACACACTTGCACAGGTTTCAGGTCCACGGTATGAAGGACTTCAACCTGTATCTCTTTTGAAAGTCCAGCAGGGGGCGACTGTCTGAAGCTGGGACACACCGCGTCTGACTCAGCAACAGGTCGATTGGATTCATCCGTCAAGAGGCCCTATGATTGGCTGGGCCCCAGATGTAGGTGGGGCTACGGTGCGACAGCTAGCCAGAGCTCAGTTAGCTTAGCTCGAGCATCAAATGGTATTAAAACACATTTTCTGACCATCCACAGGCAACTTTTCAAACATTTCAGGCGAAGCAGATGTACACAAAGTAAAACTTTATCGATCCCGCCAGATGAAACAGAACAGAGACGTTGAAGATGTTTTGTTTTCTGGTAGATGAAGCTATTAATATATTCAAGATTCAACAAACTTTATTTGTCACATGCTCGAGCTGGATGTGCAATGAAATGATGATGATAATAATAATAATAATAATAATAATTATAATAATAATTAAAAGAAGAAGAAAAAGAAGAAAAGAAGAAGAAGAAGAAGAAGAAATTTGATACCGGGTCTGATTCTGACTGTGATACTTTCTACTTCCTGGACACTGGTGTGGTGGATGGATGTTTCTCCACCGGTGTATTTTTATTCCTGGAGACGTCTGACACTGACCTCTGTGACCTCTGCACCACATTCTTCATGTTTCACTAAAGAGCTTAAACCCGATCCTGCTGCTGCTCCTGCTGCTGCTCCTGCCCCTGCCGCTGCTACTGCGTCTTCATCTCTCCACTGACATTTTCTCCCCTCTCCTCCCTACTCTGTAAAATCAGCTTAATGTGAAATCGTTGCAAAAGAAATGAGCCGGCGAGCCAAAGGTGCGGAGTAGTGGTACAGGAGGGGGTGGAGCTAAAGACGTGTCAGACCAGTAGCACAGCGAGTGGGCAGGAAGTGGTGAGGGCTTCTTCAAAGGCTAACGTTGTTCGTCTGCATTAGCCTAGCGCAGGTGTGGGCAAACTCTTTGGCTGGTGGGGCCACAATGGGTTCTAAAATGTGACAGAGGGGCCGGAGCAGGAGCAGACGGATGGAGTGTTTTGGTGAGCCACCTCATAGGAGGAAAGATATATCATGGGATATGTAGAAAACGTGATTTAATGTCAACTGAAGAAAAGATGTGTCTTTTGTTCAGTTGACATTAAATCATGTTTATCTACTTTATGACTTACTTTCTATTAATTTTAATTTCTTCAAGTTCGACGGGCGGAAAAAAAGCTAAACAGACTGTGTACGGCCCCCGGGCCGTAGTTTACCCATGCCTGGCCTAACGTTATCTTTCTCTGTGCTGTTTTAATTGAGGCTTCAAGGCTCACACACTTGAAGAAAGTTCTTCAAGTGTTTGTTTTTTTTTATAGAAGAAACAATGTTTTACGGCTTTATGAGAAGTTTAATGGCAAAATTTGGCAAAGAAATTCAGCAAAATGTCCGCAAAAACATTTGTATTTAATTCCTGGATTTTGTTTAAAGGTCTTTCTCTTCTTCTTCTTCTTCTTCTTCTTCTTCTTCTTCTTCTTACTTATGATACTCCAGTGTTTCCCTCACTATTTCAACCGTCCACTATTTCAGCAGTCCACTTTTCTCAGTTTTAGCCACCGGCTCCACATGTGCGTGACGGCAATTGTAAAACTTTCTTCTTCGGTGGACGTGCAGCGCGTTTGTCTTCTGCTCCTCATGAATAAAGATCAGCGGCTCTGAAGGTCACTGACTCTGAAAGGAGGCCGAGAGGTAGCGGACGTCCGGCACGATTAGCCGTTAAAAATACCACCACTGTGACGCAAGAAGCCGGCTAACCGGCGGAGGGGCCATGGCTTTAACCACCAGGGGGCGATAAACAGCCACGGCTCCCAGCAGCGACCCCTGATGCGCCTTGACACTTTTCACTGCGCTGAGTGAAAGTCTGATTCTTCTAGACTGTAATTTAGCCGCCGCTTTGTTGCTAATGCAGGCCATGCTCAACAGTTTGCTTCTACGTCAGGATGCTATTAAACCGCTCTTTTTTTCCCCCCCGTAAAATTAGGCTGCGATGTCATCACAGTCCGTCCGTGGACTTTGAGGTGAACGAAACATTTCTAACCACGTGTGTTTCATAGTTAGCTCTCAATTAGCATAATTAGCATGTTGCACAACCATAGCCTGAGCCTGGCTAAATGTCATGCTCCGCAGTGCGTGACAACGCCGGCGGCTGTGACCTCTTGCGCAACAGAAGACATCATATGTATGTTTTTTTTTTTCCCATCATGCCTCGGGAGTAAACAGAGTTGACGACCAATCAGAGGATTTTTCTTATATTTAGAAGATTTTTAGGGGCTTCATTAAAAGGTCCCGAAATCCCCATGGTCCAACATGAACAATCCCAGTTAGCCCTCTACTTACAGTGCTGAAAAAAAAAAAAAAAAAAAAACCCGCCGTGCTTTAGCTTAATGCTAACACTAATGGGTAGTTGGAAGGGAATGAAAACCGAGATGGTCTCAGAGGGCGGAACCAACGCCCAGCTCTGGTAGTGCAGTCAAGAACCAGGGAGAGGCATTGGTTCACTGCATTTCATCCATTTTTTCCAGTGTTTTAAGAGTCATTTCAATAAAGGGCCGAACACTGTGGCTCTTCACAGACATATTTTTGCTGAAATGCTTTTGTTCATTTTCAACTGACATTAAAGCAAATGTTTTCTTCGTATCCCATGATACATTTTTTCTCCTGTGAGGCGAATCTCCAAAAACGCCATCCATCTGCTCCTGCTCCGTCTACCCTCTGTCAAATTTTACAACCCATTATGGCCCCACCGGTCAAAAGGTTTCCCCATCCCTGGTGTTAGCGTGGGAGCGCCGGGAGCTTCATCGCTGTCGCCGAGTCAGACGGAAGGTTTTTTCAGACGGGACGTCAGGCAAAGAAACAAACAAACAAACAAACAGAAAAGGAAAGAAGCAGTAAGCCAGCTACGCTATTGGTTGGACGTGCTGCGCAGGACTTCCTGCTTGTCTTCCTGGCCCCGCCCCTACGCCTCTCTATTAAAACATTAACTTGAGCGTCGACGCTCCATAATTCCATCCCGGCTGTTTTATAAGGCCGCCGCGCTCTCAGGGTCATATACATCCTGTTCCTGAGAGGAAATGGCTGCTTCCCCTCTTGTTCTTATAAATAATGTCGATGGTAAAGTGCTCTGCAGCAGCAGCAGCAGCAGCAGCAGCAGCAGCCAATGAGGTCGAGCTTGTCTGCTGCGGTCGGCTTGCAGGAGGCTGTTTGCACACACTCTGCGTCACACACACACACGCACCTGTCATCAACTTTTAATAAATAGTAATTGGTAATTGGCCCCCTGGTGGCCGGTGGGAGAATAGCTCGGAAGCTCCTCCCCCTTAAAAAAGAGCAGCAGAAGCGTTTTGCGCCAAGCACAAAATTCAAGATGTCTTTTCCACCTTCACAAAAACTGACAGCGAACAGGACCAGCAGGAAGCCCTGCGTCCAACACAGCTCCCCCTGCTGGACTGGACGTAGCCGGTTGCCGAATAAGAACAAACTCAATTACTTGAGTAATGAGTTTGTTTTCTTTGTTTGTTTGTTTTTTTCCCCGCTCTGATCCCAACAGAGCGACAACACCGTTTATTATTAAAACGCAATCCGACGCCCAAACAGATTTATTTTATCCGACACCAGGAAGTTGTTTTTGTCTTTTAGCAGCCTGTTAATCGACGTCGTTCATCACATGAGCTGAAGATCAGCGGCGCGTTGACGCGGAGGCACGAGTTCATCAGTTCATTTAACCGCTTCCTGAGGAAGGAGAAGAGGGGGGGAGCAGAAAGCGGCGATGCTCCTCACACTTATTGCTTCTGGAGGAGCTGCGTAGACTTGATGATTCCTGCCCCGCAGTTTATTTGCACGGTGATAAAACACAGCAACAAGGCAATAAAGGAGGCGAGATGAAAAACAGCGATAACAAAGTGAACAAAGAGAAACAAGTGAGCAGTATGGGTGAAGGGAGAATGAGGAGGACGGGGGTGGGGGGGTGAGGAGGTGGAGATAAGTAGGGGAAGAAGAGGAGATGGTCAAGGATGGGAGGAGGGGAGGCAGAAGAAGAAGAAGGAAGAGGAGCAAGAGGAGGAGGAGATGGAGGAGGAGGAGCCTGCTGAGGAGGGCAGAAGGTCGCTGTAAGCTGATTTTTATGCATATTGATCCTGTTGCTGTAAACCGGCCACTAAACACATTAAAGGACCATAAGCATTTTTTATTTTCTTTTTCTTTTACATATCAGCAGAAACTGCAGCAGCTCCTCATTGGTCGCATTCCCTCCTTCAGTTCTGACAGCAAACACCCGATGACAACGCGTCAACGGTTTTATCTACGTTATTGTTGTTGTTGTTTTTATTGTCCCGGTTATGAATCTGGAATAAACGTATCACTCCAAGGGAAGCGCCGCTCTATTATTCCGAACCCTATAGGCAGGATGAACAGCAGGTTCCACAGAGGAGGTTCCACGGCTTCATCCCGACTCATCCTGCTGCTGCTGCTGCTGCTGCTGCTGCTGCTGCTGCTGCTGCTGCTGCTGCTAGCAGAATTAGCCCAGGACTCTGCAGCGGGTTCCTGTCAGCTTGGTCAACTGAGCAAAGTAAAGTTTTGTGTTTTGTTCAGGGAAAACTTTCAAGAGCCGACGCTGCAAAACTGATCCAGTTCGTAAGGCATTAAAATACATACAATCGCTACATTTTCCAGTTCAGGACAAATATTTGTGTACTTGCTACTACTATTTTTCAAGATTTTCTTTTTTTTTTCTGACAGAAACTTCACCCCCTCCAGGGAAACTGTGAGATCCAAGTAGTTGTTTTTTTTATTTTATTTATTTATTTATTTATTTTACAAAATCCATATTTTACTGGAACAAGCTGAGAAAGAAAAAAGAAAAAAGACGGATCACATTCAGCTCTGAGTGGAATCCAGGATATAAAAAAAAAAAAGAAAAACCAGGAGGTTCTATTTGGAGAGAGCAAGAGGGAGGCAGGGAGTAACTGAAGGGGTGAGCAGGGTGAGGCGGGGGAGGAGGGAGGGAGGGAGGTAAAAGCCTGGCTGTGTTCTGCTGCCTTCTGAATCCATTTAGAGGTCGGCCTCGGCTGCTAATGGAGCAGAGAGTCGGCACCGCAGCCACTCCGGCTTCTGGTCCTGCCTCGGAACAACAACACTTCCTCGGTCTCCATCCACAAGCCCCGCCCCCTTCCGCTCAAAACGCCCGTATTATGCGTAAAGATTCGGTCAACTCCACAGGAAAAAAAACAGGCCGTCCTGAACTTGTTCCGCTGCTGCTCCACCAACACCCTGTCATGTGACAAACTGTCTTGGCACAAATCAGCCCCGTTGTGATGTCACAAAGTGACCACACCCCAGGCTCCCCAGGGACCAGGAGTTTGGCTCCACCCCTCTGAGGCCGAGCATTTTAAAGGTCTGATCATTTTAGCAGGTGGCTTTAAACAGAGGGCTAAATACGCTGCTTCCCGGACATCCTGAGAGCTTCCCGGGATCATGTGATCCTGATCATGTGACGCTGCTCCAGGATGGGAGACGGTGAAAGTGCTTTCTGATGGTGGGATTGAAGATTTTCCTAATTGTGGTTATTTTCAGGGGGTTTGTTCTCAGAATATTTTCTCAAAAGAACAATTTTGGAGTGACAATCTCGAGAGCTTCTTGTGATTGGGCATTGTTTGTCGATCGTCAAATGTCCCGCTATTTACAGCACGCGCAAAGACAAAAAAAAAACATCGTCCACAAACACAAATTCAACCTCAGTCCACAGCGAAGTCCACAGCAGTCAACCAAACGTCCAGAAATGCGCAGGACACAGGACAGCTGGACTCAGCTAGCCGCTGTGCAGAGTTAGCACGCTACCTGCTGCGCTAGCCGTTGCGTCTTGTCGTCAAAGCCACCTGAACGGAGCCGCATCACGGCAAACGACGGAACAACGCAAAAATCATCCTGGCGTCACGGCCACAAATGCTTCAGCACAGCCGTTAGCTTAGCACGTCGGCTAACAAGCCATTAGTTGCGTCCCATTCGTGACCTCTCAACCTTACATTCACAGACAGGTGGGAGTATTGCCTCAGGTATACGAGTGTGTGTGTGTGTGTGTGTGTGTGTGTGTGTGTGTGTGTGTGTGTGTGTGTGTGTGTGTGTGATAGCCAGCGCGGTGGCCGCAGTAGCTTATGGCCGACTACTGACTCACTCCCTCTATTTCTGATGTTCAATCCAAGCGCTCTTTGAAGAGCAGATAATAGATCAGCGGTGGAGAGCTGGGGGGCGGACACACACACGCACACACACACACACACGCACACACACGCACACACACTTTCACGCACGCACACATGTGGGCGGCAGCACGATGAAGACACACCACCGTACTTGAGGACCGCTGAGTGGGAGGCCACACACACACACATGCACACGCACACACACACACACACACACACACACTCTCTTTCTCCCCTCACAGTGGAAACAGACCACCGAAAACCAAGCTAGAGCTAGCCTAGCGTTAGCGTGTCTGGCGGCGACTCACCCCAGCGTGGTCATGGTGACGATGGTGTACCAGAAGGAGGCCGGGATGGAGGTGAAGGTGGAGCCCTCGGTGCCCTTCTCGGCGTAGAACATGACGGTGGCGAAGATGATGATGGCCATGGTGAGCGAGAAGAGCAGGAAGCCCAGCTCGGAGGCGCAGCTCTTGAGCGTGTAGCCCAGGATGCGCAGGCCCTGCGAGTGGCGCGAGAACTTGAAGATGCGGAAGACGCGGAAGACGCGCAGCGTGACGAAGGCACCGCTCACGTCCTCGTTCTCCGGCATGACCAGGCCGATGTAGTAGGGCATGATGGCCACCACGTCGATCACCGACATCACCGAGCGCATGAACTTGCAGCGGCTGGGCGCGGCGAAGAGCCGCATCAGGTACTCGAAGGTGAAGATGAGCACGCAGGCCGTGTCCATGCAGAAGAAGGCCAGCTGGTACTTCTCGCCGCACGGCAGGTCCTTCCTGCTGCCCTTGAGCGGCCGGCACGGCACCGTCTCCACCACGTTGGCGATGACCGAGACGGCGATGAAGAAGCCGGTGACGTAGTAGAAGACCAGCGCCATGGTGGAGGTGTGCGGGTTCTCGAAGGCCCGCCACAGCCGCTCCCGGGAGGTGCTGTGGGGGGGCAGCGGCGCGTCCATGGCCTCGTTGGCCTCCGTGTCCTCGGCCAGCCGCTCCTGGTTCTCCTTCTTGCGGTCCCGGTACTCCTGCGAAAGGGAGGGAGGGAAGGAGAGGGGAGACGGGAGACGGGAGGAGGAAATGGGAGAGGGGAAGGATTAAGGGGTGGGGAGGAAGAGGTAGGGAAGGAGGGGGAGGAGGAAGAGGGCGGGGAGGTGGAGTAGGAGGGGGAAGATGTGGAGGAGGAGGTAGGGGAGGGAGAGGAAGAGGAGGGGGGCAGGAGGTGGAAGAGGAGGAAGGACAGGATGGGGGAGGAGGGGGAGCAAAGGAGGAGGAGGGGGAGGAGAAGAAATGGGTGATGAGGGGTGAAGGGGGAGGAGGGGAGGGGGGGAGGAGGAGGAGGAGGGGACGGGAGGAGGAAATGGGAGAGGGGAAGGATTAAGGGGTGGGGGAGCAAGAGGTAGGGAAGGAGGGGAAAGAAGGAGGTGGAGGAGGAAGAGGGGAAGGAGGTGGAGTAGGAGAAGGAAGATGTGGAGGAGGAGGTAGGGGAGGGAGAGGAAAAGGAGGGGGAGCAGGAGGTGGAAGAGGAGGAAGGATAGGATGGGGGAGAAGTGGGAGCAAAGGAGAGGAGGGGGAGGAGAAGAAATGGGTGATGAGGGGTGAAGGGGAGGAGGGGGAGGGAAAGAGGAGGAGGTGGGGGGAAGATTAGCCGAGAGGGGAGGTGGAGAAGGGAGTAGGAGGAGAAGGGAGTAGGAGGAGAAATGGGGGTATGATGAGGGTGGAAGGGGGAAGGAAGGAGAGGAAGAAAGGGAAGATGGGGAGGAGGAGCAGATGGAGAGAGGAGGAGGGAGATGGAGGAGGAAGAGGTAGGGAAGGTGGAGGAGGGGAGGAGATAGAGGAGGGGAACGGGTGTAGGAGGAGGAGGAGGAGGAGGAGGAGGAGAAACAGGAAGATCTGAGTCAGACCGAACTCGGGAGCTGGAATAAGACCAGAGAAGTCGTTCATGTTGTGTCTCTGAGAGAAAATATTTTTAAAAGGCTTTTTGTCCGTCGGCTTCGGTCGGTTATTTTTTGCGAGTTCAGTTTGGCGGGGACGCACAGGAGCGCCGGGTTTCTCGAGCAGTTCCTCCAAAAGCTGCGGATGCAGAGTCGAAGCGCTGTGAGAATGTTTGAGGGGAAATGAAACGCGTCTCAAACGGCTCCAAACCGGTTTTATTTTGTGCAACATTCTTGTTTACATGAAAAGAGAGAGAGAGAAAAAAAAGAGGCTGCATAATCTGCGAAATCTACTCCAGGACTGAAAATAAAACCCTGCCGATGGATCTGCGGGGAGGATGCGGGGGAGGCAGCGTAACAAAGATCTTCCCAAACTGGAATCTCACCGTTAAACCGGTGTGAGAAGAAGAGTGAGAGAGAGAGAGAAAATCTAAACAAAGCGTCACGTTTATGAAACAAACAAGGCTCAGAAAGACAATTTTATACAAGCCAACGTAATAGACAGAGGAGGCATGGAATGAAGCTAAAGCTAACTGATCGCTAGTGTGTTTCTCTATACCAGCAGATTAAAGCTAAAGCTATTAGCTCACTGGCCTACTTTATCTCCACTAGCAGGCTAAAGCTAAAGCTTTCAGATCACTGGCATACTTTATCTCCACTAGCAGAATGAAGCTAAAGCTAACTGACCCATGGCCTCCTTTCTCTACGTTGACAGTGTAGGGCTATAGCTAACTGGTCATTGGCCTTTTATCTACACTGACAGACTAAAGCTAAAGCTTGCTTTTTATCTACTGCAGCAGAATGAAGCTAAACTAACTGATCCGTGGCCTCCTTTCTCTACGCTAGCAGGCTAAAGCTAGTAGTAGCAGGCACTGGTTGATGGATGCCTCTGAACTCCGCGGCGAGATTTTTTTTTTAGTTTTTTTTTTTTTACTTTACCTCCATGCAGCAGTCGCCGATGATCTCCGGCACGATGCCGAAGAAGGCCAGCTCCTCGTCAAAGGCCTGGATGCACTCGTGTCGGGGGTAGTGCAGCTTCCCGGTGCGGTAGAAGTTCAGGATGTGCCGGAACATCTCGGGGTCCCGGTCGAAGAAGTACTCCTCTGTGTCCTCGTTGTAGAAGAACTCCTTCTCCGAGGAGCCCAGCAGCGTGTCGGGGTAGCGGTCCAGCGTGTTCTTCCACGTCTGCCGAGGAGAGCGCGCAAAGACGTCAGACCAAGGAAACACATCCGCAGCCAATTTGGTGGTGATTTTTGTAGAACATCACAGAATCCAATCGCTGGACGACCTGCTGTTAGGAACCGTCACATTTTCTTTTGGGGGGGACGGTGGGAGGTAATGGGCTGCGCTAATGCTAAAGCTAAAGCTGCAATATGCAATTTTCATGTCCGTCATACATCAGGAAACAAAATGTGTCACCGTACTACTGTTGTTACTTCCTCTTCCTTTTCTTCTTCTTCTTCTTCTTCCTTTGCACCCTTTTCGTTTATTAAACTGGAAGTTAGCACATTAGTATGTTAGCGCGTCAATCTGACCTACTCCTTCTCCTGCCCATTGGAACAGCTGCCCCCCCGACCCCATCGAATATGACCAGATGCAACGAGAGTCGCCTTCTGTGACGATGTGGTGTTTCCAAGGGGACGACTATCAGTGAAAGACCTGCCTCCGACTCTGCTAAAATGCTCAACTGCGCTCTCTAGTGGTGGAAACTTTTTTGTTGTTGCCACTTTTAAGCAAAGAGGAGCCTGCAAGGAGCTACACTGGAGCCAAACGCTTCTGACGGGGAAGCTCTGGTGCTTCCTCTGGTAGTTCCTCTGGTAGTTCCTCTGGTGCTTCCTCTGGTAGTTCCTCTGGTAGTTCCTCTGGTAGTTCCTCTCTGGCCAGCTACAACTGGAAACACGTGCAAATGAAATTCGTCGCCGACGGCCAATCAATTGAGGGTTTATTTTCTTCTGCCACTGCTCCAGAAATACTACGTAAAGCGGCGACATCAAAGAGGGACGGCGGTGGGGGGTGAGGGTCGGGGGAGGGGCAAGAGAGTGGGGGGAGGGGATTTTGTGTAGCTCTAACGGTGTAACCTTGTTCTTAAAATAAACAGAATCCCCCCTTTTATGTTCGGTGCCATTACTGGATGAAGCTGCTCATTACGGAGATGAAAAGCAACGCCCGCGTGTCACATGTTGCCAGGGAGAAAAAACCCCACTATGGCTGCCCTGGTGTGAAAAATGGGAGCGTTGGGAATGTTGGGAAGGTTGGAAACGTCAGAAACATAGGGAATGTCAGGAGCGCCGGCAACTTCGGAACCGTCGGGTACATCGGGAATGTTGGGAGCGTTGGGAACTCAAGTAACTTTGGAAGCGTGAGAACTGTCGGGAACACTGGAGGCGTCGGGAACGTCGGAAATGTTGGGAACTTTAGGAACGGCAGGAAGGTTGGAAGCGTCAGGACTGTCGGGAAAATTGGAAGCATTGGAAACGTTGGAGGTGTTGGGAGTGTCAGAAGCGTTGGGAACTTCGGGAACGCCAGAAGCCACGCTCAACGATCTCCCGGACCAATTTTCTCCTTCTGTTGCCGAGGAAACTGGAAGACAGTCAAACCTTCAGCCTCTCAATTCCCTCCCTGAACGTCACGTCGTCAACCCTTCGCAAAGTGCCTCCCAGCGGGCCTCCGCTTTGGAAGGGATTCAAAAACCAGGCCGACTGTAGCCTGGAGGTTTAGGTGTGTGCGTAGGGGAGGTCGCTCATCAGCTGCCCATGACATCACGGAGGGCGGGCCCTGGACACTCACCTGGAAGCGGACGCCGCTGACGTTGACGTAGAGGATCTCGTCGGAGCGCGACGAGTTGTCCACCGGCGGCTTGGGCATGGTCTTCTTGGCCAGCGGCAGCCAGCCCACCGCCGCCGCCCGGGCGAAGGGCAGCCACGTGGCCACGCCCGCCGCCATCTTGCCTCAGCGTGGGGGGGGGGAGGGGAGGCGTGTCCTCTGCAGAGTGGGCGGGGTTCAACCCGGGGGGCGGGGGCAAAGAGGGAGGCCGTCCGCTAAAATCCTCACTCACTCACTTCCTGTCCCCCCTTGGTACCGGCAGCGAGGGAGGAAGTGGGCGGGCATTTCCGGGAGAGGGAGGGGCCGGGGAGGGGCGGGGAGGTGGGGACAGGGGGAGGGGGGCAAGGGGGAGGGGCCAGACGCCTGTCAGGTGTCAAGCCATGAAGGGAACGCCGCCGAGGAGTGAGAGGGGCGGCGCATCAGGCGCAGGGCGAGGCTCCACCCGGCCCCTGGATCGGCAGGGCGTCCTGCTGCCCTTCACAATAAAAAAACCTTCAAAATGGCATAAGACCTTCTGATGCTCTAATTTGTTGGGGGAACCACTTCCTGTTTGAAGCTTCTTCAGTCGCGACGGCTTAATTCTGCCGGAGGAAACAGGAAAAAATGAAAAATAAAACGGGACATGAATCCAGGTGGGAAAGAGTTCGGCCCCGCCCCTCCCCCCTCTCTCTCCCTCTGAGTGGAGCACGCTCGCCCGCCGTCTCTCTCTCTCTCTCTCTCTGTCTGTCTGTCTCTCTCCCTCCTCAGCTCAGCTGATTTGTTGCAGCCTTTCAGATTCTTATTAAATTGTGCTGAAAGTCTCTGGAGCTGCTGGACGGACACAAAGTGTTTCCTGATGGATCTTCTTCCTCCTCGTTAATATTCCTCCAGCTGTCCCGCTGCTGCTGCCGCCGCCGCCGCCGCTGCTGCTGCTGGGGAGGAGGCGGAGCCCCGTCCCTCACTCCATGTCCATGTATGGCTGCCTGTCAGGGAGAGAGAGAAAGAGAGAGAGAGAGAGAGAGAGAGAGAGAGGGAGCGTGAGAGAGACGAATCAGGAGGAGAAACTTGGAAAAACGGAGTGAGAAGGAGGAGAAGGGAGGAGGAAGAGGCAGAAGAAGAACGGTGGATTGGTTGAAGAACCAGTCTTGTTTGAATTCGTCTGAAAAAAACTAACAGAAAAGACTTGAAAAAACACATAAACAATCTGAGGCGGACTCCACTTCCTGTCTGAGGGTCTCGGACAGGACAGGACAGGAAGCAGTGCATCAGTCAGTCCTGAGTGTGACAGAGACGCACAATTAGGCCAAATCACGACAGGTGAGCAGGTCGGCCCCCACGGACCAATCGCAGGCCGAGTTGAATAAAAGCACGAGGGGGATTGTTTGAACAGCAACAGTCATGTGGACACTACACACTACTACTACACACAACAAGCGACAAACCAGACAAGGGACACCTGGTGAGAGGCGGCGAGGAGCTCAAACAGGAAGTCCAGCAGCGAGGATTCCACAATAAAGAGCCTTTATTTGTTCAAACTTCTGAAAATGATTGTTTCTGATTCTTTTAGCTACAGCGGTGAGTGTGTGTGTGTGTCGCTCACACACTGCCGCTGCTGTTTGATACGCGGACTGTAGGCGGCTAATGCTAGCAGACTCATACTCTTAAAAGCACATAGCACTGTTCACACTGAAGGATGTGGAGGGCAAAACACAATTACACCGAACACAAAAAACACCATTAACATTATCATGGTGGCGCTGCAACAAAGTAGCAATCCACATGTTGGCTTGGCTAGTCGATAGCAACGTTAGCGAGCTAGCCTGCTTTTGCCAGCGGTGGCTGTTTGTGACCATTTTGCTTTAGCATTTAATGAAGGTCTGTTGACGTTAAACTTGAAACCTAACCTCACCCTTGTTTGTGTTGTTCTCAGCAGAATGCAAGAGTCAAAGTTAATCAAAACAGGAACACTTTACACAGTAAAATAAAAAAAAAAGAAAAAATAAAATACCCCAAACCAACCAAGTAACCGACCAACCAAGACGCCGGCTGGCTTCAAAGCGCAGCGACCTCACACCTTCCTGCAGGTGGCACCACTCCAGCGTGACTGCTGCCAATTCACTAAGGCTGTTTACAATGGCAGGTTGTTGTTTTTTTTTCCTAAACAATGTCGCGCGGCTGCAGCTTCCCCGGACGGACGGATGGCTGCTCCTGGTGCTTCAGACGAGGATATGAAGCCGCCGCTTGTTATTATTCTTAATATTAAAGGAGTTTTTTTTTTTTTTTTCTTTTTATGAGCCGAGTGCCGCCACTGGCCCGCCGGGGGAGGGGACAACACAGCCGGTGTCGCTCGTCACTCCTCCCTGCGCGCTGCTCGTTCAATAAAGCCGCCACAATAAAGTTCCGTGCGAAGCGGCTCGTCCACACAAGTTGCTGTTTGCCGCAGGTT